>OY756422.1:37950423-38565423 GCA_963576905.1 Mystacides longicornis
GACATAGAACAGTTAGCAGGAGAGAGCAAAGGCTCTAAGAGATGGAAAGATATCTTGAATAATAGATATTAAATTAGTAGTTTAATGGGGAACACAAATACTTAAGCAGGTATATAAATCATTTGAAGATAAGAACATTAGGTACCTTAGTATAGAATTGAATGTTCAATAAGTGGTCAGATCAGGGCTGACCAACTCAGGGTCGCTTGTAGGCGATTAAGATTTCAGTTGTAATTTCACGGAACCCAAGTAAAATATAACTTAGAGAATTTAGTAAAATGTAAAAAGAAGATTTATTAAATTGTAAAAATCAAACAGGTCAAAATTGAATTAATTGACCTAGGTTTTATAGATAAGAATCACACAGGTGTTTCTTTGTTTAATTTTAGTGGCATTTATATAGAACATGCTTAGAAACTTATGTTTTTATTGGCAGCTGATACGCTGTATAAACTCTCAATTGTGAGAATTTATCTAAAGGGGTAATTGCTGTTTGAAACATTAGACTTCCCAAATATTTTGTCCTATTCTTTTAACCTACAAACCGCATTCCTATGCTCTTTATGATCCATCATCCTTGTCTGACTCTGACAGATCCAATGGTAAGAAGGTACCAGAAACTTAGTTGTTGTATGGATAAGAACTTACAAATTGTTCTTTTTTTTTATTTTTCCGGATAATTGGACGCTCTCGAGGAACTGCGGATGGAAGGAAGGCTAAGGGAAAGACATGTGGCAACTCAACCAACTGGTTCAGCAGTCAAGTTATACCAATGGGGCATTTACCAGTTGTATTGGAGGAAGTTGGCTAGGGACGCTGCTCTTGGAGACGGCATGGGGAGGATTGCAGTAGGGAATGTTCAAGGAAGTTTATGTCAAACCATGGGAAGATTCAAGGTGCTGTAAGAAGAAATTGATATTGAAAATCAAGATAAGTAAGATGTCGTGTTTCAAACATATACCTAAGGAATATTTAAGGCTGTGCTAATGATGTGCTGTGATGTAAGAAGTTTATTTGCCACAACAATATGGAATTTCAAATTTAGTATTGAAATGCATGATATACAAAACCAGGGCTATAAAGGAAAAAATATTGTATCAAGAATGTATAATTTCAAATGTAATTAGAAATGCAGTATAAGAACCAGGGCTGTACAAGGAAAATTCAATTGTTAGAAGATTGAAAATTTATATTTTTAAGATTTAAGTATCCAGGGAAGAACCGAGTAAGTGGAAGAAACCTAAGGAGGAAGTAATCCAACAGAAAAGCATATGTCATCAAGAAGAAATATTTTTTGAAGAAAATTGACCGAAGACACCAGAGATGTGTATGTATGTATGTAGCTGAATAATATTATTATTATCTAATTTGAAGTTAAAAAAGTTTTTTTGGACAGTTTAGTAATGATTTAAAAATATAATAAAAATATTTTAAAGGTATTGAAATCTGTGATAGAAAAATAATAATAATATGACATCAAGAATTTAAATAAATTTTAATAAAATTAAAAAATATTTTTCATCAAGAATATTAAACTATGAATTAGAGTAAAAAGAGAAAATTTAAAACATTAGTATGTGGAACTTTAAAAAGTGAATTGAAAGTTAAAAGGGGACATTGAACCAATTAAATTAAAATGGAATAAAATTTAATATGCGACATGGAATGAATCAAGAGGATTTATTGCCTGGAGTTTATGTTGCGCAGTTATCAGAGGAAATATTTCAGGAGTATGCAGTGCAAGGGTAACCATTTGGAAGAATATTTGCAACCTTCAGACTAGAATCATGCAACCAGAACATTGATGAGTAGAGATCTTGAAGTAACAATGCTGATATTGATTTCTCTTATTATTTTGTTTTGTACAATGTCATTTGACAAAAAAGATATGACATTTAGTTAAGTTGAAATGTATTTAGATTACATTAAGTGCACTGCAAAAAATACATAAGTAAAGTTGGGGTAGCCAACTAAGCTGAAATATTTAAGTTTAAGTTTAGAACTGGCCTAACCAGATGTGTAAGTCATTTACCCGGTCTCTTCCATGAGCAGCTTCGCTGGCTCACTAGGCTTGGTGTTTGGAGTCTGACAGTAAGGTCTGGAAGACTCTAGACTCGCGGCTGGTGAGTCAGGCGGAGTGGTTCTTGACAGATGGCCCTGTAAGGTTATGTGGCTAAAATGTTGACGAATAAGTCGTCAAGGGGGGAGCTATGGATAAACCATGTCCTGCAGTGCCATCTGTCGAGGAACTCGCCAGGCTTTACATCTTTCAGGATTCAGCGCAGTGCGTCAAGGTCGCATCGAATTAAGGGTAGTTCGATGCAGACCGTAGCCCACTGGGGGCGCTAGTATCGACGCTGCGCGGGTCCTGAAAGAGGGGCTTGGTTGCGGGAGAGTGGAGCGGGGTAATGCACCTGGATCAATTATATTTTGAATGTATAGAATCACTTGCCCGTAAGAATCGGACCAATAAATACGTCACGAAGATTGCGTCTTTTTCTATCTGCACATCCTGAGACAGCCATGGCCGCTTACCCCGAAGAGAGACGGGGAAGCGCGTCCAGTTGCTTTGCAGTTGCCTTGGCGACGCTCTTGGTCTTGGGTTAGAATTAACCTTTACCTCGCTTTTGTGGAAAATGTGAAGTGTTTTTTTGGAGTTAAACAGTTGTAGCGTATTTAATATAATAAAAAAATACCAACAGAAGTTTTAGTAGGTACCTACCTACCGTACTGTACCAAAGACATGATTTTAACCTCGAGTAGAAATTACCTAGTGGTGAAAAAAAATTGAATAATTCTTAGTTGACTGGGAATTGATATCTACTTCTAGAGTACCTACTGGACTACCAAGCTCGTAATAACACATTATGGAATTTTTAACAATTAACAGATTTCTTATAGTTCTATGTTGAAATATGTTGAAAACAACTTCGGATGAAGAAATGTAAAATAATGATGTACCTAGACAAAAAGAAATCTATTAAAAGAATTCTAACGATCAATGATAATAATATATGGATGTGAAACGTGGACATGGACGAAAAAAAGACGAATGAAGTATGAATGCAGTAGAGATGATAGCTCTACGAAGATATGTCGAAAGACTCGGTGGAATATAAAAAGGAATATGGTATGGTTATGGTATGGTAGTTAGTGTTGTGACAAAGATGAAAGTCAATAAGTTGAGGTGGTTTGGTCGTGTAAATAGAACGAAAATAAAAATTTAGAAAAGATTTCATCTCCGAGGAAGACCAGGGGGCTTACTCTGTACTTCAATCACAATTAATACCGATCCAATTTCAGCTTTAATAAAGACGTGATTATCAAACTTTGGTTTTGGTTTCCTGATCATAAAAATAGTTTCACGTAGGTCCATTTGGAATCCGGTATTGGATTGTGAGGAAAAAATGACATAAATAAGTATATATACCTATACAAGTATTTTATAAAACGGGATTGAGTTTCAAGAGTAGCCCGCCTTGTCAGAAGTAAGACATAAGACAAGAGAAGGAATAGAAGAGGGTGTATGATAAACGGTATATCGGTAGAAGAAGCGAAACAAGTGTGCTTGGATAGAAGTTATGGAGGTCAGTTCTCTCTGCCTACTCCTTACGGAATACGGCGTGATCGATGAACAAAAAAAAAATGTGACATACAAAAATAATTACCTACTAGTAAAAAAATCTTGTACAAATTTAATATAAAAAAAGCCTATAGGTACTTAAAACGCTACCCGGAAATTTCTTTCAAATAGGTACGTAACCTTTCTATACAAAATATTCCCCGACCCTATACGCATTCGCGTGAAATCATTTGTAAAAAAAGCAATTTATTTGTATTAGCTGAAAAAAGGTATGTTGATGATTTGAGCAATCGTTTTTATGATGTGCCATTAGTGGTTGGCTAAATTATGGACATTAGGTACGAATTGGACCCAATGTTCTAGAAGAAAAACACTTGAGGCAAAATTTCGTTTGGTACGAGTACCAACATACATAAATGGGGGTTAAAGCAGTGTCCTTTTTTACCCTCAGAGTTTTTTTTTTTAACAATTAAAGATGCTTCAAATACTTAAGTAATATAGAGGTCTTATTTTAGGTCCTCGTTATTTATTCGTATAACTGGACTATGGTTTATTAATTAGGGCATAGGTTAATTTATAGTTTTTAATAGTCGAAAATGGACTGAATTTCTATTTTTGATATTAAAAAAAAAGAATCAAATTATATCTGAACTTCATACTACCTAGTCCAAATTTTTGTTCCCAAGGAGAAGGCTTATCAACGCACTGCTTTTTTATTGAAATTAATATTGAGAATTCTAATGATTAGGAGTTTCGGAGACAAACATTACCACCTAATGGCGAATGTCGTTAACGTAAAGTGATCACACTAAGCCAGCCTTCGAAATAACAGTAGAAGACGGTCGTAAGCCTGTAGTGGTATGTTCCATTTGAAATCGAACATCAGTAATGAATTATTGTTAGAGTCATTAGTTGTTACATATTCTTTAAAATTAATAGTTGCTTCAAAAGAACAACCGATCTTTCAAGATTATTTTGAGAGAAAGAAAACCCCTTTCACCGTCCATGTTTCTTCTTTACCGATTTGCAGATTGTGAACACTAACACTTCCAATCATCTCTGTCTTACGCCAACTATCCACAGAGTATATGAAAATTCTCGGATTATGAGAGGAGTTTCTGTCAACAAAAGGGTCACATGTACCGTTTTAATTTGGCATGCGTCACACTTGATGCCGAAACCAGGGAATTAAAAAAATATGTACATATTATTACATAGTATTATTAATACCATCACCATTCGTGCAGCACAAATTTCATCTGGAGACGTTGTTGGTAACTGGACGCAATATTATTACGTCGTGCCGTCTCATTAGGGTGACCATTTCTTATAAAATAATATGTACTTACGTACAATCCTATCGAATATCTATACAGAGATCGGTTATTATTATTTTTATTGACGAACCGCATTACTTCTGTGGGTGATTATTTTATTGAATATACTTAATTCGTTGTATAAAGGGTGTAACTAATAAACAAGCAGTGTTGGCATATTTTATTATAACTTTACTCTTCTTCGTCATCAGCCTGTCTCCGTCCAATATTGAACATAGGCCTCCCCCCTCTTCCTCCAATCATTTCTCTCGTGAGCGACCCTCAACCATGCTCGGTCCGCAATCTTGGCCATGTCGTCCGTCCATTTGACCTGAGGCCTTCCGACAGTTGTTCTACCTTGTCTAGGCGGCCACTCCACCACTCTTTCGGTCCATCTGTCGTCCGGGCATCTGGCCACATAGCCCGCCCACCCCATCAGGTTGGCATACGTCTCCACCATATCGACAACCCAGGTCTTCTCTCGTATCCGTCTGTTTGTTCTCCTGTCTCTTAAAGAAATTCCCAACGTCTTCCTCTCCATGGCTCTTTGTGTTACTGTCAGTTTGTATGTTATAACTTTCCTCATGTTATATATATATATATATATATATATTTTTAATAATTGTCGCACTATGTGATGTATTTTGTTTCATATTAGCTGTTCATTGGAAACAAATAAATATTCCTTGAAAGTAAATATGCAATACGCATTCCTTATAGTTAATGGTCGATTACGTGGATTGAACCGAAAACCATCGGTATGAAATTTGGTGACTGAATCGCTGCAATACGAACCACTTCAATAGTAACGTTTACACAAATAAGCTGACCAATTTTGTATCATCAGCCAAAAGTTAATAAAAAGATGTCCGAAAACAAAGATTAAACGCTTATTACATGACTCTAATTTTATGAAAAACTAGTCGGAATATCATCCCTGAGTAAACTGAACAAAGCCTTATTTTGGCAGGGTCAAAAATTGGAACAGGGTTATTGAAAATCAAAACCAGCTAAAATTTATCGTCATAGAACAATGTCATATAATAAAATGATGATGAATGTCAGATGACTATGGCTAGTGGCTTAAAAAAGTAGATAATATGACCGGCCTTCCAATCGTTACATTTACAATACGACCTAAGATGCGAGAAAGTGACAGGAGCTAGTTGTTGATGGCCTTAGTGAAGAAAGATGGATTCAATTTAAAAAGGAGCAAACAAGATGAAAGTAAACAAAAATAAATTAAATGTTTGCTTTCTTCTTTATTCACTGAAAAAATGAGATGTTTTCGGTTATATTTTGTAATAACCTCGTTTTTTCTGCAGTTACGTAAACCCAGACATAATTTCGCCCTGTATCGATGTTTAGGATAATCTTTTGGCACAAGGCGGACCGAAATTAAAAGCTACGTTTACGACCGATCGTTAAATCTTTTATTGGACTCTGGATGTGTATAATAATATACAAAACTAACGCGCTTGCGGGGGTTGGCCGATGGGGTGAAAACTACCCTGTAACAAGGACATTATAATACGTAAGTCCACCCACAGTAGAAACATTGTTATTTTAACAAAGTAATATAATAAAAAAATAAAAATCATTAAAAAAATTGTTGATCGACGAATTATCCGTTATAGTGCCCGAACTTTGCGAATGTAATAAACATCCAACGTAATTACTCTGAAAATAAACTTATGAATAATAAATATGAGCTGATTTATTCGATAGACGCGACAAAACCGTTGAAAAACATCTAAAAAAGCTTGTTTTTTTTTCTTATTACACATAATATTGTATTGATTCATCACGTTTTTTAGTACACCGCATTATCAAACATAAAATTGTGTGTTGCCTTCTATTGGGTCTTTTTGGATTCTAAGTAGGGATTAGGATGAAAGCAACACGCGCTGTTGCCCACTGTTGTTTGCCCTTTTTGTCAAAAAATTCTTGTTAAACTTGATTTCTAGAAAATTTTCCCTCATTATTTATTTATTCTATTAAGTCTTCGTTCGAAAGAATCTTCGTTCTAAAAAAAAATCTAAAGAAACACCGAGTTCCAAAGAATTTTCTATGCTGAAGATATCATAAGATGGAGGCTACAAAAGAGTAGATATTTGAACGAACGCGTGCCTGAACAACACTCTCACTCATAAAGGATAGCTTATATTTATGACTCTCTGTCATAAATATAAGCTATAAATAGAGGGAAAACAGCTATATTTAGCTAAATCGTTTTGGGTTAGTAAAACACCTTCTTTACATCACCACAGTTCTGATTGAGCATGCCTTTCTAAGAGAGACACGAAACACAGGCATTGCTAGAACACGACACGATACAGGCAAAGGCGCATAAACGTGATGCTAGCATCCTGCTTCAAACCGTTGGTGAATTCAACCTCGACTGAACAAAAAGTGCGGATAAACGCCGAACTCTCAACCGCACGATAAGATTCAAGCCAGGCGCAAAGTCCGCAAGTTACGTCGTGGGGTTTACGCGGGGTACAGTTTTATCAGCAACACGTACCTACGGTGTTATGTGTAGTAAAAAATCGTGATAATGTTTGTGCGTGTAGTATTCGCTTTAAATGCAACAATATTATAAAGACTTTCATAATTGTGTGAATAAATAACCATACTTGCCTTATAAAAAGATATGAACTGTACCTGGGAATTCTATTAACCGTCGTCGGTACACAGAGCGTGGTATTTGTAAAATATCTCTAGCCATTATTACAATCATGATGTGTACTGTGCTGTGTACGTAAAGTGACCCCATACGGATATCCCAGGGTTGTCTTTACTGCTTCTTGGACTACAAACTCTACATAAATAATAATATTCTTGTTTTACTAAGCACCGTGAGATTCTGACGCAGAAACGGGCTCAATAATAAATTTTCGGGGGAATGTTCGGCACCTGGCATCTAACTCGCTTTTTCTCTTTCCATGTTTCACAGCCATACATAATTAATTGCATTATACCTAAACTAGTTTTTTTATCATGTCGCTTCGCTTCTTCTTGAATAAAGCTAGAAACACACGTTTGCGATGTGGTGTGTCGTGACGCGTCAGAAGCATATCGGTTTCATTGGTATGGTTAGAGACACATTACTGTGGAGTGTTGTGTCGCAGACTGCTCGACTTCGATAGCGCCAGAACCCCCACCACCGCTCTGACGCGCCACGACACAACACAAAAGTGTGTTTCTAATCCCTCGCGTTAGATGCTCGGTGAAAAGCTAGAGGACGGTTGTGCGCTTATTTTTTTTTAAATCATAGCTGTCGACCTAATTGAAATCACTCTGTAGTTCTTTAACGAGACCATGAAATTCACCTTCTTCTGTCTTCATCTATTTACAGAATGAATCCAGTACCTTCTTTTCTTTTTTGTTTTCAATTAGTTTCATCATTAAAAGTAGTTGAAGGTCCTCTTCAAAATCACTATCTGAATCCGAAGAAAATATTGTGTAGGTCAGAACGCTGCAAAGGTTGGATTAATACTGTTCAGAAAAAAAACGTCAGAGCGCGCCGCACGGATAAAAAATCATTATTTTAAAAGGTCACTGATTTTTATAGAATAATACTTGTACATCAAATCAATTCGTAAAAAAATATTGATAAGTTTCAAAGTAAATATCAGTGTTCGTCACTCCCTTATACGCGATACAAACACTAGAATTTAGGGTATAGTAACGAGTTATGGACAATCCCTTACAAACTCAAAGGAATTATTGTCCGATTAGTCGGAACAAATTGCTTATTGGCCAACAGCAACCACGGAACAGCCTATTGAGCCTTTTTCGATTAAACCGTCCCCGTATTAAAAGGCTTCACTAACGAACCTATCACGTAATTATTGTTATGGGGTGGAACTACATAAAGCTATTTTATCTTTTATGTAGGAGAGTTATGCCATCATTCCCATAAGTCTAAACATTTCAAGCTAACATATATTGGATTTATTTATTTATATTATAAGATAAAACATCTTACATATTTTCGGTTTATTTCTACAGAATAATTTCACTTATTTTAAATTGGAAATGTTATTTGTTTTTTCTTTTATTTTACCTAATAAATTTACATGCTTTTTATTTTATTTTTAACTAGCTTTCCCGACAGACGTTATCCTGTAGCCCTTACTACGAATATTAAATTCAAATTTGTAATTTATACAATAATACGTTTAAAATATATTTGGATGTTAAAAAATTATATCTGAAAGCCGAAAGAAATTCTAGCAAAAATAATAATAAACACTTTATTGGTAAAATAATAAACCAAAATTGGCGGGCTTCTAAAAATCTACGTACCAATGTTTTGAAACTCAAGTGGTTGTCAAGTCAATAAAAATTGTTATTTTGTGGATTTTTTCACAGATGGCGTTTGTTGCCAGTAAACCTGTTCCATAATTACTAAGTTAAATATAATATTTTATAGTATTTATTATGCATTTTTCAACTTTTTAATAGTTATTCTGTTATCCGGAGCGGAGAAATTCAATAAATAGAAAATCGGAAGAATCTTAACAGCCGATCTCGAGTTATAAGTGTTCGCACTAACCCGATTTTCTTTTATATAAGAGAATTAAATACTATGGATTGGCTGAAAGAGATTCTTCGGCAAGATTTTCCCCTTTGAATTTTTATATGTAATGTTTTTTTAAATTTATTTTCATACTTGTAATTTTCCTTAAGCAAAAAAGTTATTAACAGGATATACAAATTTGGAACAGCTACGTACCTACGTTATAAAAATGCTATGCAATGGCGGACTTATCAGCTCAAAGCCGATCCCTTATTATGTCCATTCATTATGGACCTCTAAAAAATACACACAATAACATAAACCACAATTTGTAAATAACTAGCCTTCTTGACAGATGTTGTCCTGTGGTCTAACTATGAATATAGAATACGAATTTCAAAGAGAGATAAAAATGACTTTTAACCAATGTCATTCCGACCGATGTATCTGTTTTAAACCACATAATATTATTTTCCATCCAAATTCTGTCAATCGCACCAACTATTAAACCGTATCAAACGACAATTTGATTAATTCTAAAAATGTTTCAAAAATTCTGTCAAAAATCTGCGCGCCAATATTTTTAAATTAAATTGTGTTTTTATAGAATTTATCACAGATGACATTCTTGTCAGTTAATCCGTTCTAAAATAACTTTAATATTGTATTTTATATTATTTGCTATCCGTTTTTAGAACTTTTAATACTTAAATATTCTGTTATCCGGAGGGGAGAATAATTCAATAAACTAAACAATATAAAAATCTGTTCAGGCGATCTCGAGATATAAGTGTTCGCACTAACCCGACTGTTTTTTATGTTATTATAGATAGATATATTTTAATAAAATTAATTTATGTAACGAAAAATAGATTGACCAACGATTTATCGGTGAAAAAATCCTCGAAAAATATGACTTTGAAAATGAACGATAAAGGTAAAAATAACGTAAATTCTCCCTTGGATGTCTGTTGAAAACTGCGAGTCTCGTAGAAGGGAGTCTTAAAATAGGGCTTAGTGGGAAATCGATTAAGGAGCAAACTTTTTATATTACCGGAAAAATCACTTTTTGTTTTTTTCCTAAGAACGTGACATACATTCTAAATTTTATAAATTTGCGTGATAAAAGTTTTAATATCTCTGAAACTTTTTAATACACTCGTATACTAAAAGAACCGACATTATTTTTTTTTTTTTTTTTTGTTTTTGTTGAGGCCTTCCACCCGATATCGAGTGATTTTGGCCATTCATCCATATACAAGTGACACAAGTTAAAAGAAAAATAGTAGAATTATTGAGGAACAAAAATGTAAAAAGTAAATATTGTTACGCGCCTATCCACACACAGTGCAGGAGCAGTCGCGGGTACATCGACAACGAATCGCCACCACCACCACCCTACACTGTGCGACGCGATTAGACTGACCACTGCACATTTAAATCTTTAAATTATTTAATTTAATAAAACCCGCCAGTTGTTTAAATATTTTTTGAGAGTTTAATGAAAGAAGATATGAGATGTTGATTGGACGTTCACATCCAACCAGACTATTGTAAAAATCCGTATTAGAAGCGATAGGGCAACCAAAAAAAACATGATCCAACGTTTCGACGTCCAGACCGCATTCGCAGTATGGATCATCGACTATTCCGATTCTGTAAAGATGGGAGGCCACCAGGCAGTGTCCCAGACGCATCCGGCAAATAACCGATATGGTGTTTTTATGGTATCTATGCTTATAAAACCACGGTTTCCCAGGTATTTTTGGTTGAATAGCCTTATATTGTTTACCTTTCTCTGGATTTTCCCAAAGCAGATCCCAAGCCCTGGCTCCTCGAGCCCTTAACACAAGAGAAGTATCACCAACCGAGGAACCAAAAGACCCTGGGACACCACCCTCTGAAACCGCAGTTTTTGCCAGATCGTCAGCTTTTTCGTTTCCATGTATACCGTGATGCGATGGAATCCACGCCAACCAAACTTCACACCCTGCAGAGCGGATGGCGAGGATCTCAGTTAGTATTTCAGCTAAAAGTCGGTTCATTGGTTGCCCCCATATGTTTCCAGTAATTGATTTAATCGAACTCAATGAGTCCGATAAAATTAGGGCTTTTTTAATTTTGTTTGAGTGAACTAGTATTAAAGCTTCTTTGATTGCAAACAGTTCCGCGGTAAAAATTGAGGTAGAAGGTGGCAGTTTATACATTAAATTAATATTGAGAGATGGAACATAAATTCCTACACCCACATCTAAGTCTGGTGAAAACTTTGAACCGTCCGTATAAATTTCTGTGAATTCGCGATATTCTGACTGGAAATTTTGAAACTGTATTCGTGTTATTTTGGTGTTGGCCACAGATTTATTTAATCCTATATTTTCTATTACATATGCCTCCAGAGAGAACGCTTCCAATGGGATTTCATATATTGGAACAGAGACAGATTTTTTTGGAAAATGTGGCAAACTCGAGAGATAAGCAAAACTATTCAATAGATTTGGACAGTCTCCGTCGACCCCCCCGGATGAAGCAGGCCCCGACGCTCTCGCTGACGACAACGACGTAATCGACTCCACCAGAGCGTGGCCGCTCAAGACTAATCGCTTAAGTAAAAAATTATCTGATAGAAATTGTCTCCGAAACTGGAGAGGCATCTCACCCGTCTCCACCTGCAGTGCAGATGTAGGAGTGGATGACATGGCTCCCAATATCAGTCGGAGACATTTGAATTGAATTCTGTCCAATTTTAATTTTAAATATTTAGGAAGAGGTTCTAGCAGGAAACTCCCGTAGTCAAGATGGCTTCGGACCAAGGCATTATACATAAGTTTCATGGTAGAAGGGTGGCATCCCCACCACACTCTTGTGATTGCTCTCAGGGTGTTGATACTTTTTTCACATTTCGAAACAATATAGTCTATGTGGTGTCTCCAAGATAGTTTTTTATCTAGGATCATCCCCAAAAATTTGACCTCATTTTTTAAAGGAATTGGCGTTCCCTTGATTTGCAACTGGAGGGGAGGAAGTTTACGCTTTTTACTGAAAACGACTGTTTGAGACTTAGTAGGAGAAAGACCTAGACCTACAGATCCTAACCAATCATAAACCGAAGCGAGATTTTGTTCAACAATACGTTTTGCCGTTTCCGGGTTTTTATCACAGCAGTATATAACAATATCATCCGCGTATTGTAAAAATTTACATCCTCCAGAGATAACTGTTGCAAGACCGCAGCAGTAGATATTGAAAAGAATTGGACTCAATACTGACCCTTGTGGGAGGCCTCTAAACAGGTTCCTAGTATGTATCGTATCGCCTTGAGATATCTGTATGCGTCGTTCAGCAAGAATATTGTGAATAAGGGAAATCAATCTAGAAGGCACCCCAATGTTCATTAAAGCTTCTTTAAGATGCTCCAATCTAACATTATCGTATGCTGAATTTATATCCAAAAACGCCGCTATAAGAGAATTTTTCTTTACGAATGCCGTTCTTATGTCCGTAGTCAATATGCTCAAGTTGTCGAGGCAGGATCGAGCCTTACGAAAACCAAATTGGAATGGGGAGGCCAGACCATTTCTCTCAATATACCAGTCCAAACGATTCTTTATCATATGTTCCAACAATTTTAAGGCACATGATGATAAAGCTATGGGACGGTATGATGATCCTAGGGAAGGATCCTTTCCGTTTTTTAAGATTGGAATAATCTTCTGGATGTGCCATTCTTCAGGCGTTGTACCCGAGGAGAGGCAATAATTATAAAACGAAAGCAGTTGGGACAGTGCGTTTGGTGGGAGCTGTTTTAGAACCTTGTATGACAGGTTATCTAAGCCGGGAGAAGTATTTTTAACATATTTTAATGGTGTCAAAAGTTCTTGCAAAACGAATGGGGAATCCAACTCAGACAGACTGGGTGATGAGGCAGAAAGAGAAGGAATTATACGTAATTCGGAAAAATTGGGGGGGTAAGGGGGGGCTAGATTGTCGCAAAACTGTTCCAAACATGAGTCCGTTAAACTGTTGAATTTTGGAGGAATGGAGGAAGAGCGAAATTTTCGGATAGAAGACCAAACAGTGGACAAAGGGGAATCAGGTGATAACGAATTACAAAAATCCACCCAACCTTTTCTCTTTTTCTTCTTTAGTACTCTTTTAGTTTGTGCCTGTAAGTGCTTAAAACTTAAATAGTTTTCCTCGGTAACGTTCCTTCTATAGTTCCGCATAGCACTCTTTCTTTTCCTTATCATGGCGGAACACTCTGCGTCCCACCAAGGGGGAGACGGTGGATACTGGGTCTGACTACTGTTAGATTTGGGAAGAGATGCTTCCGAAATTGAGTTTTTTATTTTAGATACTAAAGAATTGTATGAAGCGGCACTGTCTGAATGGGATTCTGTCGATAAGTTTTTGAATTTTTCCTTTAATAGTTCAGCACATACATTCCAATCAACGCCCCCGGTGAGACGTTTCCGCCCCGACCCAATATGTGATGAAATAGATTCTGAAGTTGTTAAAATTATTGGGAAATGGTCACTGGACAGTGGATCATCAGTGATCATCCAATTGATAGTGGATGCCAGTGGAGCTGAGGCAATTGATATATCCACCGCACTGGGATTCTGTGATGGAAATGAAAATCTGGTGGGACTACCGTCGTTTAGAACACAGAGATTGTTCGAGTCTATGAATGAGAGGATAGAATTTCCTGCTCGATCTGAGAAGGAGCTACCCCATACCGGTGAGTGAGCATTGAAGTCACCCAATAATAAATATGGCTTCGGAATATCTTTGACTAAGGAGTTCCAGTAGTTTTCCACAAAAGGTTTTTGGGGAGGAATATATAAAGATAGGATCGAAATGTCCGCTACATTTGCTGCAACTGCTTGAAATACTACATTTTTGGGTAAATGGATTGGTTTGAAGACAAGGGAGTAGTGGATAAGAAGGGCCGCCCCACCACCTCTAGCTTCAAGGCGATCATCGCGGAGGCAATGAAAAGAGGGAATGTTGAAAGGACATTCCGGAAAAAGCCAAGTCTCATTAAGCGCAATTAAGTTTATGTGATATTTGTTTATAAGATCTATCAGGTCACTCTTACTTGAGTGAACACTACGGCAATTCCATTGTAAAATTCTCAAAGGCTGTTTATTTTTTGGTCTAGAGAACATTATAATTATTAAGGTATTTTAACAAGATGGTTCTCACAATGTACGAGCTAATTACTCGTAGACTGTAAGCACTCATCAAAACTTGTAGAGGAACTTGACATCATATTAAGAAGAGCCGATATTACAGATACCACAGAAGGAGGAAGGTTATTGTTACGATCAGTTATGACCAGAGCAAGAAGATGTAGAGCATAGCCAATAGTTAGTTCATTGTCTTGAGAGGAGACTGGGGATTCACTTGAAGTTGTCGTGGAAATGACCGGATTGGGAGTCTGTGAATCGCGGGCTTGAAGACCGCTAGAGGGACTATTAATTAGATGGTCATTATTGTATGATAAAAGTGATTGCAGTTCATTATGGTAATGCGGACGTTGAGGGAATTTATGTGCTGTTGATTTACTTAAATTTTTGGGGCTAAATTTTGTTATTTTGGAATTTTGTTGGGATTTGTTGGGTTTTGCTGGATTGGAATCAATTAAATTTGGGCTGGAATACTCTGGAACTGAACTTATTTTCGAGGACTGAGAACTATTTTTCGGGGCAAGAGAAACTTTATCTGCATAACTGCTGTTTGGAGGATGTAGTTCGGAAGCTTCTTTATATGACATATTTTGGTAAGCCATATCTTGTTTTATCAATCTCTGTCTTCCATACTCTGGACAACTAAAGCTTTTAGACATATGATTGCCTTTACAATTAACGCATTTATATTCCGTTAAAGTGCACTCTGCTCCTGGATGGTTGTCGGAACAGCGGTAACAGCGCGGTGAAGACCGACACTGTTTCTTTGAGTGCCCAAAACGTGAGCAATTGAAACAAAGGATTGTTGAAGAGATAAATTGTTCCACGGGAATAGAAATATGGAACAGGTTGATTTTCTGCGGCAGAATTTGGCCTTCAAACGTTAAGAGGACTGATCGACTAGGCTTCCATACGATATCGCCATTGGTGGTGTCTTTGTAACTGAGACGTTTCGCTCCAATTACCTTGCACATGTTCATCGGAACCTGTACGTACTCCATGATTTCAGTGATTGGGATGTCTACGTCAATACCTCTCACTATTCCAATCTTAGACAGTTTGAAACTGGGAATAAAAGCTTTGAGGTCATTGTTTTTTATAAAATCAGAGGAGATGAAATCGTTAGCCGAAGAAGCTGAGTGGAAAGAAATTGACACTTTGAATCTACCTTCAGATTTAATACTGCCCGACACGACGTTGGGAATCCTACTTTTAAAAACAAGAGTACCGAAAGCCATGGGGCGAATAGGGGAATCGTTTTTCCCGGTAACGAAAACAACGAAAGGCCCAGGGGAAGTCTCTTTATAAAAAAGAGAAGGTGCTATGCTTGTAAATACTTGAGAAGGTTGGTTTTCAGGAATAATTGGCAGAGGAGTGACAGGTTGACAAGAATCAGATAGGATAGGGGATAACGGTTGGGATTGTAGAAGTTGGGAAGGTGGTTGTGAATGGGTCGATGGTTGAGGAGAAAGAGAGGAAAGGTTTGGAGGGAGGAAAGATGGATGTGGTTGGAGTGTTATTTTGGAAGGAGGTAACGGTGGAAAATCCACGCTACCTGATCTCTTCCGATCCCCGGGCACGAGCCCGGGATCGGGAGGTTCCATGATAAAACGTAAAGTTACTGTTTAAAACAAAATATAGAAAATGCAGTATAAGCTAAATAAGAAGAAAAAAGGATTAGTAAATAAAAAAGAAGAAGAAAAAAAAATATACAGTGGGCAAATCTTCAGCTCTCACCCTGTAGAAGAAATGTTATGACATAGCGGCCGCGTTCACCGCGGCAGCCTTTTATTTGTAACAATAATAAAACAATACGAAATACTATTACGAAAATTAAACCTAAAAACTAACTACGATCACATCCCCTAAGGGGAAGTGACTCAAAAACTAAAGTAAATATAAATCAAATAATGTGTAAACAAATAATGCTACTAAACAAGTAATAAAAATGGTTTTGATAGACTTATCGACAGAGCGTTGCTCCAGACACGACTACACTCTCCGGGCGTCCACAAGAGAAAAAAAGAACCGACATTATGTTGAACATGTTTGCCAACAGAGGTAAACAACCTTTTTGTACCTTTTATTTTGTAATATTTTTCCAATATTTTTTTTAAATAATAATTTATTCCCATATTTTTTTATTAGTTCCGTTGTAAGGTTGACAGATGATTTGTTTTTCATAAAAAATATAAAGGTACCTACTTACTTATTTTCATACGTGTTTTGAGATATTTATCAAAGCGGACAAAATTAAGACAAAATTTATAGGTAAATAGAAAATAAAGTTTTTTTTTACAAGCTTAATATGCCAATAATAATTGTTCTTTTACAGTTGGTTGATAGTCCAGTGAAATCAGTCAACGGCTCTCGTACGTGGGATCGAATCCCGGTGGTGCCAACCATTTCCACTTGCACGACACAAGCTATTGCTTAGTGTGAAATATGTTAAAAGCATATTTGTGTTCACATCGAGTGAGCACAGATTAATTAAAAAATGTTAAAGTAGGGTTATCTAATATATAAAAACTAGCTTATCCGACAGACGTTGTCCTGTGGTCCTAACCAGAGGCGACCCGTTCATATGTGCATAATGTGGACTGCGCCCCCAAAAACACATAATTAATTCGATTGAGATAAACTAATAAATAATAACATTAAAATATTTCTAAAACATCCATATTTCATTCGTATTCAAAGCTCAGGCGGGAACAACGCGCGAATATAATATGCGCGCGCATCATTCTACCTCGCCTATGAAGTACATATTATGCAGCGTGTGAACATTACTTGATAGTGCCCGACAATTTTTTTGACTTTGTATGACAATTTCTAAAACGCTCGAAAGGGTGGCGTAAGTGGGATGGGCTAATTACGTTTGCGAGGATGAACGTCAACTACGATCAGGTGCAGTAAACAATTATTTTATTTTAAAGAAACAAAATATTTCGTTTTTTCCACAATTTTATTCAGCTAACCGGTTTTCGAAGACCGCACGTCTTCTTCGTCAGACTAGTAGATGTTAACAGTTAACATCTACTAGCCTGACGAAGAAGACGTGCGGTCTTCGAAAACCGGTTAGCTGAATAAAATTGTGGAAAAAACTAAATATTTTGTTTCTTTAAAATAAGTTCGAAGTATGTTCCACCAAGTAGCCACGGTCGAAATTATATAAATAAATTAGATAAATTATCCAACAATTATTTTGTTGTTATGGCGTCGCAGGAAATCCGTTCCATACTAACATTAATTTTATATTATTTTTATAAACTTTGTAATTCCACTTTAATTTTAACAAAAATACGTTCAAACGTTTTTGACCTTCTCAGGTCATCCTCAGTAACCTATACTATGATGTACCTATAATAGTTAAGTGTTATATTATTTCTTATACATTTTTCAACTTTTTGTTAGTTATTCTGTTATTCGGTGTGGAGAACAATCCAACAAATCAAACATCGGAAGAATCTGTTCAGCCAATCTCGAGTTATAATCATTTACCTTTCTTTTACGACTCAATGTAAAAAAAGTATCTATTGATGTACCTACCTACTTAGTTTTATAAATACTTCAGGGTGCAAAATTTTGACGTCATCTTATTGACGTCAGTATGAAATAATTCTGGGGCACTCGAGCTAATTATATATTAATTATGGCGTACTAAACAAATAAAATAAATAACACAAAATATTATATAAATTTAATTGCGGTAATTATTAAAATAATAAAACCAAGACCGAGCTCATAAAATTGTCAAAAAGTAACATTAAAAATGTCGTCAATATGAAATATCACTGCTTATTTCCAACAAACTACCATCACGCCGCCTAGCGTTATAATTTCAAACTGAAATTAATTTTTAAAATGGTTCTTTCCATCTTAAGACTTCGTTGAGATAGAAATTTTACCTTTTTTCTTTACAAACACATACATACTACATAGGTTTACTTCTCGATAGTATTTTGGCAGAAAGACAAAAAAATAACGGTGTTTCAGGATGCGGAAACGGATGTCGGAAAAACATTGTGGATAGGGTCGAGATGTTAGATACAGGACTTTTAACAGTACCTACTTGACCGTGACTCTTATGTACATAGGGAACATCTATGTACATGTCGTAGGTATAAGTACACTCATAGATACTTGTCTTTTGGCCAAGCATATACAAAAAGGGTATAGGAACTTTAGTGATTTGCTATCTTATTGTATGTTTATTCAAAACATGGCTCAACTTAAAAAAATAATTATTTAATGAACTCAAATTAATTTAATAAGAATCATGAAATATAAAACAATTGCTACCTCTACCAACGTGATATTAACAAATATGAGAACTATAAAAAGTGGTTGAAATTTTAACGTTTTTCCGATTCACAGGTTCGAATCTTGATGGGGCCATCGTATAATAGACCATTTATAATTTAAATTAAATTATTTCAAATTCAAATAAGAATCGGTTGTTACTTTTCACTGCAACGTTAATCCTCACTAAAATAACAACTGTTACTTTGTATACCTATCATTCGGGAATCGCCTTTAATGAGAAAAAAACAAACTTTTTAAACCTATCTAACGCTCTTAAAAGTTAGGTTAGTAGTTCATGAATAAAAAACTTCTGACATATCAGAGAGCGCATATTTCCCCAAAACTAACTTGAAATATAGATATTTTATGTGAATTTTTACCAAAAGTATGATTATGAATTTCAGATTTCTCGCCGTCTTCAAAAAAAAAAAAAAATTAAAATCATCCTTCGGAACAAGGACTTTTAAGCAGGTTATGCAAGTCGACAAAACGTCGCACTGTTCATTCTCTAGACGTGATCACACCAGTCCCTTTTTGCTGTAACTTACTTTGATCATCAGCTTCAAAATAATTATTCTTTATTATATATTATTATCATCTATAATATATAAAATATTCTTATAATATTACCAAAGGCCTTTGCGAGCACTCGCAAAAGTCCAAAAATCAATAATTCAATAAATAATTACCAATTAAATAACAATCTATAGATCAAAAGGATTTCGGTTAGTGCGATCACTTACATATAACTCGAGATGGGCTAAACATATTCTTCAGATGTTTGGTTTATTGGATTCTCTCCGCTCCGCATAACAGATTAACTATTTAAAAATTGAAAAATTATTATTATTATTATTAGTTTTGGGCAAGCAGCCTAGGCTGATGGGCCCAAATCAATGTCTGTGCCGTCTGTCGCTTTGAGAAATTCGTATAAAAAATGGATAAGAAATAATATAAAGTATTACATTAAAGTTAGTATGGGCTTCCTAACCACAACGCCATCTGTGAAAATTCCATAACAACACAATTTTCATTTAACTGACAACTGTTGAGTTTCAAAATACTGGTACGCAGATTATTGATAAAAAAAAATTCAAGCTTTCACAAATAATTTTTAAACATTCAAATTCAAGCGAATTTCATATATATTTTTATTTTATTTTTATTTTAAAACGCAAAAAGAGAATAAAAAGAAGTGAGTTAAGTTTGATAAATAGGTATGTTATGACTAAGAGGTTTTGCCGTCTGTCATCGGAAATTTTAATTTTTCGTTTGTTTTTCCATGTTTCAGAAAGTATGCAGATTTGTTTTTAATATTTAAAGAAGTTATTGAATAAAGATCACTTTCTCGATAGTGAATTGCCACATTGAAAAGAAGAAGATATTGAACGAAATTTAATTTGATGGGGCAACTAGTATTTTATAATAAAAAAACTGGACAACTGAAACAAAACAACATACGCAGGTCTAAATTCATCCACCATACGTATTTAAAAGTGTTTTTATTTTGTTATGTGTTAAAAATAAATAACTTATGACAGACATTTTATGTACGCACACATAAAAAAAAAAACAATTCGAATACATGATCGTGAAAAAGGGTTCGAATTGGAAGACATAGAACAGAGAGCAATAGAAGAAAAATATACGAGACATTTATTTAATCAATATATTATTATGTACTTACCTATAAAAATTCTCACCCGACCAGGAATCTAACCTGGGATCTCTCAAAAATGAGCGTGGCACCTATTCTGCTTCGATATGTCATTCTTTGGACTATAATGTACCCAATGTACCTTCATAGATAGGCTGCGCAAGTTTTTATTCTATGCTTTGTTAGAGCATAAATAATATGCCTTTTATGTCGACAATAATTTTCACCATCTGTTTCTCTAACCTCGACTTGTTTGAATGTTGTACGCCACATATTGCGGCCTTTTCCAAGTTTTACAATGACAATGATGTGACATTTTTGAAATATGTTCATGCTCGTTTTTCTTTAAAAAAATAAGTATTAACGGTAGGTACATTAGTTTTCTCTTTTATTTTATTTACAAAACAAAACCTTCCTTTGAGGGTGGAAAAGGATTCTCCGAAAAAACGGTCAATTTCATAGAAAAAAAAAATATTTGTTTTTCGTTCTACCTTCATAAAACAGCTATTCAGATAATGAAAGGTCGTTTTGGGGAAATGTTTATTTCTTGATAATTTTGTGGAATGGCTTATGTTAGCCGTAACGTTTTCAGATTACATCTCAGCCCTTATTCTCTTTCTTTTCTTTTTTATTTTATCATCGTCATTATGGATTCTATACGTTCTAAGAGGATTCTTAAAAATTGATTGTCTTCACGCATTCAAAATAATTAATGTCGAAATAAAACCTAGCTCTTAAAATGAAATTAAGAAGTTGAGGAATAAGAATAAAATAAAAGTTAATGAAAATAATAATTGGTAACAAACAGTAAAGTTTCATTTAGACATATCTGCATGGTACCTACATATCTATCTAAAAAATCTTATTTATTACGTTGTTGTGCTAGTTGATAAAATAAAAGAGTCTTGTAAAGTTCTATCATAAAAAATAGAATTCAAACATGATCCGATTTTCTGACACTACCATCACCATTATCAAATAAATGGTCAAGGTCGTGGGTTCGATCCCAGGTGCCGACCATCTTCCTCTTTCACGACACAAGCTTTAAGTAGCTTACTGTGAAAGAGTCAAGGAGTGTATTTTTGTGTTTACTTTGAGTGAGCACAGATTCATTTTAGAAAAAAAAAAAAATGAGTCTTAAACATTTGATAATGGAGACAGTAGTCTCCGAAAACCAGTCCATGTTTGAATTATATATTTTGTGATAGAACTATATACTCATACCTACATGACTCTTTATTTTTATTTTGGAATGGTCTATCGATACTATCACCAAGCACCTACTTTCTCAAAATATCGAAGATTTTTGCTAGTTGTGGTAACATTTTACATTTACTAACCCCTTTTCTAAGCGCGAATAATTCAGTAGGTACATAGGATAAAAACGCTTTCAAATTTGCCAATACATTATCAAGTCTATGCCTAGACAGAAATTAAAATTTACTTGAGACAAAATTCTTTGAAAAAAGAATTTTACAAGGTGTTCAAAACAGAGAAGACAGTTTTGTTACGACCATGTCTCTAGAATTAAGGATAGAAAAGCCTCAAAAATTGGCAGAGGAACGATCATCAGACAGTCAACTTCTCGAAAGGGTAATGTTGCAGGAACTACTCAAGCCAGCAGGCTATATCAAAGAAGAAGAAATATTTATCGAGGTAAAAATACAATATCTGCTTTCTTTAAAATCTCCTTCTCAAGCAATAGAAATAATCGCATTGTATCATCAGTGAGAGTATGAATTAAAGAAAAAATAACAACTAATGACTCTAACAATTCATTACTAATGTTCGATTTTTAAATGGAACAAACCACTACGGGCTTACGACCGTCTTCTACTGTAATTTCGAAGGCTGGATTAGTGTGATCACTTTACGTTAACAACGTTCGCCATTAGGTGGTAATTTTTGTCTCCGAAACTCCTAATCATGAGAATTCTCAACATGCCCAACATGTCGAAAAATCTCATGTATGCAACAAGTAGAAATTTAATAATAAAATGAAAAATAGAGATGAAAGTTGGAAATTATTGAGAACAAGAATTTGATTGCTCTCTTGTTAACAGTAACAGTAAAGTGATCACACTAAGCCAGGCTTCGAAATTACAGTAGAAGACGGTCGTAAGCCCGTAGTGGTTTGTTCCATTTAAAAATGGAACATTAGCAATGAATTGTTAGAGTCATTTTTGTTATTTTTTCTTTAAGATCTAGTCCTGAAAAGGTCACAAGAATCTAGACATAATTAGAACGTTGTGCACCAACAGAGTACGAATTGACAAAAGTGAATTAAGAGAGGATTTGAGTTGGTGTACCTACATAATATTCTCAATCATAGCAAAAAATGGGCAGATACCTATTTGTTGTTCACTTAGGCATCTATAAGAATAAAGTACTACGTATTTTAAAAGTAGAATTTCAACACTGTTTACGATGATATAACCGTTACATCGAAGTATTTTTAAATTACTCAGTATTGATTCAGTCATTCAGGCATCTACAACGGCAGTACAATCCTCTCTATTACGTACATTTAGAATAACGGGAAACTCCGCCGAAACCAATAAAGGAAATATCAATTTGAAGAAAGTTTCTGTAAAGGAGGTAATATTATGCAGAAGACTTTTAGGCTGGGCTTTCCGCCCTTTCCATCTCGAAATATTCACTTCAAGGAGGGTGGGGATTGTGGAAATGAAGTAGGAACAAAAAAAATGTACACATTCCTTCTCCCTTGTCTGCGAAGTATCCTGGACTAAAAGTTATTTTAAGAAGTTAACCTAATGGAAGAATTCTGAAAGTTTTGATTGTGTTAAGGAGTTTTGCATGATTGATGATAATCAGGTCCCGAGGAAGGCGTACACCTGCCCGTTTGACTGTGTCCCCTATTTTATTCGAAAATCAGATGACGACATCTGATTTTCGAATAAAATAATTTAGTGTAACGGATTTTCAGTACCGTTAGAAGTGACAATTTTGCACCAATTAAAAAAAAAATTAAAAGAACAAAGATTGAAAATAAGCAAACACGCATTATCAAAAAGTTATTTTCCAAAATCACTCGAATTCGGGTGAAAGGTCTTAATAAAAAAAATAAAGTTATTTCCTGACGCCATCTGTTTATTTATAAAAGAGTTACTTATTTGTAGTATTTATCAGTTGTCAAACATCTGTCACGGTGTGCGGTCATGAAAATTTTAAGCTCTGTTTTGTTTTGGTTTGTGATTGATGGTGTTGTATGGTGCTGACGCACCTTGGAAGATTAATCCAAAATACTACTTGTAAATACGTTGTTTTTATTTTTAACTAGCTTTCCCGACAGACGTTGTCCTGTGGTTCTAGCCCGAAGTGGCCCGTTAATATGTACATGATGTGCACTGCGCCCCCGTTAAACAATACAAAATTAATTCGATTAGATAAGCTAATAAAATAATAACATTAAACTATTTCTGAAACTTCCCTATTTCATTTGCATTCAAAGCTCTGGCGGAAACAACTTGAGAAAAATGCGCTCACGCACACACCCTACCTCGCCTATTACCAACAATATTGTTGACTTTCTATGAAAAATAATTTCTAAAATTATCGAAACGGTGCGGTGGAGTAAGTGGGATGGGCTACTGTAAGAGTGTATGCGAGAATGAGAGGGAACTACCCGCGATGTCGTGGGCGCTTCCCAGGTAACCTTTCCATACGAACTTAAATATTTTATTTTACATTATTTCTTATCCATTTTTTAACTTATTAGTTATTCTGTTATCCGGAGCGGAGAAGAATCCAATAAATCAAACATCAGAAGAATCTGTTGAGCCAATCTCGAGTTATACGTGTTCGCACTAGCCCGACTTTAATTTATATAGTAGATTAGTGAATGTTCGTGAAATATTTACATTTTGTTGTGGTTCTTGGATTTTCGGTGTTTCAAGGGTGAAATCTTGCACGGACCTCACGAGATTGAACCAGTAAATACTCTTTTGTTTTATTTATTTGTGTTTATCTTGATTTAGTTTTGTGTTTATGTAAGGTGTTTTATTTCAAGTGGTTAACATAATATAGAAGAACGAATCGAACAATGATAACAGTGCGGTCAAATCAAAGTTTATTTTTTTTGCAAGTACAAACTTTAATACTAGTTTTTTGCCATTGACTGGGTGCGCCGTGGTATAGAGTCGTTCGTGATGCGGTGGTACCATCTTATACCCAAAATTCTCCTGAGGCACTTCATTTCAAAAGCTGAGACTTTTTGTGTCCGGGCTTTGGTCAGGTGCCAGGACTCACACCCACACAGGAGAATGGGCAACACACACACACATCAAACATTTTACGTTTCGTCTCGACACTAAACGCCGACGCTTTCCATATTTGAAAATTATTAGAATTGGAACAGTTAATATTTTTATTAATTGTCTAACAGCAGGTACCTACCTGCCTATTATAATGTAGATTAGGTGATTCCTTTTTGTTGATTGCCCCGTATAAATAAAGCAAGCCTATATACCTAGATATTCGAACCTTCTTACTCCGGGAGCACGTGTAAGAAATTTCACATTCATTTTATATTCATTGTACCAAAGACATGTTCGTCCCGAGGGATTTCATCGACATGACGATCCCTCCCAAGTCCCGACACGTTTGTGGTTTTTTCCGCCTTCATAGGACCTAAACGTTTTTATACAACTTATTTTTGATCGCCGAGCTGCCTTTGGAAAATAACTAAGTACGCCTTTTTCTAGGCCCTCCTTTCTTTGTTAATATCAGATTATCTTTATATTATATCACTAGCTGATCAATAATAAATTTTTTATTTCTTCATTGCCCGAGAGCTTGAACCATATAACGACATATACAACGCGCATGTCTCAATACTCAATGGCCATAAACTTCAAAATATGACGTTACTGAGGATCAATAATTGGAGGAGAACAAGGATATTATTTTAAGACAGGTTTGTCTATTTTATTTTAACCATGTTTTCGTTCCTTTTTTATATATATTTTTTTGGAACCATTGTATGATTGTTTTTTTGACTCAGGCTTTTTTTGGGTCCATTTTTTTTAAACTAAACATGAATGTGTGCTCTCTCGAAGTGAACACAAATACACTTTTGACATATTTCGCTCTAAGCAAAGGCTTGTGTCGTGAAAGTGGAAATGATCGGCATCTGGATTCGAACCCACGAGCTCCATTACGATGTACGTACGATACCTATTTTTCATATATTATTATAGTTGAAATAAGTCGAGTTCTTAAACGAGGTATATTTAGCTAATACCTTGTGCCATAACTGGAAAGCGTTCGCGCGTCGATTTACGTATACTCAAACGCGAACGGATCGTTCAAATTGAGAACATTGTATGATCGCTCATCCCACGGTCGCGCGATCACTTTTCAGTTAGGACATAGCCTTTTAGTTATATTCTCTATATTCGTGCTTGATTTCTATTTATTAGGTAATTTTTTTTCTTTAGCCTTCTCGCGTCCGTTTCTGAACATAGGCCTCCCCCAATTGTAGCCATCTCTCTCGTCTGTGCCCTCCTCATCCAGCCGAAACTACCGCAAGACACGATGTCGTCACTCCATCTCATCATTGGCCTGCCCCTGTTTCTCCTTCCCCACCATGGACGCCACAGTAAAATTATTTTGGTCCATCTGCCATCTGTCATTCTTGCCACATACCCACGACCACTTCAGCTCCGTAATTCTCTGGACAATATTAGTGACCCTTGTCACTCCTCTGATCCACAGTGAAAAGAGTGGAGGTCCGTTCTTTCTGCTTTCCCCTTACGACAAGGCGTGATGGGTAAAAAATGGAAAAAAAATATTATCAAACACACAACAAACTGACATTCTGTTTTTCTTTAAAATTGGTTAACCTGATCTTATGGTTAGGCATTTTAAATGCGGTTTCACCGCAAATGCGAAGTGTTTCTTGATCTACCTACTGCGTAAGCATAATATTTTTTAGAGTTCTAAGAAAGTCAATGCTTCTTCACTTATGTCAAAACCTGAAAAAAATCATATGAGATCACGTCGTGTTTTTGTTCGTGAAAAAATTGTTCGGCTTTAAATGATCATGAAATTCAAAATAAAGATATGTAGTTTCGTAGAGAAATTGTTGTCAGTACTTACAAAATTTTGCAAAAAGCATGGAGCTATTTCTAACAATAGCCGTCCAAACAACCCCCCACATGAACAACACAAGAAAGAAACAAAACCCTTCTGGTTGCCATTTGAATGCTGATCACAGCAGCGATCAGCGGACGATGGCAACAATTCGGACACAGAAGAACAGTAAAGGCTGCAAAAATACGACTTCCGCAAGAAATAAGGACATGACAAGAAAAACGCAGAAAGAATTGAATAAATCAAACACAAAACTCTTCATTGCCACTTTTAATGCCAGAACTCTTAGAACCGAAGATAGACTGGTGGAATTGGAAGAAGAGTTGGCGAAGATAAAGTGGCATATCTTGGGTATATCCAAAAGATGTACCCAAGATGGGTAAATCCAAAAGATGGCGTGTAGTAGGAAAAAGTCTTATATGAAACACGTTACGTTATTGTACATATGTATATGTTGTTGGAAGAATAGACTACTTTAAAACTACATTTTACCGAATTATTATGGTAAGATATGCGCACTTGTATATTATATAAAATGAACAATTATTATTATGTTTTACTATCGCTCGTTTGGATTGTTCCAAATGACGTCAATGGAAAAGAGACAGAAATATCAACTCACCCTTAATCATAATCTCGAATTTCTACACTCGAAAAACACAACCGCCCAAACAATAAAAATCCTCATAGACGTCACCAAAACAACGTTGTTTTACATTTTTTTATAAATGGCGCATACAATTTTAATCTCTTTAATTAGGGAGAATTTTTTTAATAACCATGTTAACATAAAAGATTTTTAAATTTAGAACACTTTTTTAATTAAGTACATATATAAAAATAAACATCATAATGTTTTTTTTTTCAATGGGTAGTAAAACAAAGCCGTGGGGTTGCCGGCTAAGAATAGCACCTCTGCTCTTTTTGCTGGTTTTTCGAGCATCCTGTAAGAGGCAGGAAATCGGAAAATCAGATCGGGACTGTGAGGTTGACCACCTTACGTCTTTAAATCTCAACTGGCCAGAAAAGGCACAATGAGCTTCGGACGCCTTCGAGCGCAATGGAGAGCTCTTGATGCCTCCCTATGCTTCCGAGTGGGGCTTAGGCCCCCCAAATTGCTGGTTGGTTTGGGGGTGATTCGTGGCGGACTTAATTTGTGTGGGGTCGGCTTTTTGGTTTGATTGCTTCGATCGAGCTAGGGGGTCGGTTTCGTGCGGGTTGGGTTTGCTCCGGAATGGTCTCTTCCGGGCTGGCTTGCGGTGTGCGGGGGGCCTTAAAGGGAGAATGTATGTATGTTGTGCGATTGAGACAATCTCCAGACTCCCAATCACAGATGGCTATTTTATTTATTTCACAGTATACGGCGATAATGCCTTTTACAAAAAAAAATAACAATTATATAGTAGTGACAATAATAAGCAGGTATAAAAATTACACAACATGACAACAACAACAGCAGCAAAAAACAGAAGCAACAGAGACAACAACAATACACCTCATGACACACACCACAACAGAAATAACAAAAAAAAGTTTTCTGTTTTCAGGTACATACGTTTCCTGAAAAACCGAGTAATGCATTATAATAGTTAATTAATTGTATATTTATTTTGAGAGGAACAAAAATGTCATTTTAAACTTTCAACGGGGTGAAAAGAGAGAGAGAGGTCTTTCAAAACGATGGATCCAACACACGTAGATCTATTCTACCCGGGCGAATGCAGATAATACATGAGACTTGAGTGCCTCGTGACTACAGTCAAATATATCTATGCACTGCAAATATTTATTACCCAGACGATGGATACGCGGCACAACTGTATTTTTCAGGTAGTTAGCGGTAAATTTATTATCGCAGTGGAAAACATCTGCACTTCGCAAATGATAACTATGATAGGAACACTGGATTTTTTTTTTGTCTTATGTCTGTTATGTACTGGTTTCTTGAAACAAAATATCTTTTGTCTTTTTAAAAACAGCTGGTAGCCTACTAAAAAAATATTTTAAACAAATTTTCGTGGGCAATATTATATTCGCCTTTTTCTCCGGCCCAGGTTTCATGCTAATGCTCACACCTGCTTAACTACCAGCTACCTACCAAGTCCAAGAAGTTTTAGTTAAATAAAGATTTTGTCTTTCTGTCACATCACTCTCGCCAAAAACTTTATCTTCTTAGTTTTTTTTTTTTGACAAATTCACTTCTTTCTAAGTTTCCCTATCTACCTACCTGCTCTCCGGAAGAACATCCAAGTGCGATTAGTGCTACCCTACGTTCAGGAATTTTCCTTCTTTATTCTCCATCTTTTCAATAAAAAGTTCAAATGATACCATTTAAATGCTATAAGCGCTCAATTGACATACATATTATTTTGAATTGAGAATGCAAAATTGAATAAAAAATTTCAATTTATGTATAACTAGTTTTCCCGACAGACGTCCTGTAGTCCTTAATATGAATATTGATTTCGAATTTGTAATTTATATAAAGTAGGTACGTTAAAAACATTCTGAAAGCTTGAAATAAATTCTATAAAAAATCTGCGTACCAATGTTTTGAAAGTCAATGGTTGTCAAGTAAATAAAAACCGTGATGTTATGGAGTTTTTCACAGATGGCGTTGTTGTTAGTAATACTAATTTTAATATTCAGTATATTTATATTATTTGCTACCCATTTTTCGAATTTTTAATGATTATTCTGTTATCCTGAGCGGAGAAGAATCCAATAAACCAAGCAGTAGTAAATTTATTCAGCCTATCTCGAGAAGGTAATAAGTAATCAAATTTAAATAAAAAACTTTTTAACTATTCCACAAATTTATTAATTCCAAAAATTTGTGGAATAGTAGTTAAAAAGTTTTTTATTTAAATTTGATTATTTAAATTACTTCCACCAAGAAAAATGCATGTTCAACAACTTATTACTTAAGGTAATAAGTGTCCGCACTAACCCAACTTTCTTTTATATTACAAGATGAGGTGTAAGTATTAAAAAATAAGGTAGGTAAGTGGCGAATGTTGTAAAGGTAAAGTGATCACGCTAAGCCAACCTTCGAAAAAAAAGTAGAAGACGGTCGTAAGTATATAGTGGATTGTTCATAGGTACCATTTAAAAAATCGAACAATACCGACCGCATAGTCCTCCGCGGAACAATGTGTTCCGCGGAGGACTATGCGGTCGAAGAATAGATTTCCCGTGTGGTATAGCCGAGCTCTTGTTAAAATCATCGGTGAGAAACTGAAGTATCATAGACGTTGGAAGCGAACCGGCGACATGTGCGACTATGCGGCTTTTTGTTTATTGAGGGCCAGACAGAAAAGGATATCAGGGGAATGCTACAGTGGGTTCATAGCGGGAACAAAGGAATTAATAAAGGATGATCCTAATAAATTTTGGTCATATATTAAGTCAACGAGATCATCGTCAGCCCTGCCAGCTACTATGCATCATAAGGGAATGAGTCTGTCGAATGTTGAGTCTATATCGGATGCCTTCGGCGAATATTTTCACTCTGTTTTTGTTAATGATGACACTGCCCTTCCGTGTGTCGAGCGTGAGGCCGAACTTGATATTTCCAGTATTCACTTCTCTAAGGATATTGTATTGGAGAACATTAAGGATATCAATCCAAATGGAGGAGCGGGTCCTGATGGGATTCCGGCTGTCTTTGTCCTGCGTTGTGCCGAGGAATTATCTGAGCCCCTCTATATTCTTTTTAGGAACTCTATCAGGTATGGTGTTTTTCCGGATGCTTGGAAGACGTCCTTTATTACGCCTATCTACAAGTCGGGTGATAAACATAATATATCTAATTATAGGCCCATATCCAAGTTATCGGTCTTTGGAAAGATTATGGAAAAGATAGTCGTGAAACAGTTGTCGGCTGCGGTAAGATCCTTCATACCGCATAATCAGCATGGTTTTTTTGCTGGTAGGTCTGTGGAATCTAATCTTTTGGAATTCACTGGTTGCCTGGCGAGGTCAATGGGTGGGGGTGGCCAGGTGGATGCCGTCTATATTGATTTCGCGAAGGCGTTTGACAAGATTGGTCACGGGATTCTCCTGCATAAGCTGCGTTGCTTTGGCATTCATGGTGATCTTCTCAGATGGCTTGCGTCATATGTTGAGGGTAGATCACAGGCGGTCGCGTTGAATGGCACTGTGTGCCAGTTTCGTCCTTGCCCTTCCGGGATTCCCCAGGGATCTCACTTGGGTCCGTTGTTGTTCTCTTTGTACATCAGTGACATGGGTGGCTGTTTTTTTAGCTCAGAGTTTTTAATGTTTGCTGACGATACCAAGATTTTTCGGAAGATTAACTGTATTGGAGACTGTCAGGAAATGCAGAGTGACCTTGGTCGTTTGTTGAATTATTGTCGTGCAAACCAACTATACTTAAATATATCCAAATGTCACAGCGTGACGTTTACTAGAGCCTTGCGTCCGATCATGTTCGATTATGAATTTGATGGTGAGGTATTAACCCGCTGTGAGCAGGTGAGGGATCTGGGTGTTGTCCTCGACTCTAAGATGCTGTACAGAGCGCATGTTGAGTTTATTCTGGAAAAAGCCAACAGGATGTTGGGATTCATACTTAGGGTGAGTAAGCCATTTAAATGTCCGCTGACCGCAAGAATTCTGTACTATGCGTTTGTGCGCAGTCAGTTGGAGTTCTCATCTGTCGTGTGGAGTCCTCAGTATGTTACGTACATTGATAGAATTGAGGCAGTACAGAGAAGATTTGTTAGGCACCTAAGCTTTTTGAGAGGTAGGTTCTTTCGTGATTATGGGGATGCGATGAGATTCCATGGGATGACATCTCTCGAGAATAGGCGAACACAGACTGACATGATGTATCTCTTTAAGATAATAAATGGTGAGGTTGATTCTTCGAGACTTTTGGGAGATGTATGTTTTCATTGTCCAACTCGTATTACGCGAGCGAATTATCTTTTCAAATTGCCTCCCTGTAAAACCAATTATCTGCAAAGCTCATTTTTGCACCGTAGCTGTTCCCTGTATGATACATTTTTCAAGAATCTGGATATGTTTACTTTGAATAGGAACCAATTTAAGAGTGGCGTGGTCAGTCTATTGTCTTCCTCGGTCTCATCCTGATCATTTGTTTGAAGTGTTTGGATGATCTTATTGTCGATTTCAAGTGTGGGTTTCTCTGTGCTTTTTTTTACTATGAAATATATCTGTTAATGATAAATCTAAAATGATAGGATGACGGATGAATTGAAATTGTTTGTTTTTATCATCTTACCTTATTGACTTTTGCTTGATTTTTTTTTTGTTTTGATTGCTTTGCCTGTTCACTCCTTTAATCTCAATAATGACTTGTCTATTTGTGTGTGTTGTTTTTGCAGTGATTTTATTGTACATTGGCTTATGGTAAATTCTTATGGCTTATTTTTTTTTATCTAATTGGACTTTTTATTATTTTTATTACTTAATTGTTTTTATTTTAATGTTTAATTTTTTTATCTAATTTTACTTCTTGACTTTTTATTATTTTAATGTTATATTTTATATCTAATTTGAATTTTGAACTGCTTACTATTTTGATGTTATGAATTTATTAGAGATGTTCTATATATTGTAGGTAATGTTGGGGTCTTCGCTGGTTTATAATCTGTTTTTGTATTATTGATTTATATGTATTGTCATGACTGTCTGACCTCTAAAAAATTGTAAAAATAAATAAAAATAAAAATAAAATATTATTAGTCGTCATCGGTTGTTGATATATTCGTTAAGGTACTGAAGAATTTAATCGATTCTAGTATGGAGACAAGATATATTAGACCATGCCTTTCTTGCTTGTCCTCTGCCTGATACTATGAAAACTTCCACTCTAGATGTACTTCTATCTTTGTCAAACTCACGTTAACTCTATAATGAGGTTAAGGACCATCCACTGTCTTTCTAATGACCCCAGCCCATATCGAGCCTTGGCCTCACTCAGCATTTGCCTCCTACAAGTCCTGTCCTCTGCCTCCAACTGATCTGCGCTGCATCTTTCCCGACTTCATCTTCCCACCAAGGTCTACCGACTCGTCTCCGTCCTCCAGAATTTCCACTCAAGATTCTTTTAGGGTAGAGAGAAGTGGAGACAAATGGAAGAGGCCTAGGGAAGGCTAGGAAGAAGAAGATGAAGATTCTTTTAGGAACGCATTAATCGGGCATTAGTTGTACGTGTCCAGCCCATCTCAACCTGAGCAGGTCTTCATTCGAGCAACTCATTAATATTATTTCTTGATTCGAATTCATTCAATGATTTTGCGAAAGTGCTTAATATTGTGAAAACGGGACTTCCCTTTCTGTGCAACTCGAATGTTGTATTGCAAATCGCTCGCTTTGAGAGATGCTCGTTATGAGGGGTTCCAGTGTATCATAAACGAGGTCACCATTGTTATTTTTACAAAGTAGTTTAAAACTAGCTAGCAATAAGAAGAAAACGAATACAAATTCGGGCAAATTACTCATCCGGAACGAAACCTAATACTCGAAAAGCTGCGAGGGTGAGTGAAAGGGTGTGTGTACTTACCCCCGGTAGTAAATCTCACCTACCCCTGTAGAGAAGCAGTCGAGCCACCCTGGAACCACTCGAGATGAAAGCGATCTACGTGATCTGCTCACATATTGACTTTCTTCTTCATGAGAACCACCCTCGTCCCCGCTACTAGATCAATGTTGGGATCTCGTAACAAGAATCCCAAGGAAAGAATAACATACAAGTGCCCGCATTTCTCCAACTGTCGGGAAATATTATTACATACTATCGATACCGTTCGTGAATCACAATAATTTCGAAATGGATAAGATTGTGAAGTTGAATTCATATTATATAATATGATTGTATATCACCTGTGTTGACTCTATAAAAATAGTGGGATGAAAAAAGTTTATGGGTGATATTTTAAAATAGGTTGCACCTTAAAACATGTTCAGAGAACAGTTCTTTGATCTTATTTTGTTTGCCATTTCTATAATAACATGCACTTTTTAAAAAAAATAATATTTTGTATCATTTCGAAGTGGTTGGTAGTCGTATTTCGGTAGCCGGTTTTCGTATTCTTTCGAACTGGAGGTCGCGGTTTCGATCCCAGATGCTGACCATCTTCCTCTTTCACGACACAAGCTTTAAGTAGCTTATCGTGAAAGGGTCAAAGGGTGTTTTTGTGCATATATTGAGTGAGCACAGATTCAGAAAAAAATTAAAATAATAATATAAATATTGGTTAGCTGTTCGAATGAAATACTAGCTGTCAAGCCTGGCATTTTTCGAAATAATATATTGATTATCTACATTTTAAAATAAGTACGGAGTTATAAAATAATCATGCAGAGAGAACGGACCTCCACTCTTTTCTATCCAAGCATACTTCTTTCGATTCTTCCACCGACATAACATTTCCCATACACCCTCTCCTATTTCTCTTACTTCTTACCTGGCCTTCCTTTGAGAACGGAATCGATGTGTTCGATCCACGTCATTCTCGGTCGGCCACGCTTTCTTACACCTTTCCTTTCAGCCTTATAAATTCACTTTGTCATTCTGTTTGCATCCATTCTTTCCACATGCCCAAACCATCTCAACTTATTAACTTTCATCTTTGTCACAACACTTACTTCCATACCACATTCCTTCTTAATATTTTCATTCCTTTCCATATCCTATGAAGTTTTTCCACATATTCTTCGTAGAGATTTCGTCTCTACTGCAGTACAACATCAATGTAAAAAAATAATTTGACCATGTTTGAAATATTATCATGGTTGAAGTAGGTCAAATAGAAGAGAGAAGATTTGAACATTTTGAAAAAAAAATAAATCAAATGGAAGATTAATAAAGATAAAATAAATATAAAAAAGTACCTAATTGTGAAAAAACGTATTGTTTTATGATTCAATTACATCGATTCAGTCTTCAAATATATACCAGTTCTGGACCACAATGTGTAGAAGTATTTTGATGCGTGGAACTGTGATAGACTTAGCTTAAAATTTTCATCAACCTAAGTTTTGATTATGATGAAAAGTGTATAATACAGTACCTAAACAAAACAAAACATTATTGGTTTAAGTGTCCCGAACATACGTAGATGAATAAGTTATGTTGCTGGTTCAATAATGATCCCCTTTGTTCTAAACTTCTTGAGTAGATACCATTCAGAATTAGAACAATAAATAAGGTGTCATTAGGATTTCACAGCCACGCGATCAACAATCAACGTAACAAAAATATACTTAATAGGTACACACACCACTTAAAGTTTAAAAGGGTTGCGTAAATTTTGGAATCCAGATTTTTTAGTCAGTTTGTTGCTTAAAATATGATTGAGGTAGGTAGAATGTAAGACAAGATCATTGAGGAACTATCAGGATTTATGATTTTGATTTGATTGATTGATTATACATACATACATACATACTCCCTTTAAGGCTCCCCGCACAACGCAAGCCAGCAAGGAGGAGACAAACCCGATCCACACGAAACCGACCCTCCAGCTCGATCGAAGTAATCAAACCGAAAAGCCGGCCCCACACAAACCAAGTCCGCCGCGGATCCCCCCAGACCAATCCACAATGCGGAAAGCCTAAACCTCACTCAGGAGCATAGGGAGGCAACAAGAGCTCTCCATTGCGCTCGAAGGCGCCCGAGGCTCACTGTGCCTTTTCTGACCAGTTGAGGTTTAAGAATGTGAGGTGGTCAATCTCACGGTCCCGATCTGATTTTTCGATTTCCTGCCTCTTGCAGGATGCTCGAAAAACCAGCAAAAAGAGGTGCTATTCTTAGCCGGCAACCCCACGGCAATTGATTGATTATACACAAAGAAAAAAAAAATCTTAAAGAAATAAAAATAAATGATTTTTTGTGGCTTAGTCGAGAAGTTAAAAGAACATTTTTTCGTTCATAACATGTGCTAACATCAATTATTTTTTAAGTAATAATAAATCATTAAACACACTATGCTTATAGCCTTCGAAACCTTGAATATTTTGAGCATACTCTTAAAGTCAAACAGTGTCATACGATTTGGAAATAGAATTTCAACATCAAGTACGAAAACGCTTGAAAAATCTGATTTGACTGAAAATTGAATCGGGATCTATAATAGTTATCCGTTATTATTCTACCAAGAAGCATAAATAGTCGGTCGAAGTCAGTATTTAAAAACTTGATTTATTTATAAGAACAATAAATAGGTAGGTACACAAGTAGTGATATTATACAAAGTAGGTATTAAGTTTCTCGAAAACTGTTGTTTTTTCTGAACCTATTAGGTATATCCCGCAACATTTTTTTTTTTTGATATTGTAATTTTTTTCCTTGAATTCTTTTTCGTTTAAATGTAGGAAAAAGGTTATTAACCACATAAAGTTATTTTTATTATTTTTTTATGTATTTTTTGACGTAGTATGATATATCAGACGCTGGGATATATGTAATAGGTTAATTATTTGTAGTTTGAAGGTAGGTGTCTATACTTTCGCCTATATATTATAAAGTACTTTTTCTCATGAAAATTGATTCCAAAAAAGTTTGCCAATACAAGAATCTGTATATTTTTATTATTTGCGAGTTTCCAAAGTCTGCGCCGATGTACGTTTTTTTTTTCATTTGAGAAAGTACAAACCTAATCTAACCTAACCTAACCTACTTACTAACTTTTTATAGCATCAAAAATAATTTTAAGAAATTAATTATTAAGTTGGATATAATTAAAAAGAGAATGTATGAAAGCCGGCGTCGTAACAGCCAGGCTACCAACTCTCTTTGCTGCTGAGGCTTAAAAACGTGAATTGCCAGATTCAATAAAGAAGTGGAAAAAGTATCGAAATACTTACTCATTTATGTTAAAACTGTGAAATTCGCCACTTTTCCACTCCCGTTTGAAATTTCAGCAAACAAGTAAGTACCTACTGTGCTAGAATTGAACCCGGGACAAATACATCAGAGCTCAGCAGCCCGATTCACGGAAAAGTTTAAGTCTAAGTTTAGTTCGAAGTTCGAACGAAGTTCGATTCAAACTTTTCCGTGAATAGGGCTGCTGGTAATAATAATTGTAGGCGGCGACTATCTACAGTCTATGTACCTATTCACGGAGGGTTTGAATCGAACTTCCTTCGAACTTCGAACTAAACTTAGACTTAAACTTTTCCGTGAATCGGGCTGCAGAACCTAAGCAACTACACTTCATTTAGGACGAAAATATTATGTATTATGAATATGGACCAAAATATTATTATTTTTTTCATTTTATATTATATTCGGCGACAATGGAGGCATATCGAACAATATCGAAATCAGTTGGCAAACAAATTGAGAATTTTTCAAATCCCCAAAGGCTTGTGGTAAAGGTATTTGTTTTATTTTTTTATGTTTTTTGAATTTCAAAAAACAAATGTTTTACAATATTTGGTTCATTAAACCTTTAAAAAAACTTCCACATAGCTAAATATTATAAATCTACTTACTTAATATTTAGTTTTACTTAGTTGTTGTACTTATCAAGTTTAGCTGATTACCTACCTACCAATTTTTTTTGTAAACACGAATTTCTGGATTTTTGCTCTTTGTATTATCTTTTTATTTTTAAAACTTGAATATTTATCAATTATGAGGCCATATACAATTAGTCAACATTTTTTCAATTCGTTGTAAAATTGATAAATGTTAACACTACTTAAAACTTTTGATCATCACTAGGTATAATGTAGATTCTCTCTATACGATAAAAAATAACATTTTCCAATGCCTTTGGTTTCATTTGCACTCAGTTACAATGCCAACTTTCGAAGATTCTTGATTCTATTTATGTAGAAAAAAAGTGAACCTTTCTGTAGTATTTTAGAACAAGAATATAGTTGAATTTCTGTAGTTTGGTAATACCTTTTTGAAATAGTTTTCAAATCACTCAAAGGGGTTTAAAAATAGTACCTTTATGAAGTAGAAAATCTCTTTTACGACCACACGCAGGATAGCCCTAAACAGAACACTGTACTAAAAAAATATTTATTTCGTATACCTAGTTTGATTTTAATTTGTTTGTTTGTTAGTAAACCAACATGTTTCAATATCACTAACGACTGCAAAATTGGCCTTTTGCACCAGCGTACCAACCACCTCACTTCTTATTATCCTAACGATTTTTATTTGTATTGGTATGCATTTGTTTATAGTTGGTTTGTGTTATTGTCTTGATACTCTCGAGTGCCTGTGTGGGCCTATGTGAGAATATATAAAAAAAAAGAAAAACTAAAAACCTTAATTTATAGAAATCTTACAAAAAAATACTTCACAAGAATACTTTGTACTATAATGTATAAAATTCCCAATAATGACATCCCATTCCCCTCATACGTCTTGTAACATGTGAATCCAGCAACGCAAAAATCCATTTTCAAATTTAAATTCCTTCCATATAACACAGGATCAAGTGTACTTTCTATTTGATGGCTCGAAAGATTCTATATTGTAATTTATACTTTAGAAAGAAAACAAATTCTCAGTTTAACTTTCTATTATTCTGAGATTGAAGGAAGAATAATAATTCTAGCGGGGAGCTTTGGAAAGGGGATTCTGAAGTGTTTTTATTATTACTTCTTGAGTCTTTGTCAAATGAAGTATGACAATTGTTTTCTTTTGCATCAACTTCTGAGTTGATATTTCTGTAAATAATAACATTCTGATTTGTCTGAAGAGTTTTGAAGGGGGGAGAAGCATCCGAAGAATAAATGTGGACTATTTCGACTTACCCCCTCTTTTCAAAATACATAAAAAAAACGGTGACAGCACAAATAGGATCTAAATGACTTTTTGGGGTTTGTTGAAATATACAAAAATGTTTCATATTCAAATAAATTGCCGTAATGTTTATACGTATTATTAAACAAAGTATGTCCCTTCTCGTAAAATAATTTATAGGAATTTCTTCCCAAAATTTTCAAATAATGTAAGTTTTTTTTATATAGGTAAGTAAGTAATGTTGTACATTGATGGAATTGAAATAAAGTTGAATTGAAGTAAATTAAAAACTTACTCTAACATATATGTAACTAATAAAAAGTTGAAAAAAAACAGAAAAAATATAATATTTTATTTTTATTTTATTAAAGTTAGTATGGAACGGATTTCCTGCGACGCGCCAACGCCATCTATAAAAAAATCTATAACCACAAAATTATTGTTTAAACTGCACCCGATTGTAGTTCCCTCTCATTCTCGCATACGTGGTTGCTGCTCTTATAGTAGCCCATCCCACTTACTCTACCGTTTCGAGCATTTTAGAAAAACGTATAATTTGCTCAATTGAATAACTTTTAGAAGTCAAGAAAAGTCAATTGTCAAATCATACTTACGTATTTTTGATTAAAATTTGTTGAAATACAACTCAAACTATGTTTTACATACATACATACTTCCGTTAAGCTCCCCCACTCAACGCAAGCCAGTCCGGAGGAGACCAATCCGCAGCAAACCCGACCCGCATGTACCGACCCTCCAGCTCGATCAAAGCAACCAAACCGAAAAGCCGGCCCCACACAAATCAAGCCCGCCGCGGATCCCTCCCCAAACCAACCCACAGTGCGGGAGGCCTAAGCCCCACTCAGGAGCAAAGGGAGGCATCAAAAGCTCTCCATTGCGCTCGAAGGCGTTCGAGGCTCTTGTGCCTTTCCTGACCAGTTGAGGTTTAAGGACGTGGGGTGGTCAACCTCACGGTCCCGATATGATTTTTCGATTTCCTGCCTCTTACAGGATGCTCGAAAAACCAGCAAAAAGATCAGAGGTGCTATTCTTAGCCGGCAACCCCACGGCACGGCATGTTTTAGATAAATTCCTTTATTCTTTACTGCAATAATATTCACATACATTTTTCTAAAATACCTTTCACGTGTACACTGTACGTATATGAGGTTGGTAATTTTAAACGTAAAATGAAAAATATAATCTCCAAAGTGCAATTTAACCATTCTTTTAAAAATATGTTTCTATCATATCAAAACAAATCCTAAATTTCATCATTCCTTTTAAAAACTCACAAACAAACTAACAATTATTTTTCTCTTTGTTTCAGGAAACCAAAAATGGAAAACGTTTTGAAACTGTTATTATAGTAGTTACTATAAAAAATAATAGTTGAGAGAAAAAAAAACAGAAAAATGTTTGTGATAACTTAGTGATAATTTATTAAAATCATAATAAAAAATATGGCTGTTAGCGCTTTAGAAAGTTCCATCCAAGCCTTAGTATTTGGGGGGAGGTTTGCCGGGAACAAAAGAACCCCCATAGCGGCCATTTTCACTATTGTTTTGTTTCTATTGTGTAACTACTCAAGCGGTAACTTGTACAATATGAAGGGTGGCAAGAACTCCATGCTGAGGACACGGGTGATAAGTACAAGATACGGCAAATTACAAGGTATCATCTTGCCAATGGACCAACACAAGTACCTGAAACCGGTTGAGGTATATCTTGGAGTTCCCTACGCTACACCTCCAGTAGGAATCAACAGGTAAAAACACATTTTATTTTAACTACCTAACTCTAAAAATACTATTTCTAATTCCAGCTATCCTTCCACCACTTTTCTGGATGAATCCATTCTCCTCACATATTATACAATATGCATACCAGAATCCTCTTCGATGCCTTCCCATCTTACCATAATTCTCTTTACCCCCGTGTTTCTTACTCTATGTTCCTGAAAGATCCTGTACTTTATAATGGGTTTTAGACCTATTTTTTTAATTTTTTAAGTTACTGATTATTTTCAAATCAGGGTTATTCCAATTCCAAATGAAGTTTCTAAGCCAACCTGACATTGAAGCTGTCTTGTTGATTTGTCTTAATATAAACACAAATCCACCCCCAAGATATTATTTGAATATTATAATCGTAGAAATTGTTGTAAAATACTAAGGTTTAAGTATTAAATCAATGTGTTATGATTTTTTCCATTCGCGCCGTCTATTTTAAGGGGCAGGAAAAAAGAACGAACCTTAACAGCCGGTTTCATAAAAAATAAAGGAGACTTTAAGTTTCCTTTAAAAAATAACGCGTTTCATAACAACAAAATGACATTTTAAGCCCGACTTAATGTTAAAATCTCGTTATTGGCACTAAAGTTGACTTTAGTGTAGTTAAATTTTTTTAACACCGGAGTTCATAGAAAATTTCGCTTTAACTGTCACAAATTATTAATATTTATATACGGTGACACTGTGGACAAAAATTACCGAAAAAGGGTGGAAAACATGGCAAAACGGGAAGAATATTATGGTTTTACTGATTTAATTTACTAATTCATAAACCATAATTATAAATTAAGAACAATAACGACACATTGATGCTCTATTGACAAACGAAAATGACAGATTAACAAAAATTCCGCGAAAGTGTTAGTAAACAACCTATGTTTTCCATTGATTTCCATGGTAACACTATCAACTGCTGCCAACTTTCAAATATTGTTTTTATGAAACGCGTCAACTTAAATGATGCTCAAAATTTTAAATGTTCCTTTAGCTAAAGAGTTCTTTAGTCGCTTTTTTTGAAACCGGCCGTTAGTCTTTTCTATCCATACACACCTCATTCGCTTCCTAAAATAACATTACGGTATTTCTCATATAAAAACTCTCCCATTTCTCTTGCTTCTGACTTGGCCTTACTTGAGGACGAAGTCCGTTAACCGACCACTCCTTCATACACCTTTCTTACTGCCTTATAAATTCTCGAAGTAATTCTATTTTCATCCATTCATTCAACATACCCAAACTATCTCAACTTATTAACTTTCATCTTTGTCACAACACTTACTTCCATACCACATTCCTTCTTAATATTCTCACTTATTTCATATCCCATGCACAGAGTCTCTCCACATACTTTGTACACTCTTATTATTGTATATTTTAGTAGCAGTACAAAGGTGTCACGTACCTATGAATTAATAATTGTTATCTTTCCAGGTTTGGCCCAACCCGCACACCCTCTCCTTGGGACGGCATAAAAATGCTCGACTCCGAAGGACCAGCTTGTCCTCAAAAGCTTCCTGACATCTCCAACGAGACCGCGGCTCTCAGCAGGATGCCGAAAGGTCGACTTGAATATCTCAGGAGACTTCTGCCATACTTGACCAATCAGAGTGAGGACTGCCTGTACATGAATATCTTCACTCCAGTTCAAGGTAAGATTATCTTCAAGATTTTTTATTCATTCCTTCAATTTGTACAAGTTCACCATGAAATAGTTTGAAATTACTTGATTCATTGAATCTCTGCTTTGAACTTCAGACACTATCTTGTCGTGACTTTTATACTATGGCACATAATCTGGCACACTTCATACACTGTCTCGTCATGACTTTTATACTATATCATATAATCTGCCGAATTTCATACACTATCTCGTCATGACTTTTATGTTTTATGTAAAAGTTTGTGAAAATGATCCAAATCATTGAAAATTATATTCAAAAGAATTTAGATATTGAGAAAAGCGATTTGTCTGTTAAGCTGACCGGAATTTCCCAGTCGCTTTCCACCCTAGCTCCGGAGGTCTGTTTAATATTATTGTCCGTTGACTATCGATTTCGAAGCCCGGATTTTTTCTATAATGCCATTCATTATTCCACTTCCATGAACGCCCGTGGTAAACAAACTTTTAAAGTATACCCTGGCAGGGGAGTAGATACATGTACCGTAGAAGTTGCCCGGGGTCTACAAAACTCTTAATGATCTCCATAGTGAGAAACTTTCGCATTGCGGTGAGGAATGTGGACTTCCTTTTCAATAATTAACACCTCATTTCTAAAGGAATGTGACAGGACAACTTTCCACATTTGAATGTGTTGGGACAGAATAGAAACTATTATTAACTTAAATTGATATGGTCATGACAAACACTGACAATTTTTAATACCCAGCCAGGAGTAAGTACTTTGGGATCTGACAGCAATTTTTGAAAACAGATACCTAAATAATGATCATTTAGCGCTGAGAAACATCGTAATATTAAGATTTATATCCTTTGTCTGTTCCTTCTCTTTGCCAACTCCACCTCTTAATAACAGGTTTTCAGGCCTAGACAAACAGGTGACAGCGAAAAACAGTGGTATAAGTGTGGTCAAGAATTGGGGGTCACGCATGTCCAGATACGGAAAAAAGGCATTGGCTTAATCTAGAATAAGAAGAAGAAAGAAAAAAGTGAAAGTTACATAAATCTGTAGCGCAAAAAATCTGTGCGGGTCTTGTTCTCCCTCAGCAAACTTCTCTGAGCCACACTCTTCAGCACCATCTAGCCATCGCACCCTTACTGAGTTTTCATCTGCTCGCGATGCTTGTTCTAACCAACGGAAGTTGCCTAGCTTTATGAATTTGGCCATTTGAATGCGCGACAAAACTGCAGAGCTATTATTATCATTATTGACATAATTCTTTTCAACTATAGAAGGACTTTAATTGTATACAAATATAATTCAAATACGACTTTACGATAGGTATCTAATTATCATGAGGATTTATTTACCATCCCATCATGCATTGAATTACTTGTAGTAAGTACTAGAAGTGCAACAAATTTGACGTCATTTTTTGGTGAAAGAACGCCGAGTGGAGGGAATAAATAGTAGTGACTGTTTCAAAAAACTAAAACTGATATTTTTAATTAGGAATACCTAATTAAAAAAAAACTTACGGAAAGGATTTGTCTTACCATCTTGTCGCTTAAAATCATTATGAGAATTGGGAAAGCAAAAATATATGGTAATTATTTGTATTAAAAAAAAATTTAAATCTTCATAAACTTCCTCAATAAGCAACACAATAATAAAAAACATGTCAAACATAACAAAGTTGTAGGTATTAGTTTGTTCTTACAAACACAACGTACTTCGAGGATAAAATGCATACCTACTTATTAGATATTCTTTAGTCTTGTAAAGCAAATTATTATTTTTACTACCTACGAACTTTCTTTTGGTTTATGCTTCAAGAAGATTAAAAAAAAAACTAGAGTTGGAAAGATGAATAAAGTATAACGGAGTATAGATGAATGGACCGTAAATTCAAGTTCTTGAGGTTTATTGCTTCGGAGATTCCATTCGGCGGAGGAATGTTGGTCGTGAAATGTTATTTTGGCGGAGAGGAGACATAAAACAGCTGCAACGCTATCGGAAAACAATAACAACTTTCTTGAAAGAATTTCATACGTTTACCTCATCTTATGGACCATCCGACAAAATAACCCAACTTGTGTGCGTATGTGAGTATGTTCCTAATACATGGTCATTGGTCATGTCAGTAAAGCGGGCTTCAAGTTGTGCCGTTGAAGGCTATGAGACGAGGGCACGTGGTACTCCATGGCACATGGAAGACCCTGAAAATGCTTTTTGATGGAGTCAAAATAAGTATATTAGGTATGTATATGTGATACAAGTTTGGGAGAGGATGTAGCATATTGTGGATAGAAGGAATTTAAGAAATCCAGGAAATTACTCCCTATAAAAAAATGCGACATGATTGAATAGTTTATTTGAGTCAAAAGGCGGTACTATTTGCTGCTCTGTATACTGATTGTGAAAATGCCTTATTTACGTAAATGGAGAGATCCTAGAAGGTTAACCACTATAACTCGTATGCCAAACTTTGGTGCGTCATGAATAGTTTATTTGAGTAAAAAGGCGGTACTATTTGCTGCTCTGTATACTGATTGTGAAAATGCCTTATTTACGTTAATGGAGAGATCCTAGAAGGTTAACCACTATAACTCGTATGCCAAACTTTGGTGCGAAGTGAATAGTATCTTTGGGACAAATGATAAGGCGATACTTGCTGCTTCTGTATATACTGAATGAGAAAATGCCTTATTTACGGAAATGGAGAGATCGTAGAAGGTGTTAACCATTATAACTCGTATGCCAAACTTTGGTGCGACGTGAATAGTATCTTTGAGACAAATGATAAGGCGATACTTGCTGCTTCTGTATATACTGAACGAGAAAATGCCTTATTTACGGAAATGGAGAGATCGTAGAAGGTGTTAACCACTATAACTCGTATGCCAAACTTTGGTGCGACGTGAATAGTATCTTTGAGACAAATGATAAGGCGATACTTGCTGCTTCTGTATAATATACTGAATGAGAAAATGCCTTATTTACGGAAATGGAGAGATCGTAGAAGGTGTTAACCACTATAACTCGTATGCCAAACTTTGGTGCGACGTGAATAGTATCTTTGAGACAAATGATAAGGCGATACTTGCTGCTTCTGTATAATATACTGAATGAGAAAATGCCTTATTTACGGAAATGGAGAGATCGTAGAAGGTGTTAACCACTATAACTCGTATGCCAAACTTTGGTGCGACGTGAATAGTATCTTTGAGACAAATGATAAGGCGATACTTGCTGCTTCTGTATATACTGAATGATAAAATGCCTTATTTACGGAAATGGAGAGATCGTAGAAGGTGTTAACCACTATAACTCGTAAGCCAAACTTTGGTGCGACGTGAATAGTATCTTTGAGACAAATGATAAGGCGATACTTGCTGCTTCTGTATATACTGAATGATAAAATGCCTTATTTACGGAAATGGAGAGATCGTAGAAGGTGTTAACCACTATAACTCGTAAGCCAAACTTTGGTGCGACATGAATGATATCTTTGAGGCAAGGTTAAGGCAACTTCTGCTTCTGTATACTGATTGTGAAATGCCTTATTTACGGAAATGGAGAGATCGTAGAAGGTGTTAACCACTATAACTCGTATGCCAAACTTTGGTGCGACGTGAATAGTATCTTTGAGACAAATGATAAGGCGATACTTGCTGCTTCTGTATATACTGAATGATAAAATGCCTTATTTACGGAAATGGAGAGATCGTAGAAGGTGTTAACCACTATAACTCGTAAGCCAAACTTTGGTGCGACATGAATGATATCTTTGAGGCAAGGTTAAGGCAACTTCTGCTTCTGTATACTGATTGTGAAATGCCTTATTTACGGAAATGGAGAGATCCTAGAAGGTTAACCACTATAACTCGTACTTTTATATGACACGTCTATGTCTTATAGGGTAAATGAAAATGCGTTTTTTTATGAAATCAGTTAAGCAATTAGAGGATTATTTGGAAAACGCCAGACAGAGAGTCCAATCAAAACAGAATAGAATATTCTTATGAGAAAAAAAATGTTTTCAGCTTTTTTCGAACTAGAAGCTCTCTGATGGAATATATGCTTGAGATTTCCAAAAGTTTATTAGTTCGCGTTATTTGTATAAGTAAAAAAAAGAAGTGATAGCTTAATGATTATGAATGATACACATTTCTGATGAGAATCAGATTGGTGTTTTTGTGTTGACAGAATGTACCTACTACATACCAACTTCATACCGAAAAGAAAAAAATATTTTTTTTTATTTAACGCCATCTGTTGAAAAAGTTTATTGTACCTACACAATATAGGTTTATCAGTCGTATGCTATAACGCTAAAATAGAACAACAATCGTTTTAGCGTTTTATTGATCTCAAACTCATTTTATCAAAACTAAAATAAAATTACCTATATATTATTAGCTAAGAAGAAATGTGAATTCTGGTAGATATACTTGAGTATACCTAATAATATGCGCCATCTAACGAAGAATGATGGAGATGTGAAAATATTTTCATGATGGAAGACTTCGGGTTGCGTTGAAAAAGGATGGAAGATAATAATGATGTGGGTAGTATTATAATACCTAGTAAGGGAATTACTGTTTTATTGACTTTATGATGTATGGCGACGTCTGAGCGAGATGGATGATCCCAAACGAGGAGCTCAGCAGGACAACAAGTACGAACATGTTTTGATGAAGGCCAAACAAGTGAGAATGAAACGTCCAAGAATATTAATTATTAAAAAATATAAATCTAAGTAAAGAGGGGCAGTTTTTGACATATTTTAATAAGTGAAGGCTCTATGTTAATGAAAAAGATTTGAATTTTGCTACATACTTGTACAATTTAAGTGAACTTTTCAATATTATGATCCCCTAATACAAACCAAATGAAATTAACAGAGACTACCTAACTATTTATTTTTTATTTTTATTTGATAGTGACTACTTGTGACTAATAGTCAGCTTATCCCCCAGCAGTACCTAAAATATTTTACCTAATAGCAGTTTAAGATTGACTCATAGAAAGAAAAGTTTTTGGTTGGTATAAAAATTTATAAAAAAAGTTGCAAAAAAAACAAAAGCTTTCGGATGCTGACTAACAAAGATATTACATAATATTAGAACATTATTATGGAACTATTTGCAGGAAAAAAACAACATGATGGAAAATTCAAAAGTTTGGCACAGTTTTGGTATTTTAGTCTGAAATCCGGATTTTATTTAAAAAGTCAAAAAGACGTAAATAACTTTTGAACCATCAAATAGGTACACCTACCGCTGAACATACATCGAAAGGTATTGAGGTCCTATAATATACCCCTTTGCTTCGGGCTAGCAATACGTACTTGTGTGCAATAATCTAAATTTCTGAATTGACTTTCGGAAACATACATAATATAACAACCACTGCCTAAGGAAAAGAACACAATTATTTATTCATAGGTAGGTACTTTGTTCTTATGAAATCAGATTTATTTACACTAAATTCCAATTCTTTGGTTTGTTACACTGTTCAAATAATATAATGAATGAGATATTTTTACACCCAGGGTGTTACATTTTATTACACCTCTGTGTCCCAGTGTTGCATTCTAAATAATAATTGGTTCCCTACAAGCGTTTGTTTTAATATTGTCTACATATATGGCAACACTATATTCTCTTGACGGAATGCACTGCGATGTATGTTTGTATGTACCTACCTACCTATGGGGTGTAGTGTTGTTTTGATCTTTCGTTCTTATTTTGAAATTTAAAAATAAACAGGGTTGCCCTAGTTCGAAATTGTAAAATAATACTGAGAACTTTCTCATTCTTTACAATTTTTATTTCTTTGCATTCAAATAGGGGCATCGATGTATTCTTACACATCTCCTTTATTTATTTTTCAATAGAAATTATTTGGCGTAAAAGTATAGTTGTTACGTCAGCTGTCATTTCATTGGTTCTACCTTCTTTTCTTTGTTTATTAGGTACTTAACTTTTGAATCCGCAGAACGCGGGATGTCTACTTTTTCAAAATATTCTGACCTCCTTTGTTGACAATATTGAATTTCTACATTTCAAAGTGCTGTTTGGTTCTTTGATGTCTCTTATCGTTCTTTGCCAACTAACTTACTACTCCCTTTTTGATCCCTACATAGGGCATAGGGAAGCAACTCTCTTCCACCCTCGATCTTGCGCGGATTCAATAACTTACCCAATATTCTAAAATAATTCAAGCACTGAGAAGAGAATATAAATTGAAATAGAATTCATATTTGTGAAGGAAATTGTGGATATTTTTCAACTTTCCAGACTCTTAGGTAATATACGTGATAAAAAGCAGAGCAAATGCACCCGCTGTGACGTCCCTGATACGTTCGTGCTGATGACCTCTCTTCTTTTACGCTATTTTAGGACGAACGTAGAGTGAAAAATAGCACACGTGAAAAAATACACTATGCTGTAATATAACGATCACTGAAATGCTAGTTCAGGTCGAAATGGCGCCAACTGTTATTTTAACAATATGAAAAAAAAAAAAAAAAAAAAAAAAAAAAAAAACACAATATCGCTGTGAAAATTTTCTTTTCTTTTTCTCTCTAAAAATCAATTTGATATCTCCAATAGTAAATCTGACCTTGTCAATTGAATTTAATTGATTTTTGATTTTCGAATATTGTGAAAAGAGGTGGAGACTATTAATAATTGATCACGTTTTATTTGCTTGTCGTCTCCGCGCTAGTGGCAGTCATTTTATGAAGAGTTTTTTGAGAAACTTTACATATATCACCATTTTACATTAAAATACAGGTACCTACATATTATTATGAAAACGTTATAAGAATTTATTAGAAAATACGAATTCAAAATTGGTAGGTACATAGGTATAGTAAATTTGGAATGTATGACAAGCCTCACGTCATCAAGTATTTTTTTTTTATTTTTACTGAATATTCAAATGATTCTCTAGTCGTAAGGCTTAATAATTCAGCTCTGAGGGGTTTTAAGGTAAAAAAAACTGCTAAAAACAAAACATTTGAACGAAAAACAAATTCAGTTTAAAGTGATAGTAACTACAAAAAAATAATTGGAATTATTATTTTAGGTAAATAAAGCACAATTATTTTCTTAAATAAATAAATATTGAGACGAAATAGATATTATTCAACTAAGTTATAATGGCATAAATGTAATTTGTAATGTTTTTTTTAGCAAGAAATAAAAGAATAAATAATGTTGTATTGGACGTTAGCACAGGTATGCATCGAGCCACCGATCTCATAGAAACCGTCCATTTCATAGTGCTGCCATCTATTACCTATTTTTTTTTCTTTACAACACCGTAGATGGTTGAACTCAAAATAATGAAACTTCTGTGACAAATAATGTGCATAGATAAAAGTGATGAGAAATTCAGAAGGGATGAATCGGAGTAACTAGTGTTTTAACGAAGAAATATTTATTCCAAAGAAAAATTGGCAGATTTTCCGTGCAATTTTACATCTCAAACTGACATTTTTGTAATTTTGAATAAACCCAGTTTCTCATATTCGAATTTTTTCCAGCCAACCGATTTGAGATTAATTTCATCGGACAATCTTTGGGTATTCATTCACATCAATAATAGGCACCAGTCCAGAAGTAGCTATTCTTGGAACAGGCGTTGTCTGTATCCTGTCAAAAAAGCTTCTTCCTCTGTAGTCCGATAGTACGCACGCATGACATTTTGATTCATCTGTATGATCCTTGCCCGGCGGCGTACTTGATCATCTGAAGCGGGGCCTGCTGCAGCCTGCAAATGTCGATAGTGGTCTTGGTTGTTTGTCGATTTATTGCTAACTTACTTGATAATAGTTGTTATTTTCGTTGTTAATTTGAGACTTCCTATTCGATCTTGCCTTTGTCCCTTTTTGTGATCCTTTGCTTAATAAACTCCTCCCGAAAATTGGCTCTCGTTGCTTTTTTATGTACCTCCCTACTTATACATACTTACAATGTTTTAATTTTATTATACTCAAAGATTTTAATATTCGTGTGATATTTGAAAAAAAAGCGTTATTTGAGAATTGTATTTTGCCTGTGGGCATAAAAACGGTTGGCCTCAAAATATTCTTGAGACATTTATTTTCTTAAACCACTACGGGCTTACCAAATTTTTCTACTTTTATTGTGAAGGCTTGCATGGTATAATCAGTGATTACTCAAAGTCAACAATTTTTTAAATAGATATTGTTGGTCAATTTACTACTACATACTCATTCTGACAGGACTGAAACTTTCACCTTTATGCGAGGACGATAGCCACCGGGTCAACTGTCAAATTCTTACTAAAACTTGGATCTATTCAAGACATGTAGGTAGGTGGCAAATACTATTTTTATTATTAGGTGATTTAGCGATTAGACAAGACGAAGGTCGTAATCCCGTAATATTTCAAATGTGAATAAATAAATAATTAATCAAATTTAAATAAAAAAACTTTTGGAATAGTTAAAAAGTTTTTTAGTTAAATTTGATTATTTAAATTACTTTCACCAAGAAAAATGCATGTTCAACAACTTATAAATTTTATTAAATAAATAATTATCAATTTAAAAATGATTGACTTGATTAAAACATTTATATACTTAATTGATTTAATGATAGCGTCTAAATTGTTGGTATTGTATAATATTACTAGCTTTCCCGACAAACGTTGTCCTGTAGTCCTTACTATGAATTTTGAATTTGTAATTTATACAAAAATACGTTTAAAATATTTTAAAAAATATATGTTAAATAATTATTTCTCAGAGCTCGAAAAATATTCCATCTAAAATCTGCCTACCAATATTTTTAATATCAATAGTTGTCAGGTATAAAAAAAAATTGTTGTTAAAGATTTTTTATAGATGGCGTTGGCGTCGCAAGAAATCCGTTCCATACTAACTTTTATATTATATTTTTTATTATTTCTCATGCATTTTCAACTTTATTAAGTAGTTATTAGGTACGTTATCCGGAGAGGAGAAAAATCCAATATCTCTAATATAAACTTTTTTTTGTATAAATTGCATATTTGAAATCCATAGTCATAGTATAAGGACTGCAGAACAACGTCTGTCAGGAAAGCTAGTTAGAGCTCTAATAAGATGTTGAGACCAAGTCGTGGAAAACGATACAAGAATCTATGAAAACTCGCAATGCTGTATGTAGGTATTCAAATGGGTATAAGTGCAATATTTTTTTAAGAACGAATAGGTATATTAAATTTATAAGTAATAATATGAACCTTTTACGTATCAAAGAAATAAAACAGAACTAATGTTAAGAAAATTCTTTCTTCTTTAAAAATCAATTGAATATATTTACAGCGAAATTCTCCCTTTTGATTCGATAAAAGTTGATCAAAACATAAATTACATTCCTATGAATAAATTTATTTTTGCCTGTGAAAAATCCAAAAAATGTTTCGTTTGTAAATAAATATCAATAAGTACAATATTATACATATTATGGTCGATGCACACAAACAAAATGAGTCATGTGTAAGTGCATCCAAAATAATTACACTTTTTGAAAAAGGCTCTCCTGTCAGTTCACATTTTTTTATATGAATCTAATATCAGCTATCAAAGTGATCGCACATACATTCTTTGACTCTTTCACAGTAAGCTACTTAAAGCTTGCGCCGTGAAAGAGGAAGATGGTCGGCACCTGGGATTGAACCCACGACCTCCATTTCCACTACTTGACAGTATGAAACCCGGCGAAATATATTTTGAAGAGACGACATTTTCTTATTTTTCCCTTCTTAGCAGCATTATAATTCCACTGATAAATTATGGCCTCCCTCGCATATACATATTCAGTTCTGTACTGAAAGCTTGGAATATGATACCAAAATAACCACGATTATATTAATTATTTTTGCAAAAAAGTTGATGAAGGCGTCTTTCTGCTTAGATAGATTTGTAAATCAAGCATAGATTTCTGACAGAGAACTTTTTTCAGCAACCATTTTTTCTGATAAATCACCATTGATTATAAAACTTCTTATTAGTGTGCCATGTTTTAGCTCTAAGCATTTATCATTCTATACGAAATACGTAGGTAAGTAAGGCTTTTTACAAAGAAATAAACGATCTGAAATGATAATGTTTCCAATGAATAAGTTCACTTTATACGTGTGTACATTCAAATCTGCCAAATCATTTTTTTTCCAGAAAGAAGATAATAGATAATATATTGTGAGCACATACTTTTTTTCATACATACAGTTTGGGAAGTAACGTGTTTATTGTTTCGAGCTGTGTTTCTCAAAATAAACTTAAAACTGAACAAGACCTTCGAAGTTTTTTTGTCTTTGTAGTCTCGTGTTCGATCTTTTCTTATGGTATTCACTTAAAATATCACATTAAGTCTAACCAAGGGCGGATCATGACCCCCCTAACCCCCCCCCTAGGCTATGTAATCTAATAAAATCTTTATTTTGCTAGCATAATTATAATTTCATGTGGGCCATGAACCCCCTGGAGCAAAAGTACCATATAACAAATTTAGGAAATGACTTTTTTTTTTAGGAAAAGTGTAGTTTCCAGATACCAAATTTTGAAAATGACCTTTTTTTTTTTAGGAAAAGTGTAATTTCCAGATACCAAATTTTTAAGATGACCTTTTTTTTTACTTTGTGACCCCCCCCTGGTGCCAAGGCTGGATCCGCCCTTGAGTCTAACATGGTATAATTTTGGCCATATCTGCCAATCATCAGAAAACTGATGTTTTCTTCTCCCCTAGAGGGGGCTCTCTGGTTTTGTGCATTCTTTGAATATTGTGTGTCTCTCCCTATTTTGTTTCCTTCCCTATCATGCAACTTCTTCGATGATTTATTAAATTAGATTTTTTACACATACCAAGGATTGTATCAAACATAATAAAATATCTGTAAATTCGTAGCTCTATAATATTTCGATAAGTATATCCGTACAAATGGCAAACTTATAACTATTGCAATTGATAGTTAAATCTTATTTTTTCACTAAAACAGTTTTATTGGTGTTAAGACAATATTACTGATTTGATAAAAGTATTAAGTAGGTAGGTACATCATGAACGAATTTTGTTTCAGGAGAAAATAAATTCGAACTCGTGACTCAAAAGACATAAGTCGACAACCAAACTTCGAAACTTAAGAATGTCTTTTTTCTTAACATTATTTTTTTATGTGAAAATAATACTACATACTAATTAAGTGCGATGTTTTAAGTCACTAAACATAAAAAACATATACAAATTCTGAAATAATAGTTTCTTGACCAAATATTTGATATTCTCTTAAACCTTTTGGGTTGATAGTAATGTTTTTCGAAACACTGATCATATCTGATGGCTCATAATAAAAGGTTTAGACTTGATGGATTACACAAAATGAAAGCAATAAATAGCGCGGAAGTACCTTTTGAAGAAAAACCTTTGGATCTATGGGTGGAATGAAAAGACTCGGCCTGAAAAACATAGCAGACTTCATTCAAGAAATCTTTAAGAATTCATATATTATTGCTTTTATTTATACAGGGCGTACGTTCACAAGAAATCGTACTTTTTATATCGGTCTTTTTAAAATGAAATAACTTCAACTTTTACTACAAGGCGAACATACTATTATAATGGAACTTTCTGATCTCAGTTTGGAGGGAGCAAATAAATAAGCATTTTAAGCTACTGTTGTCCAAAATCTAATTGTGTCCGATATGAGACGCGGCAAACCTTCTTAGGCAGTATAATTTTGTTTAGCAAAAATCTCCAAAAGCAGAGGAATTTCGATGTGAATAAAAAAAAGAAAGTCAGAATTTAAAAATGGAATAAAATCAAAAATGAAAGCGAAGTATTCAAAGAATTGTACTGTAAGTTCAAGATATATTAGAAAAGAAAGTTGTACATTATTTTGTACCTACAGACTTTTGAGCTTATTAAAGTATTCCACAGAGACGCTTTCAATCAAAATTTTCATAAACCTCACATCTGAATGAATGATTTTCAAGATATGAACATAACACCTTGCGATTTGCACTATCCAAGGTTCTTGCCTAATTTGGAGTGATTCTCTCTGAAGTTTGTGAATGATGTTAAGTGTATTCAAATAAAGATGGATCGCTACGAGTGTTAATAACGACGTCTGTTGAAATTTTAAAAAAACATCCACATTCAATCGACATAATTTTGAAGCCTAATCGCCAAAATGATCTTGCACCAAAAACGTTCTTCAAAAACATACCTAATCAAATATTATTATCCTGGTAAGCATTTGATATTTTCTAACAACTTTCAGTGATAATCCTTATTATAAAAGTCTTAAAAGCTTTCTAGCATGACATCAGTTTGATGAAGGCGTTATGTTGATCCAGCAAAAAATTAAATAAAAAAACATGTTTAGCTAAAAAAATAAACATTTTTTTACAAACTGTAATTAAAATTTTTACATGTAGGAAGGATTTGTCAGATTATATATTTTTTTTTTTTTTTTTATTTTACTAAATATTACCAAACACCCTGTTTAGTAAAAAAAATATCAGTCGTTCTTCTAAATATTTTATTATTATTTCCTCTCAGATTATTAAGACATGTTATATTGTAATGGAACATTTTATGTTTTCTTTCAAATTTCAACACGGACAGGGAAACATGTTGTATAATATACACATTGGATAAGGTTCACACATATTATATTGAATAGAAAAATTTGGAAAAAAACCGAATAAAAGCAATAAGGAGATACATTTAATGCGCGTATTTTTTTTATCAAGAAATATTTCAATGCATGCACGCTATAAGTATAATAAGTATAACATAATATCAAAATCAAGTGATCCTTTTTATTGAAACATGATGTTTTTTACTAACGATCTTATTTTAGAAAAATTATTAGGCGTTTGGTAAATTGATATTTTCTCTAATATAATATAGGTAGGTATAGTTATTTATTTTTATTTAATAAAGGGAACATTCTCCCCATCAAAAATGCATACGCATTTTTGGAATGCAAATATATTGGAACGATTTCTGACTGTAATATTAATTATTTTCAACGTCTAGATCCAAATTTCTAGTGTTGTTTTGAAACAGTACCTGCTACCTAAGAACAAATTTGGAATTTTATTAAATCTTTTAAGATGAATGACGATACATAATTGAACAAAAAAAAGTACAGCCCAAAATTTTCAAATTAATTTTTACCAATTATCGAATTTCGTTTTTTTTTCAATTATTGTGGTTATGACTGTGAAACGCGAAACTTAACACATTCATAAAAAAAATTATGAACTCAATAAACCATTTTTCGAAATACCTACCTCATTTTTAAGGAAACAAATTCTGTCGATGAACTGTTTTACTAAACGCCCAATGCTCAGAAAAGAAAATATATATTATTATCTAAATGATGTGATTATTACGAATATAATATTATCTAAGTAGCTACCTTATTGATATTCAAATTAAATACATTTCTCATCATCTGTCATTCATTTTCTTTAATATACACGATATTATTCTCGGCATTTTGGAACTTTTGAAGATATTTCAGTCGTGACATTAATAATAACCTTTTCTTGTATGTTGTATAAAATAATCGCACGTTTCTCAGAGAGAACAGACATTTTAAATATCGAATACAAAAATACGAATGACTGTTTATATTTTGACCTTCAAATCAAGTAGCTGGATTTAAGTTTGTTTCCTAAATTCACCCTTATTAATTAGTCAACTTCCCTAGCAGACCCTATGGTTTTCATTACATTATCTGTAATGCAGACGACGCAGTCATCTTTGCTGAAAAATGAAGCAGACCTGCAATTACTTCTGCACGCGTTTAACCGTGTAAGCCAAAAATATAATATGATAATATCAGTGGCGAAAACCAAAAGCATGGTGTTTTCACGGTAACCGATTAACTGCAGCATATCTGTCGATGGTATATCCGTGGAACAGGTGCCAAAATTTAGGTATCTCAGTGTTGACTTATGTATGTGGATAAACGGATCTACCAGCTGAAATAGTGGGATAAACAAAGCTGCCGCCATATCGGGTTGTTTAAGTAACTCAATATGGAAAAATCCCGACATGAAAATCAGCAGCAAGATGAAAATTTACCAAACTTGTGTGCGACCCATTATGACGTACGGCATAGAGTCTAGAGCGGATACCACCATAACAAAAAATGCACATAGGGTCTCAGAAATGAAGACTCTAAGAAGCATTGCTGGGAAGACCCTCAGAGATAGAATAAGGAATACGAGGGTACGGGAAATATGCGAGGTTGAAGATATTATTATAGTGAGATGGGGAAGGCAAAGAAGAAGATACTGGCATGCACATGTGAGGAGAATGGACTCATCCAGACTCCCTCACATTGCATTGCAGGGCCAACCCCACGGAAGACGACTCCCAGGCACACCACCAAAGAGGTGGATAGACAGCTGGGAGTCGACCTCGCAAGAGGCAACCGCACCTCTTAATACCAGGTCTTCAGGCCTAGAATAAGAAGAAGAGGAAGAAGAATTTCCCTAGCTTCGAAACATTCGTGAGTGGACTGATGAGAACTGTGGGAGATTTTTTAGGGCAGCTGAAGACAGAGAGGCTTTCTCTGAAGTGGTCGTCGACTTCGGAGAGAGCTGATAGAACCAGAAGAAGATTAAGTATGACCTTCTTCTAAACCTTGATAGAATCCTACAGCGTTCTTCAAAGAACTTTCATTGGTACGTTATATTGGTACCCACACTAACACTCTGTCGGCCAACTCTCATTTGATATCCTCCAAACATGTTCCGATCCGAGTCCAACTTTTTATTGCAATAGTAAAGTTGTTACTATAATGTAACTAATTTTACCTTCAAAGCAACTACAACATCTCCATAAACGTGTATTTTTTTTTTAAATGAATCTGTGCTCACTCGAAGTGAACACAAATACACTTTTGACATCTTTCATACTAAGCAAATACTTGTGTCGTGAAAGTGGAAAATGGTCGGCACGGCCGGGATTTGAACCCACGACCTCGGCACGAAACAGTGCGAAAGCCGGCGTCGTAACCGCTGGTCTACCAACCACCTCCATTTGATATTTTAACATGTTTTTTTTTATCTTTCATATTGTTTTTTATTCTTTTATGTAGGCATCTCGTTGCTAAATAATCTGTTTAATTTTTTAATTAGATATTTTATTTTTTATTTTTATATTTTAGCTAAATGGCTGTATCACCCAAAAATGGGTGCAAGCCAACAATAGATAGATATGTGGCGACCCTGTTCATGACGACATCATCAACCAATAGCGTTCCTTCAAGATGTCGTCATCCGCTAGCAGCCTGCCACATCGTACAAGGCAGCACACCAACCATCAGTCTTCACAAAATCCGCATAGAGTCAACACGCACCATCATCCGTCTCGCGACGCGCATCGCGGTGCGCCTCACGGCGCCCGCTCAATTATAATCGGTACCACATTAAATATTTATATGTTACTTCTACAATAAAACTGATCAACCGGCAACCTTTTATCACTCTACCAACCACCATACCCATAGATATATAGGACTACCAACTATATATTTTGGTAGGTGTACCAAGTCTTAATAAATAATATATTTTCTAAAAGATGGATGACTTTAACCATGAATTTTTCGAAAATAAGCTTCTGTATATAAAAATTTCGGACACAAAAAGGCATCAGTCCATCCATCAATACCTTGTAAAGAATAATTTCTTAACCTTTTTCTACCATTTTTTCATTATTGCAACACTTTTGATTCGTGGGTATTTATATCGGGGGCACACGATTGGTTAACGGTAACGTTCTCAATAACATTTTTGAATATTTGAAAAAAAAGGAACAATCATCGATGGAATGAAATTTCCGGCATACTTTCGTATCGAAAGGTTTTATTAAAAAATTCCTCAGTCGAAATTTGATAAAAAAATATCGCAAGAATTAATACCGACGAATCGATAAAAATATCAGAGTCCGGTGCGTGTTTTTCGAACATTCGTCTCTCGTGATAATTCAATAAAACCGAATTTCCAATTACCGAACGTGACCGTATTTGCATATTTGCGTTAACCGATTAATAATTACTGCGAAAATGGAAAAACGCCCTTATCGACTGAGCAATTTGGCCCAATAAAACCCTTCGTTGCTTTTTGTGTGTGTTTCGATGACCGCAAATTGCTATCGATTCGCGAATATTTTGTTTTATTTTTTTTTTCCATAAAATTCGATAAATTGACGTTTTTCTTTCTACACGTGTTTGTTTCTTCAGCACAAGACGTTCTATATTTGAAATAACGAGCGATTAAAGTGCCCTCTAGCGGAGACATTTGGTTTGTCAAGGTTGTTCAATTTGTAGTGTTTTTATCTAAAACAAAAATACCTTTTGGCATTTTACCGGATGTAAGCTAGTAAAATATAAAAATGATCAGTTAAAGAGACATTTATTTTTGTTATAAACTAAACATAAAAGAAAAGTTAAGGTATATGAAAAAAATGTCACTGACATATTTTCAATACTAGAAAAACATAGATATTTACTTTTTTTTTTATAAAAAAGCGATTTTTATATTTAGGCAACGATAAATATTGGAAATTTCAATTTTCGAACATTCATCATAATGGACGACGTTGTAAATTCGCTCCAATCAGTGTGTAGAAATGTGTGTCATTAATTTCATGCTTAACCCTTTGGCACCTATCGCTGCGTGTTCGGGAGTCGTTAAACACCCACGCTTCAAGGGGTTAAACATTCCTATGCGCGATGGCGTTTCGGTTGATAAAATCTCTAAGGGTGCACTTTGCATAAAATAACTGTTATTTTTTATTTCAATTCTTATCACCTATATTTTTTCATTTTTTTTTTTTACTCTGCCGTTTAGTTGCAAAGAATAGTATTACTCATAGTATATGGAATATACATGTTACTCATAGTATATGGAATATACATGAGTCTTGTGATCGGATTTAAAAAAAAAACAGATTTCGCTGAAATTAATTTTCTCGACGTTTTCGAGGGTTCCAAGATTCCAAAAATTTTATATTTCCGCGTACCCGTACGCTTACGCCAAAAATGTGTGCGCACCCATAACTCATAGTAATTCTTATCCGATTTGATTGAAATTTGGTAGAACGGTTAGCCCCTCGATGAAGATGAGTCAGTAAAATGTTGAGATCTGTACCTTCAGGGGAACCCTCTTAAAGTATCCAAAGAAAATTTCACTTGTTCTAGAAAAAGGGCTAAAAAAGAAAAAAAAAATTCTTCGATTTTCATAAAATTTGGTATACGGGTTGGGCTTATGCTCCTTCACAAGCACGTAAAATTTGAGGTCCGTAACTTCAGTGCGTCCCCCTTAAAGTACCGATTAATATTGAATATGTATGTAGTTCTAAAGCAGATAATAAAAAGTTCCAATAGTCGACATCATTTAAAAGTTTCTATAATAATTCCAAAGATAAATTCATTTTAATCGTAAAATTATGAATTTTAATGCAAATATATGTTTTAGACGAAAAGGCTGTTATAATATACTATGAGTTCTGGGCTACTTTAGGTTAGCAGCTTTTTAATATGATACGGTAATGTTTTTTTTTTTAATTGAATAATGTTTCTCTACTAAGATTTATAATATGCACCCCCGCATGAAAATATTTTTTTGTTGTTTTACCGGTAATTTATATTGTAAGAAGGTAGATATGACATAGTGTGTTGAAATTTAATATTTATAAGGTTTATATCAGTCATTGCCTTGACTGCTTGTTGCTAAAATTTGTATTTTTTCTCTTTCTTATCAGGAAAATCCTTTATTATCTATGAAACTGAATTCTTTTAAACATAAAAACTGAATATTTAAATAATCCAACATTATAAAAAAGACATAAAGTAAAACCTCTAGTGCTCCAATAACAGGCATCTGTCGTGTCAAAAGGGAGAATTGATTTATTACATATTATTATACAAAATATCCAAAAGAGATGATGTATTATTTTTTGTATTTTGCTCATTAATAAAACGATGCAAATGATTTAACCTTAAATATTATGAAAACTGGTCTATGTGAAAAATAACAGTTGCTAAGTATTTATTCAAAATGTTATTTGACTTCCTCTCATATAATTCACAGGTGAAATAATTAACAGGTATTCACCCTACTCCGATTATTTTAACAGTGTCAAAAAAAAAACGTAGCGACAAAAGAACCAAAAAAAAAAAACGACTTAAACTTTTTGATAATTCCTTTTTCCGGATTTTCTTTTGTTCGCCAATCAGATTAATGTTTAAGTTGGAGGAAAGCGCGTTACAAATCATGGTACTTTAGTTTGATATGTAGACTGTAATTTGAATAACTCATTCGCTCGCATACAAAGACTCGAAAAAAACGCTAGAATAATAATATCTTTCTCAGATGGGTTAAAAAATAAGTACCAAGAAGGATTGAAAGAAGTTATATTTTACTAGACTGGATTGAAATACGGTTGTACTATTATCTTTACAAGACTTTTAAGTATTTTGTGACGTTGAGATACTATACGTAGAGACATTACGAAGACGCATCCGACGCAGACCTATCACTTCTACCATTATGAAGTAGATATGGGTAAAGCTTGGACTAGTGTTAAGGTTGTCGAAGAACAGTTGGCTGAGGATTCCAAAATGAGAAAGACCCTTCCATGTTGTGTTCCTTTCTTTGGAAGAATTTGAATATTGTTTGAGATAATATGAACTTTGTTCATATTTTTTATGATCAATATTTTATGCATCACTGAAACACCGCCTGGATTCAATCTACCAAGAAAGACATGGTCTGCTTTAAACAGGGTCAGAACAGGCCATGGCATGTGCGCCGATTTCGCCCACAAATGTGGATGGCGGGAGTCTCCAGAGTGCGACTGCGGAGCTGACAGGCAGACCATCAGCCACATATTATCGGAATGCAGCAACAGGGCATACGAGGGTAGTCTCTCGGACTTCGCCATACTGACAGACAGGGCTAAAGACTACATTCGAGATCTGGATTTGACCATCTGACAAGCAGGAAAATTTCCCCTGCGCCCTAAACATTTTTTATTATATTGACTATTTAACAAGAAAAACAAAAATATACTTATTAATTGAATTATATAATATAAATTGTGATGAAATGGCCATACGCTAAATAAATGATCAATTTGAAGTGGTTGGTAGACCAGTATTATCAGTCGACGGCTTTCTTACGTTCAGTATACTGCGGGTCGTGGGTTCGAATCCTGGCGCCGACCATTTCCATTTTCACAAAAAAGCTTTGTTTTATGTGAAAGATGTAGAAATTTCATTTATTTTGTGTTCACTTTGGAAGAGCCTAGATTCATTAAAAAAAAATCAAATTTTGGTGTCAAATGCTTGAGAATTTTATTTTCATTGGCCAATACTTTTTTTTTACCTATCATGCCACATCTTTTTTTTATCCAAGCAAACTTTTTTAACTTCTTATACTGACATAGTGACATGAGCTGGAGAGCTCTTGTTGCTTCCCTATGCTCCTGAGTGGGGTGTAAAAGGATAATTAATTGTTTCATTGATTGATTGTGACCTGAGAACTTTTTCGGTATTCGAACCCATGTATTTGGCTTTGTTTCGCTGATACGCTAGCCTTCAGGGAAATATTATACCTATGATGTAAGGAGATTCGTTTTTGACATATTTTTTTTTTGGAAACTGGAGTAATGTTCTACAAAATATTAAGTCGAGTATCTACTTATATGTAAATTTAATATTGGCATTTTTTTATTTATATTTCTGAGGAATATAAAATAATCAAAGACTCTGGGTATAAACGCAAATTACAGGCTTCTAATATTGTATCAGATTGTACGTCGTTTATATGAATATGACTGATTTATAGTTACGGAAATAAATTCTACTTCATTTAGAGTGGGAGCTATTTTGTATTATTATTTTTCTTTGAACAAAATAAAAATATGTAACAGCTGTTGTTTTTGCTGGAAGTGATAATTTGGAAGAGAATAATTTTTTTATTACAACGATTTTACCCATTATTTTCAACTAACCGGTATGGTCATTGGCGTCTACTTGGTTTCTTCCATTTAAAAATCGAACATCAGTAATGAATTGTTAGAGTCATTAGTTGTTGCATATTTTTGTGAAGATCTAGTTCTGAAAAATGGTCGCAAGAATCTAGACATAATAAGAACGTTGTGCACCAACAAAGGCAATGGGCTTAAATATAAGACTGATGAGGCATTAACAAAAATGGATATAGTCATATCCTGGCGCCAAATACCCGAGAGCAGTCGCAGTCTTTAAATTTGGTTGCTCTCTTGTTCTAAATAATTTCCAACTTAATTATTAAATATCTACTTGTATACATGAGATATTTAGACATGTTGAACATGTCGAGAATTCTCATGATTAGGAGTTTCGAAGACTTAACATTACCACCTAACGGCGAACGTTGTTAACGTAAAGTGATCACACTAAGCCAGCCTTCGAAATAACAGTAGAAGACGGTCGTAAGCCCGTAGTGGTTTGTTCCATTTAAAAATCGAACATCAGTAATGAATTGTTAGAGTCATTAGTTGTTACATATTTGCCTACTTGGACGACTGATTTCTTCTTTTCTCTGGAAAGGTTTCTTAGTGAGGATAGTAACCTACCTCTAAAAGACTTCTAAGTTTATCTTGGAGGAACCCCAAAATAATAAAATGGACGTTCTCCAAAGAACTAGAACCCTGTCTGAAAGGCGTGCAAGGAGGATCGGGCTCGTTATACGTAAGGAAAGTCTACATACCATCATTGAGGGGATGATTGAGGGGATGATCGAGGGGATAAACTCCCGAAGACCACCACGTCAAGAATACCAAGATATGTGGAGGAACTGAAGAAGTCAGCTACGGATAGAGCGTAATGTAGAGGTAGAGTGGAGAAAATTTGCTCCCAAGCAATCTTAGGATTATGACGAGAGAAGGAGTAGCCAGTGGTTTGTTATTGCTAATCTAATAAGGATGTTAAAGATCGTGGAATAGAGCCTCGATGCTCATTTTCTTGTTTTTCAACACCCAAAATTTTGCTAAATTGTGAAAGGTTTCGAATGTCGCCCTACGTATTTCTGTTCATTTAAGGTGAATCTTGCTTCGTTTAAAAATGACCAATGAAATCACTTGAAAAATAAGTTAAGCAAGTACTTACCCACTTATGCAAATAAATTGTAAAAGTGTAAAAATAATTATTGTCTTACTTCATAAACAAAAAAATGACATATTATAATATAGTATTTTGATTTGATTTCCGATTCCGCATGTGGTAATTGGTGAAGGTCATGTAATCTTTATTAAAACCGACGAGTTTTTTGTTTATCAAATGCGTTTTTAGAATAATTTAAACTATTTTGTGGAAAGTGCTGGAATTATTTTTAGTTAGTTTGACAAATTGTCCAGAATGTTGATAGAATCAAAGAGATTTCAAGACAAGGATTTTGACAATTAAATGAGAAAGTTCCATTATTTTCAAGACTTTTGTTTTATTGAGATACGATATATTTAATTTGCTTGTTATCGGATCAGAGCTGTCAATTCATCGAAGAGTTATGTGGGTAAAACGAAATATCATCATTAATTATTAGTCAATCAAAATGTGTGGGAGTCTGACAAAATATAAAGGAAAAACATGAGTTGATTAATCTCCAACTAATATTTTATTTAAAACCAAATATTTTGCGGGGGAGAATTATTTATTATATTATAACTAGCTTTTCCGAGAGACGTTGTCCTTTTGTCTAACTATGAATATTGAATAAGAATTTAAATAAATCAATGCCAGTAAGACACCAGGGATATCAGATACAAAAAAATAGTTATATAATAATCATAGAATTAAATGAATGAAAATGCACTAAGTCAGAAAATTTTAAAATTATTTTTTTTTTTCATCTCCTGCAAATATGTTGAAAATTTTATATTTTTATCAGTTTTAGTTAGATAGTCGTTAATAGTTCAATAGATCCGAAACTTTTATCAATAACAAGCAGCTAAACCTGTCGGATGACAGACATAGAAAAGGATCACAAAATTTTTGATTGGTAATAATTTTCATAGAAAAAATATTATGTAATCAATATTGATTTTTTTAATAAAATTTAATTCCTAAGTATTTGCGAAATGTTCAAACTGCAAATAAAGTTTGATGAATCTGGCATTATCTTCTTTATTTTAAAATTGCCGAGTATAATGATTATTATCTTTTATAACTTATAATTTTTTACCTATAATGGATCGTAAATTTCAGATACCTAAATGTTTCGAAATCTTTATGAAATCAGCAGTTTTACACTTCACAGTATTTTCAAATAAAGTGTTAGTGAGTAAGTAATAAGTATGTATGTATAACGTTGTGAATAAGTAGGTGGGTAGGTACTTTTTTTACCTTTTTACGCCATTTTTACTTTTAAGTTATTACATACCTGAGCTGAAAAAATGGCGTGATGGTGTATTTTCGTATTCTTTTGTTATCCTTATGAATGAGTTTGATCTTTGCTGGCTCATTAGTTACTTGTGTTGATTATTACGGGGCCCCATTGATAAAACATTTTCTATTAAGTAATGAAAAATCGTTGGCGCCTACCAACCCCCTAGATCCGACCCTGCCTCTAAAGAACGGAATGTATTCAAAGTTGAAACCATTTTTCAAATTTGTGTTTTGTAGTGAGATTAAAAAATATTCGACATCAACACATTCGTTAACATTTTCCAACTTTTTGCTTTTCTTGAAAACTATTTCAGAAACATAAAACTATCATTTTTTTATTGTATTGTTTAATGAAAAGATTTATCTATGTGATAGTTTGTACAGCTGTTTGATGCGTGTGTGTTGCCAATTCGTCCTGGCACCTGACCAAAGCCCAGGCACAAAAAGTCTCTGCATTTGAAATGAAGCGCCTTAGGAGAATTTTGGCTATAAGATGGTACCACCACATCACGAACGACGCTATACGCCGGCGCACCCGGCGTGAGCCCATAACCTCTACCATTGTGGGGAGGGGATGGACTTGGCTGGGACATGTGTTAAGGATGCTGAATGACAGATGGCCGAGGAGAGCGCTGTTCTTCCTCCCATCAGGGTACCGAAGACGAGGAAGACCCCCTCTCACACTGTGTTCCACTCCTTCGAAGCAGAGCTGAAGGATTTGGACATGGTGTGGGAGGAAGTCATTAACACTGCGCAAGATCGAGCGCAATGGAGAGCTCTTCTTGCCTCCTTATGCTCCTGAGTGGGGTGTTATTGAACATTTTCGTGGTGGAAGAAATATAAAACTTGTCACATCCACAAATTTTCAAAATTTGTGTAATTGCTGTAATGTTTAATTTTTTTATAATTTTTTTTTTGTGAAACCGGGCCGGACCCTTTATCAAAATCCATTACCTACATCGTAATAAATAACACTAACATTGAGTTTATTTTTGTTCCACCTTTTATCTTGAACTTGTATGAATTACTTAAATTAGATGATGCTAAGAAATATAAAAATTTAAAGCTTAAATCTGCTGTGCTGTCTGAATAAACGTATTTTCCAAAAATCACCTTGTGTATTGTGTATGTTATGGTATGAGAAATAATTATTATTGCCACTTACTAAAAGCGTAATTTAACCCTAGATCTCCACAGTGTGTGCATAGGTACTAGTTATTCTTACACTGGGGTGCATAGGTACCCCACAACAATTTCATATAAGGTTACAGTACAAAAAGTAGGTATGTTTGAACAGATTAATCAGTAGTTTCTTGGACTTAACGAAAAAATAATCTAATCCGTAGAAAAAAGTTTTTCTAGGGCTATTCCAGCACTCCTCATAGTATTTAAAAGGGTTAAAAAAATAATGGAAATGAATGTAAACTGTTTGATGTGTGTGTGTGTTGCCCATCATTCTCCTATATGGGTGCGAGTCCTGGTACATCAGGAGAATTTGGGTAAAATACGGTACCACCGCATCATGAACGACGCTATACGCTGGCGCAACCAGCGAAGGCATATCACTTCCATCATTATGAGAGTAGATAAACTTGGCTGGGACATGTGTTAAGGATGCCGAATGACAGTTTGCCGGGGAGAGCGTTTTCTTCCTCCCATCCGAGTCCTGAAAACGATGAAGACACACACATACCGTGTTTCGCTCCGTCAGAGCAGAACTGAGGGATTTTGACATGGTGTGGGAGGAGATCATAAACATTGAGCAAGATCGAGAGCAATGGAGAGCTCTTGTTGCTTCCATATATCCCTTAGTAAGGCGTAATGGGAGATAGTTTCGATAAGATAAGAAATGAATGTTTTTTTTAGTAATTTATTAAAACAACTTGTTTTATCTCCATAACAGATTAACGCTCTAAGTATGGAGATAACATTTTTAAACATTGTGAAGTCAATCTTATAACCTTCCATATTCAGCACTTAAATCCGAGTTTGATTTCCAGTTAATTTTCTTCTTCTATAAGCCTTCTTACGTCCACTTTTAAACATACCCCCCCCCCCCCCCCCCCCAATTGTCGCCATCTATGTCATTGTGTCGTTCGTGCTTTCATCTGGGACGAAAATTGCCGACATTTTATAATATTTTCAAAAAAATATCAATAATATTGAATGTAGGTAATTTATTTTATTTTTTATCAGAGTCTAGACACTTTGAAAACAAGGTTGTGTATTGATTATTATGAAAGAAGAATAAAGATTTGATGTATTATAGGGTATATAAAAGAACTCTTTTAGAAAAAACAGCTGTCTGAGAGATATTTTTTCTTCCTAAATTATATTAAATCTTTTTATTTACCTACGCAATAGAAACATTATCTGAAGGTAAATACCTAAAATAATAAATTTAATACAATAAAATCAATCAATCTCTCTGTCTCTTTTAAGTCTTAGAAAACCAATGAGAGAACAAAAAAATGTCATCGTAGGTAATAAACACGTATAAAAAAGGTATTTTATTTTTATTTTGTTTGAATGGAATATTTTTTATTTGATTTTTGTATAAATAGCGAATTTTCAATTCAAACTCAAATAAACTCTCCAGAATTTCAAATTCAGTAGCGTTTTACAGTAAAGTCATGAAAATTTGAAAGAAATGATTGAATTTTTATTTTAATCAGGATTTCTTTTCTTAGATCGGAGAGATAACAAAAATTAATAAATTATTTACATTTTGATTCTGACGGACAGTGGGTCAAAAGCTTTTGAATCGTTGCAAATATAAATAATTATAAGTTATGGTCGAATTTCGAGCACTGGTCAACCTGTAGTCTGTATAAATAGGAAACGTTACCATTGAGCAAGATCTTTCTTCCAAAAAGAATCAGTAAACATCACAAAAATCTTTGTAGGGATCCAAAATATATCCTTTGTGAGGTATTTTCTGATTCATTCTTTATTTTTATTTTTTTTCACTTGAAAAAGAGAAATTTTTCATTTTATCTTAAAATAGGAAGCTTTATTCCAACGAAATGATAATATATGTTAAGTTCATATTATGTTTTTGTAAGGAAAACATTATTGACAATTTTGGACAGTAAACATCATAAAAATCTTTGTAGGGATCCAAAATATATCCTTTGTGAGGTATTATCTGGTTAATTCATTCTTTATTTTTATTTTTTTTTTTTCACTTGAAAAAGATAAATTTTTCATTTCATCTTAAAATAGGAAGCTGTATTTATATGACAGGTTTATTTATTCCAAGGAAATGATAATAATATATTTAAATTTCATATTAGTTTTTTGTAAGGAAAACATTATTGACAATTTTTGTCAGTAAACATAAAAATCTTTGTAGGGATCCAAAATATATCCTTTCTAAGGTATTTTCTGGTTAATTCATTATTTATTTTTATTTATTTTCTTCTCTGGAAAAAGAGAAATTTTTCATTTATATGACAGGTTTATTTATTCCAAGGAAATGATAATAATATATTTAAATTTCATATTAGTTTTTTGTAAGGAAAACATTATTGACAATTATTTTTTAATATGAAATATTAGAATTTTCTGAAATCTGTACCTATCCAAAATTTCTGAAATAAAAAAAAAAAAAACAAATTTATTCCTGAAACAAACGTATTCACCGAAGCGAATATAAAAAATTCGTTCGGCTGATTTCACCTTTTGATACGAATTTTTTCACCTTAAAAAAACTTCAGCGCGTTTTTAGATAGATAGGTACCTACTTGGCAGTAAATTATTGTTTTCAATTTAAAGTTCGAAAATAAAAAACTAACGATGAATAAAAATACCCATCAACGTGATTTCTTTTATTGCGAATAAAAATAATAGTGCTTTCAATGTAATTGGTAGCAATTTAAACGGTGTTGCCATTATCAAAATATACACTGTAAATTGAACATGTTCGGCTTAATTTTTGAAATGGCAACCGGTTATTATTACATAGAAATGTTGTTAATTTTTGACAAAATATGTTACTCGTTTGCCCTTCATCCTATGTATTATTATTTTCCAATAATACGAAATTATTTTTTTACATATATTGTGACAATCTGACAGGCAGGAATTCTTTGTATGGACAAAAATTTGCCATTTTTCTTTTTTTCCATATTTTCAATATTCGAATTTCAAAATCACCCGAAAGCTCCAGCCGAACGCACGTCCGACTATTTTTAAATATGAGATAGGTAATCATCTTTGCATCCAATTTCCTCAATAAGTAGATTTTTTCGTTTATCTTTGAAAAAAAATGGTATCTTATTATGTAAATCATAAATCCTACTTCTTTTTTTTGTTAATAATAATTAAAGACCACAACATATTTAAGAAGTTTTGCCGCTGACTCCTGTAAGCTGAGGTCAATAATCGATTTTATAATATGAATAGTAGTCCTATAACGAAAGCCTTCTCTCGCGCTAGTGAGGACCGTCTGTCTTTTCCGAACTCACGTGTAACTCCGCGGTCGTCATGAGTTTTGATACCCCGTGTTCCCATACCTGTGGCACAAGAGACTGTAAGGCGCAGTTCATGGTGGATTCCCGTAAAGCGATTTGTCTGCATTTAAGTACATAATATTCTTACTTTCTCTTAGCTACTCTCAAAATAAATAGTTTCAGACAAAAAAAAATATTCAAGGGAAATACCAAGTATAAAATTGGTTAAATTGGGTTTTAAAGTTTTTATCGGATTTCGTCGGTAAGATTTAGTCGATTCTCTCATGGACAACAATATGAATTTTTATGTCAACTGAACGTGTTTTCTGGCGTTATAAAGGTTTCATCACCTTATAACGGCGCTGACAAAACTTTCATAACAAAAAGCCCCCGAAAAGTTTGGGCAGTAAAAAATAAACCGTGTAAAACACACAAGATCTGGCGGCTGCTTTTAGCCACTTTCCACTCTACGGCAATAATTCCTGACACCGCAGCGTTGAACACTCAACTTGCGGGTAAATAAAAAAAAACTTTCGACAGTTATTTGCAATATACGGATCGTCATTTTGCGCCAAAACTTTAACTATAGATTGCGCACGTTGGCGTTTCCTTCCAAACTGTCCGCCTATGCGCAAAAGTTGGTTTTATAGAAATGTCGTAATTTTATTACAGTCGATTGATAAGGTGATTTGACCAGTTATATCAGTCCCAAATATTGAGATAAAAAATTAATTAAATTCAAGCAACTTATAAAAATAGCACATTTTATCAAATAAGTACCTACTCCAACAATTAGAAGCAAACTCATTTGAGATTTTATTGAATAAAAATTGAACATTTTTTGTCTTTTTCCTTCGTAAACGGCTGGAATAATTTCGTCTATTCTTTTTTTTTTGCTGCGTTTGTTATTGTCAGGGGTTTTTATGAATGAAAAAATTAAGATAGTTGGGCGGAATATTAGAAAATTTAAGAAAATTGAACGTATATAGGTAACCTTTTTAATGCCTTTGGCAGTATAAACTTTTCATTCTTCGACTTTTAAATGACATGTTGATTGATAGATCGCAAGATCGAGCGCAATGGAGAGCTCTTGTTGCCTCCCTATGCCCCTGACTGGGGTATTAAAGGGAGTGTGTGTGTGTGTGTGTGTGATTGATAGTTGATGCGATTGTCAGAATTTACCCTGTAAACATTGTTTAAAACGGATGCATCGGTCGGAATTATTAGAAAAAGCAAAAAAAAACATATCTAAAAATTACACTTGATTATAATAATAATACACAATTCATTGTTAAAAACTCAATATTATGTTGCGAAATATTTGGTACCTACCTAGTACCTAGTCTAGTCATTTGGTCGATCAATAGGTATATCGTTTCGCTTATTTGTATGCGGTTTAAATCTCAGTGCTGACCATTTTGCCTTTTGCTTTTGTCATGACTTAAGTTGAAAGATATCAAGACTCTACCTTTTGGTATTTTATTTACAGAATTTAGACAGTTAATAAGTACTTACTTACTTAAATTTGGGTAAGCAATCCGTTATTTATGAAATTCAATTCATCAGCTTACGCACGTAGTGTTATTATGTAGATGTGCGGAAAATTTCCGCAAATTTCCGGACTACAAGGGAATTATTTATAAGTTATTATGACATTGATAGTAGTTCAGGATATCAGGTGTTGGTCCTACAATATACCTATCCAAAGCGCTAACACCCAGGTATTATAGTCGGCAGCTCCATGCGGATGAGTAACTCCCACCTAGATAATAATATTGTAACTTATAAGTAGGTATATGTTTGTGTGCGTATAATATTTTATGAAGCCGCGTAAGTACCTTTTCCTGTCCCACGTTTCATAAAACCCCTGTTTTTTTTTCTTAGTTTTCAGCAGAAAATAAAGATCGTACGTCAGGCCAGATATGAAAACTAATATACAGAAATATTGGAAAATTATACAGAGTAAAATTCCACATGATGACCAAATTATTTTTACAAAATTATTTATCAATTTTTAGTACTAGCCCCTAAACTTCGACTGCCATCCGGAAGGCAACGGAGGCTCCTCTAAACAGTCAGAAGATTATACGAGGCTGATCTAAGGGTTGTGGACTGTGGAGTTTATTGGGATGAGGCGGTATAGGGACTGCGGGGAACATGGTGATGTGGACTTCCGGATGTGCTCCAATCAGAGAACGGATATGGTCATCTTTTATGGAAGATCAAAAAAACCTTACACGATAAATATTCCAGTTTAAGTTTTATTTTTATCTATTTAATGTGTCATTTTTAAAACACATTACAAACAAAATACAACTTGTTTTAACTCATCCCCAAATAATATTCGATATTGTTTAAATTAATGGTTCAATATTTTACTTAACTTTTTCATATGCTCATAACTTTTCTTTAATATGTCTCGAATAAAATAAGCATGCCTTTTATCACCTATCAGTAATTTACACGCTCAAGAATGTGATAAATCAAGTCATTTTATAATAACATGTGTTCATTTATAAGATTTCTTTATTTTTTATTTATTTATTTCCCAAAGAATACAAAAAAACATGAGCATTTTACAATGTATATATATAATTTGTGTATCTATAGGGTTTATTACCTCACTAGACGAGAGTCTGTGCTGAGGCAATACTACTTAATGTTAAAAGAAACCATGCAACCATCAACCAGAAAAGATGGCAGAAAACTTACAATAATAATTCTATTAAAATTTGGAATAAGTGCAGATAATTGTCATGCTCCTCAACATATTCGACGAAACCTGTTGTTGACATCAAGTCGATATAATTATTCAAAAATACCGGCCAATTTATCACATCAAATCTTTCATGCCTGTCACATTGCACCCTGTTTATGTCAGATATTGCTGTAGATGTTCAATTTTGGAACGTATCGGACCATTTTGTTCCCATTTTGGCCAATCGCCAAACATTCTTTTATTACAATTTTTATCTGCCTGCCTGGCCCGGTTCGAGCGCCTTTGACTCCATTTCTTCCCAACACATCAGCACTTATATAGGGTGGCGCACGTGTGTGAACTCTTCCATTCAACCTTTTTTATTTCCCAAAAGATTTGAATTTTCATTTTTGCATCTCCATACAATGAACATATTTTCATGAATTTAGATTTTGAAATTTTTGAATCAATCTCATATTATATGATAAAACGTTCCTAATGAGAGGATTTGAAGACAATAATAATTATTGAACTGTAGGTACTCAATAATTTGTAAATCTACATAGGTATCTATTGTTGAAACAATTTTTTTTATATCCCGACCAAGGTGCCAACTAAAACCTAAAAGTTTTACTTCAATCCCAAATGAAAAAAAATCTCCCATTTTGGGCAACCAGTTGGAAGTTACTGAAAATAGGGAAAATAAGCAGTTGAGTCGCATACTTTCATCTTGAAAGTCGTGGGCTCGATCTAATGTGCCCTCTTTCACAAGCTCGGCTTTTGCGAAAGATTTCAAAAGAGAACCTATCCAATTTTTTATATGCTTACTTTGGATAAGCCAAAGTTGTTTTTGAAATTCACTCTTAAAATACTGCTTCACTACTTTTTAGATCATTTTTAATATGTAAATAGATCATTTTAACAAAATATCCATATTTTCGTGTGGAGAATTAATATGTTTTTCGCGGAACTGTTTTGAATATCTATTCCCAAACAGCAAACAGTTACAGGGAGCCAAATTGTGAGCGTTTAATGGAAAAAGTCTATCAAAGATATTTCATTTCCTTTTTTTAGCTCAAAGTGTATCGTTTTGTCTATCCAAGATCAGTCTTTTTCACAATGTCACCATGTCATCAACCAGCCACTTCATCCTAGCAGCCCTTCGTTTGAACCTACAGGACATAATATTGACATCAATCGTTCCTTCGAATGCTATCTCAACGCGTGCATGATCGAAAGTGTAGGGTAAGGCTTAATAAGTTAACTTTTGGTAACCTTAGATTCAATTACCGACTTTCATAAAGCGGAGGGTTGAAATTCAAAAATTTCTTAAATAGAAACAACCCCGAAAATTTACCCACCCTGTAGAAGTGTTGAACTACTTCATGAAAGGCCAGGAAACTATATTATTATGTATTGTACACCCTGCCATATCGCTCTAAGATTCCTATAATATAGTTTTATTAAACTTTTTTTGCACGATGTTACAATTGATTAGATACATCTTAGACTCAATGATCTGTAACATATTAGGATCTCTCAGCAAAATTATAATATTCCATAGTTGTTAAGCTTGAAGGTTGTGAATGAAGTGTTGGCCGTCAACCAATTCTTGAAGTATTAAGAAAAAAAAAGGTTATCATAAATTTTATACTATAGATATTATACTAACACGGAGGTAGATATATAATTTTGAACCTATATAACACTTAACAAAATAATACACGTTCAATATCTGTTGCAAAAATCACATTTTGTATGAGTGCTATTTCAATGTTAGTATGTATGTGTACCATTAGGGCTTACGACCTTCATCAATCATGATGGCTGGTTTAGTTGTAATCACCTTTACGTATACAACGTTCACCATTTAAGTACACTGATTTCAATATTTTCTCCCATTGCCACGCTGGGGATTCGAACCACGGCCACTCCGATGATGTCCGAGTGTATGCCGTCACTAGCTGGGCTGCAAGCGGCTCGTCACGAATCGAGAGAAACCAGGTAGAAATGTCTCCCTTGTGACCATCTGCGACATCTACTGATTTTAGAAAGAAATTTTGAAAGCAAACATATTTTTTTTCTCCATCTAACCTCGAATTATCGAAGAAATTAGGTACATACCTACTAACATTGAAATATCACTCATACAAATGTGATGTTTGCAACAGATTTTGAACGTGTATTCATAAGAATCGCGTCTACTATGTGGTCTAAAAAGTTGATAGCAAGCGCAAATCTCTAATATAAATTAAAGTCGGGTTAGTGCGGACACTTATAACTCGAGATTGGCTCAACAGATTCTTCCGATGTGTGATTTATTGGATTCTTCTCCACTCCGGATAACATAATAACTAATAAAAAACTGAAAAAAATGGATAAGAAATGATACAAAATACAATATTAAAGTTAGTATGGGACGAATTTCACACAAAGTCATCTTTGAAAAAATCTAACAACAAAATTATTGTCTTCTGCACCTGCACCCTCTCATTCTCACATACGTAATTGCCGCTCTTACAGTAGCCCATTTCACTTACTCCACCGTTACGGGCGTTTTAGAAATTTTTCATACAAAGTCAACCAAATTGCGCGCATAGGAATATTATCGCGTTGATTCCGACCTTTGAATACGAATAAAATATGGACGTTTTAGAATGAATATTTTAATGTTATTATTTTTAATTAGTTTATTTTTGTTTCTGCACAATGAACGGGCCGCCTCTGGTTAGGACCACAGGGTCCACAGGACAACGTCTGTCGGGAAAGCTTGTATTGTTAATAAAATAAATTGAACGTGTGAGTTTTAACACTTATGCGGTGTTCAGACGAGGCGATATAAGGCCAGAAAAATATCACTCGGTCGCCCATTGATCGTGCGATGTGTTCACACGAGTCCACCGACATACATTCAATCTGTCAGGTGCGCTGTAGTTTTAAAAATGGCGGACGTCGAGGTAGAAGTCGCGGAGTGTTTGGAGTGAGTTGAAAATGTTGTTTAACGATATAAGGAGACTCCTAATTAAGGAAAAATTAAGAAAAAACTCAGATATTGGGTGCGGAATTGAATTCTAAGGAGAAAAAAAATTTGGAGTACTGCTGTCATCTGTCAAGAAACAGAACATAAACAGAATTTTACTACAGATATGGACGGCGCGCATATCTGCGCATGCGTGCATCGTTCCAACAGAAACAAAAGTTGAAAGGTGGTTAACTTGAGGCGATATCGCTTTCAATCATTTTTATCGCTTCAGATTTATCCACAATCTGTTCACACGGTTCAATTGGCTGGCGATATTTTGGTGTCCTGGCGATATTCGCCTCGTTTGAACACCGCGTTAGTAAAAAGTCAGTAGGTAATTATAACTTTTTGTCCACAATGCGATTTCAATATAATTTTAAAACAAAATAATATATTATTTTGTTGTTCTTAAGACGTAAAAAAAATTATTATTTGTTGTTTAATTGTTTGACGTAAGGTAAAGTTATTGTGTACTTTTATGTCCACTTTGACTTTATATCCTTTTTAAATTCATAACACAATATGGAATCAAAAAGGCAAAAAATCATATGTAACGAATACTTTTTTGCTAAAATAATACTTGTTTGAAAACGACCCAAGTTGAATGTCAACCGCATTGAGAAGGACCCATAGCTGATCCCATTTAAGGTGCTATAGAATGTTTTCATTTTTGACAACATGATCTTTCTTTTAATGAATTGAAATAAAAATATTACCTACGTTCCTTCATGACGTCAATATGAGAAATCTGCGAACCGTTAAGCTACGTACTACTTTTTTTTTACTTACCTATAATACTTACCTTTATTTTACCTACCTTCGTAATCCCACGTATAATACGCCTGGGTAATGAATATGCCGATGCTCACACCGATATATTCTTCATGTCCTTGCACCAATACAAGGCCTCGATTTTCGAACTCCTCACGAATCCCGGAACTCAGTCATCCAACCCCAATCGAAATTAAATTTCTAAAATTCTTATATTTAACAGCGATATAATTAAGTGTATTTTGCGTCTGCCTGTGATGTGCCTTCACTTTTTCTTTACGTTAACTGAGCTTGTTGGGAACTAAGATGTGACTAGATGTTCATTTATTTCTCTTCCGCGAAATACCGCTTCTCATTGCTGATTTGTTACAGCTATTATTATTTTTCTTTTGCTTACTTTGTGTGTGTGTGTGTGTTTTTATTTTTCTATTAGTGTATGTTTTTGGATTGTCATCCTTTCTGAAAATACTTGAGAGCATTGTTACGGTTGCTGTATTTCTATTATTATTCTTTTATTTGATTTAATGATTTAACTATTGCTTTTTCGTTATTTCTTTTTATTTGTTTTGACTTTAAAATATCGTACTTAGTTATTTTTTATCCAATTTTCTGGGTATTTTTAATCATTTTTGACTTTTTATTGTTTTGAGATTACTTTGAATAAATTGAACTGAATGTGTTTGAGATATTATCATAGAATTTCTATCCTGTGTGGAATTTTTACTTTATAATTATTATTAACAAATTTACTGTTACCTAGTTTAAGAACACTGAGCTTATGTATATTTTGCGAATCTTATTATTTGTTGTATGTACTGCTGTCCATTATAATGTGTTTAGAGTTCAAAAGGCGTTTACGCCGTTTATGTTTAAATAAATAAATAAATAAAATAATCCTCACACTGATATTATTAACACGGGAATCTTAGTGCTATTTTGAAAAAAAAAAACTTCGTATGATTAAAGAGAATAATATTTTCATATGGTAGAATATTAATTATGTACTGAAAAGGACACCTAACAATGTTAGATCGCTTCATTCCCTATCTCGATAGAGCAACCAGTGTGTGATGATCAATCCTCCAACCGGACACAAAACCAAATTACTTTCTCTACCAATATAATTACAAATGACGCAATCTATAAATTGTTTCCCGTGTCCGGTAACACACCAAAGTTAATCCGGTTGATACGAGGGGTCGGTGAAACTCTCTCTCTCTCATATCTCCCCCAAAAACAAATGAATCCTTTTGTTATTTTGGGGTCTTATCGTATGGTGTGTCCTGACTTAACCTGACATTAGTAGAACTAGTTATAAAACTTTTTATTTTACCCATCACGCCCTTTCCCGATAGGGGTATAGGCAGAGACTATACATATTCCATTCTTTCCTATCTCGACACACCTTTTTAACCCATACGCATCTCATTTGTTTGGAGAAATCTATGCACTAAAATCCCATTTAAAATGTACTCACCAAATGTCACACTAGATGTTCATTTTAATTTTGTCAAAACAAAGTTATTGGTTGGAGAATCTTTATAAAATTTGGAAGTTAAGTAGAAAAAATATTCATTATTAGAGTAAATCATTTTTTTTTTGTTTTGTGATTTTATTTTTTGTGTTTTTTTGGGAGTAACTTCTTCTTTACCAATATTGATTTAACTCTCCCAAACGATTAGATGAGAAAATATCATCACAGGAAACGAATCTCATATCATAATCTTACTGCAGTTCTTCAACAAATGTTAAATTACATTTTTGTTTATATCATACAATTTCAAAATAACAAAAACCTGATAAAAATAACATAAATAACACAGCGCGCACGCAAACAAACATCAATAACAAAGATGGCGGCCATACAAACCGCGCAGGTAAAATATCTATCCCTTCTTCAGCGGCGTGTATGTGATTTATTTTGTATAAACTCTAAGCAGTAAAATATTCGAATAAAAAGGTTTAAATCTTATCTACAATAACATTATTCTAGGTTTTGCATAGATGGCAGTAGCAGGTAGTAAAATGGCAATATTCGCAAGCGGATGCAGGTCGGTACCACGTACCGATTGTGAATTTCGGCACATTTCTCTCGGTCGGTACGTGGTACCGATTGTGATGCGGATGGGTTAAATATTCCTGCCTACCTACCTACATCCCAAATCCCATTTCCAAATTTCACTCCCATACATAATTTATTGATAGTATCAAGATTGCATTGTGCATCAACTGTTTGGATTTTAGAGTATGTAGGTAGGTATAAGTATGTTATTATTTCTCATTTGAGATCTTACTACACCGGCAAATCTGCTATCAGTCAGTTTTCTTTTTTACTTTTTGTACTCCTGATTTGGCCCTCCTTTAAGAGGACACCGACATGACCAGTCCACTCCACTCTTGGTCTGCCACGCTCCCGTTCATCCGTTCTTTCAGATTTAGGTATAGATACTTTTTGTCATTCTCTCAACATGCCCGAACCACCTCAAGTCTGAGTCGCTTTCATTCGCTGACATTCACTCAACATTCTTTTCTAATATTATTATCATGCCTCATTATATCAGTCGAGTTTTTAGTTATGTTCTGAATAGGAATGAATGGAAGTCCATACCTTTTGCCTTGACTGATGACTAAAAAAAAACCATCAAACACCTTCGTAAGTACCTATATTTTTACTGTCAATAAAAAAAACAGAAATTTTGTTGTTAGAGTTTTTCATAGATGGCGTTGGCGTCACAGGAAATCGGTTCCATACTAGCTTTAAAATCACATTTTATGTTATTTCCTATGCATTTTTTCAACTTTTTAGTTAGTAACTAACTGTTGGTTATTCTGTTATTCGGAGCGGATAAATCAAATATCGGAAGAATCTGTTCAGCCGATCTCGAGTTATAAGTGTTTGCACTAACCCGACTTTCTTTTATATTATAGATTGGCTGGCGTATTAGTGGGTACCTATGTGTTCAGTATTATGCATACTCTATTACCAAAATGATAGAAAACGCAACTGTGTACTGCTAATTTGAAAGCTTCAACACTCTCTAGATACGCACAAGTCGGCGTGTTAACTTGAAATGTTTTTTTTTTTACATTTTTTTACCTACCTATCTTGATATTTTTCTTAATAAGCTTTTTTTTACATATTTATTAAATAAAACTGAACGTGGAAGGTTAAAACATCCCTTATCACTAAGCGAACAGACTGAGAAGTATAATAATAATAATATCGCCTTATTTTAACAAGTTCTTCCGAGAATTCTTAGGCCACTGTATCTGATTGAAGATTGTGGGACGTCTCTTTGCTAATCTTCAAATTGTGAGGGCGAACGGTCCCTAACAAACCTCAGACTATAGCGCCCAAAAACCCAAGCTGGTATGTATTGTATAAAGGGAATTTCTCCAATTTTAATAATAATCTAGGTGGATGTCACAATCAAGGAAAATAGACAAAGGATTTTTATGTTGAAGAAAATACGTTTTATTATTTTACTTTGTCATCTGTTAATAATTATTATTATATGAGATTCTATGTATTTGTTCCTTTTTGAGATCCTAAGCCTCAAATTTAAGATAAGCTATGTTTTGGGCAGAAGGTGCTCGGTGATAGTCCATTTGAGAATAAACATGAAACGAGTCTTATATAGTTCTATCACATTTTTATCTGATTCTCGTTTCATTTTTATTCTCAAAATTAAGAACTTTTTTTTAGAATATGTCCAATGAATTAGATAGTTTGTGCATTAATATCTAAAAATATAAAAACGCGATTTCTCCTAGAAGTATAAAAAGGGATGCAAAAAGGTCCAGGGACAATTTTTTTTTTTTATTAAAATGAATCTGTGCTCACTCAAAGTGAACACAAATACACTCCTTGACTCTTTCACAGTAAGCTACTGAAAGCTTGTGTCGTGAAAGAGGAAGATGGTCGGCACCTGGGATCGAAGTTTTAGAAATGCAATCTCTCGGGTGCACAGCCGGGAAGACATTATTAACATTAAAAATACCTTCTGTTTTTTTTAACTATATCTGTGCCCCATCAAAGTGAATACAAAAATTATAGACTCCTTGACTTTTTCTTAGTAAGCTACTTAAAGCTTTTGGCGTGAAAAAGGAACATGGTTGGCAATAATTGGGATCGAACCCACCACCTACAGTACAAAATAGGACGAAAGCCGGCGTCGTAACCACTAGACTATAAACTGTACTTCTCAGATATAGAACGATAATTAATTACAAAGGCAATGAAAATATTTTATATCGGAGACAAAACGAGAAAGGAAAGTTACAAAGAAGGTTCATTTTTATCGGAAGATAGTCACGGAAATAAAGTGAGTAACACGATATATTTTGTATGGAAAACGTGTATACGTATCGAATGCGAGAATTGCTTTTGTTCCTAGAAATATCCTTGTGGCGGCGCCATTACACGTTTCCCATACAAATGTATCGTGTAATACTCACTTTACTTCCGTGACTACCTTCCGATAAGACTTAGAATGAGGATACTGACCGCTTAACGAGAACAAGGCTAAAGATATTAGTAAAGGTCAAATAAATATTGTTCTTTTTGATGTGTACAAAATATTTAGTTTAACCCTAAGATAAGAACCATTTACTAAATATTAGACAAATGAAGTGGGTGGACCCTTTAAAACAAGTATTTTCTTTTTATTTCAAGTCTAAAAACAAACTGACAAATCCAAGCAGTATAATATTATTAAAAGTACAAAGGTAAAGGTACCTACTTACAAATCTCTTTATAACGAATAATGTAAAAATAAACTTCAAAATAATAATATTAGATAGAGATAGCTAGATTCTCCCTTTAAGGCTCCCCGCACACCGCAAGCCAGTCTGGAGGAGACAAATCCGCAGCAAACCCGACCCACACGAAACCAACCCTCCAGTTCGATCGAAGCAATCAAACCAAAAAGCCGGCCCCACACAAATCAAGCCCCCCCAAACCAACCAGCACAGCCGGTGGCCTAAACCCCACTTAGGGGCTTAGGGAGGCACCAAGAGCTCTCCATTGCGTTTGAAGGCGTCCGAGGCTTATGGTGCCTTTTCTGACCGGTTGAGGTTTAAGGAAGTGAGGTGGTCAACCTCACGGTCCCGATATTTGATCACGAATTTTTAATTTGTGATCAAATGCTCAGAACTCCAACTAACGCCGCCTACCCAAATCGTTATTAGCGGACCACATATACACACACAGCTGCGCATGAATTATGTTGCTTGAAATGGGCGAATACACACCCATATACATACGCAATATACATACCTCCTCCTTACAGGGACCGCGTCAGTTGATATTATCAGGGCAAAATTTTAGAAACCTGCACAATCGAAAATATAATGATTGTGTTACGTGACTAGTTAAGTAATATTTTGTAATTCTTATCACGGCGTTACAAATTAATTCACATAATGTTGTAATTCTTTTACAAAACATCATACACACACACATACACATTCTCCCTTGAGGCCCCCCGCACACCGCAAGCTAGCCCGGAGGAGACCAATCCGCAGCAAACCCGACCCGCACGAAATCAACCCCCTAGTCCGGTCAAATAAACCAAACCATAAAGCCGGCCCCACACAAATCAAGCCCGCCGCGGACCTCCCCCCCCAAACCGACCAACAATACGGGGGGCCTAAGCCCCACAAGGAGCAAAGGGAGGCACAAGAGCTCTCCATTGCGCTGGATCATGCGCCTTTACAGGCCAAATGTTAATAATACGAAGGTGGTTTTCAAACACTGAAACAATGAAAAAAAAAAGACGAAAATATTGTACCTAGCAACGACAGGTATCGCAAATTGTTCACATCCTCACCGTGGGGGTGTATTAAAAAAAACTTCACGTTATAATAACGGCATAAAAATAAGAAACAATTTTTTGTGAAATTTGTTTGAACTTGTGGGAAATACAGACTGCCAACACAAAAACACTGATCTGAATTGTTAGCATTATTAATTTGTGGTAATCGCGTTGACCATGTAATACAATCGTATTATTATCCAGGTCGCTAGTTTACCTAAAGATAATATAAAAGAATGTCGGGTTAGTGCGAACACTTATAACTCGAGATCAGTCGAACAGATTTTTATGATGTTTGGTTTATTGAATTCTTCTTTACTCCGGATAACAGAATAACTGATAAAAATTGAAAAATGGATAGAAAATGATATAAAATATAATAATAAAGTTAGTATGGATAGGATTTCCCACGCCACTAACACCATTTATGAAAATTTCATAACAACAGAATTTCTATTTACCTGACAATCATGAATTTCAAAACACTGGCACGCAGAATATTGATAGAATTTATTTCAAGCTTTCAGATGTATTTTTGTAAAATTACAAATTCGAATTCAATATTCATAGTAAGTAACGTCTGTCGGGAAAACTAATAATTTACCCATCACGCCGCGTTTCCCGAAGGGGAAAATCTAGTAATTCTTGAAAAAAATGTCAAGAGGCTCTCATTATGTGTTAAAAATAAAAAAGATTGTCCTCAAACTGTTAAATTTCCGTACAGTTAAACGAATTTTCAGTAACGAACGTTTGTATAAAGAACGTATAGCGTCAATATCGTTATACCAGGAACTGCTATGTTATATTATTTCTATTCAGTGATACGCATTATAAATTTTATACTGTTGATAGTTTCGGCCGAGGGTGCTTGGTAGTAGTTCATTTTCACTTATGTAAAAATAAATAAAGAGTCTTCAGTTTGTGCTACTACGAATTACTTTATTTCCATAAACATGTTTTCGGGAGCGACTACTCCCTTCCTCAGATGGACAAAGACTAAAGAATATAAATGAATATGAGATATTTTACAAATTAGTTAAGTATATGAAACAAAAAAACAGCATTAAAGAAAAGGTGAACTTATGAGTACTTTAAAAAAATGACAACTATACAATGTAAAAGTGACTTATTATGAGCTAAGGGAAGATAACAATAATAATAATTAATTCTAAAGAACATAGAACTAACTTTGAAAAGAAGGTATGTACAGAGTAAGATATTGGTTTAACATAAAAAGGTACTGTTTGACAATATGTAAGAATAACGGAGGCTATATAATATCAAATGAACTTTTGATACAGTGATGACGTATTGAAAGAGAAAGTATTACAAAAAAAAATAACAATATTTAAAGACAATGTGTAGATAACGGCAGGTAACTTTATGGGTCTATTGTTTAAAGCTTAACAATAAAAACAACAGGTAGGATTGGCGGTGGTCTCTTTGGCAGACAGGAACAAACTTGAAGATTCGTTCAGATCTGAAACAAAGAGAATTACAGAGGCAGTATCGTTCAAATCAAATGTTTATCTTTTTAATTTCTTTTAGCAATGGTGAGCTTTCATACAAATCTAGTTTTTCATTCAAGACGTTTATGTTTGAATTATTTTTTATGCGGTTGACTTCTAATGCTTCTAATCTGTCTAATTTTTTACCTTTATTGCACGTATGTATTATTTTGACATTGGAGCCGGGATCAAATGCGTGGTCGTGTTCATTGAGATGTTCACCAAATTTGGACTTATTGTCTTTGTTCCTAAAACTACGAAGATGTTCTTGAATCCTTATTTCTATTGATCTACCGGTCTGGCCAATATACATGCTGGGGGTGTTATTATTTAAACAAGTGTTGCAGTTAAGTGCGTATATACCGTTGGATTTCAATGGGTCTAAACGATCTTTATTATTACAAAGGAAAGATTTTAAGGTTTTATTATTGTAAAAGGCTACGTTATAATTATTTTGTTTGACTAATTTCGAAATATTGTTGGAGAGTCCGTCTATAAAAAGCAATTTTTTCCATTTATTATTATCTTTACACGTTTTTAAACCTGGTGCTAAACTCTGATTTGCGATTTTTTTGTTTTTGTTCGAAAGTAATCTGTCAACTACTACGGGGTCATAGTTATTCCGGTTAGCAAGTGTTTTAAGGGTATTTAATTCTTTGTTAAAATTGTGCTTCGAGAGAGGGACGTTAACTAACCTATGGACAGCTGAATGGAAAAATGATAACTTATGGGATGGGTGATGTTGTGAAGAAGAATGGATGATATTGTCGCTGAATGTAGGTTTCCGGAATATATCAAAACTGAGTTTGTGGTTCTCAATGGTAATAGTTAAGTCTAGGAAATTGATGGATTTGCCGCCGACTTCCATCGTGAATTGGATCGAACTGTTTATTTTATTTAATTCTAATAGGAAACAATCAAGCTGTCGTAAGGTACCTGACCAAAGGCAAATAATATCATCTACGTACCGATGGTAGAAAATTATTTTGTTGAAGAGGGGGATTTTTGAAATTTTATTTTCTAGGTGAGACATAAAGAAGTCAGCTAAAATGGGACTTAAGGGACTGCCCATGCTCAAACCTTCAAGTTGTGAATATATTTTATCATTGAATTTGAAATAGTTTTGGTCTATGCATAAGTTGAATAAATTAGTTATGTCGGTTTTTAAAACTGGGTTGATATTTCTCTCGTCTAAATAATCTAATAAGGCTGATTTTAATTCTTGTATGGGTACGCTAGTGAAGAGTGATACAACATCAAAGGAGACTAAGATTTGGTTACTATTAACTTCGGTGGCTTTAATTTTGTCAATAAGTTCAAGGGAGTTTTTTACCGTATGTTCTGGTTTAAAATTAAGAATTGAATAGAAAATATTGTTAGCGACTTTAGCTATGTATAGCTAATTTTATAGTTACAATCGTACATATGTAGTTTATACACAAATCCCTTATTCAGATGTGGTACAAATGGATAAAGTGGCTATCTACGTTAACGAAAGTATCGACTGAGGGATTCAAAAGACAAGAACAATAAATCCCTTAACTGAACCAACATTTGCCCACAGATAAGCAGCAGGGAACGTATTTTGTGGGGAAATTTTACGGCCGAAATTCTGGCTTGATCGCGGGTAGGCAAACAAAGATATTGCAGAGAATAATCATTATAAAGGCAATAATGATAACATACCTTTCTACTTAATATATTAGTACCTTTATTAAATTTTAAGGATATTATCTCTAAAATGTTATTACAGATGACTTTTAAATCCTCTAAGTTTGCATGTTCGCTTTCTATTTGACACTAGCATTCTCCACAGACGTTGTCCTGTGGTACTTCCTATGAAAATTCAGAATATTGAATTCGGATTTTTATAATGATAAATCAATTATTTTTTTACCAATGTTATTCTGATGCCGTGGGGTTACCGGCTAAGAATAGCACCTCTGCTCTTTTTACTGGTTTTTCGAGCATCCTGTAAGAGGCAGTAAATCGAAAAAATCATATCGTGACCGTGAAGTTGACCACCTCACGTCCTTAAACCTCAACCGGTCAAAAAAGGCACAATGAGCCTTGGACGCCTTCAAGCGCAATGAAGAGCTCTTGACGCCTCTCTATGCCCCTGAGTGGGGCTAACCCCAGTGGGCCTCTGCATTGCGGGTTTGTTTGGGGGTTGTGCGTCGGGCTTGGGGATCGATTTCATGTGGGTCAAGTTTGTGACGGATTGGTCTCCTCCGGACTGGCTTGCGGTGTACGGGGGGCGTTAAAGGGAGAGTGTGTACTCTGATAGATGCACCTGTTTTAAGACATTTATATTCTCCATCCGTATTCTATCATCGCACCAACTATCAAATAACTGTCAGTTTCTGACCTATCAAACGCTAATAATTAAATTTCAAAATAAGCATATAATTATATTGTAAAACGCACCAAGAAACTTACATATTTTAAGTTTTTCTAAAATTTTCAAATGTTCCGTGCAGAATTCTTCATTTTTTCTTTCGCAAAAAACTTTCTATTGATAATGTCAAACACAAATGGGTCCAGCCATTCACGCGTGATGCAATGACTACAGAAAAAAGGGCTCTTTTTCATGTATAGAGATAGCGTTTCGAACAGTTGAATAAAAAACTCTGTTTTCGTAAAGAAAAATTAAAATTACACGTCTTATAATAATGGTACGTATACCATAAACTCTAATTCAGTTGAAACATAACACAATTAAAAGACGAGTCTCAGTTGTGCCGCAATAGTTTTTTTTGATTCACCATAGCGGGTTTTCGAAAGAAATCGCTTTCTTCCTCAAATGATTTTAGATTCGCTAGTGATTATTTAAAATATTGTAGTTTAACAAAATCCCAAGATAGTTTTTTTAAATAAAGAATAGTGGAAGATACCTCCAAAAATCCGCGGTAGGTACCTTTACATTATCGAACGTTTCTAAACCATTTTATTCTTAACTTAAATAAGCAAAATTCTCAAATTAATACTTTTAAGCAAATTCAAACAACGTTTTTGCAACCTTGATGTTTGGGCTCAAGTGATTTCGTCAATCTCCAGTTCTGTTGTTGACATTTAAATGAAACTTTCAAAGATTGACAAAAGCGCTCGAGCCCCTTGAAAATGAATTTGATATTTCAAGTGAGCTAATGTCATAAGAAACTTCTTCTTCTTCTTATTGGAACCCTCCAATTTATCACTTCTGTTGGCGTTTGAGGTCAGATTTTTTCGTCCGAATGTTGTGTATACAGTTCTGTATTTGCTCTTCTGTTGAGGTACCATTTCTCTGCAGAGCCTCATTGCATTACATAACCCAATTTTTTAAAGTCTCCCTCTTTCTTTAAGAATGCTTGGAAGCTTCAACGACATTCATGCTTGAATTAATGTGTGATTTTATGGTCTTCGTTTAATATACCTACCCATACAATTCGGTTGGAAATATAAATTGATGATGATGTTAAAGCAACAATAAATCTTTTAAAAAAATGCTTATACATACCTTCCTGCCTATGTTTATTTTCTTTTGTAAACGTTTTAACAAAAGCTATTGTCATCCAAAATAATAATATTATATCCTTGGTCCCACATCCACCAGTGTTTCGAAGGTTTACGTAATTATTATTTTATTTCATTGTTATTATTATTTATTGAAATTTTATGGTAAAAGGAACCAAAGCATGGTGTATAATATTATTGTTCTTCAATATTACCTACTCGTGTTTTCATATTAAGGTAATTAAATAAATAAAAATTTTAAAGAAAAAATAACAACTAACGACTCTAAAAATTCATTACTAATGTTCGATTTTTAAATGGAACAAACCACTACGGGCTTACGACCGTCTTCTACTGTTATTTCGAAGGCTGGCTTAGTGTGATCACTTTACGTTAACAACGTTCGCCATTAGGTGGTAATATTTGTCTCCGAAACTCTTAATCATGAGAATTCTCAACATGTTCAACATGTCGAAAACTCCCATGTATGAAACAAGTAGAAATTTAATAATAATTAATGAAAAATAGAGAAGAAAAGTTGGAAATTATTGAGAACAAGAGAGCAACCAAATTTAAAGACTGCGACTGCTGTCATATATTTGGCGCCAGGATATGACTATATCCATTTTTGTTACTGTCTCATATTTATTGCCTATTGGCTTTGTTGGTGCACAACGTTCTAATTATGTTTAGATCACAAGAATCTAAACATAAATAAATATTTGTTTAAAAAAATTAAATACAAGAGCTTGCTTTTAAAATGTTGTGTACGGAAATAATTGGATTACAAACAAAGTAGGTATGTAGAAACGTGGAAAAATATTATTATGTACCAGGCATCTTATAAGATCTTTTGTGAGTTGGGAATTCTCCAGTACCTACCTGAGGCATATTATGCCAGCGTGGCCTGCCAACTTTATAAATTAGCTTAACTTTACTATGGAAAACACACCATATTATTATTCTCTATTTTAGTTCTCATAAATTATGCCTATTATATTATTATAGATAAGTAGGTACAACAGGTTTTTTTATACTTCATATAGATATTATTTACCTACTTTAATATTTTTTGATGCGTGTGTTGCCCATTCTCCTGTATGGATATGAGTCCTGGCACCTGATTAGAGCCCAGGCACAAAATGTATCTCAACTGAAACAATGTGGCTCAGGAGAATCGTGTGTATAAGATGGTACCAACGCATCACGAATGACGCCATACGCCTGCCCGCGCACCCAGGCAAGCCCATCACTTCCACTATTATTGTGGAGACATGTGTTGAGGATTCCGAGAGTTGACAAAGGACAGCGCTGTTTTTTTCCCCACCAGGGTCTCTTAAGACGAGAAAGAACCTCTCATACCGTGTTCCTTTCATCCGAGGAAGAGTAAACGTAACTGGTTATGGTTTTTATTATCAACCACGTAATACGGTGAAATATGCCAGTCTGATGCATGTCAAAATATGAGTGCATTTTGAGCGCTAAGCCATGTAGAAATAAGTTTGGTTCTTGAAATGAATTGAAACCTATGAAACTGCCGTTCTTCAGTACTGGCCATTTCAAAAAAATCAAAAATTTGAATGGCTGTGAATAATTATTCTAAATTCAAATTAATTTTGTTTTTAAAAGATGGCATTCTTTTTTCAAAGTCATTGTTTTTTTTTATTGATTAGAGTCATAACAATAATATACTTTCAAAAAATGTTGAAGTTTTTTAGTGAACGACCGTTAATAGAAGGTGCTTTTACACATTTTTTGCTATGATTGAAAATTCGAGTATCCAGAACGGTACTTTCTTCTTCTTTTTCTTCTTCATGTGCCTCTCATGACGGGGAGGTTGGGGCGACCATCAATCTGAACTCCTCGCGGTATTGAGTCAGCCTTATCAATGATGCCACTTCCGGTAAACACTACCACTGTCTAGTGGCGTCTCCACACGGTTCTAACTACAAAGAAATTCAACCCTCAATCCTGCCTAAACCGTGGTACCACGGGATGAAATTATCCAAGCTGACCGTCTCTCTCATATCAAGGCTGAGATTGGGACATTGTATCATTGCGTCACATCTTGCCAAAATCAACATTCTTCCCTCTTCCATGTGTGAGTGTGAAAAGGAGGAAGAAACTGTCAATCATATTTTCTTCAACTGCCCTCTCCTACCTAACGAAGAATTTCTACTGGACATTCTGGCGCAGGGAACTACTTTCCCTGTGTCAGTGAATTTCTTATTAGCCCAAAATGACAAAAGAATAATATCCTCCATTGCCAAACATTTAATCAAAAATAAAAAGATGATTTAATACATTAAATGATTTCCAACTTAAAAACTTGAATTTAATGCGCAACTTTTAATTTAATTTCCGTTTACATGACCAACCCCGTTCCCCTTAGTCTTCGCATCGCCTAGGTGTTAGTGACAACAACATTAAATCTATTTTTGGACGGCATCACATCGCTGACGCTCCAGGTGTAGATAACAAAAAATATGATTGAGAATATTTCCTAATTCATTTTGATGATTGTGCATTTTGAATTTATTACTCGTGCTGTATTTTACTTTTTGGTGGGCTGCTTCACCCTTGTTTTGGGTGCTTGCCCAAATAAAATTAAATAAATAAAATACCACTGTCTAAGATTTTTCAGCCAAGAGACTCATGTTTCCCCTTCCTTCTGTTTTTCCTTGAATAATATAATGATATGTAATATAAATTAATTAATAGAAAATCACAGAGAAAATGATCATTTGACATCATATAATAGTAAAAGATATATCTACTTTTCTAACAAAAATGTATGTCGTGCTTTAAGTTCTTGCATATAGACGGAAGGCACAGATGTTATAAATAAATTATAATAAATGGAATATGGGGAGGAAGGGTGTGGGAATGAAGGGCATCCTCGCCGAGAGATAATCCTTTACTCATTCTCAAGATGGGATTTGATTTTCATTTTACCCGAGTCCCTAAAATCCAAAGTGAAGTCAAAATAATCTGCGTTACAAAATTTATTTTACGCTCGCTCGGCATGGGTATGTTCCAAAATTTAGGACTTTATACCTCCAGAAATATACCGAAACATTTTGATCGCATTTTTAACGCTTTGACTATAATATAATTACCATAATATTAATCTCTGACTCATCATTATATATTGAACTCTGACTGACTGTTCTCATTTTATTTCTTACGTGATCAGACCAAAATTTCATAACGTTGACTTACATATTAACTTTTTTCTTATTTCATTTAATTAACTGTGTTAATTTAAACTGGAGACTATGCATTTATTATTTGTTTTATCGTTATTGTTTTTATGTGTTACACAATTTATCTTAATTGACAATGGATAAGACCAAAATGACTGGCGATGCGATTTTATACACCTGATTATTATCATGATATATTATATCACCCCCTTCGATCGAATCTGTTCAAATTTTATTGTTGTAAAATATAATATGTACCAAATCATTATTAACGAGTAAATGGCTTTACGCCGTGTGTTGAAAATAAATAAATATTATTTCACAATAATTGGCTGTTTATCATTATTACTAGCTGACCCGCCAGTCGAACATTGACCAAATCCGGAATAAAAAAATAATTTTGAATAATGACCCGCATTAAATACCTACAGTTTAAGACATAAAAAGATTTTATAAATTTAGTAAATAACAATTTATTGCATTAGGTAGATATTTAATAAATTGTTGTTGATTCGGATGCGGGATGAAGTTCGACGGGTCATAAGTTTGTAATAAAAACAAATCCTCTATAATTGCGCAACTTTTTGAAAAATCTAAGAGTTGGCGATGTAGTAGGAAATAAGTCACAATGTGAAACAGTTCACCGTATTGTACCTACATATTGTTGAGACAATTAATAGACTTCATTCTAACCAAATTTTACCAAATTATTATGGTAGATTTGACTTTGTTTTATCGATAAGGTACTCACATTAATCACTTTATCGATTTTGAACGCTGCTTCAAGATATTGAATTTCTTACTGAGTGAGAGCATGTGCAACTGCAAGTAGGTACTTTTATACCTATCAAACAAAATGTTTTTTTTTTTTTCAAACCCTTTTCAAGAATCAGAAGCCAATTTTAGACTTTTTTAAGGTATAATAATATACCTGATTAGTAACTACCTACTGTCGAGTTTCTTAATATGACCTTTTTCAATTATTGGTAACTTTTAAAATATAAAAAAATGTCGTATCCGGAAAGGTGTAGTTAGAAATCCAACTGTCTACACCTACATTTTTTTATTGTTTTTTAGCTGCTTTTCTATACAAAGGTGTATACGAGTCCCCGTTAAGTTCATTTCTTATTACAGAGAACATTAAAAATTAAAGCATTTTTTAAGCAAAAGAAACATGTCTTTACAGTGCTGAAAGCGTGTTTTCCATATTATGAAAAGGTTCCCCAGAAAGAAAACCTTTCATATCCAATTACACGCATCTGGCGAATACAGCGGACGAAGGACGTTCAGCTCGTTCGTGACAATTTGTACCTTTTTTTTTATATTGTTGATCGGTTTTTATTTACCAATATAATTACATAGTTTTCCATGGGAGTGGGATATCGTCAATAAATATACCGCATAAATAAATACCTACGATGAATGGTGATATATTATATTCGGTATTTTGGATGAAGAATACTGTCTCGCCTTCGGTTTAATGAAGGTCCGTAGACCCGTATTTGAAGAATGTTCGATAATAATAATACCTAGTATGTTTAAGGTTTTTAATCCACTTAACGGCGTCGCTTTGTAACACTACTTTGTATGCGGTATTAACCATCACCATCGACATACAGAGAGGGTTCATATCCCATTTTAAAACTCGTAAAGATGCCCTTGAAAATTTACCGAAAACTAACATGTATTCAATAGTCATTTTATATCACAATTTGAAAAAAAAACTGATGAAAATTATTTATAAAATACTGAAACTTGATAAATGTTCGTCTTTCATAGTAATTTTTACGACAGCTTAATTCAAATAAAACAGATTTGTTTTATATTTAGTACGATTTGACTACCCATTGGTATTTCTATCTGGCAGAAAAAATTGTCGGACGATAGGCATAGAAATGGGCCATTAATTGTTCTTCTTCTTCTTCATTGATTTACGCCATTCTGGCATGTTCTTCAGAGTAATGCTTCCTGTGACGTTGATCCCCAATACGCTTTCCATCTTTTCAGGGGTCTTCCATGAGGTCAAATTCCGTGTGCCTGGCTGTGTAATGCGATGTTAAGGAGTCTGGTATCGTTCGTTCTTTATAACATTCCCTCCTTCTGTACTATCTGATGATATCTTCATTTTCACACATACCTTCATACTGTCGTATTTCTACGGACGGTGGAGTAGGATAGAGACGCACTGGAGACGAGAGACTGGCCGAAAAATTGTTGGTAGATAGTCGATGGGAAGGAGCGACGACATCGTTCGGACTCCCCTAACATCTGCCCTAAGGCAGAGTGGATGGGGTTGACCAGAAACAGGAAAGAGTTCCGTGAACATGAGGGGGGCTATGTACTGCAGTGAACGGGCTTATCTATATATTAATACGTGAAGGAAAAACTTTGTTACTACGGACGGAGGAGTATAAAATTTCGCACACTTATAGTTGTTCACAGAGAAAGAATGGCAATTGCTAATAATTATTATTGTTTAATTATGCATAAAAAATAGATTATATCAATATAAAAAAAAAACATTATAAATACCACTGTAATGTTATGTATTTGATACTCACACACACTTCCACAGATTGGTTATAAAGATCATCAACTTCAAAGAAACAAATGTTAAATGAAAAGAGCCTCATAATGGGCGCAGAAAGCTTTTTGAAGGTAGTATTTTCAAATAGAATGTGGGGCTGGAAATTGCGAGATATTGAGAAAAGATTAATATAGGTTGTCTTAAATAATAGGTAATAGAAAAAACTTTGTACGTATCAACATTTTAAATTTGACGTATCCATGTCATTGTTGTGAAAGAAATTTTCGAAAAAGCGCTCGTTCAATCTTTGACAATGGAACATGACTAGTGTTCAAACTTATAATTTTAATAATTTATGGTAAATAAATAATACAAATTTAGAGAGAGTATGTACATGTTTGAAAAAAAACTCTTTTATAAATTAAAAATGTTTTAAAAACAAACATACCTGTATTAGTCAGAGAGTTCAGTTCTGACAGAACTTTGACCTGACCCACGCAGCTTACAAAGTATTTGATGTTGAGATGCGACCTCACCTTACACCATACACACACACAGATTGGAAGGTTTAAATAATATTTTTACCGCACGCGTAAACCATACATAAACTAACAAAACATTCATTAACGCTACCTCCAGCTACTGACCCCCTGAGCTTTGAACCAAATTTCAAACTTTATTTTGAAACAATAACAAAATTCTACCCAAATATCAACCCCGTCATATAGTATTATTGTAATAAAATAAAACTTTGTTTTACGTTAAAATTAAGCAAATTTACATATTATTTTAAATCCTCTTAGTACATAATTGGAGAGACGATGTTTTTAAGACCAGCGTTTTGTTTATTACAAACCTTGCATAAAAACAGGATGATTAAAAACAATGCTATTGAAGTGACATAATTTCAGGAGTTTATTTTTCCACAAATTGATGTAGCTATTATTAGATTACATGTTTATTTTAATTTGCCTGAAAATTATTTACTCCCATAGATGACTTTTTGATATTTTGAAGTAAAGACATGAGGAGATACCATGCAATCTACCTATTTGAAAGTTTGCCCTATTGATTTAAAATAAGCAAACATTAATAATTACAATTGAATATATGTGATTCATCCCCTTTTGAACCCGACATATTAGGGGGTAGGGAGGCAACAAGATGATGTTGAGATCAAGCACAATGCCCGTATTTTAACAAACCTACATTATCAATTATTGTAAGTCTACCACGTACCACATAACATTTATTTATTTTATACTTGTACGGTAGATTTTTTTTTTGTTTCCTTGTCATTTTTTACCAAGAATTTCTTCCTTTTTGTTGACATGTTTGCTAAACAAACTTACCTAAAGTTTTTTTTACGGAACCTTCACCCGAAAGTGATAAGTGTTGTATGAAATATTTACATTATTAATTGTTTTGCCATGCTTATTGCCAGAAATTAAATTATAAAGCAATATACCGATACTTCTGAAAGAATAACCAACTATGGTCTTCCACAAGGATCACTGTTGGTACCTATTATTTACACTTAAATTTTGTTTCAATGAATATTTTTAACACTGTATAAATAAACTCCCTTCCTTTTCAAAAATACATATTTTATACCTGCTTACATAGTTGTATAATAATTGAAAAATAAGTATCTTCCAACCAAAATATATTTTTTAAAACATTGATTGTACAAATTTAAAAAACCTTATTTTATCTCTTGTTGAAACGTTTATTAACCTTTAATTTTATGGTTGTTACAGTAAACAGCGGTCCTGAGGTCAAGTATCCTGTAGTGATCTTCATCCACGGAGAGTCCTTCGAGTGGAATTCCGGAAACCCTTACGATGGATCAGTACTCGCCAGCTATTCCAATCTTGTTGTGATCACTATCAACTATAGATTAGGAATACTAGGTTTGTATAAAAAAAAATATCACTATTTTTTTTATTTATTTATTAAAACGATAAATTTATGCATACAATATTCTCTTAAAATAATTTTACATTCACTTAAATATCTACGTTATTATTCTCCCACTAAAGCTAAGCTTGTGTGTAAGAGAAGGTTTCAAGTATACATAATACGATAATGCAAGAAAAAAAAACACACACAACAAAACTAGTCATCTAGATAAAGATGGATTCCTCGTTTTCTTTAAATTTTAACCATGGAATTCAATCATATACTCGTAAGGGTGAAAGTTTAAGACCTTATTAACTTGAAAATGATAAATGTGTGATTTCCAATCATAAGTGTGTTGTTGATTTAATTTTTCAAGTTAGTAGGTAATTCACATTCATACCTATTCACCGAAAATCAAACTATTTAAACATTTTTCTGTAATAAAAGAAGAATTAATAAAATAAAAAACTAGAGCTGAAACTATTTATGATTTTTTTAAAACTCTCATAAATTTTATCACAAAAATAATACAAGATTCGATAGAAATTTTGAATCCCTATTATAACTGTGTAGTTTTTTGGAAGATTTTTCAAACCTTAGGCCAGAAATATTTCGTAGTAGGTATTATTAAAAGCAAATTGGAAATTGAAAATTAGTTTATGATATACATAGAAGAAAGTCGGGAACGCTTATAACTCGAAATCGGCTAAACAGATTTTTATGATATTTGGTTTATTGGATTCTTCTTTGCTCCGGATAACAAAATAACTATTAAAAAGTTGAAAATGGATAAGAATTAAAATATGTAACATGGAACGGAATTCCTGCGACAACAACGCCATCTATGAAAAATTCTATAACAACACAATTTTTATTCACTTAACAACCATTGAGTTTCTAAACATAGGTACGAAGATTTTTAATGGAAATACTTTCGAGCTTTTTTTTTATTTAGATTATGAAGAAGTTACAAAAATTACATATTTTTTAACTAAAAAATAACAATATTATTTCACTTCTTATATTATACAGATTTAGACGTCACATTTCTACAACATTCACATTACTAATCTATGCTTATCACTACTCTTTAGATATTCACGACATTTTCCACGAAAGATCAGAAATAATATTTTAATTTGTAAGTCTGATGGACGCAAAGTCTTTTTGAAGCTGATGTTAAGTCTATTTCACTGATATTCAACTGAATAAAATTAATAAATCATTCAAACAATATAATTTTTCAAACATATTTTTGTATAAATAACAAGTTCGTATTCAATATTGATATTAAGGACTACTAACAGGACAACATGTTGAAAATGAGTCCCAAAACTGATCTTTTTTGTTAATAGTAATATTATATTTTTTATTTCCTGTACACCACCGCCATCTATGGAGATTTTTGTTTGTACCTTCCTTCCTCTCTTTAATGGCGGTATGTGTGGTTGCTTTTTTCTTTTGCTCTGGTATTTTAATAATTAAAGCTGTGTTTGTCAAGATTCATAAATCTTTTTGTTAACTTAACCAGTATTTTAATACAACATCTGTCGGGAAAGCTAGTTATAAATAAATGAAAAGTAAATAGTACCTACCTACATACATATTATCTTGAGTCTTCACACATTGCTTGAATATGCAATACCTTACCCAAACCTCCTAAAGATAAAACATTAATTTCTGTATGTAAATTCAAACACACTCATTCATTAGCACCCTTCTTAAGATTGCAAGACAATCAATAAAACGATACCTGATCTAATTTACTGGCAAATAAACCTTCCTCTTGCTGAGTTTCAAATCATAGAGTCAATATTACATTCTCTCACGTTAATTATACAATCAATTGATTTGAGAAACAGAATTCACTGTACTCAGAAGATTAAGATTCTTGAATACTCTCATTGCATTATCGATAATTAAGAATAATAATTATTATTATTCAGTAATGTTTTTTTTATGATTTTCTTTGGATTTTAAACTCTGGCACAAATCATCCCTTGTGGGATGCGGTTGCCGGTAATTTCGATTAAAAAAATATTTATTTTATAAACGCAGTAGAGATGGGAGCTCTACGAAGAATGTATGGAGTGGAAATACTTTGTGGAACATGGAAATGAATGATAATATCAGGACGAAATGTGGTATGTAATTTAGTGTTATTACAAATGTGGAAATGAATAGTTTGATATACATAGTTTGATATGTATAAAGAATAAAATAAATAAATAAAATAGTTTGGCCTTGTTTAAGGAATGAATGCATGCAGGATTAAAAAAAAAACATTTAATAATACTGAAAGAAAAGGTGAATAAAAAATGACTTGAATTGAATGAAGTAAAAAATGAAGGCCAGATCTGAAGCAAAAGAAATAAGAGAGATTGTCGGGAAATTGAATGTCGGTGGATGAAGCAAAAGAATTGTGCTTGGATGGAGGTCCATTCTCTCTGTCTAACCCTTAAGCATCACGACGTAGGAGATAAAAAATAATTCCCTATTATAATTTTCACATTTTTTTGTTTTATACTTCCGTATAAAAAATAGTCAGTGTAGCCGGCGGAACTTATTGCCCGAAGTTATCTCTTCCAGTCAACTGTAGGCCCAGACAAAATGCATTTGGCGATCGACTACAAACGAATTCTTCGACAATGTAGAGTAGGCAGAAAATTAACTGTCCACTTTTTATATTTTCATACAAGTGTCTTTGTTTGGTTTAAATAATTGTTTAAAAATTCAAATATTATGTTCCAGTGGACTGTTAATTTTTTCGCACTATACATTGGCGAAATCTTCGTTTTTAGTCGAACGCCAATTTGAATTTGTCTACGGGGGCTGTTCCCATCCAATCTGAAAGTCCAAACCCGGGTAGAAATTCCAAATGAAAAATCACCTTGAAAAACTCTGACCCCGACCGGAAATCGAACCTGGAAGCTATACCATTAGGCTTTCGAGGTCTGAGTTACTAATAACTGATTTATATGTACCTACCTATGTACATTGGTACAACCAAACAATTAATTACCATCTTCTACGGTGATCGTCCAACAGGATTTGCTGCTATAGCATCCCCGAAATGAAATGGCAGTCGGGGTAATAAAACCAATACAAAAGGCAAAATAGACTGGTATTATTTACATCCATTGAAAATGGATTAGGATCCCTATTTTTTTATGGCCCCGGTTGCCAGTTCATTCCGAGGATACTATAGTTGTTTTACATTTGAGTAAAAACTTATTGCTTCATTTTTTACTGTGCTAAATTTTTGTTTTTTTTTCCAATTTGCATTTGATTGTTTTCTTATCCTGCTATTTTGAAAGATTGCTTTGTTTGACCGATTTTTCTTGACAACTGAAAGCTTTTTTGACTCACGCAGCTCGGAATGGATTCATTAACACTATTCGTTCCCTGCGAAGCCAAAATAGCTGTCGCCAATACCTCTAAAAACAGAATCTATTTGTCAGTGAAGGGATCATTCCTTCTCCATAATATGAAAATTTTCAAAATTGCGTGCTTGAGTAAACCATGATGTTCTATGAAATAACTCAAGTTTATCAACGACTTATTTGAATACGCTACAATTTTTATATTGTTATTGCCCTGTTTGTAGATATTTATTAATGAAATTTTAGTTGTAGAGTAAAAATAATTAATGTTTTAAAAAATGAAATCAAACAATGTTTCTTTGTTATGCAAAGACAAAGGAATTCTTGAAAGACAAAGTCTTCCAAGGCCGACTGTCATTTGTTTCGCAAAGCACACAGTCTGCGTCAGCTCTGGTTGAAAAATGTTAATATTATTTTTATTGCACCAATTGTTTGAAATCGTCGGGGGTGACAAGTCAGAAATGTCACCCCCGACGACGAAGTATGTAATAAAAATAAAACAATAGAAAGCACAGTGAAAATTCTTGCATTGTCAAGTGTCTTCGCTCTTCCAAAAGCACGCTTAAGTTGAATTATTTACCGTGGGACAGGATAAGTCGGACTTCAAGTGTCCGTCCCACTCAGAACCTCTTCTTGCTGCCATTGTTCGTTGTTCAGATTTCGAAGGAAAGCTTCGAAATAGAGAAATCTTCAAATTGCAAGGGAAAAATACTCATAATTTCAATTGCTTTTTTTTGTGGAAAATTATATTCAGTAATAGACTTTCAAACGATTTAGTTTGAATGTTTTTCTTACATATTAGTATGGTTGTAGCAAAGATATTAATTCATCTAAAAAATACTTGATTAAAACTTCAGAGACATTATTTGTAACTTTGTAATACTTGACCATTATACAGATTTATAAAGAAAACAAACATTGCAGTATTACTGTACTTAATAGATTATATTATTTCCGAAATATATTTTCTGCTGAAAAATAGTTATCTGTTAAATCTCCGCTGAAGATGGTCGCATAGTCGACCGAAGATATAATAAGATTTCGGAAATAATAAAATATATTATTGTAAAACTGACAAGTTTGTTTTCTTTATAAATCGGTATTTGATTAATATTATTTTGGGTTTTTATTCTATTGAAATGTGTGTGATTAAAAATATATATTTTTTAAAGTGTTTCAACTAGATCTCCTGACCATTTAAAAAATAATATTGTTGAATACCTACCTATTTTTCAGTAAATACAATTAGATAATATACCTATAGGTACACTCTAACTTTGCATTTATTCCAAACGAACATAAAGCCAGAGCTAGAAGAAGAAGGACACTTTCTCTTTGATGTAGGACACAATTTTAACAACAACGAGCAAGAACTAATAAAAGAGCGACGACAGATTACGCGCACCAGCGTTCCGGTTCTTTCTCGTTGTTAGTTCCTTAGTGACGATAATGTCAACGATCAAGAAAATAATATTATAATTAATATCTACTCGATTTCTACAGCTCCGGCTCTATGTTTGTTTGGATTAAAGGCACAAATAAAATAACACTCAACATCAAACAGTTTAATGTGGATATTTTTTTAGATTTTTAACATTTAACATAACAAAAATCGACTTTTTTCCTCAAATAATTAAAATTATTTAAAAATACTGACAAATTGCTTAGTTATACATTTTAAACATTAAAATAACCCAGCTTATATTCGTTTTCCATAAATGAAAATAAACTTAAATACCTACTAAAAACTACTTTGGCAAAAAAAAAAAAAAACCTATTTTTTAATCAAGATCATCTTCTCAATAGGTATAAAGTATTTTTTAACAATAAAACAACGTTACTAATCAATGGTATATTATCAACAATTATTAGTTATTATTTTACTTTCTTAAAAAGAGATGTTTCATTTCTCTGATAGAAAAAGAAATTTCCAAGAATGTTTGTTCTTTGTTTCCAGGTTTCCTGAATGCCAACCCGACTCCTCATCTCAAGGCTCGTGTTGCCAACTACGGTCTGATGGACCAGATAGCTGCCTTGCATTGGGTTCAGCAGAACATCGAACTCTTCGGAGGAGATCCATCCAGCGTGACCCTGATGGGCCATGGTTCGGGAGCTGCGTGTATAAACTTTCTTATGATCTCTCCAACAGTTATGCCAGGTAAGAGATTAAGCCAAAATATGAATTTTCTTCATCTCATTGATTGTTTCTCTACGGTATTAGGTCAAAACCTTCAATCTGTTCTCCGAGTCTTTGACGATTTCTCTCCAACCCTCTCACCACTGCGCAGATTTTATCGTCTCAGCTATCGTTGATCCCAATTCAGTCCTGATCAGGGGAGTTACTCTGCATTTCAATCACAATACCGATCCAATTTCAATTTCAATAACTTTATTATCAAGCTTAAATTTTGAATGCTATGCATACAATATTTCCACGTAAGTCTATTATAAATCCGGCATTGCTTTACGAAAAAAAATGTATAAATAAGCATTTATAATCAAAAGTATTGGGATCTCATTCCAATAGTAGCCCTCGTAATCCAGCCGTCGCATTGGAGCTATCCTTCGTCCACTTCTTCCCCGTCTGATGGTCCTGAAGAATTGCAGCACGAAGAATCGTAGAACTCATCCGACGTAGAAAGCCGAGAATATCTCAACGACCCCAAACTCAGGCAACATAACCAATAAATTGGTCCTCCACGCAGTCCAAGATATTTCGAGCATACGCTTCCAACTCCACATTACCATTCATAATCTCTACTTGAAATCGGTAGGTGGCTTCAGGATATGAAATATATCCATTTTAAGTTGTCTCTATTTTAATGTCTTTTAATGTTCCTGAAATCAGACTAAACTTTTTTATTCTCTCGGTTTTATATGAATATCTTACCTCATTTTTAGAACATCTTTTACTTGACAAAAAAATGTTGAGTGGGTTTATTTCATTGTATCCTAGTTTTTTTATTCAAAATACAAAATAGATTGTTTCTTTAGATCTTGTTAAAAATATAATTTCTAGGGAAAACCATAATAAGGTAATTGAAACAAAACTTTAATATTGAAACAAGAATAATATTAGGTATATTTCTCGGAATTATTTCAATGATATTACCAATATATTTTTTAGATACCTATTTTTTTACCACACTTGAAAGTCGCTTCTTTTTTGGATTGAAATTCCTCGCTATTAATAATAATATGTATACCTACGCGTTGAGAACTTCAAATTATTGTAAGTAAGATTGTAACAACATGACGATTTTCGCATCTTTTAAAATCAGGATAAAATATTCTTATATATTCATCTGCACAGACCTGTGGGTTTTGTTTTCTATTCCTATAATTACTCTCCTGTCCAGGCGGCGCCTCACCCCGATCTGATCAGATTGAGAAAAATGTGATAGGTTAATAAATTTAAATACGGCCAGATTGAAACTGTGAGACACATTTTACTAGCTGTCCCAAAAATTTTGAACGATCACTTTTAAAGAAGGCTAATAAGCATGGAGCTAAGAACACAATTTAGTGCCATTGGTATATTTTAATGCTTTCCGTTTGGGCTTTTAGACGAATCTAAAACAAGTTATCGATGAAATAAAAATCATCTGTTTATGTTTTATTGTAGGTACCTACATTTGAATAGCAATTCGTTAAAACAAACAAAAGCTTATTTAAACAAAATTTGTCAACCGATAAAATTCAAAATTGATCGGTACCTAGCTAATTATTTTAAACATCTAACAAACAAAATATTTCATATTAAATAAATAAATCAAATTTCACAAACAAAAACGTTTCAGTATGAAATATTAACAGTGGTCCGATGAACTAATCAACATACCAATCGGCAAACAATATTTTTAATTACCTACGTGCAAGCAAGAATATTATGACATATTATTATGTAGCATAATTATTATATACAAACCTATAGGTACCTACCATTCATTTTAAATGGGGGTTCTTCATAACAGACAAATCACATTGTGAAAGGTCGTGGGTTCGATCCCAGGTGCCGACCATCTTCCTCTTTCACGACACAAGCTTTAAGTGAGCATATGTTTAAAAAAATATAATAATTATGAAAATAATTGCCTTAAATTTGAGGTATTACTTAATTATTAATTGTACTCTAATTATTTAACAGACAGAAACTCATGTAGGTGAAATAATTTGTCAGTCAGGAAAAATTTATTGCTTTGACCAAACCTTTTTAACCCACTTCCATTGATATTTTTAGTTCTGATTCCTGGTAAAACATTATTAATTTTAATATTATCTATTCGATCTCTCGTATGATTATTTTTTAATGCTGCAGTTTTAAAATCCTACCATTAGGTACGTAGATTAATCCATTTGTGTCTATGAAACTTTTTGATGACAAAAAGGCAATGTAAGATTTTGAGTTTACCCTAAGTAAGTTTAAGTAGGTATATTATTTTGCTAAAGTTTAAAATGTATCCGGAAGCATATTATCCAATACAAGTTATCATCCAAAGACAGTTTCAGTGAAGAAGTTTTATAAGCCCACGACAGTTTATCCAATTTTCGAGGAATATTCAACGCCAGCAAGGAAACTCTTATCCAATTCAATTTGGAACTTTTTCAATTAGGTTATGTGGGCCTAGTGTAGCTTAATAATTATATTTATCATTTTACGCGGCTTTGAGACACTGGATAAGTTTTTTTTTCTAAGTAAATGCCCGTTTAGTTAAAAATAAACGAATAAATATTCCGAAAATAATTTCATGAAGCAAAAAATTCATTTTGAATAACATTTCCATCTAATTTTACTTGTTATTTTGGAGAAGGAATTTGAAATGGTGAACTTTTACGATATAAAATAATTATCAGCCAACCTTTAAACAATTTTTTTTTGTTAAATGAATCTGTGCTCACTCAAAGTGAACACAAATACACTCCTTGACTCTTTCACAGTAAGCTACTTAACCGTTAAGTGTTGATAGGCATAAAGTCAGGTATCTGTCTATTCAACGCTCGGCCGGCGTCCATACAATTAGTATGGTACATTCGATATTGCGTATAAATTTTTGAAAAGAACTAAGGATATTTTGTCTAGGAAAATGATATACACATAAAAATGTATACGATGTTATTCGAAATTTATCGCATTTTAATTTGGAATGGTCATTTGTCTTATTTTTGGTGAATATTGAACAATTATGAAATTTAATCACATTGTTCAATACGTCCATTCATTGTAAAAGTTCGTTGTAATGTGTGAATATGTCTTTTTTTATTTGTTTTCAATTCAATATCCACAGCTTCGTCATGGTGCATCGTAGACAGCTTTTTTGGTATATTTAATAGTTAATCCAAAAACTGAAGGTTTCTTTCTCATCTTGCTGGGAAATGTGTTAGGATGCCAAATTACAGTTGGCTGAAGGAAGCGAGAAGACGTGGAAGACCCTCTTACAAGCTGTCCCGTTCGTTCGAAGAAGAGCCGAGTGATTTGGACAATGGATATTGGACATGGTGTGAGAAGAGGTAATTGAAGCCGCGCTCTTATTGCCTCTATGCCCCGAAGTGGGGTCAAATAGGGAGTATAGATTGATCGATTTTAGTTTCAAAATTAGTAGGGTGAGTATGTCTCCCAAGTTGATGGCACTCCCAGTTTCTAAAAATATGTCAGTAGGTTTCACCAGCAGTTTTTCTAGTCAACCGGTTCCGACCAATCTGAGACAAGCCTGCCCCGGTGAAAAAATACTTAGAAAACTCTGACTCGACCGGGAATCGAGCCCGGGATCTCTTTTTCGCAAGTTAGCACTATACCACTAGGCTAGCGAGATCAGTAAAGTTTATGAATATAAAAATTATTAGCTGTATCTTGATAACAAATAAAATACAAACAACATAATTAATTTGTATTGATACTAACATTTTGCAGGTGTTCTAGTTATGTAGGTATAAAACACTACACACTTTCAAAATATTATTTTTACTATAAAAACCGTAAATTATAATATAATATAACTTGTTGCAATGTGTTTATAAAATGAAAGTAAAAGCAGGGATACACGTCCAAGTTCCACGAAATACAGATAATTTCTGGCCAATTACATACAATTAGTATGGGAGCCCGGCCGGCACCCAATAGACAGATAACGAATTATTTTACAAAATAGGTATTATTTATGAATAGACGGCATATTGTTTAAAAATAAAAAGGGAACAACAAAATAGACACCCCATTACAGGAATACCTGGAGTCTCAATAAAAAATTCAAATTTTTACCTATTGAAACAATGGAGGGAATTTCCCAAATGCTCCGGCGGCGTCGTTTATACCCTTAACTGTTAAAGCTTGTGTCGTGAAAGAGGAAGATGTAATATCTGTAATAGGTACATAAAATATTCATGATTACGTTTTTTTTAAATTATCACATTTTTTTTTCAATCTGTTCTCTCCTACACATAGAACTTATCCTTTCATTATATTTTATAGCCATACATCTGGCAGCAGACAGAATATCCTTGAGATTATTCGTTCGTAAGATATGCCGGCTTTCCTGGACGTCTATTCACCCCACCCCAGGAACTTCGGCAAAACTCCAAACCTCATAACATTATCCTCAATACACCCCAAGTACTTGGCTTAATCAATATGCAATTTCTTATTCCCCTCCATATGCCCTAGCAAAATATTATTTTAATAAATTTGCCCTTTTTCATTACCTGCCTCGGCCTCGACCACGGCGTTAGCCCTCAAGTACCTCAGGCATGTCAAATCCACACTTAGAAAAGACAGAAAGAGCGAGTCATTCCCTTGCCCTTGGCCACTGCCTATTTCCTACTCTATACTTCTCTTCCCGTGAATGTAAACGCTAACCTTCTCGATTCTAACTCTTCCTTTTTCTTTGATTCCTCTCAAACTCTCTTCTCTTTTGCGCGATAGCCGACTTGTTAAAAGTAATTATTTAAGTATAATATTACCTTTGAATATCGCATCAAATATTTTACAGATATTATATGAATAAACTGAAGAGAGAGAGTATGTGACGTAATCTTGTTACCATCTCATTCATCTTAATTTAACATATTAAGGGGATCAATTTATTCACCCCTTTGTCTTGTTCACCAAGATTTCCTCCAGAAACCACTAATGTTATTGATATCTCCACGGCGACATTAGGGCGAGAGCTGGAAACGGGGGTTCAGCCATTAGCAATTTTAAGGTCACTGGAACCTCCAATCTTGGAGAACCTCTTAACACTCAATTTAATTAATAATCATTAAGTAGATACTCGTGTCAAAATAATAATACTTCCAATCGCTCCTCGTGGCGTTAGTTCTGTACATATAGGGTCGAGCCCTACTTTGCCGAGGGCCAAATTAGTTTATGTGTTAATTTATCAAACTTAATTGGTACCTACTTGTAGTAACTTGAAAATGAAAAGTAATTAACTTTCATAATATTGCCTCCAACTTTCAAAAGTAAATATTATTATGGTTGAATTATTTAAATTTTGGGAGCCTTGATTAAAAACCGTAGGAAAACATCGATAGAATAATATGTAATTATGTAACAACTACTATTGACTAACGATTCATTACCGATGTTCGACTTTTAAATGGAACAAACCACTACGGGCTTACGATCATTACAGTTATTTCGAAGGCTGGCTTAGTGTGATCTCTTTACGTCAATAAAGTTTGCCATTGGGTGGCAATGTTTAAGTCAACGAAACTCCTAATCATGAGAATTCTCCATATTATATATCCATATTTGTACATAAATGCCTCATCTTTATTGGCTTTGTTGGTGCACAACGTTCTAATTAAGTCTTCTTGTGACCATTTTTCAGGACTAGATCTCAACGAATATGTAATAACTAATGATTACTCTAACAATTCATTTGATTGGGAGTTTCGAAGACTTAAACATTACCACCTAATGGCGAACGTTGTTAACGAAAAGTGATCATACTAAGCCAGCTTTCGAAATAACAGTAGAAGACGGTAAGTAAGATCAGTAATTAATTGATAGAGTCATTAGTAGTTGTTACATACCTATTCGTAAAGAGCTAGTCCTGAAAAATGGTCACAAGAATCTAGACATAATTAGAACGTTGTGAAACAACGATAGCTTTATGGGTTTTTTTTTCTTATTAACGCTTACTAAAGTAAAACCTAACTAAAGTTTGTGATATGTACTTATTAGCTATAAAACGATATTCAAGATGAACTTCTTCTTAAATTTCACCATTTTTCACAATATGCCGGTGGAATATGTATATTGTTTGTAAAGAAATGTTGCATATTTTATTTAATATCTGGCGGCCCAATCATTTACGGGATATTCTTCTAGTCAAAATATCCTGTTCGATTGGCGATAGGATTCTGAGGTCCGGTATTCACTTCCGCCGCGAACATGCACCTACCTAACGTTACAGCAATTTTAACAAAGGATGTACGCGTTCCGCTTGCGTTTAAGTACACACTTACCTTTTGATAAAATTGATGCAACGATAGACGTTCGCAAATGAGATGAGTTAATATTTAAAGTGTGTAGAAAAGTCATTTTTTTTTTCATTAATAATTATAAATACCATCAGAAAACTGAACAAAATCAATCATGACACATATACATAGAATCTTCAATGCTCCAATAACAGGTATCTCCAGCATAGCTATTGCACATAAAGAATTGAGCATTTTCTAATTACCTAAATATATTTAACCCGTTACCACTACTTTTAAGACCCTGCGCTCGTTTTCGTGCGTTTCAGACCAGTAAATAATATGGTTAAAAGCTATGAAATATTTTGTTATTATCATAATGTGAGCTATTTTGAATGCTTCAAAAGTATTTGAAAGTCCGGACAAATAAACAATAAAAAATATCAAAGACCTACAACAAAACAAGCAGATTCGTTATACTCGTAGCAGTTCGTCTCCTACATTTACTTTACATGAGAAATACTCCGAAAATCTGCGAATAATTAATTAATTTATAATTAATTCAATAGTGATTAATTTGATTGATTTATAATAGTTGTCTGATTAGAAGGCTTATGTTAGATACTTCATACATAATTGATACATACATAATTGACAAAATCGACTCAGTCAATGGCGTTATTGAAATATTCACAATTTTATTTACTTATACTAACTTTCGTATCTATTCGTTGTATTCAAAGGTGTTTTTTTTATATAAAACTAGCTATCCCATCGAACTTCGTCCCGCCTAGTCAATAAAATATTGCTGGGTAACATAACATAGCTAACATACATGACTACTCATTGTGAAAAAATCAAAAGTTATGTGTTTGTAATATTATGACTCAGTTATTTCAAAAGCACCAAAATCTCACCCATTTCTATATTAGATATCTGTATTGAATTTTCATCATCTGACTTAAGCTTGAAAAAGTAACATTTTTGTACATATCAATATTTTAAAATCAATACCGCCATCTGTGGAAACATAGAGAAAACATTGATCTATAGAATCTTTCTACCATAATATCAATCTACCAGACATCTCCCTATTTCTCCAAGAGATGGCGGTAGCAGTAAAGGTGCCGAATCCGTTCCATACAAACTTTAATATTATATTTTATATGATTTCTTATCCGTTTATTCAACTTTTTATTAGTTATTCTGTTATCCGGAGCGGAGAAGAATCCAATAAATCAAAATCGGAAGAATCTGTTCAGCCGATCTCGAGTTATAAGTGCTCGCACTAACCCGACATTCATTTATATTATAGAAATTACAAACCATGGTGTGGTTATAAAAATTAGATTAGGTTAAATTACCTAACTTCAAAATGGTCATTAATTATGTTAGTCGATTTTGTACAAGTTCGTCTAAAATTTAGCATCAACTCAATTTTTTTTATTGCAAACGCTTTCATCCAAAAAAGCGAAACCCGAGCAATCTAGTTCATTGCGAATACCTATAGGGAAGTTCTCCCGCTAAATTTTATTTTCACCATATTGATAAAAAAAATGTAGATGAAAACAAACCATGTTGAATGACTAAGAACAATGATATTCTTACTTTAAAAAGTTATTTATTTTGTTATCATATAGGTATTATGATTTAAAAAAATGAACAAAATTTTGACATTAAAATGATATCTACTTAAACATAAGCGGTTTTTTCTCAGATGATCTCAATTTTTTTTTCATAATATGTTTAAAACGTGGATGGCCGATAACGACGTGGATCGAACACACCGATTCCGTCGTCAAGGTAGGCCAGCCCCCTTAGACAAATTCAAATTGGCGTTCGACTACAAACGAAGATTTCGCCAATCTATAGTGTGAAAAAATCAACTGTCGACTGGAACATACTAGGTAATAAACAATTATTATTAAAACCAAACAATGACACTTATTATAAAACCATAAAAATGGACGGTTAATTTTCTTCCTACTCTACATTGTCGAAGAATTCGTTTGTAGTCGATCGCCAATTTGAATTTGTCTAGGCCTACAGGTCAGAAGTGAGAGAAAAATATGAGAAATGGTATGTCGGTGGAAGAAGCGAATGAAGTGTGAATGGATATACATAAGATAATGGAGATCCGTTCTCTATACCTACTCCTAACGAGACACTACTTGATGGTTAAAGAAAAAGTGTTTTCTTTTTTCACAACTTTCTAAGTTTGTCTAGATTCTTGTGTACGTTTTTTAGGGCTAGATCTTAACGAATATAATAATATTATCAACAACGATTCACTAACTTATACTTTTCGATTTTTAAATGGTATGAACAAACCACTATGGGCTTACGACCGTCATCTACTGTTATTTCGAAGGTTGGCTTAGTGTGATCACTTTACGTTAAAAACGTTCGCTATTAGGTGGTAATGTTCAAATTCCCGAATACACCTAATGAAAAATTTCAACATGTGGAAAAGTCCCAAGCTTCCAGGTAGGGTTCGAATCTGCATCCCTCGTCGTACCGTGCATAGGCGGTAACCACTGGGCCAACTAATTCCCTCCATATAACATGTGTATAACAAAATATATGTAGCTGATGCTAATGAGATATAGAGTCATCTGTTGGAATTTTTGAGAACAACTAGAACAACCAACTATACATATTATGTATATATAGACAGCTACTGCTGTCATAAATAGTTGGCGTCAGGATATGACTATATTAATGTTTGTTTATGTCTCATTCTATTGGCTTGATTGGTAGGTACACAATGTTCTGCGACGAAAGACGAACAGTATTAATCAGTCGTCAGTTGTTGATATATTCGTTTTTTTTCATATCATGTTTGTATACAAAACATGCTTAATCTGAGAAAATAGGATAATGCAACAAGGATAATACGAATAACTATATAAACATAGTTGTAGTGTAAAATCTTTGGTATTTCAGACTTTACACAAACAATGCTAACTATTTAAGATGCCTATTTCAATTCAGATTACCTATTTGCATCTTTTTTGCTCTCTGTGACCCACCCAGTCATTAACAAGGGTCCAAATTAGCGAAACAATTTAATCACTTTCAAAATGTCGCAAATGACAGAGGTTCATACTAAATCAGTTTAAACTACACGTAGAGAATCACGCCTACGCACATCTGAAAAAAAAAACCTTGTTTAAAACTTGTTTTTTTCGTTTAAAGACCTTTACCCGAGCTCGAGTGATTTTGAGATTTTCCATTCTTGTTCTTAGCCTTATGTTAATGTTTGCACATTATGATTATTTACGATGAATTAATATGATTTTTTACTAATGAGATTTTCTTATCTACCCTTGCCGTTACCGTCTCAATTGAGCATTTGCCTCCAAAATTATCTAACCCTTAAAAAAGTTTAAACGAGAGGAAAATGTCCAATTAACCTTTGCATCAAAACGTTTGTAAATATAAAACCGTTTGCTTAATCATTTAATAGCAATTTTGAAATTACAAACACATCTTAGAGATCTTTTAAAGTGTTTGGTAGACCAGTGGTATCAGTCGGCGGCTTTCGCACGTACAGCGTATTGAAGGTCGTGGGTTCCAGTCTCGGTGCCGACCATTTCCACTTTCACAACACAAGCTTTGCTTTATGTGAAAGATGTCGAAAGTGTACCTACTCTTTTACAACATAAGATTTGCTTTCTGCGAAAGATGTCAAGAGCGTATTTGTGCGCATTTTGAGTGAGCTTAGTTTTGGTACGTAAAAGGAAATACGAAAATGCTCCCAATTTATTTTCATTGTTTTCCAAGACTTTATAAATAAAACAATACTACGCCAAACACACAAAATAAATATCACATTTTCGCTTTAACAGTTTGAGTGATTAAACCTCATCAATGTCAAATTATTGCAGCACTTAGCTTAGAGAATCACAAAATACAAAAAGCAACCATGGTGACGTGAAATGAAATAGGTTTTTAGGGCGCGAGTTCTCAAAGCTAGGTGCCGCTTGTCCCCCTAAAAATCCTTTACATATGAATTTTTCAACAGAAATATTTAAAGGCAAAGACACTTGCATGGAGATTTGCTATAACATACTAGCCTTAAAATCAAACTTTGATAGTGAATAGGTAATACATACCATTATTATATAACATTACAAAGTGTGTTTCTAATTAGAACATTGTCATAACCGGATGTGCGTACTGCGTAGTGATTGCTGAACAAGGCCCAGAATGTTTATTTAATTAATAGCCTGTTAATTATAACTTTTATAATTCTATTATAAATTCATTGCGCTATGTGTCTTCTATGTAGTCTGTCGTTTAATGAAAAGGTTGACCTTCAAACAGGGGATTTTACCCACCCACAGGGAGTTCTAGAAAGATACCTTTTGTTATATATTAACAACTGATGATAACTGACTAACACTGTTCGATTGTTAAATGGTATGAACAAACCACTACGGGCTTACGACCTTCTTCTTTGGATCGGGTTCGCCATTAGTTTAACATTACCACCTAATGGCGAACGTTGTTAACGTAAAGTGATCACACTGAGCCAGCCTTCGAAATAACAGTAGAAGACGGTCGTAAGTCTGTAGTGGTTTGTTTTGACACAAGAATCTAGACAAACTTAGAACTTTGTGTGCTTTTTTGTATTTGATTTTAGATTCAACTGCATTCGATCATACGGCAATTTCAAATATGTTTTAGGTATCTTCCCGGTATCTGCATATTCATAATGAATTATTACTAACTTATATATTTTTTATACTAAGTGTGACCTCATAATCTTATGTATGTAATATAAAATGAAAGTCGGGTTATTGCGAACACTTATAACTAAGTATATTCCCCGCTCCGGATAACAGAATAACTAATAAAAAAATCGAAAAATGGATATCAAACAATATGAAATATAATTTTAAAGTTAGTATGGAAAAACTTCATTACATCAACGCCGTCTGTGAAAATTCTATAGAAACACAATATATATTTACTTGCCTGACAACCATTGATATCAAAGATATTGGCACGCAGAGTTTTGATGGTTTTTATTTCAAGCATTTTCTAATTTGTTAACATGGAAGCGCATTTTTTTTAATTATTAAAACGCCAAATGTGATGGAATCTAATTGTGAAATCAAATTCTTGTCGTTTGACTCAAACTGTCAGTTGTTTAAAAGTTGTACGGTTGACAGAATTCGGATGGAAATTATGTGGTTTCAAATAGATGTATCGGTCAGAATGACATTGGTTGAAAGTCATTTTTATCGTTCTTTTAAAACACGTTCACTGCCTTGAAAAAAATGCGATTTCTTTTCATTGCCTTAAAAAAAAATAGTAATAGGTAAGTCTTTATTACCAATTAAATTGATTTGGAACCAAGTGCAAAAAAAACGCTCGCTGGGAGTGCCCGCGATAGACTGGCGCGTTTGTATGTATGTTGATGTGCGTGATCACGGATCCGTGTAGTGGGCACCATGCGCTAAACGCATGATACACGGATCCGTGTAGTAGGCCGTGAAAGTAATTCTTATTCAATACTTACTGGCTTATACCCGTCATGCTTTACGTTTTTGATTCCGATTGTCAGGCTTAATTCAGTAGGTAATTAAACAGGTTCTAGTCTAGCTTCCCATTGCTTAACAGACTTCTATAACTGACATAAGCACAGAAAAAGAAGAATGACACTTTTACAATTTTTGTTTTACTGACCTCATAATATACGAACCTACAAATAGAGTTTTTTAAATAGCTCTAAATATATTAAAGTTAATGCTGGAAATCGTATTTAAGAACCTTCTCCAGCATTTCGTACGGCTCTGGGCATATTAATATCTGACGTAGCATTTGTATTTTGAGCGTGATGCTCCCATATACAATAGAAAGCAGACAAACATTTCTGAATTATTATGTAGATTCCTAGTAAGAACACAGGACAACATCTGTCGGGAAAGCTAGTGTCATATAAAATCAAAAGGTAGATACTTTATCTACGTGTTAGGTAGAACATTAGCTGAATTATTCATACCTTAATGAAACATTACTTATAATAACTTCACCTACTACGTAGGTTTACGGAGCTTTTCGATATGAATATCTCAGAAAGTAACAGCACGTTTACGTTCCAATAACAAGACTTGTATTTTACGTTTATGTCCTGGGGGTTCTATTTTTCGAAAGTTCTAGTAGGTTATTGGGAAGTTCGCACGAAGTTCCTGGTGCATTCTGGAAATTAGACTATAGATCTGTACCACTAGTATTTATAAGTTTTCGATGATCGAATATCGAAACGATCATTGAAAGAGTTTCGTAAAATTACCATACAAAAATGGTCGAATGATTCGATGATTTGATTTTCGAACACTATTTACCGCACGCTAATAAGCGCTTATTAGCGTGCAATTATCTTTCGATTAAACTCGTACTAGCCCCACAGCGCTTAAAATAGAAATGAATCTATTGATTCCGTCATTGTGATTTATCACTACCAATACCAACGTGTTTTTAAGATGTTTTTAATTAATTTATTTCATTCTTACAATAATTTTATTCTGGTAAAGGAAATACTGGGAATACCCCCGTGTGTTTTTATCGTTGCTCTGAAGCTACACGGGAGATAACTGTTATTGCAGTACTGGAGATTATAATAATATTATTTTTGTTTAAAGATTTGTTTTAGTATATGTTTTTCAGTGTTTTGTCGTTGTCTTTATAAAATAAATAAATTTCTAGTCTACCAACCATGCACCTCACCATTTGTTTTTTTTTTGTTAAGATTGTTTTAATTGTGTCAATTTTCTAAAAAATAAACAATATATAAGGTGGTCACAACTTAAATTGTGAACGTTGTATATGTAAAGGTGATCACAACTAAACTAGCCATCATGATTGATGAAGGTCGTAAGCCCTAATGGTACACATACTAACATTGAAATAGCACTCATACAAATGTGATGTTCGCAACAGATATTGAACGTGTTTTCATAAGAATCGCGTCCACCATGTGGTCTAAAAAGTTGATAGCATGCGCTAATATTGATTCATTTATCATGTCACCCATGGTTTTAAAATATATTATATAGGATTGTTCAGAAAACGCGTCTCCTAACCAAAACATGAGACAAAATTGGAGACAATAATTCTAGGCATGTATTTCGTGAACATTAATTTAATGAAAATAATAATATCCGGGACAATAAATTTAAACACCCAACCCATAACATGATGCCAACAAAACATAATTTACGAGAAGACGTTTTATTGGCTATAAAATTTAGAGAAAAGAGTCCAGAGTTTTAAAGTCAGAAAGCAAAAAGCGTTTCATTACAAAGTTTGCAGCAGTAAGAATGGTTGTACATCAGCCATTAAGACGCCGGCGCTAGCCAACAGCGTCCAGACGCTGCGACACTAACGCCCTCTGGACGCTAATAACAATAATAAGTATTATTGTTACAGTATAATAATGATGAAATTACTGTGGTACGTCCTACACTTCTGAGAACTCTTTTTGAAAGAATTTCATGTTTTTAAAATACAAAAAAACGAACATGCCTTTTTTGTTTGTTTATGAATCAATTTTATAGAGATGTCTTTAGAATTTCACTATTGTAAAGTTTGGCATAAAAAGCTTTATGATCAACATACAGACAGCATACCTAATATTCATTTATTATTTAACCCTTTTATTATTTGCCCAGGGTGGATTTTCAGACGCCGAGAGTAAATCAGGTGTAACTCGCGTAAGGAATATCAAAGTAAAATGATAATCGATTAGTAACATACATACCAACATCACAATGCTTAAAAACTTTTTTGTCGTAAAAAACTTAAAAACTCACCCTTAGTCTCTCGCAAGATACTTGGGATCATCTCCTTTTTTTAAATTTGATAAATTATAATAGTTTCAATATGTCTTGGCGATGTCAGTAAAATTGGTAAATAAAATCGATATAAAATTTTTCATCTTCATCAAAAATCTCTTATTAAATCAATCACACAATTATTACACATTATTTTCGCAGATGGTCCCTATGTACCTACTCGTACATACATTCTGAAATAAAATAAAGAATTAGATATGATGTTATATTTTATAAGAAGCTCTATTGTCCTTCTCATACGAGATTATAACAATAAAATCTTCCCCCATTGTTATCACAGCAATAAGGAGTTCCAGCTCTATAAAATGTCTTAGTATTATTATTTCTAGAACTCGCTCCATGAATTTTTGATTAAAGAATTTCCACGTTGCCACATTATCCTCCGGAGGATAGAAGAATAATATTACAAACCTCTGACTCTAATAACTTCTAACCTTAGAAGGTTTTGAGAATCCGTGAAAAAAATGAGCTAAGCCTACTGAGTTTATACACAAGTGTTCACTTACGGTCGAAATTATTCTCACCGTGACTTTATTTAAACATTTTTTCTTATTTTACTTTTCTGTCTAGTGCAAATCTTGTAATCGACTTGCCTTGTGAAACTTTTAGAATAACTTAAAACTTGACGACAATGCTTTGTTATTTACTTAAAGAATCTTTAAAGCAGATTCGGCATGATTCCTGAAGCGGACAATAATATTTTATTCCTATTTATTCAATATACAGCAGCCAGCCCCACGGAGCGTTCTGTAAGCCGATGTATAAAAACCGCCGCCTGATTGCAGTGCACTAAATTATAAGAGGCTTTGGAAGCGAATGGTCTAAGAATTAGTCGAAGAAAGACCGAAAATATCATGCATATGATGCAGGTCCAATCCTTAAAGTACCTACCTTGGCACGATGCTGTCCGACGACATTGGACATTGCTTAAGACTTGGTTGGATGAAAATAAATAGAGGACTGACACAGTTGTTTGGTCGCCTCTATTATGAGGGCGGCAAAGTTTGCTTGAGCTGTACTATACACGACGAGATTGATAAAATAAAAAATAACATTTCATCTCGGGTGGAGGTCTCAAAAAAATAACATTTCCCATGCGGCAAGTCTGCAGGTAGAGAAATCTGTGGGTCAGAAGTTGGCTCTATCCTACTCTGCGCGTAAATTGAATTTCTAAACTAATTTGGTACCTTTACTGTACCTATTGTTGTGCTGTACCTATATGTATGAAAAATTAAATAAAATATTATATAGACTTCTTTTTTTAATACCTATCTTATTTTGAATGTTTTCTGTGTGTTTTTTTTTTCAATTTATATAGGGAGGGGGGGGGGGGTGTCTAAGGGTTTGGTTCCCGCCCCGGGCAGCAAAAACCCACGGTACACTACTGACTGGTGGTGATACAAATTTGGACAGGGTCTAAAATGTCAAAATCTGGGGCAGAAAAAATTTGCTCCCATTGGAGAAAATGTGACAGATAATAGACTAAGATGGTACGTACACGCAGTGATATTGCCACAGGGAAACATGATAAGGAAAGCAATAGACATAGAAGAAGGACTCAGAAGACCAGGTAGACTCCTAATAACGTGGATATCCACAATAAACAGAGAGGATGCGGGAACAGAAAGACTTGAAAACAAAAAGAGCCGCCTCTTTGTGAATGAGACAAAGGCTAGGGCAAAAAAAGCACTTACACACATAAAAATATGATTTCATCATATCTGTGCTCTTTCTGTTTTTCTTTGGAATAAAAGTGTCTCTACTGTCTGAGTCAGTGACCCAACCTTAATGGATCATAATACGAGAAATAAAAAGCTTCTGCTGGATGCTGGAACAACTTTCTAAGTATTAAACTCAGTCTCCGGAGTTTGTGAGAAGTTTGCTCAGCATAGAATAGTTAGCGAACAAAATGTCCAACACCACATTATGTATAGCGTTACTTCCTCCTAACCAGTTATTCGAGATAACCAAGCTCTCTCAATTCTGATAAAATAAACGAATATCACGTTTTTGACTAAATATTTGATTCCAGTCGAAAGATGTGTTTTTTTTCCTGTGGACTTATTTTATCTAAAAAATTAATCAATTTAGTTTATCAAATTTGTTTTTCATAATCCTGACAAGGTTTTTTCAACCTAACAAAGTAACAAGACAAAGAATTTGAAACCCTTACTAAAAGTCTTAAATTTCATAATAATTTTTCTTAAGATAAAAAAAGGTTTTATAATTTTGAAATTTAAATGAAGTAATCATCGACCCACCCCTCCGATTTCCTCAATACAAAAGAGAACTTAAAAAACTATGTTTTTATCTACTTTTATATTGAAGTTTCAAAATACCTTGTGATCATACAGGGCGCGTACCTACGATAAATATCAGCAACAAAAAATATAAAAATGCGGAACAGCGTCAAAAAGTGCATTAATTTTTTTTTTGTTTTGTCAGTCCACAATTAATTATAATGCATTCAAAATTTAAAAAAAAATTAAAAAATTCTGTCACTGAGAATGCAATTGTTTTCTAGAAAAACGGATTCATAATAATTCATCGGACCAAAGTTAACGAAACGAAAGGACCAATGTTACTGATGTGACGCACAAAATAGCGTCACTAGGGTGAAACTGGTTTGGCCATACAATGACATATAGAACGAACAACAGATGATAGATGGACCAAGAAAACCCAAGGAGACCAAAAACAACTGTTCGTAGAAACCCAGGTAGGCCACAGCTGAGGTGGTCTAACGATATTAGGAGAGTGGCCGGCAATCAATCAATGGCATAGAATAGCAAGAGACAGAGAATTCTGGCCGAGTGAGGGCTGATAATGATGATGATGATAATCCATCGGCCTTATTACGAAGAAAAATCTTATTTTCAATATTACTAGCTAATATTGCAAAAGTGTTTGATTTTATTTTTATTTCAGTGGAGTGTCAGTATCTTGTTTACCACGGAATCCAAGCTACGCTTATTAACACTTAACGTCAAAATTACACTGTCTCTTTCCACATTCATTGTTTTACTGCCGGTAGTGAAAGGGACAAATATACAATTCTTTGTACATTTCTCATTGAATAAGTTTGTTTGTATAGATAGTGTTACGGCCTCTTTTCATTTCCAGGAAAACAGCATGAGTACACTGAGCATTATTGTTAACCTTACGCTTGTATCAAAAATTAATAATTTCCTTTGTACGAAATCTTTATCAATAGCGGTTATGACGCTGAGCACCACAGAAACGTGATTCTAACAACTTTTAACCAATAAAACTTCGTGTGGCAACTATGTAAGTACTAACATAGTTATCGGTTTCCCAATAGTATACATAGTTATCAACTTAGAACTACGGGAATAGTAGTTGCCCTAGTGGAAGTATTGGAAGTGGTGACTCGAAAACACGACACAAATATCAGGACATTATTGCAGCCTTGTACCTTCGTACTTAGTGTGTTGAGATATGATAGGGCTTCGAAAAATAACATCCTGAATACCTTAATGTTAAAAATAAAACACAGTTTTACTCATAGTAGGTATATGGAATATACATGAGTCTTGCGATCGGATTTCAAAAAAATAGATTTGCTGAAATTAATTTTCTCGACGTTTTCGAGGGTGTAGATTCCAAAAACGCAAAAAAAAAATTTTTTAGAAGAGGAAGAAAATTTCCGCGTACCCGTACGCGTACGCCAAAAATGTGTGACCCAATTTTTTGGTGTATGCGTTGTACTCAGACATTGATTTGATCTCAAATACTTATCCCGAACTCCCCGACATTGATGGTCTCCCGAAGAAACCATCATTATTGTAGGTGAATAACCACCTCGGTTGATATTGTATACCCACCATGGGCCAACGTGGAAGGATGTTTTAGTCATCTCGCTTGGCAAATGTGGCGTTTTAAAATGACAACTGCACCTTGCATGAGCTACGTCAATTTCAGAAATATCTGGACACGTGAGGGAGGCCAACATCCAGCAGTGGATGGTTATATAGTCGAAGAAGAAGAAGAAGACTCAAAGCAAGCATCTTGAGCCCAAGCTATTAAAGCTTTTGTACGATACGACTGCAATATATTTGAAAATTCAATCAACTTTAAATAAGTAGGTACCTACTGTTGACAAAAAAACCTTTTTTGCCGTAAAATTTCCGAAAGATGGCTTATAAATTGGACGGTATATCACAATAAAGTATTGCCATTACCGAAAGTGATTTAATATAACCTCTTTCGTATCACTTATGCCAGTTTTTTTATATTCATCATTTTCATATTAATTACATATTTACCTACCTATTTCATGAATTTGTCAACAGAATACCTACTACGCACGTAAAAAAATACCTATGTACATAGAAAAAAAACGATAAGTTTATAAGATAATTTAAATGAAACGATTAATGTGTTATTCCATATATAATTAAATTTATAACTCTGACTTGTTGTTTCCCAGACACAATTCTTGCGTGGTCACATGTGACAATGAAACTGTTTCATTTAAATTTAATAATTCCACCAAGAGTGCAGTTCAATTCATTACTTTCAATAAGTTGTTTTTAGAATAACCATTCCAGGCTCCAAATTGTCTGAAATCATGGCTAAAACGAATCACTTGATTGGAGAAAATCAAAAAAAAAAAATATCAATAATTTCAATAGGTACAGTACTTAAATTAATTGTATTCTAACATATTATTATACTGTTATGCTGAGTGCGATCATTTTTATTAAAGTAAAATAAAATAATAAATATGCTGCACATCAGTTTAAAATATATTTTTCTTACCTAATTAATAAAACATTATTTCTCATCTAACTTGTAGAAATCTTAATAATAATTATTGAAGGCCAAAAAATGCTATTCCAGCCACAAACACATCAAAATCACCTTCGAACTCCACTCAGGAGCATAGAGAGGCAACAAGAGCTCTCCATTGCACTCGATTTTGCGCAATGCTTATGACCTGGACCAACACATATAATGGTTTATTTGTATGACCTACAACAGGAAGTCTTATGTCTTCAGGCCTATAATAATAATAACAGCGCATAAAATTTAAATGTTAAAAGTGCTGCTCCTGTTATTTGAATGCATGAGTACCTATCTCGATATAATTATATTTCGCCCAGCTGATTCTGGGATTCCATTTTTCCAATAAATCCTTTAGAAATATCTATGTTCAATCATAATAATAATATAATTTAAGTACCTACAACTTCTAAATAATATATATTAATGATAATAAAAAACACAACTTTGCAAAGTATCACTTTTATTTTTTATAAAAACCAAAATATTTTCAACCACAATGTGGCCATCTTCAGTGGTTTAATTTAAATCACCACTGAAGATGGCCACATTGTGGTTGAAAATATTTTGGTTTTTATAAAAAATAAAAGTGATACTTTGCAAAGTTGTGTTTTTTATTATCATTATGGAAAAGTACCACAAAGTTGATAAAAATACTTTAAATAAATTAATATATATTATTTTCATAACAGAAAAGCATTCCTGCTTTTCATTATAATTGGGCCAAATTTTCTTTTATCGAAACCTTTTAGTACTGTAAAATCTTTTGAATTATTTATTTTCAATCGCTCTCGCTTTTAAATACTTTATATTATTATTCCGTATTCGGTAAATGGGACCAACACATTTTTTGTGTTGTTCAATATATTATTAGGTATTATACTCGTGCTAAAATGTTTTATTAATAACTAGCTGACCCATCGAACTTCGTCCCGATCAATAAAATATTGCTGGGTAACATAACATAGCCAACTCATTGTGAAAAAACCAAAAGTTATGTGGTTATAATATTATGAATCAGTTATTTCAAAAGCACCAAAACTCACCCATTTCTATATTAGATATCTATATTGAATTTTCATCATATTACTTATAAAAAGTCATAAATAGTCATATAGGTAATACAGACTTTTTTATAAGTCAGATGATACTAAATTAATTGCACAACCAAAACACCAGAAAAAGGTTCATTAATTGGTTTAAAATGCTTAAATTATGTGTGAATGTTTAAAAAAAAGTATTTCTGAAGCATGAAAGAAAATTTATCAATAAAATCTGCGTACCAATGCGGAATGTTTGGAAACTCGATGGTTATCAGGTAAATAAAAATTATGTTTTTATGGGATTTTTCACAGATGGCGCGGTTGTTGTGAGGAAGCCCGTTCCATACTCACTTAAAAACAGTATTACATATTTTCATACTATTTTCCATCCATTTTTTTATTTTGTAATTATTCTTTTTTCCGGAACGGAGAAGAATCCAATAAATCAAACATCGGAAGAATCTGTTCAGCCGATCTCATATATATAGTAGAAGACACACATAAAATGTCGGTTAAAAAATAAATAATTACCGCCATCTATTGAATCTTTCTACCAAAATATCACTACTATTACGATAGATGGCGGTGGCAGTTCTATCTGATAATGCTTTCAATACTAATTAAAAATGTATAATTTATATCTATCTTATTCATTTATTCAACTTTTTATTAGTTATTCTGTTATCCGGAGCGGAGAAGAATCCAATAAATCAGTCGTCGGAAGAATCTGTTCGGCCGATCTCGAGTTATAAGTGTTCGCACTAACCCGACTTTCATTTATATAGTAGATTTCTTAACGTAAAGACTATAATAATAATTATTAGACTGTATGGACATGGTGAAAATAAGCTTTTATTAAAACCAATACCTAAAAACCAATTTTCCGTAGTTTTCGTTGTTTAAAGGTTGTCTTAAAGTGATCGATTTTACCTCAACAATATTCGACATTACTGTCCCAACCTATCATGAGCGTATTCCACATAAGTAGGTATCCTTTACGGGGATTTTATGCAGTACTGGAACGTATCAAATTCCCCTGTCAAATTCTGTAAAGAATGTTGGAGTTTTTCAGGACGCTGTCATCTAGCACAAATACTACGACATTTTTTTCCGTAAAAACCTTTGTTTCGAAAAATGTTACAGTGCTGCAAGTATGTAGTTTTGCGAATTCGACATTTTTATTTAAGGCTTTGACAAAGATTTATTTTGGAACAAAAATAAATTATTGATATTTAATTTAACGAATGTTATTTACTGTTTATCATAAAGATTGGTACATTATCCCTTTAAGACCCCCCGCTCACCGCAAGTCAGCCCGGAGGAGACCAAAAACCTGACCCCCACGAAACCAACCCCATAGCTCGATCGACGAATTAAACCAAAAAAACCGGCCCCACATATATCAAGCCCGCCGCAGACCCCCCCCCCCCCCCCTACTAAACCAACTCGCAATGCCTAAACCTAAGCCCGACTCGGGAGCATAGGGAGGCATCAAGAGCTCTCCATTGTGCTCAAATGCGTCCGAGGCTTATTGCGCCTATTCTGACCTGTTGACACTTTCTAATTTTTCGATTTTCTACCTCTTACAGGATGCTCGAACATTCAGCGGAACGAGCAGAACTTTTCTTAAAAAAGTGAATTCCTTTTATTATTGACACTACCTACTTAAAGTGGTTGGTGACCCAGCGGTTACAACGCCGGCTTTCGTACTGCGGACGTCGTGGTTCGATCCCAGGTGCCGACCATCTTCCTCTTTCACGACACAAGCTTTCAGTAGCTTACTGTGAAAGAGTCAAGGAGTGTATTTGTGTTCACTTTGAGTGAGCACAGATTCATTTAAAAAATATATATATATAATATAATAAAACCAGAAGGTATCCTTATATAATAATATCTCCGCTCTCAAAGCACAGAAATTTATCAGCATAAAAATAATGATTCTGAGTATTCGAGTGTCATGTGCTCGTATTCATTTACAGGAAGTTCCTTTCCCATTACTTCGGGCTGAGTAACTTTTGTAAACAAATTATCAGGTGAACATTCTTTCGGATCACTGGATTGAATAAGTCACTTCTTTATGTCCTGTCAACGGTTTTCGCGTAATGGGTCACAAATATTATATTGTTTTACCGCGTAATATTAAAATTTCATTACATGAGTAGGTACAAAATCATATAAATTAAACATACCTAACCGTTATTAGACTTTTTTAACAGTTTACATATCTATTCAGTATGAAAATAATTAAAAAAAAACTTCGATTCATATTATGAAAATAGTATAAGCAGTCACAAGCCCCCTTATTTATGCTTACATGATTCTTGAAAGATAAACTGACTAACTAACTCACCCTTTTACACCCCACTCACTGTCAGGGACATGGGAGGCAATAAGAGCTATCCATTGCGCTCGATCCTGCGCAATCTTTATGACCTCCTCCCACACCATCTCCAAATAATACCTTAGCTCTGCTTCGAAGGAGCCAAACACAGTGTAAGAGGGTCTTTCTCGACATCGGGACCCTGATGAGAGGAAGAAGTTGTAAAGAAGGAAGGAGGAAGAACTTGGAAGAATCTTTCTTTCTTCTCACTCTTGAACCGTCCACTCCTGAACGTAGGCTTCCTTCATGTTCTTCCACTCCTGTCTCTCCTGCGCCTTTTGCAACCATGTCCCACCCGCAAACCTCAGCAGGTCATCTCTCCATCTGAGTTGGGATCGTCCGGGGTTTCTTTGCGATACACGTGTAAAAAAACTCTATATTATTCAATTTATTATATTACTACAAACATGTCTACGAAAAAAAATATTATTTTGTATAATATTATGTATTCAAAATAATTGATGATGATATAGAAAAAGATAAATAATTTATTTAATGGTATAAAGGAATGGAAGTATTATTGAATGGTATAAAGGTATGTGCGCTTATGTATGCAGATGATTTAGTACTTATGGCTGAGTGTGAAAATGATTTGCAAGAACTTGTGTCAAGTGTGTTTGAAAATTGTGCAAAAAATGGTCTAAAAATGAATGTAAGCAAAACAAAGGTGTTGGTATTTGAAAGGGATGAAGCAAGAACGAATTGCAAAGTAACCGTAGAAAATGAATGTCTTGAGCAAGTGAATGAGTATGTGTATTTAGGAAGCATGTTTAGTCGGGATGGAAAGTGTGAAAAAGAAATCGAACGTATGAAAGTTGCTGGTCGCAGGGTGGGCGGTGCATTAAGACCTATAATGAGAAACAACAACGTCTCACTACAAGCAAAGAAACTAGTGCATAACGCAATCCTGCTACCATCGATGATGTATGGTTGTGAAACGTGGACATGGACGAAAAAAGAAGAATGTAGTATAAATGCAGTAGAGATGAAATCTCTACGAAGAATATGTGGAAAAACTTTATGGGATATGGAAAGGAATGAAAATATTAGGAAAGAATGTGGTATGGAAGTAAGTGTTGTGACAAAGATGAAAGTTAATAAGTTGAGATGGTTTGGGCATGTGGAAAGAATGGATGCAAACAGAATGACAAAGAAAATTCATAAGGCTGAAAGGAATGGTGTAAGAAAGCGTGGGCGACCGAGAATGACGTGGATCGAACACATCGATTCCGTCCTCAAGGAAGGCCAGGTAAGAAGTAAGAGAAATAGGAGAAGCTGTATGAGAAATGGTATGTCGGTGGAAGAAGCGAAAGAAGTATGCTTGGATAGAAAAGAGTGGAGGTCCGTTCTCTCTGCCTACCCCTTACGGGACACGGCGTGATGGGTAAAAAAAAAAAAAAAAAAAAAAAAAAAAAAAATTATTGTGAACATGAATATTTATTAATGTCAATCAATAATATTTAGTTGGAAAATATAACTAACTTACATACATACCAAGTTTATTAAGCTAACGTGCAAACATTCATTTCTTAAACGGGGTCAAAAATAACGTATTATAATGATTTAGTACAACAAAATATTATCAAGAAAAGACTAACTGATTTGTTTATAGAAGTGAGTTTTTTAAATAGGAATGTGAAAATAAAAAAAATACAAAGAATGTAAAGATAGATCAATGCTGGCTGGTAAAACGGCCAATCATTATAACGTATGAAAAAATTATGGGAATGATATAATCAGTGTTGATTTGACGTAGATAAAAACTGTATAAAGAGCTTCAATATTATTGCGAAAAGCTGTGAGTGATAAGTAAATTGGTGAATGGGAAGAGAATGCCAGTGAAAGTGGACATCACGCCACCACCTCCAGCTAATTCTAAACAGCCGGGTGTCACAAAATCACTTCTTTACAATGGATCCAAGTTTCAGGGACATCAAAAATCAAAAGGAAATTCTTATGAAGTAGAAGTTGTTTTACAGCATGTGGACGAGGAGAACTCCTACTTGTGTGGTTACCTGAAGATCAAAGGCCTGACTGAAGAGTTCCCCACACTGACCACGTTCTTTGATGGGGAAATAATATCTGGCAAGTATCCCTTCCTCACACGCAAGTGGGACGCTGATGAAGATGTGGACAAGAAATACTGGAGTAAATTTTCCTCCTTCAGCCAATATGTTAAGACATTCAATTCTGACACTTTTGACTATGAGGCTCTGTCGGCCACCGATTTTGTATTCATGAGATGGAAGGAGCACTTCTTAGTACAAGACCACACCATTAAAGATATCAATGGAGCGTCCTTTGCAGGATTTTATTATATTTGTTTCCAAAAGTCAGCTGCCACTATCGAGGGCTACTACTACCACAGGAGCTCCGAGTGGTACCAGTCATTAAACCTCAGCCATGTGCCGGAGCACAGCATACAGATATACGAGTTCAGATGAAGTAGCAGCCAGGCATGTAACAAGGCATGTTGTGATGAGGGTGTGTGGGTGATGGTGTCCTCATATAGACTCTGTGTAGTGTATCATAACATGTCGCCAGCTCTGGACCCACGTGGCTGCTCACAATCTGCACTGCAACTGCTTCTGTTTCTCACCACTTCTACTCCGCCCTCTTCCCTTTCAGAACCAAATATCTCTGTGACTGCCAACCAAACATTATCATGTAACTTCACACCACCAGTTGCAGGGGCACGTTGTGAGCAGATCCACTGAAATGTTTTTATAACTTTTTGACAGCGAGATAATGTCATGGTTGACGGGCGTGACATTAACTCTAACTCCAGTGCCAGATATCTGCTGAATATCTTACAAGTTGACTGACAAACCATTTGTATAGTGAGTGCATGCTGGTTTAGACTGACCACGGTTAACCTGACACATACCAGATGGCTGAGCGTGTGCGTGTGAATGTTTTGTATTATTTGTATATTAGATATTCATTTTTTGTAATGTAACTTGTGCTTGTTAATTTATAATTTTATGTTCCCCGCCTCCCCACCCCAAACACCCCTTTGTATATTTTTGTACTCTATTATAATTGTCATTTTATAAAAAGACCCCACTTTTAATTGTTTGTTTTTAGATTTGATCTTGTCTGTTGAATGTGTTGTGATGTTAGGGCGCGATGTTTTATTTTGTAATACACTTTCTAGCTTACTAGTAGGTATAATTATTTATGGTCAATAATTGATTTTGAAAATGCTCATAAAATGTGAATAATAAAGCAAAAGTGGGTGCAAATTTTGATTGAAATCTAACTGTTGAGGGTCGTTTACATCGAAATAACATGATATTGGGTAGCATTGAACAATGAAACATTATTTATTGAAAAAAGATTTTAAAGCTTGTTTATTTTTGTTTTGTTTCAGGTCTATTCCATCGAGCAATTCTACTATCTGGCTCAGCTTTAAGTTCATGGGCTCTAGTCGAAGACCCGGTCAACTACGCTATCCATTTAGCGAGACAGGTGAATTGCTCAATACCGGAAAACTTGGTAAGAGACCACGAGCTGATTGTGGACTGTCTAAGAGAAACTTCTCTGGAAGAACTAATGGCTACAGACACAACCGCTCCGAGCTACCTCACATCTTTTGGACCTTCGGTGGATGGGGTTGTCATCAAAACAGACTATGGCAAAGAACTTTTGACATTCTTCATTCCAAACGATATTCAAGGCTTCACTAGTGTCTCTGGTGTAAATAATTTCAAAGGTTCTGTTGACAAAAGAAACGGTGATAGGATTTTTGGTATCAAAGGTGGACAAAACAAGTACGATTTGTTCTTTGGTGTTGTGACAAGTGAAGCGCTATGGAGATTTTCTGCACAGGACATACAGAATGGATTCGAAGGAGAAAGACGGGATAAGATTATCAGGTAAGAAAATATATTTTCTTGTTTATTTTGAACCTCAAGTTTTCCTTGTAAATTATTAGATTTCTTAGAAACGCGTGCAGTGCCTTGTTTGTTATGCCGCATTATAACAAGTGCGCTTTAAACAGTTACGTCGTCAGTTAAACCTACCTAGGAAACTACGGCATTTGGTTAACATACGGCCGGTTTCAATAACCTATCTATCTCCTATCTATGGTTAAAAATCTATCTATCTTTACACTTTGGTGTTTCAATAAACAATGGATAGATAGAATTTCCATCTAAACTTTCTATCTATCTTTCATTTATATGATTTGTATAGAAATCGGCAATAAAGCGTTTCAATAACCTATCTCTAGTAGCTTGTGACATTTGTGATTATTGTTTTTTCTATGGTTTTCCTAACCCCCGATTTCGGCGGTTTGTTTTTCCTATCCCCCGATTTCGACTGCAAGTGTTTGGTATAGCAACAAGTTTTTTTGAAAATAATGGCTTTTTCAAGTGACGAGAGCGATTTGGAGTTATTTGAAGACGGAGTCTTCGACTCTGACGAGGACGAAGAACCCCGAATGTTATATTCACGGATAAATTTCATGTCGATACTGTCGAACAAAGATTCTCTTGTCAGGTTTCGGTTAACCAAAACCGTCGTAAATGATTTATTTTTTATAAATTATTTTCTTATAACCAATATACGACGACGAGACGAGAAAAATAATGGAGGGCGAATGTTGCGTCTCTCTGACGCATAGATATTATTATATTGTCCATAGACAACATAATAATATTGTTGATATTGAAACTCTGACGTATTTTCGAAAAATTGACGTGGACGAAGTATTGACAAAAAATGGCCAAAACATCCCCCTTGTGGATGATATGCCAAAAAGAAAAAAAAAGTATTGACAATTTCTATGATGAAACGCGGATAATTTCCATGGTAACTGACATAAATACTATCTATCTGTTGTTTGTTTATTGAAACGCGGATAAGGATAGAATATTAACTGCGGTTAATTGACGGATAGCGTTTAACTGATTACTACGGGTAGGTTATTGAAACCGGCCGATAGACAATGTCCAACGTGACACTACATGACGGCATCTTTTTTCTAGAAAATCAGTGCTGTGGTTGACTGTCGTTTACGTTTAAAATAACCCAACTTAAGGTAATAATTTGCCGTTCCGCGTTTGGCGCAACCTAAACCGAATCAGAACCGGACATGAAAGGTCTGGACTTGATTTCCACATACGGGGCGATCGGTACAAATCCAACTCTCCCCGTGGCAATATGAAGGTCATTTCCCATGTAGCCGAAGAATGCCGGTTCACTAGATTCAGTAAAACAACTCGCTTCTGAAGCACTTCTGTACCTGAAGTCAAACCACTGTCTCTGACTCTACTCCCTGTTGAGCGTTGTTAGGTGATATAGAATGATAGTAGTAAAATGTCATTATAATGATTGAAAAATAACTGAAGTCTCACATCTGTCAAAAATGGATGATATCCATTTGGAGTGATCGTAAATAGGGGTTTTAAAGGAGTGTCTCGAGAAAACGCGTGTTTGGCGCTACTTTTCTCTTCATATTCAGACATCAACCGTCAGTCGGAAGGAACACTACCTTATGTAGGTATAGGATGCTCAGATCCCCTCTTGTGGTTTTTCACGAAGCCACTTCGAACATTCTTATATTCGTTGCTGTGGACTTGTATGAAACAATTCATGGACTTATGCGTCTCTTAAATAGAAGAAGTAAGTAAAACGACAGAAAAGAACATTAGTTTGCTTTTAGCTATGAGCATTCAAAAACTATTTGAATATTTTGAGAGGCTTTCACGCCTATTATTAATATTATCCGGGCTGTGTGGCCGTGGTCGATGAGTACTGTTATTACTATTTGAATGTTAAAAAAACGTTCTATCGATGTGCACACTCCGCAGCTGAAAAAAAAGTAGGTACCTACTTTACTTAAAATAATTATGATAATATCTTGGAACTAACCTGTGGTAACGATGCCGAATAACCAGTAACCGAAAAGATTCTTGCTCTCTTTGCAATCCCGAAGACGAGGAAACCTTATTTTGTCGTGTGTTTCACCCCTTTGAAGCAGTGGTGAGGTAAATATAATAATAACCATTGGTTTCAACTTTTGAGCTATTGTCTGAAAATAATTTTTCATAGTGCGGGAATCAAACTTTTGTATAATTTCAGTAAAATGAATAAATAATGAAGGCCACTATGAATACAATATAATTTGTTTGGACTCAGTGTTAAATAATTTATTACGCAAAACTACATACCTGTATGTTAATTATTTAAAATATTCATGGTAAAATGAATATTTACAAATGAATGAAAATCACACAAAACAAACACGTTCCAAACAAATGAACTCGAATTATAATCTATAATATAAAAGAAGGTCGGGTTAGTGCGAACACTTATAAATCGAGATCGGCTGAACAGATTTTTATGATGCTTGGTTTATTGGATTCTTCTCCGCTTCGGATAACAGAATAACTAATAAAACGTAGAAAAATGGATAAAAAATTATATAAAATATAATATTAAAGTTAGTATGTAACGGTCTTCCTAACAACAACGCCATCTTTGAAAATTTCAATTCACGACAACCATTGAGTTTCAAAACACCGGCACCGGTACGAAGTATTATTTGATAGAATTATTTATTTCAAGCTTTGAGAAATGTTTTTTTTTTTTTACATTCAAACATATTTTAAGCGAATATTTTTATTATAAATTAAAACGCAGAATGTCAATAAAAAGAGATGATTTTAGTTTGATAAAAAATTGGAACGTGATAAGTGAATAAAAAGAGGTGAGTTAAGTTTGATCAATTGTTGTCAGGTTTTGCCGTTTGTCATCGGATTTTTTATTTTTTTTTGTTTGTTTGATTACCTAGTCATTTTTTATTTTCCCATGATGTTTCAGAAAGTACGCAGATATTTTGGAAAGAATTATCGTACGAAGATGTTGAACGATGTTTGACGGGTCATCTTGTTTTTGAATAAATTAAAAAAAAAAAAAACGAAACCAATCGTATAATAAGCAAGTAGTATAGAACTTCCCGCGTATTGTCCTAATTATAATGTTTTTATGACAGAAATAAAAAAAAATGTAACAATGTTAGATTTTACTTTGAAACAAAAGTCACAATTCACACCTAATTGTCGCGTGTTCGAGTGATTTATGAGTTGATTTAAATAAAAATTATTACTTTTTTATATTTCGTTCACATTAGGAATTATTATTATTGTACAAAATAATAATTATTGTTTACTTTACTTTTGTTGTGGGTGCTATCAAAAAGTTCACGAAAAAAATATCAAAATTCTTTATCCAACGTTTTAATTTGCACATGAGTTTAAATTAAAATTATCGAACAATTTAGGGCGATCAATTTTTTATCTCCTTAAGGAATCTGTGCTCACTTATTTAGTAAACAAAAATAGACTCTATGACTCTTTCACAGTAAGCTACGTAAAGCTTGTATCGTGAAAAAGAAATATGGTCGGCACCTGGGATCGAACCCACGACCTCCGAACGAAATCCGGCGTCGTAACCGCAAACAGATGCAACAAAGAATCAAACCCTGCATATTTCTTTATGAAATATGACACGAAAGAAGCAAAACAAGTGGGTATGTTACAAAAAGAAAAGAAAATCGTTCTCTTTTTCTACTCCTTCTAGGACACTGCGTTATAAGCAAAGGTTTCGGATCATCTTCAATGTCTGTCCATGCACCTAAATAAATCAATAATTCAGATTAATTTTTGGCTTACTTCTTTTCCTGAAACTTGAGTTAGCTTATTGCCGTCTCTTGTTTTATTTTGTCCGTTTAACATTTTATGGTCTCTACTATTTATTGAGAAACCTTCATGTTAGTCTTTGCTACGTAGAATTTATTATAAAATTGAACGACTCTGATAGTTCGAATATGTTTGAGTTTTCTACACAGAGTTGCATTAGCATACAAAATTTATTAGAAGATTTTGTATATATTAGGTTCAATTGTTCAATGTTTACAAAAATGTCGATTATTTTAATAACGTCAACTTTCTATTAAGGAAGACACTAATCTAGTTGTGTCTCCTACGTACTTTCTGCAAATGCAGACTTGGATATTACTATTGACTTACTATCTAATCTGGTGAATTGTGATTTTTATTTAAAGAAAAATATAATAAGAATTTGATATTCTTGATAAATTTATAGTTTGGAGTTGATGCCACTTAAACGGGAACTTTGGAGCCACGCATTCTGAAAAAAGATTAAATAAAAGAAAAAGCGAGATCAAACGTAATGATTTGACTTGGTAATTATGATAATTATGTCCCAAAATATGGGACAGTCCTGATTTAAAAACCCTAATAGCTCTACCTAACATACTGATAATTAAACATGATTCATCAAATAAAATGACGGACCTTGATATTCAGCAGCACTTCCACTTTAAACCTTGTGTTACTGACCATGTTAGTTCATTGTGTGCGAAGCAATCTGGTACCTACTTTCAGAAATATTTCAGAAATATTTATTTATTTATTCATCATGTTCTCCAGACAGCTTTATGCTGGTATAAGGAGAAATAAGTACAATGTTTTCATAGATAAGTACAACAAATCAAGTACAAGCACAAAAAGATCAGAATGAATTAAACATACAAAGCATGCACGTAATTAAATCAAGAAAAACAATACATAAGACTCAACACGTCAATAAATTAAAATAAGAAATATCAATTCAAATAAAGACAAAACAAAGCAATAAATTAATAAATATCCTCATCAGTAACATAAAAAACAAAATATTATAAAACATGGTGTTAATTTAATAAATAATATCATCAGTCATATATCTAAAAAAAAATCAAACACAAACCAAAGCAGTAAATCAATAAATATCCTCATCAGTCATAAAAAAAAACAAAATAGAAACAAAGTAAAAAATCAACAATTATCCTCATCAATCATACAAAAAAACAAAGCATTAAATTATATCATCATCAGTCAAACAAACAAGTAAATACAAAACATAGTATCAAATTTATAAAATATTCTCATCCATTATTTTAAAAATAAACAAAGCACGCATGAGACATGCACGAGAAAAAAATAATAATAAAAAACTGAAGCAACAAAACATAATATGCAAGAGATTAGTCAAGTCATGATTAGTAGTCAAATAAGTTACTTGCCAAAAGGGTTCCTTAATTAGATATCAATTAGGCATGAATTCAGTGGAGAGCAATAATTGAGAGTCCAAAATTAAAATCTGTACAACAGAACAGACCACACTTGACCAATCTCTGATGGAGATTCAAATTGATCCCATCACCATAGAATCTGGTCTCAATTATTATCAAATGGCATACGAGCCATCTCTATTCTGCCTTTGGTTTTGATTTCTGTCAAAATGCTCCCGAGATATTAGCGCTATTCAATGCAAGACACTTTTGAGATCTTCACGTTCAAACACCATCAGTTTTCTACTCTCACTTCAGCCTCATTTGCCCTATTGACAAGAATCGGAAAGCCTTCAATACTGTCTACAAAAACTAAAGTTTCGTCAGCATAGGTATCTCATACTTATGATATTTATGTGTTTGATCCACGTCATTCTCACTTAACCAAGACTTCTTAAACTTTTCCTTTCGACCGATTTACATTCATTCTTTCAAGCTTGTTTCAAATGAACGAAACACAATATTTCACAAAAAAAAATATAATTAAAAAAAAACTATAGGCACCTACACTAAAAATAAATTATGACACACAAAGATAAAGAGTTAAAATAAAGATTCATTGAAAAGGGTAGGTGTAATTATTTTTGTAACATTCTATTTTTATTCCGCCATTAAATTAAAAAGAGACAACAACATTCATTATTATTCTGACGTCATAAAATAAAATTTAAGGGTAAATAAATTATTATCACGAAACAGTGGCTACGTTATCATTATTAATTTCGAATTCCGCTTACATACTCGCTTCTTCTATCCTTTGCACGTCAATTTACGATTTATATATTGCATCCCGCTCCCGCTGAAAATATTATTAATAATGTTATGGGATGTCACATACATCAAACATGTCGTACGGAATAATCCCGCGGGATACGTTTTATGACATTTATCACGTAGTTTTAAGTCTTTTCGGACTTGTCTCTCTTATTATTATTTCTCCCTTTATTATCTACCTACCTACCTACCGTGTGTTTCGTCGAGACGTTCTATTTTTTTTTTCATATTGTTCTGTAACACATGCGCTATGGCGCGAGCGCTTAGCGACGATCGCCGTTTGCTCACAACGGCGAGCGACGTTCGCAGCAAGGCGCAAGTGTTCATCACTTCTTATAGGTAAAGGTTTTTTACTTCAAATTAATTGACATTTTGTCAAATCAAGTAGTACGTATAATTCAAAGGTAGTACCTACTTTTCAAACCCAGTTGAACATTTTTTCAATTTTATAGAAAACTATGTCCAGTCGAACTTCGTCCCTCCTCTGAACCCATGATTATTTTTTATTTATTAGCTAAATTGCATTCAGTTTATTGAGTATTCAACAGATAGTATATACCTACCTATATCTTTCTCTCAATATAAAAAAAACCTTAACATAATACCTGCTTAGAAAACGAACAAACAATTTTATGACGTTTTAAATAAAACTCAAACGATTCTTAGGTCTTATGTACGCTCTTTAGAAATAAAATCACCCTTTTCATGAACGTAGTTGTTGAACGTTGTTGTTATCAGTTGAAATGGGAGCAAAAAACGCAAAAATTAAAAACTTAAATTAAACCCGAAATATAGTAGCTAGAAAGCCTCTGCTTTCATCTAAACCATCCTTGGGTAACCCTCGACATCGCCGATCATTTACATCGAAATCCGTCCAGTAATAAAGGAGGAGTCAGGTAACAAAGAAAACGGCTAGATTTTTATAGAGTAAGATATAATAATTTATCCAAGTAAACCTTAATTCTCATATTTTTTCAACTCTCATTTTTATTCTAAAATCTTTTTTACTGAATATTTCAAATTGCTTTTAATTGATTAAATTTCACCGATTTTATAATGTTAGTGCGTGAAAAACATGTTTATTACATCAATTAAAATTTAAACAAAAAAGTGTTTTTTTTTAACCAAAATCGTTTTAATTTTTGTTTTCTCATTTGGTTAAATAAACTTTCTAAACAACTTGTATAATTTAAAATTTATTGACATCGTTAGTTATACATTGGTAACGTTATTATTCAACTCTTCGATATTGGCGCTTAATGGTATTAACGTTATAAGTAACCATCCATATTGTTGTCATCTCGTTCATGCATAATGAATGTCTGTGTAGCTGTCTCATTCAAATAAAACTCTCTTCAAATGGTCTTTGGGACGGCATTAACATGTCAATGTCAGGTAGTTTATTATCATTTAAATTTGTATTTATTATTTCGTTAAAAGGCCGTTAGAAATTGTCGTTTTTTTCGCTGTTTCGTTCAGCAAATTTCATTGCTCTTTAGCAAAATTGCAGACCTATTATTTTAAGTGTTTAACGTCTGTCGAGAAAGCTATGTACCTACCTAGTTAAGAATAAATATTAAAAATTAAAAATTATTTATGTTCGCTTATGTTCCATCGTTTGTACCTTGTGTCTAAATGTTTAATCTAATTTGATTTGAAAAACGAAGATATTCGAAAAACAATTCAGTTAACTGCAGAATTACTTTCAGCTACCTTTGTTATAGAAGTATTTCAAATTGAGGAAGATAAATGTCCGAACACTCCGATTCTATTACAAAAATGTTTAATTATTATTATTTGATCGTTAAAAAAATATTTATGACAAGCTGCTTGAGATCGAGCGCGGTGGAGAACTACCGTTGCCTCCTCATGCCCCTAAGTGGGGTCAAAAAGGGAGTGTGTATGTTATTAAAACTTCAACAAACCGCCATTACTCGCATGATTTTGGTAGAAAGTAGATATTTTTCAAAATTAACAGCATTGTTATGTTTTGTGGTGATCATTGTGGAATCGTTTACAGAACCATCGTGGGTAGGTTCTACAAAGGGCTCTTTCGATTTTCTAAGAGTTTATGACCATTGATTTTTATACTCATTACCTATTTTTCTATTACCGTGCTAGGCCGAGTACTCACTTGAGCCGTGAGTGCGAGCCATTGCATCCACATTATCAAAAGGATGCACGCGTTCCGGCCGCATATGATTTGCGAACCACGTTTGATAATATTGATACAATGACTCGTGTTCGGGGCTCAAGCGAGTATTTGGCCTTACTTCGTTGCATCGTAGCAGTTCTTACAACAAACAAAAAAAAAAGCGGAATTAGTACAGACGTTGACATGAGATGTGACGGCAAAAGGGAAAAAGGACTCCATCCCGAAAAAGAATTCTTAATTCAAATTCGGTCATTTGTCATCGGGGCACATAATGTATGCATCTGCCCGCTATTAACAACAGAAATAACGCACCACTAGGTAGGTACATTTATGTGTGGCTTGTGAGAATGACATCGTATTGTTAGTCGGTCACTGTCCAGAACTATTTTATTATAAAGATTCCATATAGCAAAACAAGTCGTATTCCAAATTCTAAAATTCGATTCCATTTTCAAATATCCCTAAACTCTGTTCGATAGGTAGGTGCTTTAGGATGAAACTGATACTTCGCTTACGGCTGTAGTAGATCTTTCAGCTTACAAGTTTTAAGCTATCAAGCTGGAATTATTAATCCCGACGTTATTTATTTGAACGAGACAAATCTCATTTAATTACTGGGATATCGACATATTATTATATTTCCTACCGCCGGCCGCCGTTCGCCGTCATATCTCGTTTCAATCATTCGAGACGGGATGATGTGTTCAGCAAAACCGATTCGTTAAAATATGCGCTTATTATGTCTGTGTTAAAATATTGAATTTCCATCAGAATTTCTACTTTCTACACCAAATATAACATACCTAATAATAATTTGACGGATATAATAATAATAATTATTATACATTCGACGACTCAGTTTCACTCGTATCACCTAAATTCCAAGGTATCTATAAACTTTATTTCTCCAGTCAGTCACAATAAAAAAAGCAATGATCCTGTATTGTGTCGTATCTGCCAAATAGGAACATTCTGTACCTTTTTGACTCTTTAGCTACTTAAAGCTTGTGTCGAGAAAGAGGAAGATAGTCGGCACCTGGGATCGAACCCACGACCTCCGCATGAAACAGTACGAAAGCCGTCGTCTTAACCGCTAGTCTACCAATCACTTCATTTAAATCGAAAAGAAATCGTTCTACGTCTATAGCACGTGGATCATTATCAAAAGGTCACAGTGCCGGTTTCCGGTTGGATCTGATTTTTTCTATGCTTATTTTTTTAAGATTTTTCCACGACATATCAACTTGGATTTTCCATTATGAGGTTGTTAGTTTAATTTTTTTACCAAGCATGTGCTAAGAAAATTATACAGCATTTCTATAAACAACGATTTTGATTTATTTAGACATTTTCTCAAATTAAAAATGGAAAATAAATTACTAAATCGCACCATTATTTTTAGTTATTAACGAAGACGTGATATTATTATTTTCTTTTGCTTAAGGCTCATTTTTCATCATATTATTTGACTAGATAACAAAACAAAATAAGTCTATTACAATTTTTATTGGCAAGTATGCTTGATCTTTTCATCACACTTTTTGAATTCAATGACAACAAAAAATACAATGTAAACATTATTGACAAATGGTCGTACCGTTGGTATCAATATGATGTCACTGTCAAGATGCTTCGTTCCAGAAAGGGAGTTGTTTTTTAGAAACAAATTTTACGACACATTTAAAGCTCCCTTGATAAACTGCCTTTCTGTTTTCTCTCTGGAACTACCCTTCCCTTCACCCCTCAACCATCCCCGTTATGACAGCCCCTTATTGTTATTTCGATTCTGATTAATGACAAACATTCTGATACTAAAAAACAAGAAAGTATTTTTGTAAGATTGTTATTTAAAAAAAAAACGTGATTTTCTTTTGCTACGTGTAATGAGACATCTTCCACAATAGGTATAGGTATCTATAATATTAAAGAAAGTCGGGTTAGTGCGAACACTCGAGATCGGATGAACTGATGTTTTGTTGGATTCTTCTCCGCTCCAAATAACAGAATAAGAATTATTAATAGGTAATTACGAAAAATGGATAGCGAATATTAAAAAATATAATAAATATAAATGTTAGTATGCAACGAATTTCGATACAACAATGCCACCTGTGAAATATTCTTTAGAAACACAATTTTTATTTACAATTTATTTTATTCACAACCATTGAGATTAAAAATATTGGCACGCAGATTTTTGATGGATTTTGGAAATTAAATTGTCGTTTGACACAAACTGTCAGTTGTTCGATAGTTGGTGCGATTGACAGAACTCGGATGGAAAATATGTGGCTTAAAACAGATGCATCGGTCGGAATGAAATTGGTAAAGTCATTTTTATCATTCTTTCAAAGTGAAATCAATTTTCATAGTAACGACTACAGGACAACGTCTGTCGGGACAGCTAGTTTTTCTATAAACCACATTATCACATATAACTGTAACTCAATTATCGACCTCTCTAGCCAAGCGGTATAGGCGTGTTTTGCAGATCGAGAGGTCCCGCGTTCGATTCTCAGTCAGGTCAGAGGTTTTATTGTTTTTTTTTTTTTTTTTAACTTGAAATTTCCACCCGGCATTGGCCTGTCTCAGTTGGATGGAACTGGTTTACTGAAAAAAACTGCCAAAAATTGGGCACTAATTTCAGCCGGCTATAGTGGCACCACTGACACCTTTGTATAGAAAAGTGTAAATTTATATATTTATAGATATCTTTTTTATTAAAACACTCCAAAAACCAACCAAATATTGTTTTTTGTGACGTAAATTTGCTTTTTTTAAATTTGGTATGTATAAGTAATATGGCATAATACTCGCGTTTTATATTATATTTGTATAAGTATTTGTAAATGGTATTATTTTTAGTATTTTAGCATAATCTATTGATTTGTCAATTTCAATATATTCTCTTTGTTTTAACTGGATTAGTTGGCAGAGATCCTTCGGGATAAGTCCGCTCTTTCGACTGTATTTTTTACTGTCACCAAGTCACCACACTTTACTTTGGAATAATAATATTTATTTATTTTATTTATTCGTTTTAGACATACATACGCGTACGTACATACGCGTCACAACTAATTATTATTTATTCGAATCCGGAGGTATGTATTTCAAAAGAGTATTTTATTTTATAAACGAATCTAGAATAAAAGTATAATTATTAATTAAACCTAGCCCTCTCCAAATGAAACGCAATCAATTGAATATTTTAACAATTTCCATAACAATGTGTTGTTATATTTTTTTATACATAGAGGTACTTGTTTGAAGTTTAATTTTAAAATTTTGATATTCTCACGTATTACGCAGAAATACAATAGCAAAATTAAACACTTTTATATCAATATAATATAGATAGAATGTGGGTGAATGCTGCAAAGTGTTCATAGAGGTTCGTTATAATTATTATTATTGGAAAATATAAATACATACTTACTTATATAGAAGAGGTATGAATTATGATAATATAATTATAATGAAACCGATCTCAGTTGCCCGGTGGTATTAGGTGCTAACTTCTGATCAAGAGGTCCCGGGTTCAATTCCCAGTATGATCAGAATTTCAAGCCGCTGTTGGCCTGTCTCCGATTGGATGAGACCGGTTGACTAGAAAAAATTGCCTCAGGCGATAAGTTCCACCAGTTATACCGACACTTTTGTATAATCAATCAATCAATCAAAACTCCCTTTGAACTCCACTTAGGAGCATAAGTAGGCAACAACAGCTATCCATTGCGCTCGGTCTTGCGCAATGCTTATGAGTGTAAATTTATTTACTTTGTAAAACAATAATTTAACATCTTTTTATGAGACATTTGAAAAGTCAACAGAATGGTTGGAGGTTGGTAAACTTTTTGAATAAAGTAAGAGGTTTTGAGTAAAAAATTATCAAAAAAATATATATGTAACACCAAAATACTCTTGATTTTTTAAAATGGGTTCATGCTATATTATAACCTTTTGAAAACTTTGCTAGCATGGAATACTCTTTGAGAAGTTTTTCAAGATTTATTTATTTATTTATCGTATGGGTTTTTTTTTTCAAGATATTATAATCGGTCAACAATTCGAATCATACACCTCCACTAATATTAAGTCAGTTCGTTACCTGCCTACAATATTATGTATGTACCTAGATTCAAAACTTTTCAAACAAAATAACAACGTGTACTCCGTTGAGAAGCCTTCAGGTAGAACAAAACGCGTGTTAAACTCTTCTCCAAGTTAAATAACTTCACGTTCTTATGCTAAACCATTGTTAAATAGGGGTAGTATCCACCATGTTCGCTGCACTGCCATGACGGTTTAATGAGCTTAGGAGCAATTAAATCTGTTATAACTTAATTTTTCTTATTAAATACTCATCAATCCACCAATATTTTGAACAAACTGGCTGACAGTTTTATGGTAAGTAAAATACGAGTAATGTTAAAACTGACTGACTAATGCTAAATCGTGAAGAGAGAATGACAAAAAAGTTCTATAATTCTGAAAGAATGGGTGCACGGAGAGGCGGCAAACATAGAACAACATGGACAGATCTTAATATCAGTGCAGTCAAAAATAACTGATCTTTGTCAGGAGAAAGGAATAGGATAAATAATTGTAGGTATGCGGGACACTTTGCTGTTGAATGAAGAAAAATAGATTTGTCTGGATAGGAATGAATGGATGTCCGTACTTTCTGCCTACCTCCTGCTAGAAACGGCGTAATGTGTAAAAAAAAGAAAAGGTTTGTTGTGACAAAAATATCCCTCTTAATAGTCGATGGTGTTTTTTGAGATCTGAACTAACAATTCTACCTGCTTCATATTTTTTTTTTTTTTTTTACCCATCACGCCGTGTCCCGTAAGGGGTAGGCAGAGAGAACGGACCTCCACTCTTTTCTATCCAAGCATACTTCTTTCGCTTCTTCCACCGACATACTATTTCTCATACAGCTTCTCCTATTTCTCATACTTCTTATCTGGCCTTCCTTGAGGACGGAATCGATGTGTTCGATCCACGTCATTCTCGGTCGCCCACGCTTTCTTACACCTTTCCTTTCAGCCTTATGAATTATCTTTGTCATTTTGTTTGCATCCATTCTTTCCACATGCCCAAACCATCTCAACTTATTAACTTTCATCTTTGTCACAACACTTACTTCCATACCACATTCTTTCCTAATATTTTCATTCCTTTCCATATCCCATAAAGTTTTTCCACATATTCTTCGTAGAGATTTCATCTCTACTGCATTTATACTACATTCTTCTTTTTTCGTCCATGTCCACGTTTCACAACCATAGATCATCGATGGTAGCAGGATTGCGTTATGCACTAGTTTCTTTGGTTGTAGTGAGACGTTGTTGTTTCTCATTATAGGTCTTAGTGCACCGCCCACCCTGCAACCAGCAACTTTCCTACGTTCGATTTCTTTTTCACACTTTCCATCACGACTAAACATGCTTCCTAAATACACATACTCATTCACTTGCTCAAGACATTCATTTTCTACGGTTACTTTGCAATTCCTTCTTGCTTCATCCCTTTCAAAATACCAAAACCTTTGTTTTGCTTACATTCATTTTTAGACCATTTTTTGCACAATTTTCAAACACACTTGACACAAGTTCTTGCAAATCATTTTCACACTCAGCCATAAGTACTAAATCATCTGCATACATAAGCGCACATACCTTTATTCCATTTAGTTCAACCCCTATATTTATATCTTTTAACCCACTGACGCAAAAATCAAAGAACAAATTAAACAACCAGGGTGACATGACGCACCCTTGCTTCACACCTTTCGTAAGATAGAACTCCGGTGAAAGGTGACTGTTCACCTTCACACACGCAGTACTTTCCGAATATAGCGAAGCAATGGCACGAATCAACCGGCTATTCACTCCATAAATTGATAGAACTTCCCATAATTTACCCCTGTCTACCCTATCATATGCCTTTTCCAAATCTACGAATGCACAGAAAAGCTTCTGATGTTTACTCAAAAGCTTCTCCGTAATCATCCGCAGAGCGAAGATCTGATCGGCACACCCCCTCCCATTCATAAAAGCCCCTTGTGCATCCCAAACTTTATTTTCAGTTATTGTTCTAACCCTTTCTACTAAAATTCTACTATATAATTTACCCACGTTGCTCAACAAGCTGATTGCATGATAGTTGCCACAGTCCAACCGGGAGCCCTTCCCCTTGTACAGAGGGCAGATAATGGCTTTCCTCCAGTCACCTGGGGTACGGCCTTCCGTCCAGCACAAGTTGAAAAGCTCCAGGCACCACTGCAGCGTCACTCGGCCGCCATACCTGATAAGCTCCGTTGCTACCCTATCGCAACCTGACGCTTTCCTATTTTTTGCTTTTTTAAGCGCATTCATAAGTTCATTCATACTGATTTGCTGACTCTCATCACCCTGTCCATTTATACTTACTTGGCACAAACTGCCGCATCCATCCTTGGTTTCAAACAACTCTTCAAAATGCTCTCTGCTTCATATTAATTTGCATTATTAGAATAAACGAGTTTTTCTCCGGAGATACGGCTCCCACTCTCAGTGTTTGACCATCTGAATTCTACATTATTTAGAAATGCATTTTAATCTTACCATAATAATTCGGTAAAATTTGGGTTTAATTAAGTCTATTCATCCAACAACATAATATAGAATAATGTAACATGCTTCACATGTGACTTATTTCCTACTACACCGCCATCTCTTGGATTTTTTTAGAGATATGCAACTACAGAGGAATTGTTTTTATTACAAACTTATGGCACGTCGAACTTCACCCCGCATCTGAATCAACAATAATAATTATTACATAATGCAATATATTATTATAAGTGAAATTTAATTCTGTTAATATGTAATTTACTGTATTAATGTAAAAAGTCAAAATTGTTATTTTTTATTCTGGGTTAGATCGAAGTTCGATGGGGGGGCAGCTAGTAAAATACCTATATTTTGTCAATTCCCTGAGTTTATTAAACGTTATTCGGAGAAAACGGAACACCACTTTTATATGAACAACTAGCTTTCCCGACAGACGTTGTCCTGTGGAGCCTTTGTTCCTAACCAGAGGCGGTCCGTTCATTGTGCAGCTACAAAAATAACCTAACTAAATAATAGCATTAAAATATTAATTCCAAAACGTCCATATTTCATTCGTATTCAAAGCTCAGACGGGATCAACGCCAGAATATAATTATATGCGCGCAATTTGGTTGACTTTGTAAGAAATACTTATGTCTAAAACGCCCGAAACGAGTGGGTTAGGTACGTTAAGAGTGGCAATTATGTTTGCGAGAATGAGAGGGTGCAGGTGCAGAAGACAATAATTTTATTGCTAGATTTTTTCAAAGATGGCGTCGCAAGAAATCGTTCCATGTTAACTTTAATATCATATTTTATATCATTTCTTATCCATTTTTAATTTTTTTTTATTAGTTATTCTGTTATCTGGAGTGGAGAAGAATCCAATAAATCACACATCGGAAGAATCTAGTGTTCGCACTAATCCGACTTTAATTAAATTAGAGATATTAATTTTATTTACTTTTACCAGTTTCAAAGCAGAGGTTTTCCTTTTTTTATTATAATAACCTCAGTATCGATATGAAACATCATGTTTCAACATTTTAGATTCTCTGAAACATATTTTTTTTTGCATTTTATTTTATTTTTGGGTGACATTAATCGCCAAATTTGTACTTAAATAATTTACATAATAAGTTAAATTAACTCAAGCCTCTTTTCGTTTTACTTTCATATCTAATTTATTTAGAATTTTGAAATGCATTATGTTTATTTAATAAATAAACAAAATATTGTATGACGAACTCTGTCCCCTTCTGTCGGATGTGCTTTTGTCAATGGGTTTTATATTTCACCCCCTGAAACCATCCCCCGTGCATTCATATCGTACGGATCATATTACTTATTAAATGTTGGAAAATTTCCAACTCCATCTCCCAAGTTTTCTCATTGTCTTAAACGCGTTGATAGTTACACGCTGCATCAATTAAAACTTTGCTTAGTTTCGGTCTTCTGAAACAATACCTGGAACTTTTTTTTGAGAAACAGATTTTACTCCTCTCTGGAAATAATTATTCTCTCCAACATTATTGTGTTAGGGTCTGTTATCATGGTTTTCCGCCCCCATTCAGCTCTGTCTTGTGTATCCTCGCGGCAGAAATTTCAATGCCCTTTATCCATCTGTACCTACCATGTTAATTTGCTGCACTGAATCTTTTTGGATACGTAAATCACACCTCGACGATCACGAAATTACGATTATGTCCACATTTTTTCTTATAATATTGATGATCTGGACAACGCAACGGTCTAAATACGACCCAGTTGCAATTTTGTAATTCAAATTCCATGATAATGGACCACCCCATATTCCAAAGATTTTCAAATTTAAATAACATACGTCGAAAATTCGTAGTGCATTTGGCAAGTCAACCGTTATTTGTGTGCGATTTTTTTAATCTCAACATAATTCTCTGGCTTATCTTCATCTTCTTTAAGTGCCCTGTCGAGTCCCCACAATGTTTCCGATTACTTCGGCGAACTTGTCCCTGTCCTGCGCTGCTCGAAACAGCTTCTCCACATTCTTAGATTGCGCAACCAGGATACCTGTCTCCTACTAGGCTTTTGGAGTCCCTCTTATTCATCAGAAGAAAGTATTTCTCTCCTTGCAGTACATGGCCCAGATTTGATATTTTTATATCCCTATATCTCGCCTCATGACTACAGTATTGATTACCATATCTGTCCAGGGGATTTTGAGCATTCGACAATGGAGCCACAGATCAAATGCTATCAGTCTGTTCCTTAAGTTGTCATTCAATGGCCATGTTTCACAATCGTGCACTAAGATGGACTACATAAAGCATATAATTAATTAGTATCTGCCGGAGTTTTAAATTTATAGTATTGTCGAAACTTTTGCTGCCTCAATTCTGCACTTAACCTCCCCAATATTCTGGTTCGATAAATTGTTTTTTTCTGCTTGCCTTTATATCCTTTATTTGAATTTTTTGATTATATGTTTTGATAATTTGATTAAATGTGAATCCTAAATAGAAAATAATTGAAATTAAAAAAAAAACTGTCAAAAATATAAGTCATGAAACTAATTAAATGTTAAAAAAAAATAATACCTACTTACCTTTACGATTTTTCATTTTTATTTTCAGGACCTACGTACGGAATGCCTACACCTATCACCTGAGCGAGATATTTTTCACAGTCGTCAATGAGTATACGGATTGGGAAAGAACAGTTCTTGTAAGTACCTATAACCTACATTATTAAACCATCGATGATAAAAAAAATGATAAAAATTAAACACCAAAAATAATATTAAGTCACTTTAGCCATTTTGCTTTTTGTATTAAAATGAATCTGTGCTCACTCGAAGTGAACACAAATACACATTTGACATCTTTCACACTAACCCAAATGTTTGTGTCATGAAAGCGAAAATGGTCGGCACGGCCGGGATTCGAACTTATAACCTCCAATACGCTGAACGTAAGAAAGCCGCCGGCCGATTGATACCATTGGACTAACAACCATTCCTACATTTTTATAAACCTTTATTATTGTATTCGTTCCTTTGAAGCAGTGCTGAAGATGCGACTGTCCAGGACGACTATAGTCTATCTAATAAAGATGGAAGGTGTGAAAAGGAGATTGAAAGAAGGAAACTGGCTGGTAGAAAGGTTAGCGGTGCACTTAGACCTCTAATGAGAAATAATAACGTATCTCTTAAATCCAAACAGTTGATGCACAATGCAATCCTGATTCCATCCATGATGTATGGTAGTGAAACTTGGACATGGACGAAAAATCTGGAAGATGGAATAAATGCTGTGGAAATGAGATCACTGCGTAGGATATGCGGAAAGCGACTGATTGATAAGGTGAGGAATGATAATATTAGAAAGGAATGTGGAGTGGATGTTAGCGTAGTGACTAGAATGAAAGTGAATAAATTAAGGCGGTTTGGGCATGTAGAGAGAATGAACGAGGAGAGAATGACTAAAAAGATATATAAAGCTGAAAGAATGGGTGCACGCAGACGAGGCCGACCTCGAATGACATGGTCCGACCATATCGGTTCAGTCTTAGAGGAGGACCAAGTCAGGAGCAAAAGGAATATAAGAGCATGCATGCGGAATGTTATGCGTTTGGAAGAAGCGAAATAGGTTTGTTTGGATAGGAAAGAATGGAAATCCGTACTCTCTGCCAACCCCCTTCGGGAAACGGCGTGATGGGTAAAAAAAATCGTTATTTAGATTGAAATTGGATCGGTATTGCGATGGAAATGCAAATTAACCCCTCAGAAATAGGTCGGATTTGTTATGAAAGACTTTCTAGACCTCAGTACAAATAATGATTCCTTGCTGGTGTTTGACAAAATGAGCAATCGCTTCACTTAACTCGTTAGTAACGAAATAGTTTGCATGAAAAATCATACAAAATTATGCGAGCTCTACCACTAAACGTGTTAATTAAAATTAAATATGGCTGCCAAAGCGGGCGGGAGTGATTCCAGACTTATGTTATTCCTCAATCGAGCGAACGTTTGATTTCACAATTTCCCCTCGTAGCTCATTACCGTTAATTACATTTGACATTTTCTTAATAAGAGAACGCCAATATCACTATTATTATTATTACTAGCGGGTATACCTACGCCATAATAGCCAAACAGTTTGACAACCAATTAAAACTTGCTTACTTTCTATGTCCTCGGAGAGTATAGTACACGCTCTTTAACAAGTTTCGTAAGACACTCAGCGATTTCCAAACGTTCGTGCGCTACGTAAAACTTTAACAGCGTTCAAACTAGTTTTAAAATATTATTATATTGTTATCGGAAAGTATAAGTGTGCGAATGAGCATGTGCTTTTTTATGAAATACTAGTTTTCACACCCGCTATCGAACAAAGTGTGAATTACAGGTAAACGTCGATTTTTTATATCATAAAGTAGGTAGAAGTCAATCAAACTTTGCTATTCCTATGTCCTAATATGCCCTAATCTTTTAATCATTTGGAGAAATCTGCTTCTTCTATGCTTCCCTACCAAAGGTACCTATTTGAGGCTAAAAGCTTCTTCCAAAGCAAGCCTCAACATATGGCCCAGCTAAGTCATTCGAAATGATCCATCGTCTTCAGTGGTGAATTCATACATTTCTGTCAAACTCTGCTTCATTACCAACCTATAATTATTAGTATAAAAATTGCTCAAAACACTGCCTGATCGATAGAGTCAATGTAGTGGTGCATGAGTTCTGTTGTTTGAAACGGGTAGATACACATTCACCAACATACATTCAAATTTACCTCATACAGGAACCGCATCAGTTCTGTTGTCCACTGTGTGTAGGAAGGAACTCAACTGTACCTACACCTATCAATTTATTATCTTTCGAGATTTATACAAAGTTCATGACGTGTGCCCATAGTAAGTTGTTAATAGTCAATCTTTTTTTAAGATCACTACTTAACTTGTATGAGACTATTTTTATGAATTGTGCCGCTGTGATATCAAATTAAAGATAACATAGGATAAAAACAGTTTTCCAGTGATCCAAAAAAACAACGAACCACCTATACAAAAACAAAAACTATAATTTGTAGATTAGGTATGTATGTATAACAAAAGCTTATTGTAGCGTAAACTTCCTAAGAAAGTTGTCAAAAGTTTTGTATAAATCTCAAGCTAGAAATACAACCGTATGTACGTTTATAAGGAGAAAATACTTTTCATTAATAATTATTACTTCTCCGATTGGAAAACTGTGGGGGTCCACCTCGCCTCGCCATTATTCAAAAGTCTTTTAATTTATTCTGTTAGTAGATTTTATCCGCAAATCTACCAGACATAGTTCATCTATCCAATCAATTGCTATATACCTACCTAGTAATTTGAAATTCTCTAACGTCATATTCGTAAAAAATATTGTTTTTAAAAATTATTATTTTGAATCATTTAATCAAAAGATTGATCGATCATTATTTCCAGCCTTCGAAATAATAGTAGAAGACGGTCGTAAGCCCGTAGTGGTTTGTTCATACCATTTAAAATTCGAACAGAACTAGTCAGTCATTTAGTGAGTTGTTTATAGGTAGGTACCTATGTTCGATCGTTATTTTTTTGTCGTTCTCACTAATTTTGTACTCACCCAAAGTGAACACTTAAGCTCGGTACTCACTTGGCGCCGTGAACGTGTATCGTTATATCAATTTTATCAAAAGGATGCAAGTGTTCCGCTCGCGTTCGCTTTTTTTAATCACCTATACACTTAACCTTTCGATTAAATTGATGCAATGTCACACGTTCGCGGCGCAAGTGAGTACGATGCTTTATATACACTTCGACACTCGACATCTTTCATAGATTTTATTAAAGCTACTGTTCTGAAAGTGGAGATGGTCGCCAGCAGGGTTCTAACCCGTGACCTCCATTACGCTGTGCTTATAAAATACGTAAACTGAACCGCTGGACTACCAAATCAATCAATCAATAGTCCCTTTAACACCCCACACAGCAGCATAAGGAGGCAACAAGAGCTATCCATTGCGATTGATCTTGCGCGGTGTTTATGACCTCCTCCCACACCATGTCCAAATCCCTCAGCTCTGCTTCGAAGGAGCGGAACTCAGCGTGAGAGAGTCTTCCTCGTCTTCGCGACCCTGATGGGAGGAAGAACCTCTCTCCTCGGCCAACTGTCGTTCGGCATCCTTAACACATGCCCTAGACAAATCCATCTCCTCTCCACAATGGTAGAGATGACGAGCCTTCGTTGAGTGCGCCAGCATATAACCTCGTTCGTGATGCGGTGGAACTATCTAAACCCAAAATTTTCCTGAGGCACTTAATTTCAAATGCAGAGATTTTTTGTACCAAATACATACCTCAAAATTCGTTGATCGCCAACCATCAGGGTCGCCAAGAAATTTCACCAAACTAGCTTTGAGGGAGTTTCTTGGTGGTCTGCAAATAAAAGGAACTTTCTCAGATTTCTCAATTCTCAATTCTTGTTTAAAGATTCGTCTGGTTGAAGTGGTTGGTAGCCCAGCAGTTACGTAGCCGGCTTTCGTACTGATTCGTTCGGAGGTCGTGGGTTCAATCCCAAGTGCCGACCATCTTCCTCTTTCACGACACAAGCTTTAAGTAGCTTACTGTGAAAGAGTCAAGGAGTGTTTTTTGCTCACTTTGATTGAGATTTTGCGTTCACAGATTTATTTGTATATAAAAAATAATACTTGGAATAACACAAAAAAAAAAAACTAGCATAACGTTATGGATGTTAAACGTATGAGTAGGATCAAAACATTTTGTTAAACAAAGCGAAACTTGACGTTAGAAACCTCTTGAAAACCAATTCTATTACTATGTAGAATAAGAAGAATTATGTTAATGTAAGAAAATTTTAAAAGCATTCAATTAATTCGGTTCTAAAGAAAGTCGTTGTACGAAAAGATTGGGAGGAAATCGATAATGTGAAAAGGAAAACAGTAAATTGTGTGTCCGAACCCAGGAGAAGAGGTACATTTCTTTTTAGAAATGGGCTTTAGAGAGCAGATAGGAGCGTAGAACGTCTTTCAGTCCAAATTTACGTATATGACCCCAATACAGATAAGGCTCTTGAAATGTATGTAGGTCGACTTAAATGTGTATTCTCTTTTATGTACTACAGAGTGGTTGTATTTTCCATTTAATTGGCCTCTTCGCTTGTTATTCCAAGTTCTCACTCGGAATATTTCATTTATAATCTGGAGGGAGACTCTAAAGAAAATCTTTGAAAAAGTTCAATACAGCTATTTTATTTATTTATTTCAATTATCATCCTTTGACCTTCACTAGGTACTAAATGTTGTGCTTAAGTAGGTACCTTTAGATCAAAATGTAAACAGAAATTTATTTGTATGCAAAATTTTTAATTTATAAGTTGATACTTATTGCAAAGTTATTATAAATCAACATTTATTTTGAACTTAAAATACATTTTGAATGAGAACAAAAACATCAAGAAAGCCTTTGGTAAAGATAATTAAGTTCATTTATTAAATTTTGAAATTATTTGTATCTTTTATTTTTACGCTTGACCTTTTCTCCCTAATATTATTTTCTTCAAAACAAGATTCTTATTACGTTTAATTGAATTGATTTACATTTACCTTTGATAAGTCAATAGTATTACTTAATATTAATTTAGATTTCTATTTGATTTATTAAAAAACTTTAACTCGACATCAAACGGGTCTTCTAATTGTCATCCGGAGATACGACGTTCCAAATAAACTTGATTAATCATACTGTAATGCATTATATGAGATGCTCGTAACCCTTTTGAAATTGTACGTAGTTTGAGACCTTTCGAAAACTGATAGCGCGTCCGAGCGTCGAGCGATCATAACATTGTTCTCAATTTGAACGGTCCGTCCGCATTTGAGTAGGAACGTATATGACGCTCGACGAGCGGACGCGCAAACACTTTCCAATTGGGACACATACTAAAGATTAGGAAAAGTTCAAATGGAGCGATGTCACCCCAAAAATGACCGTTAGTGGGGAAAACCAAATGGATGACGTGGAGTGATAGGGTGAGTCGGAAAGCCATCACTCCAAAATTCAATCAAGTCAAGCCATTCGTCCATCGTTTCAAAGGGATCATCAATTCTTAGACGTTCTTAGACACCTATAAATACTGTGATGATCTTGGCATTCCATGACATTTTAAGATAATAGATTTACCCATTTGTGTTTTTATATATTGAACGTTTTTAACTCTTGTTTCGTATTCATAGTACCTAATTCCTAACATTGTCCAACCTACCCTTTCGTATGGTCGCACCTGCGACAATTTTCTATGTGTTAAGACAATCTATGTGTCAAAAGTCAATCAGTATGCTAGTAGCCCCCGTGGGGACCGCATATATTTTCGTACTGTCGTTGAAACTGACATCAAGTGAATTCAGCGAGTTACGTTTACGTGTGTTTTACGTTTTGTTTATATGTGTTATTGCAAGTACATTACAAGCTCCCGTGGGGTAATTACATCGTCGCTGCAACTGACAGTTTTAGTTCTGCGAGTTTACGTGTGTGTGTTTAAGTATTGTTTATTGCAAGTTAACTGTTTTTTTTGGTGAAAAGGATATAAAAGGACAGCCAGTAAAACAAGGTAGGTGCGATCCTTATTCCCATCTACCCCTTTACGAAACATCACTTGGTCCATTCGAGCCTGATTGTCCTTTTACTTCCTTAATTCCGAATACGAAATATCAGGATCGTATCTTGGGTATTTTTGTGTCAATTTACATTTATTTTTTATACATATAGCCTGCAAGCAAATTGTCTCATTTATTTCTTATAATTTTTTTGTTATAAGATTTATTATTTTCATAAATTGATTTAATTTGCGTAGGTACGCACAATAACTTTGTTGTAACAAAGTGTATTGTCGCGCGGTGGGTATTCCGTGAAAGATATAATCTTGTCTCTGGTCTGTGCGTTGTTGGTGCGTTGTCTTCCTTTATCTAGTGCAGGTACCTGCGCGATTTGACGTTTCATTTTTGACATTGACATTGTTTTGTTTACATTTACATTTTTACAATGGCCAAAGTAATTAAACATAATTTGGCGCTTTTGAACATTCAAAGCTTATTTGATTTTGCTAAAGAGGCACAGCAAAACGGCGAAGAGGCATCATTGCTTAAGTTTACGATCCGATTTGCTGACATAGATAAAATAAAAGAAGAATTTGTTGAGTGTCATGTTTCAATCCAGTCTATCTCTCGAGGAGATTTTGACTCTGACGGGCATGCACTTAAATATAAACAATTCATGGAGACATATTATAGCATTAAGGAAATATATAATAAATTGTGTCCAACAGTGGTTACCAAAGTTATCAAAACAGAAAGCCAAGCTTCGACCACGATTGCATTGCCTCAAATTGTGTTGCCAAGTTTCAGTGGTTCCTATGCGGAATACACTAATTTCATTTCTATATTTAATACGTTGGTGCATCAAAATGCAACATTAAACGGTATTCAAAAGTTGCACTATCTTTTCTCTTGTTTATCGGGTGATGCACTACGAGTTATTCGACATCTTGCAATATCAGAAGAAAATTATCAAGTGGCCTATAATTTAATTAATGAAAGATTTTCTAATGTAAGGCTGATTGCTGACAATCATTTGTGCAATTTACTTTCGTTAAAACCGGTAGACAATGCCTCGCACTTGCGACTTTTTGTTGACACTCTTAAGGAGAACACGCAAGCATTAATGTCATTAAAGATAAATATCGACCAGTGGGATTTCATATTGATTCACATTTTTTCTAGAAAATTGTCTCCTGATTTACGTAATCGATTTGAACATCAGTTGTCTAAGAACAAGTTACCCAAATTTTCAGAATTTTTATTATTTTTAGAAAACCAATGCCATGTGTTGGAAGTAACATCTGTGAAATTTACAAGGGAAAAACCTGTAAAAGGGGTTTTTCATTCAACTGTAACATCTACAAATAAATTTTGCTGTCATTTTTGTAAAGAGCAATCACATGTCATTTTTGGATGTGAAAAGTTTAAAAATTTGACAGTTACCGATCGTCGTGAATTTACAAAAAAGAATCGATTGTGTTATTCGTGTTTGAAATCCCATGATATAAAAAATTGCAAGAGTTCAGGTAGATGTAAATTATGCAGTTCTAGCAGACACAATACTTTGTTGCATCTGGAACAGCATCGGGGTCCTCAATCTGAAGCGGAATTACGCGTTCCCCAGACTTTGAGTGAGGTTCATTCTGGTACTGTTTCAGGACTTACGACTGTTTTATTGGCCACTGCGCGGATCCCTATTAGGGATGCCTTTGGCAATTTTCATGTATTAAGGTGTCTTCTCGACAGTGGATCTATGTCATCGTTTATTACGGAAGAGTGTGTCAGACGTCTGTCACTGAAACGGGACAGGATGCACATACCAGTTACATCATTGGGAGGCAACGCTGCCCCTGATATTCGTGGATCCACTCTTATTACGTTGAAGTCACGTTCTGGTGACTTGCTTTCAACTACAGCCTTGATATTGCAACGCCTTACGAATAATCTACCAAGTACCAGTGTGCCACATCATATTGTTAATGCGTATAAGAACTTATCGCTAGCTGACGAGTATTTTTATGAGCCTGCCAAAATAGACATACTGTTGGGTGCGGACTTATACACTAGTCTGCTGGACGGCTCATCTGTACAGTTTTCTGAAGGTATACCAACTGCTTTAGGTACAGTATTCGGTTACGTTATAAGCGGTCCATATGGCAGGGCAGCCCCTGCATTATATAGCAACCTTAGTATTTGTTCTTTTCATAATGACGTGTCGTTAGATAAACTTGTTGAAAAATTTTGGCATTCAGAAAATCTTCCTGAAATACATATTTCAAGTCCGGAAGATGATGAGTGTGAAGAATTTTTTATGCGGACTCTTGAGAGGTTGCAAAGCGGAAGATTTATGGCAAGATTGCCATTTAAGAAAATTCACCCCCCGCTGGGTGATTCATATAACACTGCGTTGAGAAGATTTTTGAATTTGGAAAAACGTTTCTCACAAAATGAAGATCTCAAGCATGAATATCGTAAGTTTATGAGTGAGTACTTGGCACTGGGACACATGACACCTTATACAGGTGTGACCCAGCCAGGTAAATACTTTTATATTCCGCATCATCCTGTATTTAAAACAACAAACCAAGTAAAAAAAATACGAGTCGTCTTTGACGCAAGCGCCAAAACATCTACATCGGTATCTCTTAATGATTGTATTTATTCGGGTCCCAAATTACATAAAGACATTTCGAATATTATTACGAATTTCCATCTTCATTCGGCTGCATTCACCTGTGACATTAAAATGATGTTTCGCCAGATAGCAATGAATCCTGAAGATCAACCATATCAGTTGATACTTTGGAGAGATTCCTCTGAAGAATCTATTGGTCACTATGCGCTCTGCACAGTTACGTATGGCGTGACGTCATCGCCATATACCTCCATGAGGGTACTGAATGAACTTGCGAAAATCGGTAAAAATCAATTTCCTGAAGCATCTAGGGTTTTAAGCTCTCAAATATTTGTTGATGACATCATCACTACAGCTCCCAGCGTGCGGGATGCTATTTTACTAAAGCAAGAACTGATATCATTGCTTGCTATGGGAGGTTTCGAGCTGCGCAAGTGGTCGTCGAATGATAAGCGGCTACTTGAGGATTTACCAGCTGAGCACTGTGAAATGTCACGTTCATTTGATGCAGCAGATTCAAATATTAAGATATTGGGGGTTCAGTGGAACCCAGTTAATGATTGTTTTAGTTATAGTGTCAGTTTACCTGAGAATACCCTGTGTACCAAAAGGTCAATCCTATCTACCATTGCGCGTATTTTCGATCCATTGGGTTGGATTTCTCCTATTACATTCAAGTCGAAATTAATTATACAAAAGTTATGGTTGCTTCATACTTCTTGGGATGAACAACCTCCTCATGATATTGTCCAAGAATGGCAATGTTTTATGAATGAGTTGAACATTATCGAAAAATTTACAATTCCGAGAAAAATATTTGATGAAAATGTGTCGGAAATTTCTATACACGGTTTTTGTGATGGTTCACTATGCGGATATGCCGCAGTTGTGTATCTTAGAACTGTCGATTTACGAGGTAAAACTGAAATTCATTTATTGGCAGCTAAGTCAAAAGTTGCTCCTGTACGTACTGTATTAACCGTCCCTAAACTTGAATTAAATGGTGCGCTTCTTTTGACCCGTTTAATTGAGTGTTGTCGTTTGGGGACAAACTTAAATTTGATAATGTTACTTGTTGGTCAGACTCAACAATATGTCTTGCGTGGCTTCAAACGTCACCTCATTTATTGCAAATTTACGAAGGGAACCGTGTTTCTCAAATTTTAAATTCTAAGGTTGATATTACCTGGAGGTACGTACCCTCTAAGTTGAATTGTGCTGACATTTCCTCAAGAGGTGCTTTTCCCTCAGATTTGTTAAATTTTGATTTATGGTGGAGCCCACCATGGCTAAAGGAGTCTTCTGATAATTGGCCGTGCCAAAAGAAACATCCTATAGACTTGAAAAATCTCCCTGGTCTCCGTGATACCAAGGCGACTTCTCTACACATTAATGTAAATAATTCCACATGTATTAGGTTTAGTTCTTTAAAACGTTACGATAGTATACCCATCTCAAGGCTAAATCGTTATCAGCTCATTAAGTCTTTTTCGCAGTCTTTCTGGTCAAGGTGGCAACGAGAGTATTTACATACTCTACAACAACGGTCCAAGTGGCTCAAGGCCACAGTTCCTCCAAAAATCGGAGAACTTGTCCTGATACGTGAGGACAGCGTACCAACATTGCAATGGCGACTGGGAAGAATAACAAAACTTGTTTCATCTCGAGATGGAGTCACTCGTGTGGTTGAGCTAAAGACTCCAACTGGTGTCCTGATGAGGCCAGTTTCGAAGCTGTGCCCACTTCCTCATCAGGATGTTTAGATAATATCTATTTTTATAAGATATCTTTTTTTTGTTTATTTTATTTTAATTTTTTTAATTTTTATTTTCTTTGTTTTTTTTTTTCTTTATTTTATTTTTATTGAAACATTTGCTTTGCTTGCTCTATGTGTTTTGGTTTAAGTTGCAATCCGTTTGGGATTTTTATTTTTTGCTTTGTTAAAGAGTCTTGGTATACATACCAGGCCTCTTCGGGGGGAGGATGTTTCGTATTCATAGTACCTAATTCCTAACATTGTCCAACCTACCCTTTCGTATGGTCGCACCTGCGACAATTTTCTATGTGTTAAGACAATCTATGTGTCAAAAGTCAATCAGTATGCTAGTAGCCCCCGTGGGGACCGCATATATTTTCGTACTGTCGTTGAAACTGACATCAAGTGAATTCAGCGAGTTACGTTTACGTGTGTTTTACGTTTTGTTTATATGTGTTATTGCAAGTACATTACAAGCTCCCGTGGGGTAATTACATCGTCGCTGCAACTGACAGTTTTAGTTCTGCGAGTTTACGTGTGTGTGTTTAAGTATTGTTTATTGCAAGTTAACTGTTTTTTTTGGTGAAAAGGATATAAAAGGACAGCCAGTAAAACAAGGTAGGTGCGATCCTTATTCCCATCTACCCCTTTACGAAACAACTCTATTTATGATTTTCATATTCTATTTTTGTGACTTGTTCATTCTTAGATAGGTACTTACAAATTGAGATGACCCCTTAATTGAATTGAATTTATCTATTTATATTTTGTATGTTTGACGTTTTTAACTCTATTTTATTCTTTGGCTAATATACCTACTTGCTCATTCTTAGACACTCATGAGAAAAGGTGGTCGAAGGAGATGAAAATTGGAAGTGGCCTTTTGTATACATCATAAATATATTCTTATATATACCTATGATTTATTATTATCAATATTTTTTTTAATAAAATGTACGTTTTTCAACAAAAAAAGATTTTTTTTTTCATAATATGAATAGGAAAATTAGTGTTAAAACAACACAAGTAACACGTTGAGTGTAAAAACAACATATAATGAAAAAAATCTTTCAGGAATTTTGAATTAAAATATTATCTAAAAAGTCTATAGAAATATTGGCAAATGTATAAAAGTATGTACAATACAATATAAGACACTTTAAAAGATGTTTGCATTCGAATAACGGTGATTGTTTAGTTTTTCGTGCTCTCCTGAAAAGTTTAGATTCCTCAGCAAATTTCAACCATATCCATCTCTTCTCCAATACCTACAATAGTAGAAATGGTGGGTTGTGCTGGATGCGAGATTTGTCATTTGGATTCAAAAAATATTTTTTTTCGTCACTCCACTGAAATAAATACTATTTTATTATTAAACGATTCTACCAAAATGCACGTTCAATTCGTTAATTCCTCTTAATTATAGATTTCATTTAAATTGTAAAATTCCGTAGGTATATTCAAATACGTTTTTCAGCTAAAAATAAACAGATACAACGACGTCACTTTCATATAATTGGCTACAATCGAATTGTTAAATTGGAATTGTATTATTGACAGTCTAATTAATTATATCGTGTCAGCCTTTGATATTCACTCGTCCTAATTAAAATAAAATTTTTAACAAAAGGCCTTTTGGAGGCAAAGGACCGGTGTTCCAGTCAACTCTTCCTTTATTCCAGGATCATCCATCCTTATTCTGATGAACACAAAAAAAGAAATCTTTTAAACGAGATTTAAATTAAACTGATAATAATTGGCCGAGCTAAAAGACTAAATTTTAGGACGCTTTGTTGCCAAGGGATGCTCAGGGTTGTGGAGGTAATGTAAAAAAATGATCATTTTATGCGTAATTGAAACGTTTTTGTACATACGTAGAGAAATTTCATATAAGTAAGTAGGCACTTAAGATTACTAGAGATTTATCTGGGCAAACTACTGTGGAACTGTGTCTATACTGCAGAGTTGATTATCTTAAAGAACACTTAAATGGTGCTTTAGCTAGAGTGGCTACAGTGTTTAAGTATGTTACACTTCTCGATAATTATTTAAAATGGCGTGGGAAGAGGAGAGGTGCCCAAAAGATTGGCTGAATGGATCCATCGTCGCAATATTTAAAAAGGGGGACACCCTTGTATGCGGAAACTACCGTGGAATTACTCTACTGAGTGTTCCCGGTAAGGTATTATCTCAGATATTACTACACCAAATTCGGAGGCCTGTCTTGGCTGTCCTGAGAGAGCAACAATGCGGCTTTGTACCTGGCAAGTCCTGCACGGACCCAATTTTCTGTGTCAGGTGCATCTTTCAGCAGTGCAAAGAGTTTAACTCTCCAGTCGCTTGTCGCTTTATAGATTTTGAAAAGGCCTTCGACAGTCCACATAGACCGTCAATATGGAAAATACTTGCTCTGTATGGTATAGCTCCGAAAATAGCTAAAATGGTGCAGTCCCTGGATGAAAACTCCGAGTGTAGCGTGAAAACGCCAGGTGGTCCTACTAAAGCTTTTAGGATCACCACGGGAGTCAGATAAGGCTGCGTACTAGCTCCTTTCATATTCATTATTATCGTGGACTTCCTGCTGAGAAAGTCTATGCAAGAATCAAGAGGTATACCGATAACACAGACAGATGGTCTAATGGGCGAACTGTGCGATCTGGAGTACGCGGACGACCTAGCGTTGTTCAGTACGATAGTGGAGGAATTACAGCGCAGTGTTTCAAGACTCTGCGACGAAACAGCACGCCTCGGTCTTCGAGTCAATGCCAGTAAGACGGAGCTCATGGCGAATAATGCCTGATAAACAGCTACCGATAACCATCGAATGTCACCAGGTCTCCCGGGTGGATAAATTCAAGTACCTGGGAGCAACCATTACCACCACTGGTGACCTCGGGGCTGAGCTCCCGATACGTATCGGTATGGCAAGTGGCGCCTTCAACAACATGACCAAGATATGGAAGGCGTCGGCGTGTCGAGACGAAATGTAAACTGTTTGATGCGTGTGTGTTGCCCATTCTCCTTTATGGGTGTGAGTCCTGGCACTTGACCAGGCACAAAAAGTCTCATCCTTTGAAATGAAGTGCCTAAGGAGAATTATGGGCGTAAGATGGTACCACCGCATCACGAACGACGCTATACGCCAGCGCACCCAGCGTGAGCCCATCACCTCTAACATTGTGGGGAGGAGATGGACTTGGCTGGGACATATTATGTTAAGGATGCCGAATGACAGTTGGCCGAGGAGAGCGCTGTTCTTCCTCCCATCATGGTCCCGAAGACGAGGAAGACCCTCTCACACTGTGTTCCGCTCCTTCGAAGCAGAGCTGAGGGACACGGACATGGTGTGGGAGGAGGTCATAAACATTGCGCAAGATCGAGCGCAATGGAGACCTCTTGTTGCCTCCCTATGCCCCTGAGTGGGGTGTAAAAGGGAGAATTGATTGATTGATTGATTACACTAAACTAAAATACAAAATATACCCAGAGCTAGAAGTATGTAGAGTAGCTATACTTTCTCTATCGTTGTTTTTGACACCAAGGAATCATCAATGAGCAAGAATAGAATTCTACCTAGTTCGACAGTAAAAAATTATAAAATTTGTTTTTTCTTTTCAGCACCCAATCAACACTAGAGACGCTGCCGTCGCGGCATTGAGCGACGCCCAGTTTGTCGCCCCTTTAGTCCAGACCGGAGATTTTTTGAGCGTCACCAAGGGAACGAACGACATCGGTCCAAGAACCTTTTTCTATGTATTCGACTACCAAACAAAGGATGGGGATTATCCTCAGGTAAATACTTCTTATTATCTTGTAGATTATTAAAAACTTATTTTTGAATACAAATCATTTTGTATGAGTTTGAAACTATCTCTCCTTTTTATTTGAGCTGTAGAAAATTCTAAATAAGACCATTGTATGAGAACAATGAAGGATTATGATTTTTTTTTTTTTTTCACTAATTTTCTCGGTCAGATTGTTACAGCTGGACTGTGATTTTTGTTGGTTTTGCAAAATTGCATTAACTTAATGTTCATTTATGGACTAGTGTCATTTGGTTTTTGTTAAATAGTTTGAAAACGATTCAATTAATATTGGTAATATTCTTTCAAGCCATAGATGGCGTTGCGACCCATCGTTTGCAAACCTTAACTCATTTTACTAAAAAGTGAACATGTGTCTTCTGTGCATCGATGTATACTTACAATATGTAATATTCAATGGTTTTCCATGCGATGAGTAAAATTATTAACATGTGAGAAGTAAAGGATAATATCATAATCATGCGCAATGGAGAGATTTTATTCTTTATATATCTTCATATGAGGGATTTTATTCTTTTTATATCTTCATATGAGAGATTTTATTGTTTTTATATCTTCATAATATGAGAGATTTTATTGTTTTTATATCTTCATATGAGAGATTTTATTGTTTTTATATCTTCATATGAGAGATTTTATTGTTTTTATATCTTCATATGAGAGATTTTATTGTTTTTATATCTTCAAATGAGAGATTTTATTGTTTTTATATCTTCATATGAGAGATTTAATGTTTTTATATCTTCATGTGAGAGATTTTATTGTTTTTATATCTTCATATGAGAGATTTTATTGTTTTTATATCTTCATATGAGAGATTTTATTGTTTTTATATCTTCAAATGAGAGATTTTATTGTTTTTATATCTTCATATGAGAGATTTAATGTTTTTATATCTTCATGTGAGAGATTTTATTGTTTTTATATCTTCATATGAGAGATTTTATTGTTTTTATATCTTCATATGAGAGATTTGGAAAAAATCACAAAAATAATGTATAGTGAGTATATCACGTGTATTTTCTTTTTCGTTCCACACACAATAATTATTTTAAAAATGCGACGCTCACCCTTATGGAAAATCTCTTATTCATATTTACCTAAATGATTTATCTATATTAAAATAAAGTAATTATTTAATGTGTTCGTCTCAATAGAATGATGTCGGTACAGCTGGCGGAACTTATTTCCTGAGCCAATTTTTTTTACCAGTCAACCGGTCCCGTACAATCTGAGATAGACCAATCCCGGGTAGAAATTTCAAATGGAAAAACACTATAGAAAAACTCTGACCCTACCGGGAATCAAACCCCGAACCTATAGATCTGAAGTTCAAGCCTTTACCACTAGACACTATAGACTATCGACGTTGGCTCGGATTTAGAGTGGGGAATACAAAAAGTAGCTTGAATAACTGCCAAAAGATTTCTCAGTGGTGAAGAACGAAAAAAAAAAGTTTGTCAATGAAAGTTTTTCTAGCTTCAAAGGAACTATTATTGATAATTTCATATTGTGAACAAACTAACATTCGTTTTATTTGTAGGGAAATAGCTACATACATTACTTATGCGAAAAGATAACGACAATCTTACAAACTCAAATATTGTTGATTTACATCTACATCGCCTTCAATCAACTAAATCTTCTAACACAATTGAATTTAAAACTCATTAATGGAATTTACAAATCTACATAATTCAATTCGACTATTTCTCTCACTACATAAAAGCCTAAGAGTCTTCACGAACTCAAATTATGTACATTGTATTAATAACCCTTCTTAATTAAGCGTTAAGCTCATTGAGATGCGTCAGCTTTAGGCTTGGCTCAATTTCACAGATGAAGCTTTCTATCATAATAGATTTCAGCTTCTTGAACAAATTCAGTTCGACATTCGAGTGTGAAGAACAACATACAAGAATAATATTTTCATGACGACATGACATTAAAGATATCATGGTAGCATTTTACCCTTAACTTAACGCTTTTCTATGCATGCATACGAAATAATATACTTGTCAATACTAAATTTCTAATAAAAAAAATCCTATACATTTTCTGTTGGAATTTTGATAATACTCAGACAGTTAATATAAAAATTCAACGTTTTTCATAGCGATGCGTCGTTAACTAATCGCGGGTTTTCTATGTATAAAAATAGCCTCTTCATATTTTATTGCTAAATGAAATAAGTATCTAGATAGGTACTTTATACTTGATAAACATTTTTTTTGATAATTTTTTGTTTAAATATATGTAAGCACTGGGGATCGAATAATAGATAAGGAAGTCAGGGGTCTGTTAAAAGAATATGAACCTTAGTAAAAAAAATCTGAAACCGCTTTGCAGGTATATGATGGCAAATCTCTCATTTAACGCAATCAATTCTCCACATTAGGACATAGAAAGGAAACAAAATCTGTCCATTTTTCTGGTACTTACGCAGTTTTGCAGTTGCCTAACTTAAGCTTTTTTCCATGACTCTATGTACATACTTATACTGAGTGCCCTAATCCAAACTTTCTTTACGCCTCACTTAGGGGCATAGGGAGACAACTAGAGCTCTTCATTGAGCTCAATCTTGTGCAATGTTTATGACCTCCTCCCACACCATGTCCAAATATCCTAAATGCATCTATAGGTAATAACCTCAACACTTGGCATACTAACAGCAATGTGTTCTTTCTTTCTTTCAGAGGATGGGGTCAGTCCACGGAGAAGAACTGCCGTACCTTTTCGGAGCGCCTCTGGTTGAAGGCTTCAATCACTTTCCCAAAAACTATACTAAATCTGAAATTGCTCTGTGTGAAGCCTACACTACGTATGTGGCCAACTTTGCCAGAACCGGGTGAGTACCTACCTACAATTTTTCGTAATAATTGGTTGAATTAATGAACTTTTCTTGGACTCGTTGAATCGGATTTCAAAATAAGCGATTAAAAAAAATACACTTTCTTATGGAAATTGTGGAATTAATACTACGTAAAATATTTTTTTAATTGAGAATTATATATATATATATATATATATATATATATATATGCGTATGGTATTGAGAATTGAAACTGGGTGTTAAACAAGGGAGAAAATGCCCGAAAATTCGAAAGAAAAGTACTAAAGAAAATCTTTGGTCTTTTTTGTGATAATGGAACTTAGAGAATCAGGTAGGTACAACAATGAACTGGAAAACCTTTTCGGCGAACCCAATATAATAATTTTTTTTATAAAAATACATCGGCTTCGATGGTTGGGACATGTCCAACGAATGGAGGATGACAGAACTCCGAGAAAGATTCTTTGTACAAAACCAGAGGAGAGACGTAGCGTGGGAAGATCAAGGCTGAGGTGGATAGATTGCGTGGAAGAGGATTTCAGGGCAATGGGGGTGACTAATCGGAGGAGGCGGGCGATGGACAGGGGAGAATGACAGAGAAAATATAAATAACTAGCTGAACCGCCCGTCGACCTTTGACCAAACCCTGAATAAAAAAATGATTTTGAAATATTATATTAATAAAATGCAGTTTATGACATAAAAACTTGATAAAATTTAGCTAACAATTTATTGCATTATGAAATAAAATTATCGTTGATTCGGATGCGGGATGAAGTTCGATGGGCCATAAGTTTGTAATCAAAACACTCCCTCTATAAATGCTTTACTTTAAAAAAAAATCCAAGAGAAGGCGATATAGTAGGAAATAAAAGACATGTGAAACCTGTTACGTTGTTGTATATATTGTTGAAAGAAAAGATGCCACTTAAACTAAATTTTACTGAATTATTATGGTTAGATTATATTGGTCCTATATCCTGATGTGGGGTCAGCGTCAACTAAATGTCTTTGCCATTCTCCGGCGGCAACTCTTCTTCAGTTGACTATGCCTAGTAAGTTGGGGTCCTTTTCAGCACAGTCCATCCACCTTAACTTCTCTAGTCTTCCTTTCTTTCGTTGCACCTCTGGTACAGAGTTGAGCACTCTTTTCGGTGGTGATATTATAGTGCTCCCATTCGTTAAACGTGCCCCAACCATCTGAGCCTTGTGATTTTGATAACCCATTTGATTAATGTTATATGGACAGGTTCTATAAAAAAAATATTGAAATTTCATTGCTGTAAACGCAGGTAGCCCTCAGAAAAGGAGTTGGGTGTGAACCGTAATTAGAAGAGCGAAATCGTGTGACCTACCTGGGACGCTGGATACGGATGTCTTCAACCGGCCGGTTCTGTAATTCTTCTTCGACTGCCTTCATCGATAGGTTTTTCACCAAAAAATACACAAATTTGTTTCACCAACACGTAACACATGGAACCATTTTCCCAACAACAACATGACAATTCAATTTTTCACAATGAAAACAACAAACGTTCCATTTTCAAAAATCCATGTAATAATTTTATAATAGACAATAATTCCAAATAAATATTATGTGGGTCACACACAGTAGGACAGAGGTAGGTACTAGGAATTAGGTAGGAACTTAGAAAAGGAGGGATTTGCGTCTACAATTGCAGTTGCCATATTTTTTTGGAATTCTATATTTTTTGCGAAGAAAAAATGTGATTTAATTTAGTTCATAGTTTCAATAGCTTGTTGGTAGTTTCCTAAAGGAGTGTGTAACATAATTGTTATCTCCAGGGATTTGAGAAGAGCTTAAAAGGTAGCTCCATGAGCGTGATACATGGGAACAGCTTTCTGATATGAAATATGGCTGTGAGAACGCCAGATAAGATAACCATCAGGTGTAACTAACGCGATTTATTAAATACTACGAGTGTTCACGAACAAACGCCTTTGTTTTAATTTTTATTCATACATAACGCATGGATAAATTTGTTTAATACGATTTAGAATAAATCGTGGCAAATAAAAGTGACCTGCAAATTAAAAGAATATCTAAATCAAACATTCAATAGAATAATTAAAATGTTAATTACCTTAGGTATTTACTACAAAAAGTTACAAGATCTTGCTTTTAACGTATCGGGCATTTAAGATTTAGGATGTCATAATATTATTTGACTTTTTTAAACCGTACCTTAGACAAAATTTACCAATAATTATTGTAGAACTCTTTTCATGCTTAGGAACCAAAATCTAATTTATGTCACAATAACATCGTTATTGGTTGCAATTGAATCAAAATCGCTATCATAATCCTTCCATATCAGACTTATAACCTGCTAATAAGTCGTATATGAATAAATGTAATTTCAAGTTTTAAAAGAAAACATTCGAATTTTAAAATAAAACGAAGCGCAGCCCTCTTTATAAAAATGCGTAAACAATATGAACGATGATTGTGATTGGTCGGATGCAAGTTGAGGCATTCGTTCCGGAACATTCCTCTTGCATTATGTTACTTATTATTATTAGTACTTTCTTCCCTCTGCTCCTCCGTCCTTATTAAATTACACGTCATTTCGTTATTATAACTGTTACTCTTGTTATTATATCGCTGTTATTCTGTTTCTGCTGAGCGTTATATTATTTAATAAACTTAGACGTGGACGCTTAGAACGATGCCAGAGTCGTAATAGGGGTGTCACAGAAACGGCGTTTTTTTTTTAAATCACTGTTTTTTTTAGCTTATAAATAAATAAAGACCACTTTTTTATTATTATGAAGAACTTGTTTTACGTGTTCACAACAAGTCGTTAGCCGTATAAAGTTATTTTTGATATTGTTTGAATGATCTCGTGTTAGAAATCATGGGAAATCGCAAACATTGTACGGTTTCTGCTTTTTAAATTAATGTAGTAAAGAACCAATAAACTTCTGTTTTTTGTTTGGAAAATCGCATAAAATTAGATAAAATTTATATATACCTACTTATATTTTTTGATGGCTCTTCAAGTCGTCCTGGAGTGGATTAGTATGTTTTTAACATAACATACTCCCTTTTACAACCCCACTCAGGAGCATAGCGAAGCAACAAGAGCTATCCATTGCGCTCGATCTTGTGCAATGTTTATGACCTCCTCCCACACCGTTTCCAAATCCCTCAGCTCAACTTCGAAGGAAGGGAACACAGTGTGAGAGAGTCTTCTTCGTCTTCGAGACCCTGATAGGAGGAAGAACAGCGTTCTCCTCGGCATTCGGCATCCTTTACACATGTCCCAGTCAAGTCCATTTCCTCTCCATAATGGTAGAATTGATGGGCCTTTGGCGGGTGCGCCAGTGTATAGCGTCGTTCGCGATGCAGTGGTACCATATTATACCCAAAATTCTCCTAAGACACTTCATTTCAAATGCAGAGATTTTTGTGCCTGGGCTTTAGTCAGGTGCCAGGACCTGGACTCACACCCATACTGGAGAAGGGGCAACACACACGCATCAAACAGTTTACATTTCGTCTCAAAACTAAGCGACGACGCTTTTCGTATTTTGGTAATGTTGTTAAAGGCGCCACTTGCCAAACCGATACGTATCAAGAGCTCAGCCCCGAGGTCACCAGAGGTGGTAATGGTTGCTCTCAGGTACTTAAATTTACCCACCCGGGAGACCTGGTGACCGTCCATGGTTATCGGTATGTTTTTAATTAAAATAAATGTTATTACACAACAATGAACAAATTTTAAAAAAAAACATTGATTATTCTTCAGAACTCATAAACTTAATGACCAGACATATTATTGAGGTCCTCGCGAGACATGAATTAAACTGAAAAAAAAAATTGTTACTGATATTTGAATAAATTACTGTTTTTTTTCCAGATAGTTAGCATCACTACGAACCTATTATTAAGAAGTATAATATCTAATATGTTTGTAAACGGGTAAATAAATTTATCATAACAGAGTTAAAAAACTCCTCTGTTGATATTTAAAGTTGTCAATATTTTCGAAAACCGATAATCAATAATTGAATTTCCGAACTGAAAAGTTTTCATCGCGAGCTTGTTAAATAGTAAAGCTTTAAACAGGCGATCACGAGGCTGTTAGCATTGATTTCGTTCTCTGATAAACCTAAAGCCGACCATACACAATCAACCTTATCGTCATGCCTGTAACGGGCTTGAAGCGGCGTCAGTTAAGGTGAAGACACATAGAAAGCTTGTTCCCGCTTTCCGATTTCCTGCCGCCGGTTGCCGATTAGGGTAAGGTTGCGTTAGTCGTACCACGGCCTAAGTCGTACTCCCTCAATATCTTTCCTAATAGTTATAAAATGCACCGTCTAGTGACGTCAATCTGAACTATTTAGTTGAGTGAGCGAACGTTAACTACTGGACGGTCGGGTGTCATCGTGAAGCAAAAATATTGAAAAAGTAAGTTTTTTGTACAGTCTTCATTAAATTTCTTGACTCATTCGTAGTCTTTTTATGGCAGGAATGTGATCCCTACCTATATTGTTAACGTCTATTTGTAAGACTTATCTGGCAATAGTTTACGCATATTTAAAGGGTAGAACATTTTTAGGTTATGTCATTGATTTTAGTTTTAAACATAGAACACCCCGCTGCTTAAGTCGTACCTGTGCAAAATTCCTTACTCGTACCGGTACGACTTAGTATTAAGACAATTGTTTAATAATTTACCTAACCTTTTATCAGGTAATACATATATATGGCGAAAGAAAGTACAATACTTGGAAGCAGGAGGATATAAACGAAGCTTTGTAGAAACATCGGAATGGAGAAAATGGATTTAATAAAGCCTTTAGAAAATTTAATATAGGTACCGAAGCCTACACTACGACGAAATTTGAAAATTTTTGATAAATAAATAAATCAAATAAGGAAGACCTAATGATATGTTACCAGACATGGAAGAGATATTAGCACAATATTTGTTGAATTTAGAATCTTGTTTAATCTCAATCTCAATTTTTTTTTAAATTCTATTTTCTACATTTTTATTTACTTAGTAATTAGGTTTGACCACAAAAAAAAAGTTTTAAGTTGATCTCAGACCGAATTTAGTTTAGTGTTTTTTAAGTTATTCATTCGATTTCTGGTTATTAATTACTTTTTTATAGTTTATTATGTTTTCAATAAATTATATTTTCTATGTACGACTAAGGCTATAGGTGGTACGAATTAGGCGACTAGGCGCCTTAATCGTACCGAAGGTATATTTTTGAAACACGTTAAAATACCTACTTTGATAAACGAATTTCAAGTTTCTAGGATTGTTGATTAAAAGGCAACTAAATAAAGGTTTAATAGATGCAGATGAGTTTGTTTTATTTTAATTGTACTGAATATTACAGTATTATTTCCTTAGGGGGTACGACATAAGCAACCTTACCCTACAGTCAGCGCTGGGTACAAAAGCATAGTGAATGCTGGTAAAGCGTGTTTAACAGCAAGTGTGAAGATATTTGGATAATCTTTGGTTGTGTTCTTTATCGAAATACCGATATCGTTTTAAAAAAAAATCGATGTAGGTACCTACTTATCGTCGATATTTAGAATTTGGAAATTCAGAGCAATTTTGCGTCATTTTTTATTATGCTGAATAAATTATTAATAGAACGTCAAGTACATAATGACAACGTAGAGTGATTGGCATAAACAACAATTTCGGTGGACATTACTACTTAATGATGGTTATTTTGAGGAGCTGACTTGAATCTGGCACTGAGCGTGATAGTAGTAGAGTTTACCAAAGATAATAATGACTGAAACAGCTCCTACCTACGCGAAAATAATTTCCGATTGCTTGTTGTAAACTCACCGGCACCGTTTTCTCACGCCGAAAAGCGTGATCCTGGTTTTAGTGCGCGGATACCCGTTCATATGAAAAGAAACCCATGATAGTATCTTCTTTCTGAACTGGATGTCACTTAAGGTGTTACGTAAATAAATTTCTTCATTCATTCGTGTATAGTAATTTACTACGATCATCTTTTAAAGCAATCTTCTATTCTTTCAAAAAAAAAAATTTATATGAGAGATATTTTTTTCGTCTCAATTAACAGTTTTTCACCACCCTGAACGATATTCACTTTCTGTTTTCTTTATTGCAAGCAATAAGCCTAGGATGGCTAACTCGTCGTCGTCCGTCTCTCGTTATACCGTAGTTTTAACAGATGCGTCATCATGAAAGTTTGACGGCGAATTTGAACTTGTGTGATGTATAAAATATAAAAACATACTGTAAATTGGATATCGCGTCAAGATCGCTGCAGACTCGATAAATTCATAGGCTTGATTGTGTATGGCCGGCTTTTCGTAGAAACTCACCTCGAAGCTTATTATAAGTCATATAATAATAATATTACTCTACAAGTCCACTTTAATAATTTAGTATTGTTGTGTATTTAAGCGTTTATGTAAACTTTCGAGAGCTTCCGTGATTAAAATCGCACAGAGCCAAACTGTAAGGTATTTTGAGATTTATATAATACTAGCTGACCCGTCGAACTTTGTATCGAAATAAATAATATGGGTTTTATGGTTTTTGCAACAGAGCTCAAATTCGTTTTTTTTAGTTATTTAATACGGATGACTATTTACTGGCATTAGCAAAACCTGCATACCACGCTCCATTCATTGGGTCTGAGTTTATTTTTTCATCAAAAACATTTAACCTATGTTAATATGGTGTGGGAGGAAGTCATCATTGCGCAAGATCGAGTGCAATGGAGAGTTCATATTGCTTCATCTTACTCCTGAATGCAGTTCAAAGGGAGTTTTAATTTTGATTGATTTGATCTTAATATGTAAAAAAAGAATTTAGGTTTGTCATTATATTCGATATTTTAATAGTTATTTTGTTCATTTAAAATAATATTGATTGATTGATCAAATTACGATAAGGAATATCTCCGTACCGATTCAAAATACGCATTGAGGTGTCACTGGCTTTTTTACCCATCACGCTGATTCCCGAAGGAGGTAGGCAGAGAGTATGGACTTCCATTCTTTCCAATCCAAACTCATTCGCTTCCTCCAAACCCATCACATTCCGCATACATGCTCATAAATTTCTTTTGCTTCTGACTTGGCCCTCCTGTAAGACGGCGACGATATGGTCGGTCTATGTCATTCGAGGTCGGCCTCCTCTGCGTGCACCCATTCTTTCAGATTCATATATCCCTTTCGTCATTCTCTCTTCGTTCATTTTCTTTACATGCCCGAACCTCCTTTCTTTATTCACTTTCATTCTAGTCACTACACTAACATCCACTCTACATTCCTTTCTAATATTATCATTCTTCATCTTATCAATCAGTCTCTTTCCGCATATCCTACGCAGTAATCTCATTTTCACAGTATTTATTCCAACTTCCAAATTGTTCGTCCATGTCCAAGTTTCACTCCCATAAATCAGGGATGGTATCAGGATTGCATTGGTATTTTCATGGGTATTTTATTTTCTTAATATTTTTTATTCCTTATCAATTTTTCATTTTTAATAGCTAGTAGCCTATTCGGGACGGAGACGAATACAACAAATCAAAAACCATGAAAATCGGTCCAGCCGAAGTGGCCCGTTGATATGTACACAATGTGCACTGCGCCCCCGTGAAACAATACAAAATTAATTCGATTGAGTTAAGCTTATAAAATAATAACATTAAACTATTTCTGAAACATCCATATTTCATTCGTATTCAAAACTCTGGCGGGAAGAACTTGAGAATAATGCGCTCGCGCACACACCCTACCTCGCCTATTACCAACACAAATGTAGCGTGCCCGATAATATTGTTGACTTTGTATGAAAATTTTCTAACGTTCGAATCGATGCGGTGGGGTAAGTGGGATGGGCTACTGTAGGAGCGTTTGCGAGAATGAGAGGGAACTACCCACGATGGCGTTGTGGCGCGTCATAGGTAACCGTTCCATACAAACATAAATATTGTATTTTACATAATTTCTTGCCAAGTTTTTAAACATTTTATTAGTTATTCTGTTATCCGGAGCGGAGAAGAATTCAATAAATCAATCGTGCGAAGAATCTGTTCGGCCGATCTCGAGTTATAAGTGTTCGCACTAACCCGACTTTCATTTATATAGTATATAGATTCTGTTATCCGGAGCGGAGAAGAATCCAATAAATCAATCGTGCGAATAATCTGTTCGGCCGATCTCGAGTTATAAGTGTTCGCACTAACCCGGCTGTCATTTATATAGTAGATATGTCGGTTAAAAAATAAATCATTACCGGTTATCTATTGAATCTTTCTACCAAAATTTCACTACTATTACGATAGATGGCGGTGGCAGTTCTGTCTGATAATGCTTTCAATACTAATTAAAAATGTATAATTTATATCTTTCTTATTCATTTATTCAACTTTTTATTAGTTATTCTGTTATCCGGAGCGGAGAAGAATCCAATAAATCAATCGTGCGAAGAAGCTGTTCGGCCGATCTCGAGTTATAAGTGTTCGCACTAACCCGACTTTCATTTATATAGTAGATAACAGTAATCTCCGAACTTGGTGATGTATAAGCAGCCTCACCAATATTGTAAAAAGGTGGCGGCTATTTGTATTTATTTTTTTTTTCAAATTTTTTATCATTTTTATCCATGCAAATTCAATATTGAATCCGGTTCGAAGGACCAAAAAACAAACGCTTTAAAAAAAAAACCTTTTTCCTTACAAGCAATAAGTGTGAAAATCTTAGTTTGGTGATTGTAAGAAATTGATCAAGCCACGTGATTGGGTGATTTCTTTGACCCAATAAAGTGTTTATTTATTTTTAAACTAGCATTCCCGACAAACGTTGTCCTGTAGTCCTTAATATGAATATTGATTTCAAATTTGTAATTTATACAAAAATACGTTTAAGAGAATTAAAAATTATTTCTGAAAACTCGAAAGAAATTCTACCAATAATCTGTCAATGGTTATCAGTAAACAATAATTTTGTTGTTATTAAATTTTTCATAGATGGCGATGGCGTCGCAGAAAATACGTTCCATCTTTTATATTACATTTTATATCATTCCTTATCCATTTTTTTTAACTTTCTGTTACCTGGAGTGGAGTAGAATCCAATAATTCAAACATCGGAAGAATCTGTTCAGCCAACCTCGAGTTATAAGTGTTCGCACTAACCGGACTTTCATTTAAATTAGATATTTATGGAGTATGATTCGATTTAGCCCACTCGGCTCCACAAAATTTCTCCCGAGCATCTTTTGAATAACAAAACGTAATCGGTGGTGTTTGTCAATACTTAATTCGGATTGATTTCCGTCCTAATTCTGGTTTGCGTTATCTCTGTCATTGTTTATCTGATTCTGCCGACCGGAAGTTTGTCCCGAAACCAAATTAAGGCCTCTAATCGAATGCAGGAGAAACTTTCTCCAATAATAAATACTCACAATGGCGGTGCTTCAGTATAAACCGTACATTCTTAAAGGAATACCGGGCTGTAGATCAGTAGCGGATCAAAACACTTTTTAAAGTTTTTTAAATTTTTTTTTGTATTTTTTAGGTTACAATATTATGGGCCTTTCTTAACATCATACGCTCTTGGCAACGCATTGGAGATGTGGTTGCAGAGACGGATGTTGCGAATACCGTAGAAAGGATTATTAGTTGCCAACACTGTCAAGTCCTGGGAAGAGCTAAAGTCGGTAAAGAATTATTAAGAACCTAAGCATATCTTATTAGGGACACTTCTTGGGTGGACATAAGTATGAAATCCTTACTAATTTAATTATAATACCTATAAAATAAAGTTGATTTCGTGCACTTATAACACCAGATCGGCAGATTCTTCCAATATTTGATTTATATTGAATTCATATCCGCTAAAAAAAAATAAAAATGAATTACTATTAATATAATATTAAAGAAAGTATGGAACGGATTTCCAGCGACGCCAACGCCATCCATGAAAAATTATATAACAATAAGTCATTAGTTGTTATTTTTTCTTTAAGATCTAGTCCTGAAAAAAGGTCACAAGAATCTAGACATAATAATTAGAACGTTGTGCACCAACAAAGCCAATATGCAATAAAGATGAGACAGTAACAAAAATGCGCCAAATACATGACAGCAGTCGCAGTCTTTAAATTTGGTTGCTCTCATGTTCTCAACAATTTCCAGCTTTTATCTCTATATTTCATTTATTATTAAATTTCTACTTGTTGCATACATGAGATTTTTCGACATGTTGAACATGTTGAGAATTCTCATGATTAGGAGTTTCGGAGACAAACATTACCACCTAATGGCGAACGTTGTTAACGTAAAGTGATCACACTAAGCCAGCCTTCGAAATAACAGTAGAAGACGGTCGTAAGCCCGTAGTGATTTGTTACATTTAAAAAACAAAAGTAGTGTTTACCTGACAACCATTGACATTTAAAATATTGGTACGCAGATGTTTGATGGATTTTCGAGCTTTCAGAAAAATATTTTTTTTTAATATTCAAGCGTATTTTAAACGTATTTTTGTAACAATTACAAATTCGAAATCAATATTCATAGTAAGGACTACAGCAAGGACAACGTCTGTCGAAAAAAGCTAGTAAAGTACCTAACAAACAAATGAAAAATACAAGCCAGTTGAAATATTGTATAAATTCGGCTCTTTCAAGGCACATTTTAATAAAAATGAACAGAATAGCCTGTAAAGGTTTAGTCTAGTTACTCATGACAGATTTCAATTCAAATTTCATAATCGATTTTCCAAAACTCGAAATAACCTTCGATTCCTGTGGAAATTTGTTTCCGATAATATATAAATAAATAATAAATAAATATAACTTTATTGTGAAATAAAAAAAACAATTATTCATAGAAACATTGATTGAGTCAAAGGGCGGACTTATCCCGCAGGATCTCTTCCAGCCAACCCAGATTACAAATAAAAACAATAATAATAACAATACAGACAGTAGAAAGCAAAATAATAATCACACACTAATCACATGAGATCACACAATGTAGAGATAAAAATAAAGATTCAAAAAGGTAAAATTCATACAAAATCAAACTCAAATAAAATCCAATACACACCTACACTAAACAAATAAAAACAAATTCAATAAATTAGAATAAATTCAATGGGCTAAAATAAATTCAACAATCATTCAAAATAAATTCAAGTAATTAACCAAAGTTCAACACATTACAATAAATATAAATTAAATTCATAAGACTTATAAATAAAATACTCGAGATCACACAATGATAAAAAAAAAAGAGATAAAAGATTTGAAAAGGTAAAATTCATACAAAATCAAACTCATACAAAATTAAATACATACATAAAATAAATTAAAAACAGACTCAATAAATTCAACAAGGAGTAGGGAAGGTGGGAAGAGGAATCCTCTTTAAATTTGGAGTAGGGTTTTATCTTGTCGTCAGCGATTTTTTAAAAGTGTTAATAGTCTGTGAGCCTCTTATATAGAGGGGAAGTTGGTTCCACAACCTTGCGGCACGAACGGTGAAAGACTCAGTATAGAATTTTGAGCGATGGGATGGGATGAGCAGCAAATTATTTTGATCAGAACGCAACGAACGTTGGTGCGAACTGAGAAAGGTGAATCTCTGTTTGAGGTAGTTAGGAGAGGACGGGTTATGAAGTATTTTGTATAGCAAACAGAGAGTATGCAGGTCTCTTCTCTCTCGCATGGTTTTCCATTGAAGTTGAAGCCTGTATTCAGAAATGTGATCATATTTTCGTAGAGAGAAGATGTACCGTATGCACATGTTTTGAAGACGTTCCAATCTGGACTCGACCTCCACTGCCATATCTAGATAGCAAATATCGGCGTAGTCAAATAGTGGGTGAAGCAAGGATTGAACTAAGAGCTTTTTAATTTCTGGACTGAGGAAATTTTGGAGTCTTCGAAGTGCATGAAGTGATGAAAATACCTTTCTGCTAAGCTCATCCACCTGTTTTTTCCATGAAAGCTTACAATCAATGTAAATCCCCAGGTCCTTAACATCATCAGAAAGAGGAATTACCTGATTATTCAGAAAAAGATATGGCAAGGAATTACGGTTCAATGAAGTAAGGAGTCTGGGACCACCAATAATGATGGCCTGTGATTTAACAGGATTTATAAGGAGTCCATGCCGCTCGCACCACGTGGCTATGTACTGAAGATTTTCATTCATGAGAGCAAAGGACTCGACGATATTCTGTGGCCTGAAATGGGTGTAGATTTGTAAGTCATCGGCATACAAGTGAAAGGGTCCTTGGATATTTGTAGAAATAGGACCTATAAATAATGAGAAAAGTAGGGGAGATAGAATTCCCCCCTGCGGAACCCCTGCGCCAAGCTGGACCCAATCAGAACTGGCACCACCGTAGATCACTCTTTGCCTTCTCATGAACAAATACGAACTAAACCAGTCGACGACGCCATCTGATAAATTTAAAGCGCGTAAACGCGAAAGCAGCACACCGAAATCAACACAGTTGAACGCATTGCTAAAATCCAGTAATACCATAATGGTCAACTGCGTGTCATCCATTGCTTCACGTATGTCATCGGTAATCTTTAGAAGCGCGGTCGTAGTACTGTGTCCCCTTCTAAATCCTGACTGCAGAGGATTATGCAAATTGTGGGCAACAACATATGAGTTCAATTGTTGGAAAACCAGTTTTTCTGCTACTTTAGAAAGCAGTGGAAGCACCGATATGGGGCGAAAGTCAGCAGGTGAGGCTGGTGCCGCCTTCTTTGGTAAAGGAATAACGTTAGCTTCCTTCCACGCGGAAGGGAACTCTGAAGAAGACATGGAAAAATTAATGATAAATGTTATGACCGGAAGCACAGAAGACATAATGGGCCCCAGCATTCTATAACTAATGTCATCACAACCCACAGCAGTAGACTTGATGTCTCGAAATGCTCGAGAGACATCACCAATAGACACCTCAGAGAAAACGAACGACTCCACGCCAATGGGCCTGGAAGCCTCTATATCCGCACAGGTGGATAATCTATCGCCGTCTGTCAGCACAGCAGGAATGGCAGCAAAATGCCGATTTAGGACATTAAGGTCAAACTGAATAGTATCATCCGTATCGGCAGGCTTTCCCACTCCCTGCTGTTTGAGGAAGTTCCAGGTCCGCTTAACATTGTTCAGGTCAATATTTTGGGAAAAATAATTCAGCTTGGAACGTCGGCACGCCCTTGAACAGCGGTTCCTCAAATAAACATATTTCTCCTGGTCGTGAGGTAGACCAGTTTGCCTTGCCTTAACTTTAGCCCGGTTTCTTCGCTTCATAAGACTTCGTATATCATCCGTCAGCCAGGGCGCCGGTGCCCGTCTCACAGGTCGTGTTTGGACCGGCGCATGCTTATCATACAGATCGGTGACAGATGTGTTGAAGCAGGTGACCATTTGGTTGATGTCGCTCGATAAAAAGACCCCACCCCAGTCAATGCCGTCCGCCTCCACCCGCAACTGATCCACATCAATCTGATCAAATCTACGAAACGATTTTATTTTAGGTTTGAGTTTGGGCGGTTTAAGTTTATATGTCAGATAGATGAGATCGTGCGCAGAAAATTGGTCAGCATTTAACTGACCATGGCTGACAGCAAGTGAAGGCTCTGAGGTGATTATCAAATCTAAAAGAGTAGAGGAGTTAAGGTAAGGGGTATAGTGGGTAGGTCTCAAAGGCAGAGTGCAAAGATTAGATGCATTCAGAATGCTCATCAGCTTGTCACTCCTTGAGTCGCCCCTGTTAAGGCATGTATTAAAGTCACCCAATAAAATGTGGTGGTGATAGTTAGGCAGTAAAAGTTCAATTATACCCTGAAATTCCTCAAAATAGTTGGAGCTAGGGGGACTATAAACCACTCCAAGCAAAACTTTAGTGTGCGAGATGCTGACCTCAACGAACAGACACTCCAGCTGACTTCCACTCTGAGTTCTGTAAATGACTTTGTGGGTCAAGTCCTCCCTAAGATACATTGCCACACCGCCACCAGTGCGTCCAACCCTATCACAACGTATCAATCTGTAACCCGGCAGCGAATAAAGTGCTGATGGGAGCGATGACTTAAGCCATGTTTCACCAATCAGCAGCGCATGTAAGGGAACAGACGTAAAGGAGGTCACGAGATCATCGTAGTGGGCCGGAATGCTCTGGGCATTTATGTGACAAACGTTGATCAAAGACTTCGACGAACCCAATGCGGCACCAAGAAGCTCACAGAACGAAGGTTGAGAGCATGAAGAGGAATCACTGACTGACAAAGAAGAGTCTGAAAAAACAGAGGCGTTGAGAGGTAGGGGAGGGGTAAAATTGGGGAGGGAGAATAATGAATTATTTCTCTCTGCAGAGTTACTCATAATGAATTATACAAAGGTACAAGAAAATGCACACACAATTTGAACACAATTTCTACACATGCAAAAAAAAAGAAATAAAATAAAATAAAAATAAAACCTGAAGGAAAAAAAGTAAAACATTTGCAAAATAAATAAACATTTGTATAGTGATAAATATAACAATAATATAGGCAGTAATAAAAATAAATAAAAATAAAAAAACATTATAGAATGATAAAAATGTAAGGTCAAAGCTAATTTAACAATAAAAAATAAATTAATAAACATTAAAAATAAAAACAGATAAAGGTACACGACATCGACATCTCCACCAGAATTAGGAGAGCTTGGAAAAACTCGTCTAGCGCTCCGGGCGGCGTCCCCCACCCTCCACCAGGCCGGCCAGAGCGCTCTCACTCGGCACATAGACCGGGACAGAGGTTTCGTCAGCCTTGACAAAAACCCTCCCACGGCTCACCCAAACGAATTTCATCTTGCTCTCCTTGGCAAATCTGCGCGCCCTAGCAAACAGTCCCCTGACGAAAGGTGAGAGGTGCTCCTGAACGAATACTGGGGATGAAGCACCCCCCACTCCCAGGTGCTCAGTCCTAAGCCTGCCCTTCGACGCGTTCTTTTTGTTAAAAGCGCGAACCTGAGATAAGAGTTCATCTCTCAACCTAGAATCACGCAGACTCACCACAACGTTTCTGGGCCGTGCGTCCTTCCCGCTGGACGGAGGTCCAACTCGGCGACAAGACGTAACCGAATTCGGAGGTAAACTTATGTTAATTGATCCACATAGCGAATTCACCAAAGAGGTAAGATTTTCATCACGCCTCTCTGGCACCATGTGAATCTCCAGGCTATTGCTTCTAAGCGCCTGCTCTATGGAGTTAACCTGCCCACTCAGGTTGTTATTCAATTCCTTCAACTTCGTGTTCTCTCGAATCAGAGAATTTATTGAAGTGCGGGCGGTGGCGCATGTTTCTTTCAATATTTCGAATTCCCCAGCCAAAAATTCGACCGAGGACTTCAACTCGTCGACCTCCCTAAGACGCTCGCGGATCTTCGCCATCTCGTCAGCCACAGTCTGCTTGACAATCGACTCGAATCGTCTGACCAGTTCATTGGTCAGCTCTTCGAATCTTGAATCAATATATGCAGCCAGCTCACTGACAGGCTGTTCAGTATTCAGAATGTTGGGACCGAATGAAGGAGCGCCACGCGATCTAGTAAGAGGAGGAGTACCGGCCGACCTGGGGTCACGCGCACTACATGTGGCACACTTCCAACTCGCTCGAGACACATCTGACATGTTCTTAAATGCCGACATCGTTGTACCTATACACGAGAAGTGAAAAGACCTCAAGCAGCGCGCACATTTCACCGATTTGGTAGGACTCAAGACATTGCGGCATTGCTTACATTTTAATCCGTCACCCATAATGAATAATAATAATAAGACAAATAAATAATAAAATTCAAAGAAGATCAAAAGTAAATTTACACAAAACCAGTATAAGATGACCTGCAATATCAGTAAAGTTCAATGAGTCCAAGCAAAATTTAAACAATAAAATCAACCGTGGCTCAAGAAACAAATCAACAAAATCATATCAATCTTAAGTAATTACAATTGAATTTAACGGAACATACAGAATCACCAACAAAACAAAAAAAAAAGGAAATCTGAAAATGAAATAAATGAATAAATAGAATAAAATAAAATAAAACTGACGAAATTATAAACACACATGCAAGGTAGGTATAAAAGTTGTTAAGCAATAATAAAGCATTTAAAAATAATAATGTTAATAATAAAATGTTTAATAAAATAATAAAAAGTAGTAGGCAGTATGTCGTAAAATGTAATAATTGCAATCATAACATTCAAACTACGCGGGCTAAATAGGCGCGTCTTCAAAATAAATCAAATCTCCGGTTCTCTCAGTAGCTCGTGCGTTTGACATTGACAGTTCTCAACAGATGCATGTATTTCAGTGTATTATGTTATGGATGTGTCATGTGTTGTAGGCTCGTTCGGAAGCCGAAGCAGCGTTTATGATGTAGGTAATCTATGCCCTCCACAGTGTTGAAAATTTCATCTGATGCAAGTATTGGATGTGTTCGCAAGCGGCACAAACCCAGTTCGGTATAGGCATTTAAGTTCGGCAATTCAAAGCCCTCGCACAATCAGTGGGTGTGTAGTTAGACAAGTGTTCCCTCAGAAATAATGCAAACAGTTCAATAATGATGATGACAGCAGGGTAGGTGTGTGTTTTAGTGTGCGTTAGAGAAACACAGTAGGTACTAAATGTTAAACTTTACTTTACCATTCTCCTTCTCGCTCACCCACAATGCACTTCAACTGCGCGCGAGTGAGACACAGAGCTGTCACAAATCGCAATGTCATGCACTGATGATTAAACTGTGTTTATTTGCACGATCCGACCGACCACTCGACAAAAAACAATCTCACGACGTCCAGGATCACTTGGAGTAACTTAAACTAAAGTTTTCTCCACTTATTTCACTTCTTAGATGCAACTTTAATTTTTTCAATTCACAGCACAACATTTGCCTGTCACTTTCAGTGTTGCCACCCAATATACGGTTAGTCAAATACAAAAAAAAAGAGCCATTGTGTGAGCCGATAATAGGTAGGTAATGGTAATAATATCGTAACTGAGCCATCTGTCGTTGAGTTTTCGCAACACCAAACAATATTTTAATAATAGTACACGGCACGAGCCGCTACTGCGTGGGACCATTACATCGCTTATTGAATCGGAAAATCAACGATGTAGTTGCGTAAGTATCACTTAATTTAGGTGCAAATTTGAAAGCGGTTCGTGAAATTGATTTGTGTTGTATTGTATGGCAGACGAAATTGAATTTCTTATTATATAAAGTTGGGGTACCGCTTCTTTCAGAAAAATTCCTAGTAAATCTTTTGTACGGTTCTACGTGCTATTCGGCTTTGCTATTTTTCAGTATAGGTATGCTTTTATTTTTAGCTACTCATCGTGTAATAATTATTATTGATGTGTAATTTCAAACACAATGAAAGTTCATTGAAATGGATTTTCATACACAACGTTTCTATTATATTTACGGATACTTATTTTACCGTTATTCAAGACTATATCTTACATAAAGAAAGAATGGTTAGATGCAATCATTCGACCTATTTGACTACCTAAACGACAAACGTTGTTAACGTTTAGGGAGCACACAAAGTCACCCTTTGGAAAGCAGTAGAAGACGGTCGAAAGCCTTTTTTTCAATTTTTTTTAAATTTGCTCTGAAAAATCTAACTTTAATTTATGTATCAAATTGTTGGTATCTACTATAAGTATAAGTTGTTCGTAGCCCTACGGTTACAACGCCGGCTTTCGTGCTGTATCTTTCGGAGTTCGAAGGTTCGATCCCAGGTGCCGACCATCTTCCTCTTTCACGACACAAGCTTTAAGTAGCTTACTGTGAAAGAGTCAAAGAGTGTATTTGTGTTCACTTTGAGTGAACACAGATTCATTAAAAAATATGATTTCAGTAACCGATTTTATTTTTACGGTAGTCACTGTACTGAACACAATGACATGACTAACGATTCTATACGCAGCAAACTCGGCGTCCTCTCGTATTTATCCACGGAATATGAACTGCGCAACCTGCGCTTCTTTGGGCACATCTCACAAAGAAGGCCGAATTCCCTGGAGAGGAGCATAATGGTTTGGATTGAGCAGGCCATCAAATATGCGGAAGGAGACCTGGAGTAGAACTCTTTCAACCGATCAGGAAAAAAACGGGAAAAACGGTGATCAAACCCCTGACTGGTACCAACAAACCAATTAATTTCAATATTTCAAGAATTCTAAAGACAAAATTTGTGCCAGCATCCCTGAAAGGGTCTGTACACATTTGAACACGCGCGGTAACCAATGCAACGTATCAAATTTCTTTAGTACGTGGTGGTTCGCGGTTGCTGAGAGTATGTTGTGACTTCAGAGTGAACCAACCATTAAAAACTTAACATATTATACAACATTCTATATTTTGGTCTAGATTCTTGTGCCATTTTACCGGATTATAATATAGACAACTTGTGTACATTTTCAAGGAATTTTATTTTATGAAATAAATGGATAAAATTGCAAAATATTTAATACCGATTTCTGGCATAAAATTTACTTTACCGTATTATTATTTCAGAATTATTCGCGGATATTACAATTCTATAGGGACAAAAATTATAGGCATCTACATTATTTTAACCGGAAAACGCAATATATTGCAAAGGTAAAATCGACTAATACTTATCCCACCTTATAACATAATACCTACCTAACCGCTGAAAAAAAACAATAAATTATTTTCAGGGATCGTGGAAATAAGAGAATTAAAAAAAGAGGTGTAAGGGAAATGGGTAGAGGGAAGAATAGAGACAGAGAGATATAGAAGGTAGCGTAGAGAAAGGCCTTTCACACATTATATTCGGTTCTATTCGGTTTGTATTTATTTTCGGCCATTGCCGACAAAATTATTATTCTGTGTTGTTGGTCTTTTACTTAAAATGTGATATTTAAAAGGGATGGGTTAAATAATTTTATTTTGATCTGAAAAGAATTTTCTTTCTAAGGCTTAGTTAAAAAAAATGCCATTAATCTTTAATGCATTAGCGGTCCCGAAAAGAGTCATCATCCAGGTCACATGAAAAATATTATTGAAAACCTTTTTTTTTTGTTTTTGAATAAATATCATTCCACCCGATATAATTAGGAAGGTTAATTATCAAAAAGTTTTAAAAGTGTGAGGAGCCGTATTTTCATGCTTTTTTTTTCAAATAAAACCGTTTCATCGGTTATTTTCGGTCATTGTGCATAAATTATGCAGAGATTTTTGTATATCAATTTGGTACAGATTGAGAAAATTATGAATGAGGAATGATGCGTATTGCATATTCTCCACGTATGTATGAAATATAATTTTACAATCTGTTCCTTTCCTTCACTGTCGGTAAAAATGTTATTAGGGTGATATGTTTTTGAGTTTCTCTAAGGTCTATGACTGCAATTGCAAGAAATTGTGATATTTGGGATGTTATTTTGACAAAATATTACATACACTTTCTCTCTTTACCACTGTAAATATTAATTATTTCTTCAAACAGAAATGCTGTTGAAAGAGCCAGAAGGGTGGATGTTATCTAGAACCTAGGTCACAAGAAGCACAATGTTCAAATAGTATTAGAGAGTTCAGTCCGAATTGAACCGTTTCACATGAGATACTACTTGTCGGCTGCGACCGAAACGAACCGGTAGCGAATTCAAACCGAATAAAACCGTATAAGTATGTGTGAACGAGAGCATATTCGGTGTTAAATAATGGTTTGAAATATTTATCAAGATTTCTTCGAACGGGAGTTTGATAAATTATTGACACTTTTGTGTAATGTCCGAAAGAAAAATAGTAACATTGTCTAATATATCACCCGTCTCACTCACACTCACTCTCTATCTCTATCTTTCAACAGCTGTCGATTTCTATTTCTATTATTCGATTATATCCACCACTGGTTCTTTTTTTGAACATTCTATTATCAAAAAAGAATTTCAAGAAATAATCTCACTCAACCTTTAAAATGTATATACATAAAAACTATCATGAGCTTTATCACCTAAATAGCTTTCCCAACAGATGTTGTCCTGTGAATATTGAATGCGAATTTAAAATAATGATAAAAAAGACATTTAAACAAAATAAATGTCATTTTAACCGATGCATCTGTTTTAAACCAACTATTTTGCATCCCAATTCCGTCAATCACACCAATTATCAAACAACTGACAGTTTGTGTAAAACGACAATTTGATTTCAAAATTATATTTATTCACTTTTCGCATTTTAATTTTAAAAAATTGCGCTTCAATGTTAATAAATTTGAAAAAAGCTTAAAAAAACCATAAAAAATCTATGTGCCAATATTTTTATTGCCAACGGTTGTCAGGTTGTCAAGTTGTGATCAAAATCTGTTTAACCGATCTCGAGTTCGAACGAACCCGACTTTCTTATATATCTAAAGATATTCACCAACCATTGAATACTTCAATTTGTTATTTGGACGACTTCTCCAGTATCTATTCAAGAAGCCTGTTCTTTAAGGGCATATTTGGAGAGGACCTGGAATTCTCCTAATTCCCCTTTCCATTATCATATTTTCCCATTAAAACCCATAAAATTGTAATTGGAATATAATAATAACAATTTTCTCTGTTGTTATCTTTTGCGTTATTAATTATCCTGAAATTCATGACATTTTATATAAAGTACTAGCTTTCCCGACAAACGTTGTCCGGTGGCTGTAACTATGAATATTGATTTCAAATTTGATTCGAATATAATGATAAATTAATAACCAATGTATTTCCGATGGATGCATCTATTTTAAGCCATGTATCAACTATGACAGTTTCTGCCAAACGCCAACATCTTAGAAAGCAATCAACTTTTTTCTTCAAATTTCTTATATTCCACGCAAATTTCTTTATTTTGTCTTCCATAAGGACCTACTCCTGACAACAGCAAACTCACCAATGAAAATATAAGAGAAATTGGTGCAGCCGTTCTCGCGTGATGCATTGACCAAGCAAAATAGGGCACCATTTTTTATATATAGAGATTGTAAACATGTCAAAAATATTCGTTTTAAATCAACCGGACAAGGTTCCAATCACACAATAATAACTGAGATTAGTAACATCTTCTAAGGTTAATCGATAGATGAGCCAACGATATTGGAAAAAATATTCTTAGAAGTTTTAATGATTATAAACTACAACACGATCTTCGTGGTCTAACTATCTTGAGTAATTAATATTTGTTTCTAATAGTCAACTTGTCCATGTAGCCTTTTTTTCTTTATCGTCATCTATTCCCAAAAAAAAACGACTTCCTTTGTCATCTATCGGCACAACATTTGCCTTCCTGTTATCACGTTATGATACAACATTGTAAAAATGTACGAACTCTGAAGAAACTGTAAGGAAATGTTTTTACCCATTATCAACTGCAAAAAAAGTCAAAATTTAAGCAAATCGTTAAATAATAATAATTCATACATTGATCGACCGATTTTGAATCTGTCCAACGAACATTCGCTGTACCTCTTTTAAATATTATAAATAATTTGCGCAAACCTTTTGACAGGTGGGCCATAAATAATAATTTTCTGGTCCCATAAAGAATAATAAAAATAATACCCGGGGTACCTACCCCTAAATAATAAAGCCCTGACATCCTCCGTAGAAATAATAATATTATTATTTGTTCCGTACTAGCATTTAATGACCCTTTTTTAATTTTAAATGATTGATTTGTAATTCTTCTTCTTCTTAAAAGCCTATTGCTATCAACTCTAGGACGAAGGCCTCCTACATATTTTTCCAAGCTACTGTTTTGTCCATGTTAAGGGTTCTACTTTTTTATTATTTTTTCCTTGCCTTTCTTTGTATTAACCTCTTTGGTATGTTGCTTCTGAGAGCTGCTAACTCCTCTTCTGAGTTTGTTCTCCAGCAATACTTTCACCTTTTAGAAGGTTTTCCACGTTAATGAGTCCCTTGGGGATAATTTGGAAGTTCGATGGAGAGGTGTTTGTATATGAATATATCTACTTTAAACCTACCATTTCCTCTTTCAAGTAGCACACTAAGCTGCAAAGTTTACCGAAAACTTATGTAGCCTTTAAAAAACTTATTTACAACTTATTCAAAACCTTTAGCTATATTTGTTTTTTTTTCCTATTCCGTCTTATATTTCTATCTTATTCGTATGTTCTTTAATCGATTTCACAGCTAAAAACCTATACTGATTCATTTTCATTATTTTTTTATAATATTTCAATACTATAAATTTTAGTTGTATAAACCACCCAATGTAGGATTTTAAAGTAAAAAAATTACTTTTACAAGTGGTGGTATCCATATTCGTTGCTATACTGACTAATCAGTGTATTATGGAGTGAAATATTGCCGTGTGGAAATTTTATGTATGTATTGCATTTGTATTAGGTACCTACTGTAAATTTGAACAGGAATTGACTATGATGATCCAAAAAATTAAGGGTTTTATATTTTTCAATTTCTAAGGTAAATTTATACAGAGTTTAAACATTTTAGGGGACTTGCATGATGTTTGCTGCTTACCTCACTTTGAGGAATTTAAAGTTGTCACCAGGCCTTATGAAACAGGCGTGGGTGTAACTAGTTTTCTTTTGTTAAATTACGTAAAAATAATACGTAATTTATGGGTATCGTACTTCATTTTCATTTAACTGTAAACCAATCGTGTATTTTAATTTATCGCAGTCCTCAAAATTTACCCTGGATTAAGGATGAAATATAGCAGAGGGTTGATGTATTTCAGATTATATATTTCCAAGGGTAGGTATAAATGAAATATATTTTAAATTTTTCTTAATTAAGCTTCACGTGTGTCCCACAATAATTTTTACGTAGAATGCTTTCTGCTGATCGAGGGATATTTCGGGTTTTAAATAGACGCCTATTATTATATAGGGGACCATTTTTTTAAAAAACAATTTAAAAAAAATACTGTATGTTGTAGCGACTTATTTTAAACAGTTATAAGAGTACTTGTCATATTATAATCTAAAGGGGGTGGTTAAAATTAAAAATCATGATAACATAATTTAAGTCAAATATCTTTATAGCTAAATTTCCAGTATAACAAAACGTCAATTTGTCCCGAAAATTTTCCATATTAAATGTACTGAGCCTATAAAATCGTTGTAACGAAGTCGATCTCAGTATAGCGAACTTTTTTTGTTTTAAAGTTTTAAAATCATGTTACAATTATTAGGCAATAAAATTTCTCCAACTTCAGTTTTTCCTTGGCATATTTCCTTCGCGAACACAAAAAATTAAAAAATGTATCATTTTCTATGTATCCAGATTAACGAAATTTCATCTTCTTCTTCTTTATAATGTGGCGATTCACTCTCGACAGTTAACGAAATGTTTTTATGGTCCCGTGAAGTTCGTTACACCCAGATTTTAACTGTATCACAAGATGAGATCAGGATAACATTATATACACAAGATGAGATCAGGCTAACAAAACATCACAAGATGAGATCAGGATAACATAATATCGCAGGACGAATTCTCGTTATTACTACTAGATACATATCTATTTATTTGGATGGTGGCGTACTAAGTGTGATTGGTTTGTATTTTTTTTTACTAATATTTCAGAGATACAACAGCATATTGCTTCGCCTGAAGACGAGTTCAATTTACAAATTTGAAATTTTTCCATCAGCAGTCGACCCAAATAATATAGGAATGTACCGTCTGAGTATTTTTAACACTATTCGTAGTGGTCAAATACCATTGATTTTTGTTTCGAAGATTAATTTTTTTCTGTAAATGCTTACCTACTTTTAAACCTACTTGATCGATAGACACAGTATTTATACGATCCTCTTATAGCCCAATAAAACCATAAATAGGTATATTTTTTTTAACAAAAACAAGATTTATAATAGCATAAATGGAACCCAGATGCATTTTCAAAAAAAAAATCATTAAAAAAATATTGAATAAAATATCTAGGAAGGTACGAGTAGGTATATAAATTTAGGTCGAACAAACGATTGTAATCTAAACATAAAATAATAATAAAATAACACTTTTCTATACAAAGGTGTCAGTATAGCCGGCGGAACTTATTTCCTGAGGCAATTTTTTCCAGTCAACCGGTCCCGTCCAATATGAGACAGGCCAGCCCCGGGTAGAAATTTCAAGTGAAAAAATACTTGGAAAAACTCTGACCCGACCGGGAATCGAACCCGGGACCTCGGATCTGAAGTCCACGCTACTACAACTAGGCTACCGAGGTCGGTAAAATAAATGTTCTGTTAAAAGTTTGTATTTCTCTCTTAAATATAATAATATTATTTTCACTACTAAACTCATTATATGGAACACTCAAAATAGGTAAGGTTCTCTGCCTCAATCTGCCTCAGCTTTTAATTAAAATCATGCTATTAATATGGCTTTTTTTCTAATAAGGAAGAAAGCTCTGATCTTTAAAAGAAATTCCAGTTTAAAAAATTCGCCGAGCTGCCAATGTATCAATGTCAATCGCCATCTATCGGCAGGAAAAAAACACACAAAACGAATTGTGTCGGAACTAGAACCAAAGATTGATTATGCCACACTATATCCGTGACAGCGTGTCTATTAAGAATCTACCTCGGTATTATCGAAGCGACGCCCGACGTATCGAATATTTTCTCGCGTTTTCATTTTTCCGTATTGGCAGCACTGATGTTTTAAACGGATGTACCGAAATTAACGTATTTTTTTTAAATATTCAATTTTAAAGTGGACAGGAAAAGAATATGTAACAACTAATGTCTCTAACAATTCATTATTGATGTTCGATTTTTAAATGGAACACACCACTACGGGCTTACGACCGTCTTCTACTGTTATTTCGAAGGCTGGCTTAGTGAGATCACTTTACGTTAACAACGTTCGCCATTAGGTGGTAATTTTTGTCTCCGAAACTCCTAATCAGAGAATTCTCAACATGTCGAAAAATCTCATGTATGGAACAAGTAGATATTTAATAATAAATTAAATATAGAGATAAAAGTTGGAAATTATTGAGAACAAGGGGGCAACCAAATTTAGACTGCGACTGTTAATGTAGGTAGGTACTTCGTAGAAATATTATTATGATGAAGCAACACTTTTGCACCAATAATTATTTTTGAAACTGGGTAGTCAGTTTTTTTTTAACATTTTTAAAATACATTTAGGTAGGTATCTCGTTTCCTTTTTTTATTTCACGTTTTGGTCCATTTATTTAACATCAAACCATTTTTACAGAGCCGTCAATACTCAATAACACACATCTTCGTCGTCAATACACTTGGCATCGCTAGAAGATTGTCTTCATCGTTCTATTGTCAGTTAGAATTGAGGTGGTTGGAAGTCCAGTGGTTTCAATCGGTGGCTTTCATGCTTACAGCATATTGGAGGTCGTAAGTTCGAATCCCGGCGTTGCCGACCATATCCGCTTTCACGACACAACCCTTTGCTTAGTCTGAAAGATGTCGAAAGTGTATTTGTGTTCACTTCGAGTGAGCACAAATTCACTTAAAAAAAAAAGTTTTCAGTTATTTTAATCATATTATTATTATTGTCCAAAGAGAACAGCTGCTTACCTAAAAAAAACTTATCACATAAAGTTTTATGTACAAGAGAAGTGTATAGTGTATAGACAAAGAAAGTAACATGTACCCCTATTCTTATTTACCATGACATATACCTACGCTGGCGTAAGGTAACAAAATTTTGTATGAAAACATCCATAACTCCCCTACAGAATACTTCGGAAAGCTCCGCAGCCGATACAACACTCCCGTGAGTTTGTCACATACGTTATTACGAAAAGTGCTTGGCGATATTGACAGCTGAAGATCGAATAATAGCGGTGTGATCAAATACCATAGTCACAATTCTTAACAAAATAACAAGAAATACAATAATTATTGCTTAAATGATGGTGTTGCTTTGGGCCACGCGACATTACAATATGTACATATATGTCTCGAGGTAGCGAACGGTGTATGTAAATATGATCAGCTATTCACGTGTACGTAATATTATTATGTTCATATTGTAGATAGTGCAAGATAGACCTAGGTAGCGACTAGGTTATTATCGGAGTACAGAATCAAATCCAATAACGGGCGCGAACACATACAGTTTGTATTCTGAAAAAATACCGTGTAAGCAAATGGTTTAGATAGATCGAACTATCCAGGGATGCCATACAAATGCGAAGGATTTCGTGATTATGTTTTGTGACGCATGTAGATTTTATTACTTATTTTTTATAGATTTAGGTAAAAATTCGTATCTTAATGTCTGTATCTCCGCCCCACAGTCACATTCGGAAGAATTCAGCCAACGGCACTTAAAGTCCACGCAAGAAGAGTGCCGTGCCCAGTACGGACATTTTTCGGGGCTGGTCAAAGCCAGGTGGTTTGCCAGTGATGCAGGGGGGCAAGCAGCGAGCCACTGGGTCCGAAGCCTTATAAATTGGCGTAATAAACATTAGTTGATTGATCTTTGTTCAATAATTGGTCGAAGTTTTTTCAAATTTTAAAGCTATAACTATACATTCTTCAAAAGTCTCTACATAGATACTAAAGCAAATTTCATTGTTTTATTGCTATCTCTTATCCAACAAACATTCAAGACATCAAGATGGTAAGATACAGACGATTGATAAAGAAACCATTCAAATAAACAACAAAAGCAAAGACAATTTTATAATTAACGAATATGCAACAACTAATGACTCCAACAATTATTCATTAATGATGTTCGATTTTTAAATGGAACAAACCACTACGGGCTTACGACCGTCTTCTACTGTTATTTCGAATACTGGCTTAGTGTGGTCACTTTACGTTAACAACGCTCGCCATTAGGTGGTAATGTTTGTCTCCGAAACTCCTAATCATGAGAATTCTCGACATATTCAACATGTCGAAAAATCTCATTTATATACGACAAGTAGATATTTAACAATAAATGAAATAATAGAGATAAAAGTTGGAAATTATTGAGAACAAGAGAGAAACCAAATTTAAAGACTGCGACTGCTGTCATGTATTTGGCTCCAGGATATAACAATATCCATTTTTTTTAATGTCTCATCTTTATTGCCATTTAATGGCTTTGTTGGATATTATTTATTTATTTATTCAATTCAATTATTACAAAACATTTTAAAAAAAGGATTAAAAATGTTGCCCAAATAGGCTCTAAGCCTGTGCTAGGGCAAACTAAAAAAGGTTCTAAAAATATAGTCTTATAATAATATAAGTTCTTATATTAAGTTCTTCTCACACTCACAAATACCTTCACACCCTCATTCACTGGCATTCACATACACAGCATATAAGTGAGACAACTGCTTTATAAAAAACAAACGTAAATAAGGCAACCATCAGTCTGTACAGAAATAATCCGAATGTTTGAGAAAAGCATACTTCGTCCATTTACATGTTTTTCTTTCGCGATAGAGCACTAAATCGGAAGTTGACACAATATCGCAGTCACATCCAAAGTGGGCAGCTGATCTAAAACTAACACATCACCTTTTAGAAATATCATAATTATATTATAATTTCTTATGAAGAACTATTCACGATGATTTTTCGAAGTTCTCATCGCTTTTCTTTGTCTCATCTTCTCATCACCTGAATACATCACAAACGAAAATGCGACGTAATAATATTTAGAAAATTAGGTATGTAGGTATTATAAATAATAAATTTTTCGTTACAATTCTAAGAATTTTACATGGAACCAGGAACACACCCCTCATTAATAAAACAAACAAAATACCCGTTGAGGATGGTTCCTTTCTATTGTTTCCTCATTTCAATTGTTATTTCGAAAACAAAAACACATTCTCAGAATGTAGACTAGATAATATACTTGTCACGTGATGAGGTATATGTTCGCTCATTTAAAATCCCATTTGGAAAAGTCAATATAGTCTGTGTTTATTAGATATTATTATTTATAGCACAGCTCTGGAAATAGGTCTGCGTCAACCCTTGAAACTATTGAGACAGCAGTTCCTGAAGAAACATCGCTCCGGGCTACGTCGCTCCATGAGCGATTAAACTCATGCGGATGAATAGGGGTGGAATCCAGGGGTAGGGCAAAAACACTACCACCATCACCTATGCTACGTTTATCTTTGTATAAAAAATAACAGTGAATACATTTTTTTTAACCCTATCACGCCAAAAAAACCATGAGCTATACTCAAAGCAACGTCGGCGCACCCGGCGTGATCCGTGGAGGAGATGGACTTAGCTGGGACATGCGTTAAGGATGCCGAATGACAGTTGGTCGAGGAGAGCGCTATTCTTCCTCTCATCAGGGTCCCGAAGGCGAGAAAGACCTTCTCATACTATGTTCCGTTCCTACGAAGCAGAGCTGAGGAATCTGGACATGGTGTGGGAGGAGATCATAAGCATTGCGCAAGATCGAGCGCAATAGAGAGCTCTTATTGCTTCCCTATGCCCCTAAGTAAGGCCTTAAGGGATTTTGGATTGGATTGGATACTCAAAGCCCTCTGCTCATACTGAAAAATGCTATTTTTCGCATCATATATTGTAATGAAACAATCAAATCCGAAGCAAAAATCACACTATATCCAAGGGTTAATTATTTTTGGCATAACAACGCATAGCTTTTGTAAAGTAGGGTGGCAAAGTAGGCTACTGTTTGTTTCAATACTGAAGTTACTGACTTGACGAAGCCTTTTAGAATGGTTTTTGACAGTGGCAAATAACCATAAATTAGGATACAATTACATAGGTCATCAACCAACACTCTCATAAGACCTTATTTAGGGCACAGGGAGACTACAAGAGCTCTCCACTGCGCTTAAACCTGTGCAATGTTTATGACCTCCTCCCACACCATGTCCAAATCCCTCGCCTCTGCTTCGTGTGGAACCAAGGTTCCAATCAAGATGAGAGGAAGAATAGCGCTCTCCTCGGCCATCTTTCCTTCGAAATTCTTCGTCAACCTACTGATAATACAAATTGCATATTATGCTCATCGAAAAAAGTTAAGCCTTAGAAACTCCTTAAGAACTCTGATATGCGAATCAACAGCAAGATAAAGATTTATAAAAATTGTGTCAACAAATTGTTCAGAAATGAAAACTCTCAGGAGCATAGCCGGGAAGACCCTCAGAGATAGAGTCAGAAATACGAGGGTACGGGAAATATGCGAGGTCGAGGACATAGTAAGATGGGGAAGGCAACAAAAAGGTTCTGGTATGCCCATGTGAGGAGAATGGACTGAACCGGACTCCCTCACATTGCATTGCACGGCCAACCCCACGGAAGACGCCTCCCGGGCAGACCACCAAAAAGGTGGAAGGATAGCTTGGAATCGACCTCGCAGGAGACCAACCCCACCTCTTGAATTACAGGCCACAAGGCCTAAATTAAGAAGAAGAATAAAAAAGTTAAGACGATCTACCCATCTCCCATTATAGTATGTATGTAAGTGGCTGAAAAGATCCTACTGAATATTATCTGAATATTTATTATGTTTTTTTTTCTCATCACATACTTCCTTGTTATTTACCTTTAGCAACAATGTTTCAACCCATTTCAAAAGGGAGATCACTACCACTGTAAAAAAGTAATCTTCGATGTTTTGGACAGAAGGTGCTTGGTGATAGTCCATTTCAAGATAAAAAAGCTGCTAACCTAGGGTAGCCCAGAACTCATAGTAGATATATTATAACAGCCTTTTCGTGTAAAACATATCTTTGCATAAAATATCATAATTTTACGATTAAAATGAATTTATCTTTGGAATTATTATAGAAACTTTAAAATGATATCGACTATTGGAGCTTTTTATTATCTGCTTTAGAACTACATATTCAATATTAATCGGTACTTTAAGGAGGACCCACTGAAGTTACGGACCTCAAATTTTAGTGCTTGTGTAGGAGCATAAGACCAACCCGTATACCAAATTTTATGAAAATCGAAGAATTTTTTTTTCTTTTTTAGCCCTTTTTCTAGAACAAGTGAAATTTTCTTTGGATACTTTAAGAGGGTTCCCCTGAAGGTACAGATCTCAACATTTTACTGACTCATCTACATCGAGGGGCTAACCGTTCTACCAAATTTCAATCAAATCGGATAAGAATTACTATGAGTTATGGGTGCGCACACATTTTTGGCGTACGCGTACGCGGAAATTATTTTTTTTTGCATTTTTGGAATCTACACCCTCGAAAACGTCGAGAAAATTAATTACAGCGAAATCTATTTTTTTTTTTTTTTGAAATCCGATCACAAGACTCATGTATATTGTACTCGTATATTCCATATACTATGAGTAAAATGAAAGTGTCTTGTATAGTTAAAGCTCGTTGCAGGGCAAACAATCTTCTAAAGTTTTAATGACCTTTTTTTCTCCTCAGCTCTACCTTGAAGAAACCGAACCCTGTATGGTTTGGTTCATCCACATCTCCGGAACACTGTTAGAAGGAAAATAAATCTCTCTTCGGCCAATATTGACATTTGGTATCTTCGAACATTCCCCAACCATATCCATATTTTTTACATTATAACAGAAAAAATGAGCTTGTACCTATAACGTCAGTCTCAGCTATGATTGATGGTGTAAAGAAATTGACTATGATTTTGTTTTCAATTTTCAGCATCAAAAAGCTGAAAAAAATGTATAATACAGATATGAAGTTTAAATTTCCCTTAAAATACATTGCTGGAATGTGCATTGGTACTCTGAAGATTCTTTTAATCTAAAGATATAAAAAGTCGGTTTAGTGCGAAAACTTATAACTCGAGATCGGCTAAACAGATTTATATGATGCTTAGTTTATTGGGTTCTTCTCCGCTCCGGATAACAGAATAATTATTAAAAAGTTGAAAAAATGTCTAGTTATTATATATTATAATATTAAAATAAGTATTGAACGGATTTACTGACAACAACGCCATCTGTGAAAAATTCCATAACAACACAATTTTTATTTACATAACAACCATTGAGTTTAAAACATTGGTACGCAGATTTTTGATAAAATTTCTTTCGAGCTTTCAGAAATAATTTATGTTTTTAACATTCAAACGTAATATTTTAAACGTATTTTTGAATAAAAATTACAAATTCGAAATCAATATTTATAATAAGGACTACAATAGGACAACGTCTGTCGGAAAAGCTTGTATTAAGCAATACGCTTATTTTTGCTGAAAATAATCCATAACCAATAGATACCTACCTAAAGTTTATACAAAATTAAGGTAAAAAGTAAACAGGAGCAAAAGTGTTTACTGCGTAAGTTTCCCGAGGGTTGCCGGGGGGTAATATTATGGACAAACATGACGTCACGTGCCGCTCCTGAGACGGGATAATTTAAATACAAACAACATTAACAATGATAATTAATATATGCGATGTGTCTTCATTATGACTACTTGATATTATATTAGTGTTATACTATCATAGTATAATTATTATTATACTTCGTTATTAGTCTCCAATGGAAATATACCTACCAGAACACCGCGCTTTACGATACTTTCCCGCTTTGCGTACAGTAGCCCTAGTTTAAGTTTTCGAATATCAAAACGATAATCGAAAGCGTTTCGAAAAAAATTCATACCAAAATGATCGAATGATTCGATCGTTTGATTTACGAACCCTATTTTTGCACTCAATGGTCTTCATAGTTTAAATATTCTATTTCCGGTAATTACCTACAAAGTTCTTATTCGCCCAGCAGTCTTTCAAAATTAATATACTTATCGCTAAGATTCTCCAATTGAATAATAAAAGAATTTGATTAGCTACCTCAAAGCTTCTTAAAATTCAGCGCGTCAACTCGACACTTTTAACATAAATAGCCGAATTACTCGAAAACGAGTGCAGGGCTTAAAAAAAATCTCGTACTAGCTCCACTGTTGTCAATGGTCTGAAACAGTTTTTCTACCATGCATGGTGGCGAACAGCGTAGATAATAATACAATGAGTCGTTAAGAGGCGTGTTCCAAATTCAAAACTTGCAAGTAAGTAAGAATAATTTCCTAAACTGGAATAATTAGTAGATACTATAGTACTTTATTTGTTTTGCATAACGTATGGATATATTCTGTGGTAGGTATTGATCAGGTTTGTAGACGAGGCAACTCTTCAAGAGAATATTTACATGGTAGAGAACAATTTGGATGGGTTGTAACACCCTTCTCTTAGTTTTACTCTTAACCATAGTCGAAGAAATTATTGAGGATGGCAACTGCAGAGGTCATGGAAAAGGTGACCAAGTGACGTACCTACGCTGTAGCTCAGATGAGGAGATGAATTAGCTGGCTGATGATAAAAGGACGTGAAGAATGTTTGTGGAAAAAGAAGAAGAAACCAAGGAGGAGGAGAAACAAAAAAAATAAAGTTGTATTCCTGAGAACTGTGACACAATTCTCAACCCACGACACAACATTCGTTATTTCCAGACTACATACATGGAGTCAACTATCCCCAGTTTCTGTGACTGAACACTCTCGTGTGCTTAACCACTTCTACTACCCTGAGCCATGGTATTTGGTCACACTTTTGCACTACCTACCCGAAATTTCTATCTAAATCCGAACATGAAACATCCATCATATTAATCGATCCCGCAGTGTCCATTTTATTATGTGTCCGTATTTACTAAGCATGTCCACTACCTTACTATTTATCCCACATTTCCTCAAATGAGAGTAGATAATTTTTCCATTACAGTCACACCATTGTACAACCTGAAAATGTGCATTTCATCCGTCTCTGAATACATGCTATTTCAACACCATCTCTTAAATATTTTTGTATCCCGGTCCAGTGGCCGATAATAATCGTTTGACATTTTGATCAATAGCTGCATGCACACGTAACAATTATTTTTCTTTACGACGATTTGACCGATAATCGTAAAGATAAATCGTAACATTTGTATGCAGCTAATGACAGCAGACAAATCCCTAGTTAGTTGTGTAACTTTGGTTACACGCATGATGACCGTCGCTGAGTGCTTTAAACCAACCATCGCATAAACCATCAGCTCCATGAAAACAAATTTAGCACCCATTTTCGTGTATTTTATATTATGATAAAGGCATTATAATATATGAGTTTAAAAGTTGGTATTGACAAGGAATGAGTGTACTTTTCAAGGAGGAGATGCGGAAGTACCGGGTGGTGTAATGTGGACGGACCTTGCCGTACTATATAAATAACAAATATGTGTTTGATACCTAAACTTTAATGATAATAACATTGATTCTAAGAGCAGAAGTAAGCAACTAAGCTAATATTAATTATGCCATATATTTCCACTGGAATTAGGTTAGGAGCATAATAGTAATAATAATGTACAATATTAGAAATATCTTTAAGCAAGTTGAGCTAATTATCGTTTACGTACGTATTCGGCTTACTTTGCCCATATCGATTCCTCATGGGACGAACCCTTCAATCCGAAATATCTATGTGGATGAACATTGAAGTGCGGAGTGGCTGTTTCTCTAGTTCTGCCAACTTTACTTTTCAAAATGTTCCTGGTAGGCTATATTATATAACTTGAAGGTAGTGAAATCTGTTTAGTTTTTATATGAAAAAGTTTAAATTTATCAAAACATTATATCACAACGTATATTAATAATAATTAAAAGTGCCCGACCAGTTCTCGAAATTCAACCATAAATTATTTGAATAATTATAAGTTTGAATATTATTAAGGATCCATTGTCAAAGACTGCGCAAGCGCTATTTCAAAAACAAAAACAAGACATGGATTCGTCAAATTTGAAATGTCGACATGTACAAAGTTTTTTCTTTATTAAAGACAAACAATATTAATCAGCTATTCCCGCCATTTGCAGCTCCACCATCCATTTGAATAAACCGCCTTCAAAAAGATTTCTGCGCCCATTATGAGTTCATTTTACATTTGTTTCTATGAAATTGATGATCTTTATAAGTAGTCTGTGGAAGTGTGGGTGAGTATCAAATGAATAACATTACAGTAGTGTTGGTAATGTTTTTTTTTTCAAAATTAAAAAAAAAATCCATATTTGCCACTCCTTCTACATAACTATAAGTGTACGAAATTTCTTACCTACTCCTCCGTTCACGCAATTTTCTTAAAAATTGTCAACAAAGTTTTTCCTTCACGTATTAATATATAGTTGATTTCGAGTGCTTTTGTATATTTCAAGTTAACTTTATTTTCTTAACAGCCGTCTTTTTCTTGATCTTTTGGTGCCATGCCAGACTCGATCACTGCGGAAAATCATTCTCTGTCGTGGGCCGCTTGGAACAATTGCTCCACAATATGCAAAAGAGACTAATGGTCTGTTTTCCTTCAAACACGATGCTGCTTTAAACAGTGGTGAATGTGTCGGTTTATAATACATAGTGACTAATGTTACCGTAGCAATAAAAAAACATCGTCATATAATATTTTGAATACTGCCGTCTTGTCAGACAACAGGACCGCTCCCTAGGAACCCAGTACATTACCAAAGATATAACAAAACTAAGAGTATTGATGAGATCTATGCACAAAAGAATACAATGGAAAAAATAAAAGTGATCCTCTCAAATAAAACAAGCAATACAATGTTTAGATAAAATAGACAAAGTAGGTGCACAACGTTCTAATTATGTTTAGATTCTTGTGACCTTTTCAGGACTAGATCTTAAAGAAAAAATAACAACTAATGACTCTAACAATTCATTACTAATGTTCGATTTTTAAATGGAACAAACCACTACGGGCTTACGACCGTCTTCTACTGTTATTTCGAAGGCTGGCTTAGTGTGATCACTTTACGTTAACAACGTTCGCCATTAGGTGGTAATGTTTGTCTCCGAAACTCTTAATCATGAGAATTCTCAACATGTTCAACATGTCGAAAAATCTCATGTATGCAACAAGTAGAAATTTAATAATAAAATGAAAAATAGAGATAAAAGTTGGAAATTGTTGAGAACAAGAGAGCAACCAAATTTAAAGACTGCGACTGCTGTCATGTATTTGGCGCCAGGATATGACTATATCCATTTTTGTTACTGTCTCATATTTATTGCCTATTGGCTTTGTTGGTGAGACAGTAACAAAAATGGATATAGTCATATCCTGGCGCCAAATACATGACAGCAGTCGCAGTCTTTAAATTTGGTTGCTCTCTTGTTCTCAACAATTTCCAACTTTTATCTCTATTTTTCATTTTATTATTAAATTTCTACTTGTTGCATACATGAGATTTTTCGACATGTTGAACATGTTGAGAATTCTCATGATTAAGAGTTTCGGAGACAAACATTACCACCTAATGGCGAACGTCGTTAACGTAAAGTGATCACACTAAGCCAGCCTTCGAAATAACAGTAGAAGACGGTCGTAAGCCCGTAGTGGTTTGTTCCATTTAAAAATCGAACATTAGTAATGAATTGTTAGAGTCATTAGTTGTTATTTTTTCTTTAAGATCTAGTCCTGAAAAGGTCACAAGAATCTAAACATAATTAGAACGTTGTGCACCAACAAAGCCAATAGGCAATAAATATGAGACAGTAACAAAAATGGATATAGTCATATCCTGGCGCCAAATACATGACAGCAGTCGCAGTCTTTAAATTTGGTTGCTCTCTTGTTCTCAACAATTTCCAACTTTTATCTCTATTTTTCATTTTATTATTAAATTTCTACTTGTTGCATACATGAGATTTTTCGACATGTTGAACATGTTGAGAATTCTCATGATTAAGAGTTTCGGAGACAAACATTACCACCTAATGGCGAACGTTGTTAACGTAAAGTGATCACACTAAGCCAGCCTTCGAAATAACAGTAGAAGACGGTCGTAAGCCCGTAGTGGTTTGTTCCATTTAAAAATCGAACATTAGTAATGAATTGTTAGAGTCATTAGTTGTTATTTTTTCTTTAAGACAAAGTAGGATTTCCAAAAAAACTACACTGTCGACCATTTAATGCAAAAATATCAGCCCTGCAGCTTCATTCGTTCCGGGTTTGTGGTTTGATCATAGAGTATAATAATACTTACTTAAAATAGAGTGGCAACTCTGAATTTTTTTGTGGGATTGAAATACTCACGATCACAACGCCTCCCTGGTACATACGTAGAATCCATGTACTAACATCACGCGCATGCGCGTATTATATTTCGCGCGCATACCCGGGACATTCAAACTCACAGAATGTATAGGCATAATTTCAAAAATGACTTACTCTAATTCCGCAACAAACACATTTTAATTTAACATTTTCATCTTTATTTTAACACTTCAAGATAAAAATGTCCAACTTAAACAGGAATATGTCTGTTACTGAATTGGGTTAAGTCATTTCAATAAATTTAATAAGGGGGTATGCATTGACTGCTATAATGGAATAACATAATATAGGTAATATCAAATTATGATCTATCAATGAAACAAATCATTAAAGAAATAAGTAAATATTTATTTTTTATTTTTATAATGCTTTTTTTTGATATGATAATTTTGACAATATAACTTTATTTCATCTTCTCCTGCATATGACACGTGACCTTTTAAAATCCGATTGATGGAACGGCACAAACTGTACATCAATAAATTGATGACATATATATCGCAACACTATTAAAAACAAGAAAAAAGTGTCTTAATATCGCACAAATACACAGTAAAAATACAAAAGCGTCCTAATTTCGCAGTAGATCACTAGACAAAGCGTTCAAATATCGTCACACTAAAGAAAACGAAATAAAGCGTCCATATATCGCAACACTAGTAAAAACAAGAAAAAAGCGTCATTATATCGCACAAATACACAGTAAAAATACAAAAGCGTCCTATGTTCGCAGTAGATCACTAGACAAAGCGTTCAAATATCGTCACACTAAAGAAAACGAAATAAAGTGTCCATATATCGCAACACTAGTAAAAACAAGAAAAAAACGTCTTAATATCGCATAAAACACAAAAATATATCTCTCTTAAAAAGCTTTGAGGAGTGCGGAAAAAACAATAGCTCACACGCGGCTCACACAACTAAACAGTAAACAACCTGTTTGATTACAAATGGCGGCGGGCGGAAACAGTATAGTACTTATTCTATGGGGCGGAAATGCGGCTGTCGTTCCAATAATGACCACCATATAACCACTATGTACCACTGTGGCGTCCTGATTGCGAAGCTTGCAATATATGGAATCTATGGAGTTGCCCCCCCCTGGGTTTGATACTTTTATTGAAGCTCTCGTTCATTATGATCTTGTGAGGTCATTCGCAGAAAGCTCCACCCTATTCTCAACTGACAGTTGTTGAAGAAGTAACATGAAAAACCTCTTTGTGGGAGAGATATATCCGTTGTATTATTAATACGTAAGGTCACGAGGCTTCGCCTTTCTCAGCACCCTTCTATAACTCAATTATACCGATGGTTCTCTCAGACGGCCGTATTTCGTGGATCCCGTAACTACCTTACACCTTCTGTTATTATTTTGGGATAGCTACAAACATTCATCTGAACTTCTTTGTGTACGCCAACAAAATATAAAATTGTGAATATTCTTTAAGAAAATTTTTTCAAGCATTCTTATTGCTAATTTTATACAAGGATAAAGGAAATTATTGTCATTTTGAAGAAACATATTCGTTCAAAATAAAGCTTCTTTCTTTCATCGGCCCTTTCGTGTCTATTTTCGAACATAGGGCTCTACCTAAGGCTGCCATGTCTTATTTTCTTTCGCCAGCTGCATCAACTCTTAAGTTGACATGTTGAACATGTTGAGAATTCTCATGATTAGGAGTTTCGGAGACTTAAACATTACCACCTAATGGCGAACGTTGTTATCGTAAAGTGATCACACTAAGCCAGCCTTCGAAATAACAGTAAAAGACGGTAGTAATCCCGTAGTGGTTTGTTCCATTAAAAAATCGAACATTAGTAATGAATTTTTAGAGTCATTATAGTTTTTTGTTACATATTCTTTCAACTCTTGAGTCCTGCGAATACTTTGGACGCCAGTAAAGACTTCATTTGGTCCATCTGGTATGTGTTTCGCTGGCCACATAAGCTCTCTGCCAATCATATAGCTAGACATACCACCAGATCACGTGATATCTTTCGGATTTTGTTGTTCCTTACATAATTAAGAATATCAAAAAGTTTTGTTCAGAACGCCACTAAGGTAATAAGTATATAATTTTTTAATGTTATCAATCATGACGTATCTTCTATATTATAAAAATAGAGACCTATTTTGCGTGGTCATCGCATCACGCCTAAACGGCTGGACCGATTTCGCTAATTCTTTTTTGTCGTATTGGCTTTTATCAGGAGAAGGTTCTCATGAAAGAAAAAAATAAGAAAGTTGCGTGGATAGTTAGAAAATCAAAGAAAACTCTAAGAAGGTAACCTTCTTAGTACTTTTAACAATATAATTTCTGTTCGAAATTTGAAAAATTTAAATGAAATTAAAGTTTGACAGGAACCGTCAGTTTTGTTTGATTGTTGGTGCGATTGACGGAATGTAAAACATATGCATCGATCTAAATGACATTGGTTAAAAGCCAAAACCTTATCATTATACAGATTCGAATTCAATATTCATATGTAGTTAGGACTACAGGACAACGTCTATCGAGAATACTATTTTATCAATTAATAAACCAAAAAAGTTAGATTAATACATAAGCAGTAATATTATTTTGTGACAAATGTCTCAAAACCATAGCTGACTCAGTAAAAAAAAAATACATACATAGATTCTCCCTTAACGGCAAACGGAGACCGCGAGAGTCTCCATTACACGTGATCTTGCCCAAAGCTTATGACCTCTTCCCATATCGGTCAAAATCTCTCAGCTTTGCTTCGAAGGAGCGATGAGAGGGTATTACTCGTCTTTGGATCTCTGAAAAGAACAGCGCTCTCCTCGTCCAGCTTTCATTTGGCATCCCAAACACTTGTCCCAGCCATCTCTTCTCCACAATGGTGGAAGTGATAGGCCTACGGTGGATGGGCCGGCGTATAGCGTCTTTGGTGATGCGGTGGTATCATCTTATGCCCAATATTCTTCTTAGACATTTCATTTCAAATAAAAAAAAATCCATGAAAAAATTTAGGTAAGGTTTCAATCATTTTTGAAGTATGCAGCCATATATTTATGCCAAAATTTTCCTCATCGTTTTTTTTTTTTTTTTAAGTTTGAATTAGCCATAATTATGCAAATTTTAGCTATATCACTTTGCTAATTTTATTATCCCTTAACTCGCTTGAGAACCTTGTAATTATTTCGCTTAAAATGAACTTAAATGAGGGAGAAAAAAATAATAATTAATATAAAAATAAATCGGTATTTGATGTAAGAAGAACCCGGGGAGCTATATCGAGTCATCTCTTAAGATAGAATACAAAAAATGTACTCTGCTTGTTATTAAAATTAATTACCGTAGCAACAAATTGAAATGCTCTGGGGAGAGACTGAAGTTCGTTTGAGGAAGGAAGTATTTGAAACTGCGGTGGTTCCGTTTTACGTTTATTCGTTTTTCGGATATCTCTTAAGTGCTTTTTTTCTCTACTTCTACAAAAATGATTTTATCAACTTTATAGGACCACGGATATCATATTATTATGACGGATGAAGAATTTTGTTTTTTTAATCTTCTTTTTCCACTTGTTTTAGATCATAGATCTATTTTTTTAGTCAATAAAGCTACTCTTGTGAGGCTGAATTCCAGCTGTCTCTCCGAATCTTCGTTGGTCTTCCGGAAAGGCGATGCCCTTTAGAAATTTTTATCCCGCTACGTGTTGTTTTCTGGATTCGTCCATTCTGTTGACATTGTCTCTCCAGAACCTCTTTCTGCCTCTGACCCATCTGCCCCATGTCTTCAGTCCCACAGATATCGACGTTGCAAAAACTATCTTTCAGCGACCTCCCTTTAATTGCCTATAAGACCTTTATTTCTAATGTCCTGAGCAGGATTTAAGTCAAATACATAATATTCCTTTTTTTAGAGCAAAGCGCACCCATTAAACATAGATAGTACAATACTTTTTTACCTATCATGTCATTTTCTGAAGGAGATAGGCAAAAAACACTTCCGCTTCATTCTTTCAGATTTATATATCCTTTTTTTAACTCTCCCTTCATTCATTTTCTCAACATGCCCAAACCACCTTAATTCAATAACTTTCAATCTAGTCGCTATGCAAACATTTACTCCAGATTCCTTGCTAATTAATATTATCACTCCTGACCTAATCAATCAAGCTTTTTTCGCATATCCTGCGTAAAAAAATCATTTCTTCAGCATTTATACCCACATCCAGATTTTTCGTCCATGTCCAAGTTTCAATCCCACACATCATGTAATTTGGGTTGGCTGGAAGAGATCCTGCGGGATAAGTCCGCCTTTTGACTCTAGTGAATGAATTGTGTTACAACTGCATTTTTAATTTGAACAATAAAGCATTATTTATTTATTTATCAACCAGTATATGGTTGGATTTTAGAGATTTTAGAGATTTTTTTTTTATTAAATGAATCTGTGCTCACTCAAAGTGAACACAAATACACTATTTGACTCTTTCACAGTAAGCTACTTAAAGCTTGTGTCGTGAAAGATGAAGATGGTCGGCACCTGGGATCGAACCCACGACCTCCGAACGAAACAGTACGAAAGCCGGCGTCGTAGCCGCTAGACTACCAACCACTTCAAATTATTATTTCTCATTTGAGATCTTATGCAACGCCAAACCTGCTACCAGCCAGTTTTTCTTTTTTATTATTCCTTGTACTCCCATAGTAACAACGTAAAAATCTGTCGTTTGTACGTTGTTACTATGGGAACACCGAACGACCGACACCGTTGGCGGCCATTTTATTGCACTTGGCTTAGGCCCCAGGGCCCTCGTCTAAGAAGGCATAGATAGGTCAACGTCAATTCGATCGCGTTTTCGTCCACACATTCTTTCTGGTTTATAGATCCTAGTAATTTTTTGTTCAACGAATGCTTACAATATTGGGAGATTCTGTAAGTATAAGAACATGTCCCTATGTAGGTAACAATGTTAGAAAACTATCCCTTACATTATGCGTGGATAAAAGAGTAAAAAAGTTTTTCCGAGTAAATTGATACACTTGGGACACTTTCAATAGAAGCTTTCTTCCAACAATTTCGTCTGGGATATTCTTAATTTTGATATTTTATCAAACCTTTTCATATAATATTATATTCCCATCATTTTTCTCATCGGAAAGACGTCATTAATAATGTCGAAATAATGATCGTGTCGATATCTGCGACTATCTTATGTCGACAAAGTTACCGACAGAAAAATCATAACTTTATATAATTAATCAATATGGCGAGGATAAACTTTCAGTTGACGAATATTTTTTTCATGTACTTTAAACTAAAGAATGTTGATTTGGTTTATTGACCAATGTCCTACAACTACTGTTTGGTAAATGATAACAGCAATTATATCACATCAATCAATTTTGTAAAATTATTATATTGACGATCAATCCCTTAGGGAGGCAACATGAGCTGTCTAGTGTCTACTTCGGTCGATATTGTGAAGTTTATTTTTTTTTTGTTTTTTTTTTTAAAGAAAATTAATCTGTGCTCACTCGAAGTGAACACAAATACACTTTCGTCATCTTTCACAGTAAGCAAATGCTTTATAATTAGGCAGTTTCTTAGTCTCCCGTGACCATGTAGGACGTGTACCTACGAAACTAGTCGGGAAAATAAAAATTTGTGGATAAGTTAAACATTGTTTTATTTGAACATTATGATTCTTTATTTTGAAAATTTTACAATCAAATACACAAATAATATTGAATACGGTTTTGTGTCGATATAAGCGCTAAGTCTCTTTGACGTCAATTCACAAACACAACTTGGAGCATCAGTCTAGCTAGATGGTATAAGTTATAACGGTAGGATTGTTTCTTAATGGGGAAAAAGTAATATAATAAATTTATCACAAATTGACAGTTCGACTTGTATCAATATTTCTAGATGCTTATAACGAAATCCATCTCGGAAATTAAACTTCGCTGTGTTGTCTTTTGCGTCAAGTTTGTTTACGCCGTTCTTTGTTTTTTAACACTTGGTCACACCCAATGAAAACTCGGCTTTTTTTTTATTTTTGATTTTATTCAACACTAGTAGCTTTACCGACAGACGTTGTGTATATTGATTTCGAATTTGTAATTTATACATAAATACGTTTAAAAAGTGTTTGAATGTTAAAAATTATTTCTGAAAGCTTGAAAGAAATTTTATCAAAAATCTGCCCACCAATGTTTTGAAACTCAATGGTAAATAAAAATTGTGTTGTTATGGAATTTTTCGCAGATGGCATTGTTGTCAGTAAACTTGTTCCATACTTGCTTTAATATTATTTGCTATCCATTTATCGAAATTTTAAAAGTTTTTTTATTATCCGGAGCGGAGAAAAATCCAATAAACCAACCATAATAAAAATCCCTTCAGGCGATCTCGAGTTATAAGTGTTTGCACTAAGCCGACTTTCTTTTTTATTATAGATTTTCGTTTTACAGCATACAAGTATTTTATACCAATTTGTATATTAAAATGTCTACTTAATAATCAGATTCAATAGTTTAGTGTACCTACATTTCTAAAATTTACTGTTATTTTGATCAAGATCGAGCGCAATGGAGAGCTCTTGTTGCCTCCCTATGCCCTTAAGTGGGGTGTAAAAGGGAGAATCGTATTGTGTTGTGTTGTAATAAAACATCAGATTTCTATCATGGTGACAAAGCAGTTAACGTATATGGGTCTACCCACGGGTACAGAGAAACAAAATTGTCATAAAAAGTATCCAAAATGGCTAGTATACTGAACTGTCATCAACTTTTTTGACATCAAATGCTGATATGATGATAATATTAAATTTTTCATATTTTCTTTGAAACTAGCCTTTTGTGAGTGGGTGAGCTTAGGCCTCCTCCAGAAGATTTTACACCCCCAGCAGTCCGAGGACGGTCTCCGCTACGTCCAGCAATCTATGCCTGGGCCTTCCAATGCTCCTCCTTCAAGTGGATCTCCCACAAAATGTTTAACTGAAATCTTACAGTAATTAGAGGATTAAAGATAAGAACAAGAATTTGAAGTATTTTTTTTTACCCATCACGCCGTGTCCCGTAAGGGGTGGGCAGAGAGAACGGACCTCCACTCTTTTCTATCCAAGCATACTTCTATCGCTTCTTCCACCGACATAACATTTCTCATACACTCTCTCCTATTTCTCTTACTTCTTACCTGGCCTTCTTTTTGGACGGAATCGATATTTTCGATCCACGTCATTCTCAGTCGGCCACGCTTTCTTACACCTTTCCTTTCAGCCTTATGAATTATCTTTGTCATTCTGTATGCACCCATTCTTTCCACATGCCCAAACCATCAACTTTCATCTTTGTCACAACGCTTACTTTCATACCACATTCCTTCCTAATATTTTCATTCCTTTCCATATCCCATAAAGGTTTTCCACATATTCTTCCTAGAGATTTCATCTCTACTACATTTATTCTTCTTTTTTCCTCCATGTCCACGTTTCACAACCATACATCATCGATGGTAACAGGATTGCGTTATGCACTAGTTTCTTTGCTTGTAGTGAGACGTTGATGTTTCTCATTATAGGTCTTTGTGCTCCGCCCACCCTGCACCAAAAATATTAACTTAATAATACCTATACTTAAACAGGTTTTGGGAGTATAAAATTGGTTTCGGAGGCGAAGTATTATAGTGAAGGCCTTTGCTCGATATGGGTTGTAGCGCCTTGGGTAAGAAGTTCCCCTAGAAATTCATTTTGTTGTTTGTAACCGAATGAAAATATTATGCATATTTTTGGCGGAAGTTGTAATGTAGAAACGTGTTTGGGAAATTCTCAATAAATTCAAGTTTATTTATTTAGTCAAGGGGGTAGCAGATGAGACTAAATGAAATTCATTTTAATAAAACAATTAATTAAATTTCGGAAATTTACTGGGTGTTCAGATATTATATATTTTAATTAATTATTTGAGATCAGTTTTTGAAATTGCTACTAAAGGTTTTCCGCACGATTAAAATTTTCTTCCCTTATTGTATTTTATTGCCCCTTTACTTCCGTTGTTCACGGCTTAAAATTTAAGGGGTTGATTAGCTGAAATTTATTTAAAAGAAATTGCCTATTCATCTCTGTTCACATTTCGATCGCATACCTACTCAGAATGACTTTAAATTTTGTCTTGAGTTCTCTCATAAAGGACATCATCATTAAAACATATTTGTCATAATTTACAAACAGTGAAATCCTTCGAATTTGGACAGTCTTGCATTCAGTAAGTGTTCTCTAGATGATAAATTGTTACTTTGTATGAAATTTCTTTTCGTTTGCTACCGAATTTTTAGGTATGATGCAGTTAAGAAAGCCCAATGAAATTTACAGGGTACATAGATTGATAAATTGGTAAGTTTTTGAAAATAGTGTTTAATAAAAATGACATTTTATTTTAAATCGTCTAAAAGTTTTTGTAAAATTTTAAATTGTACTTAACCTATTTTGAGATTCAACATTTTTTGTTCGCACGGTGGTATCAGACAGACGCATAATTGTTTTTCTATCTGGTAGGTATACTATTCAGCTATTATAAAAAAAATATGCATGTACTTTCCTCAAAAATTGGTGTATCTGTAACCATTTATATTGTGCAAGTCATGGTTTGACAAAAAAGTACTAAAATAATTACTATAACTCGAAAATTATAAAAAATCGCTGAACATATTGAGTTATTTGGATAGCTTTTGTATGTAGGTGTTCTATCGCTAGATTTTGGGGACACCCTGTATAAAACTTTAGGTATGACTGGTTTTGAAAGGTTTTCTCACTACAAGTGAATAAACAAAACTAATAATAATTCTTAACCTTAAGGGCTATTCTCGTAATCAATCGCTTTTAAAAATCACTTAACGATAAGATTAAGACACGATCGCAAGCATTCGTATTCACAAAACTATCGGAATCTAATCTTAAATCCTATCTTGAACTGGATCATTTTCATACTGATATTTCAAACATAACCAATTTTTAAGATATCTATTAGATATCTTGTTTTGTGAATACCAATCCGCCATTTTATGATTGTCAATCAAGATTAGAACGTATTAAGACCGCTACAAGAATAAGGGCACATATCTGAAAACTCGTTGGTATAGTTAAGCATGTGTACAGTGTACACTCATGAAAACAATAATTCTGAGAGTGCTAAAAACATTATTTTTATCGCTGATGTAATTATTGTTCTATGAGGAACCCCTGATATGTCAAGTATCACATATTTTTATTTCGTCGATATAATATTTTCCGCGAACACTTTTAAAAATTGTTGTCATAGAAACGAAAATCGTCCATTGCAGGACAAAGGCCTTCCTCCACTCTTCTCTCTCTGGTCATCCCCATCCACTCTGCCTCAACGGTCCCTCCACTATATGCTTCGAAGGAACGGAACACCGCGGTATGAGTATGGGAGGAAGAATAGCGCTCTCATAATATAAAAGTATGAAAAATACTCGCTTGGGAACTAGAGTATTCGAAAATACTGAGTTACGGACGAACTTAAGCAATTATTATAGTACTTGACTGCAGTGTATTCTAACAAGCGTTGTTTGAACGGGTTGATGTTGTTAGTCTTGAGAAGGTAACCAAAAACACATTACCTCGGGTTAGACAAGGAGTGAGGAATATATAACCAGGCGGAAAGTATCTTTTATCTCATTTATACACGTTAATATATTAGTTAATTCCATCTCCCTCATACGCAAGATTACGATATAAATTACTCAACTTCCTTTCAGATTCGAAATTAGCTGACTCCCTAATATAGGGTAAACTTTACTAAATAATCATCCAAATATATTTCGATTCATGTAGCATTTAAGAGGTTCTGAAAAAGTTGTAATTAGGTTATAGAAGACTACACGAACTCCTCATTACCTTTTAAAGTTTAGAGTTCGTTATAGATTTTTTGAAACCTAACCATCAATCCATTGAAACTTCCTAAATAGGACTAGAAAAGGTTTTCAAGTGGTTCTGTAGCTTTCTAAGACCTATATATACAATATTATGTCTAGATTCTTGTGACCATATCTCTGTATTTCATTGATTATTAAATATCTACTTGTTGCATACATGGGATTTTTCGACATGTTGAACATGTCGAGAATTCTCATGATTAGGAGTTTCGAAGACTTAAACATTGCCACCTAATGGCGAACGTTGTTAACGTAAAGTGATCACACTAAGCCAGCCTTCGAAATAATAGTAGAAGACGGTCGTAAGCCCGTTGAGGTTTGTTCCATTTAAAAATCGAACATTACTAATGAATTGTTGGAGTCAAAAGTTGTTACATATTTTTCTATTTACAATAGTTTAATTATGCTGCTTAAAGCTATCACATTTTCTTTTTGGTTAGGATGGGGCGAATTTTACTCCCCACGGTGTTTTCTTCAAAACTCTCTCCCTTCGGAAATCGAATTCAGAAAAAAACTCTTATTATAGAAATCTGTGGCCTAAAAAAGTGACAAAAATCCAAAACTGAGATGTACATTTCAACATTTTTCTTAATTTTATAACAAACAAAACATAATAATTCTAATTTAGAAAGATCAAAACATAATTTGATATTTCTAAATTATTACCTACCTACCTCCTGATACCTGAAAATAAAAATTCTAGTTCTCCTGAAATCATACGTTACTGTGCACAAACGAGGAGGGTCCTCTCACACCGTGTTCCGCGCTTTCAAAGCAGAGCTGAGGGATTTGGAAATGGTAAGGAACTAGATCATTGATGCAGCGTAAGGTCGAGCGCGGTGGAGGGCTCATGTTGCCTCCCTAGGCTCCTAAATAGGGTCACAAATGGAGTATGTATGTAGGTATGTATTTTATGTGCACAAATCTCAACACAGTCACCATTTTTTATTGAATATGCCCACTCGAAGTGAACACAAATACATCACTTTCACAAAAAGCAAAGCTTGTTTTGTTCGTAACTGGGATTCAAACCTACGACCTGCAGAATGAAAGCGATGGAACCTCTAGAGTACAAACAATCTCTGAAATGTACTAATTTTTTATTCAGTTTAAACTAATTGTCATAAAGTAACAGTGTTCAATTCCTCAAGAATATCTTAACTCTTATTGTGGCCCCACCTAGGGCATTTGTAGAGAAGAAACAAGGGGATGAAGATTCTCAGGGTTGGGGTAGGTATTTAAGTATTGTGATCCTTGTATAGCAGCATCTTCCACGTTAAATATATGGATTAATTAACGGGTTTATTTAGCTAGAACGTATTACGCGTTACTATTTGGAAACCTCATATGTGGCATACGATCATAAAGCTCCTGTCATCTTCTCATATTATTATCTTGTTATCACGTCAATTCATCTGACATTGATATATCTATGTTAATAAATTATTTTTGCCTTTTTATGATATGAAAGATGCTAACAGAACACATGTTAGTTAGTATCACACAAATTTTCAATAACATAATAGTATTTTTTTTTTATAAAAAATGAATCTGTGCTCACTCGAAGTGAACACAAATACACTCTTGACATCTTTCACAGTAAGCAAATGCTTGTGTCGTGAAAGCGGAAAATGGTTGACACGGCCGGAATTCGAACCCACGACCTCCGCACGAAACAGTGCGAAAGCCGGCGTCGTAACCGCTGGTCTATCAACCACCTCATTTATTTCTATAAAACTTGTTGCATTCCTTGTAAAAGAAAATTGATCGTTTTACTAGTGGCCAGTTTACGAAACTGAGAGTTACTTAGATTTTATAACTTAAAAAATAAACTGCAAAAAGCTTGTCAACGTACAAAAGTTCTCTATCACTTCCCGCAAATTTAGGTCTTCTCTTAGATAACTGGCACCCTTGTAGACGGTGGCACTTGTTCAGTTGCTTGTTCATTTGTTTTGAACTCGATACGTGTGTTAAAACTACTGTAGGTACACATACCAAACGTTGAGCAAACCCCGTATATACAATAATGGCCCACGACTGGTTATCGGCGCTGGCGATTGTGTGACCACTGCATACTTGGAAACTTAACAAACTGATTTGAAATATATAGAGTCGCAATTGCACACCAAGCTCTCATTCCATTTTCAATAATACACAATAGCCCCTTTTACTCGAAAATAACTTTCTATCGTGGGCGAGGATCGACAACACTGAAGTGGGAATAAAAGCCTATTCTTAGCCTTCGTTGCTCAATGACTATGTAGTTTGTCTCTGAAAAACTTATTGCAAGGTGCATTTTTCGACGTCTTTCACGAGTCATTCGCTAATAGCCATGGTAAAACGCAGGCCTTTATCGATTCATATATAATCGTTTCATATTATATCTTTAAAATAAACTGCATAAAGCTTGTCAACTTACAAAAGTTCTTTACCTCTTCCCGCAGATTTAGGTCTTCTCTTAGAGAACTGGCACCCTTGTAGATAGATGGTGACACTTGTTTAGCTGTTTATTCATTTGTTTTGGCAGGCCTGTCTCGATTCATACCCCATTATGTAGGATCTTTATATCATCATTTCAAAAATTGAATTCTCATTTTACTCGCGAACTTATTGATCGCATTTCATATTTTATGCATGTTACAACCACGCTTACATTAAGCAGTAGGTAACTATCTGACAGAGATACACAGTTCGAAGCGTATTGGATACACGTTAAGTAGTAAGATAGTAGCTACTTAGATTAGATGTATAACTTATGTATACGTTAGAGTGACGTATGTTCAATGAAACTTTGAAGTAACTAAACCATCGTCGGGGAATATGTTATAAAGTTTCGATACACACATGACATCAAATATTCCTGTGAATATTTTTATAATATGTAACATAATATTGAGAATGTTTTAAAACACACTGTCACCTACATAGACAACTGGAGTGTGCTACATTTTAAAATGCATCAAATTATTTTTGACTCATTTGATTTAGCTAAATAGATTAATTTAAAAGGTACTTATTCGCAAGTCGGCAATCCCTTGTGGTATAACATCTTTATATTTTTTTACAATATCGTCTTCTTCTGCAAGTTCCGTATCTCAGCCCTCGAAGACAATTTGAATTTTGCGAATGAATATTATGTTATATCGTCAATCTATAGTGCGAAAAAATTGAACTGTCCACTGCAATAAGAAATCAAGAACATATTATAAGCAATTACCTATTAAAACCAAACAACGACACTTATATAAAAATATATAAAAAATGTTCAGTTAATTTTCTTCCTACTCTAGGTTGATGAAAAATTCGTTGTGCAAAATTCTAATTGATGTAAAAAAAATAGCCGCCAACGGTTGTCGGTGTTCCATATTAACAACGTTCAAATGATAGCTTTTTACGTTGTTACCATGGGAACACCGGCACCGGTCTCCACGACGTCAATACGGTCACGCGACAACTGGAACAACTCCTCCGTCAATCCGATTCTGGTCCAATTTCTCACTTGCGCATCCAAGATATTATATGCCTTCAGCCAGGTCCTATCCAAACATCCACCTTTCCTATCAGCAAGAGTTGAAGTATTTCATATTTACCCCGTCGCACAATATGTCCCAATGCGGGAGAGGTGCAGGAAAACCATAGGTACATGATGTTATTGGGGCGGAGAGTAGGACACCCTGTGGTGTAAAGAATAATGACGTTGATTGTGGTAATGTGTCCCAGGTAGGATATTTTTCGGATAAAATAGTTTTTATTGACTCTCTGCTGTTGTAAACAACATGGTTTGATTTTTTTAATACCTACTCTTGATTCATTAAAATAATAAAAACAATACAAGTCCTGTTAAGGCTTTTACAAGCCTTGTCAACAGGTTCTATACATGATTATTACAAAATACAAAAATAATTAGATTATTATTGGTTATCTTATCATAATTACACTAGATATATTATACCTTCACTATAGAGACAATATTGCTGACTCTACCATGATAGATAAATTTATATAAAACAAAAGATTGATACAAACAAAACTAAACACACATGTTATTATATCATTAAGCAAATTATACACATACACATTATATTGCTGCCTTATATAATGTGTAATATTGCCTTATATTGCACGTCAAACATTATCAAATAAGTAGGTACAAAGAATCTATATAGGTACTTTTCATGACTAAATTTTTTGTTTATTTACTTTAAAATAAAATCAATCACACATGTTACTCACCAAATCCCACAGGTCGTAATGTAAAACACCATTTGAAGCCTTTTATAAAATCAATTCAGTTGCTTTTCTATTTACGTAAAAAAATAATCACACGGAAGAACAAGTGAAAATATAAAATAACAAATAGGTAAAATAAAATGCAAAAAAAAAATAAACGTGAAAGAAATAAAAATAATAATAAAAATCTCCGTCGGCAATTCATCATGTGTAATTTGTAAAATGTTAACCCTTTGTACGACAGCGCGTTATTCGGGCATGGCAACTCGTATGAAATATTACACGTCCTGTTTGTGTGGTTAATGGAATACTTGTTTTGCGGCTAAAATAAATCACCGGACTATAATTTTATATTTCCGGTTTTCCCGGTAAAAAAAAAGTGACTCTTGATTTTTACAAGGTAAAAAATATTGCTTATGATAATTTTGTTCTGTATCATGATTAAAACCAAACTAATTTTAGTAATTTTTATAGAAAAAAACTGTATAATATAAGCTTTCATAATATCTTAACAAACAAATCATTCAAACCACATTTATAGAAAAAGTTATTTTGAGACTTGGCCCTCCGCACACGATGCGTTGCGTTATACGTGAATCTTCCAGGGTTCCCTGGAACGTCGCAAGCAGTACGAGCACGTACCGACATTTTCATACAATTTCACAGACGAAGTGTAAGCGTAGGACCCAAGAACGACGCAATTCAAATGGATAAAATTAAATAAAAGAAAATAGATATTTTATTCCGGGACAATTCAGATAACTATTTAATCGGGTAGTATTTTTTTCTAAAAATTAAAATTACACTATATGTAAACAATCTTGAATGATTAGAGTTATCTAAAAAAATATAAATTTTTAACCGCCCCTAGAAAATTTTACACAAAATCCCGGAAATACAATATGTTGCTCACCTTAGTTGGTACGTAAATATTACGTAAATATTAAAATTTACGTACTCACTTATAAAAAAATAAATTATAATTTGTAATACGTATAAATAATATGTTTTTTTAGGTTTGTATAAATAAACAAAGAGTGTTGGTAAATTAAACCGCCACCCGGAAAATTATTGTTTTTAATAAAATACCCGGAAATAATAGAATTTCTTGCTCACCTTAGTTAGAAGGTAGTAAAATAAGTATGTACCTACGTACTAAGCACAATAATATCATATTATAATACGTAGGTATGTGTATTGTGTATGTTTGTATATACAAAGAGTGTTGTGAAGTGGAGGGGGGGCATTATATAATTTTAACCTCTATAAATCAGGATTTTCTGTTTACAGTTAGTGAAGGCGTAATGGATTTGTGACGTGTGTGCTCAGACTCAAACATTCAGGCATGATTTAACCCGTGTGACGCGCTTAAGAGATTTTTTTTCTTATATAAATATAATAATACTGGATATAGGCCAGGTTCCTTTTGGGGTTAAACAAAGAAAACGGATTTTGTCACATACTTCTACAAACATTATGATGATGTTGAATTTGTATCAAAGGGACTTTTTTTGAAAAAGGACCCAGTATTTTAAAATATAGAAGGAATTGCTTCTTATCAACATTACTGTATGTGTCATTTTTGACCAATATAACGACGGTGAGCTGACAATACCTGCTAAGTCCACTTTAGCAAATTTTTCAGGGGAGACAAAAAACTTCCTGGAATACGCATTTCTCAACTTTTCGAAAATGTAATGATGCAAATACTCTTAAATTAGTGTACTTGAACATCTGAATATGCTATTTTGTAATATATATTACTGTAAATACTGGATACTGCACATAGCTGATATTGCTTTCTGAAAAATGGTCACTTCAAAGAGACTTTTTCAGAGAGTCCTTCAGCACATTGAAAACCATTACATTAACCAGTAAATATGTTTGGGAAATCCTGAAATTTGTTCCATATATTTACTATATCCCATTTTATTTTGAATTTTTTAAAAAGAATACTTAATATACACGTGCATAAGACACGACAAGGCGAAGAAGAATTCTGACTGTCACAACTATAGGTACCTATAGGCAATATGAGAAACGCTCAAAGAGTTAGGTCAACAAATTACAGTTTACTAAAAGACTCCAAAAGTGAACTGTGTATAAGTGCCTTTTAAATAAATTCAATAATCTAACTAAGGAAGTGAGGTAGTTTATTGCACGATCTCACATTTCTGATGAAGATAGGAGGGTAGGTATTTCGTTGGAACGTCCTCTTACTCCGTTGACCACATGCTGAATAACAAAAACTCATTACTTCATCTTGTTCAAAACTTATATGTGACTTTCGTTTACCTTTTTTATGGCACCTGTGGTTGTACCCACGACCTCTAATAACTACGGTACAGTAAGAAAGTTGGCCCCGGAAGCTCTAGACTACCAATCGTTTCAGTTAGTTTAAATGAAGTTAAATATTGTTTTATACAAATATATTTCTGTCAAGAATTATTGTTTCTTATTTTATAATCTTCTTTCGTAATAATAAATACAATTTCAATTCACATATTTAATTATTGTGGACGAAATTTTTGTGGCATTCGATGTTGGTGTCGACTAATCAGCTTGTAAATCCATTGAAAATGAATTGATGATTATAATTCTCTAGTTTTATCTTGTGTTCAGATCAACTGGAATATTGTATCATATGTGTCATGATCAAAAATCATCGTTTGCGTTATTATTTTCATACTTGACTTACAAAATAATTATCAGTATTTTTTCAGTGAAAATATTTTCATACGGTATTCATGAAATACGTCAATGAACTTTTGTCATAGACAGTTTTTTATGTTTTCCTTCTAAACATCGATATTCAATATATCCAATTCTTTTATTATAGTGACCTGCTGCTTCATTTAATGCCTAAAATTAAATGAATGAAAAATGAGCGCCTTTTTCCCTATATATTTGCAAGGAAAACTGACAGATAGCAGGTATTGTCATGGTTTTTATTAGCTACCCATATGGCAGCTATTGTTTTTATTAAAAAATACTAGGTTATAATAATTTTTTCACTTATCTGTCAGAATGTTCGGAATTCGATTTAGAATCGAATGGAACCAAAAAACGCATTTCTCAAAAATTGTCAGATAGCAGGTATTGTCAGCTCACCGTCGATAAATAAAGATAAACCTATGTATTTCAAAATTATCTAGTAAGTAGTTATAATATTTACAATTGACTTAATCAAATGGTACAAAATGTTTATTACAATTATTATTTACTTTCTTTTCTATAACTTAAGTATTAAGTCTTAGTAGTTTTCATATTTTTGGTAACACATAAATAATGTTGTTTAATCGTATCAAAATAAAAAAGGAATATGACACATAAATACTATTTTTATTACACAAAAAGACCTCAAACCGAAACATAATATACCCACATAAAATTATGGGTAGGTATAATAATTATTATTGTCATATCCATCCATGTCCATGTCCGCTCCCTAGTTGGAGCATATGGACTCCACAAGTCCTCGCCATGCGGTCCTGTCCCCTGCGATTTCAGCAGTCGCATCCCAGTCAACACCAACGGCCTGAAGGTCAGCTTCGTAGAGCCTTTTAATTGTTTGGAGGGGCCTACCGCGTCTTCGATTGCCTTCTGGATGGTAGTTGAGACTAAGACGGGTTATGTCCTCTGTAGGCTTCCTGAGTACGTGACCCAGCCAGGTCAGTCGGCGGAATCTTACAGTGGTAGTGACCAGTGGTTGACCTGTTAGGTCCCTGACAACTGTGTTCGGCACAAAGTCATTCCAACGTATGCCCAGCATTCTTCTGAGGCACTTGCTCTCGAATCCTGCTATGCGGGTGTTTTGAGCGCATGTTGGGTGCCAAGATTCACAGCCATAGAGAAGGACCGGTAGGACACAGGCATTGTACAGTCGGACCTTAGTTCTGATGCTGAATGTATTAGACCTCCAGACCTTCCCAAGCTTGCTGAACGCCGCTCCAGCCAGTGCTAAACGCACAGAGAGTTCTCTTTGCATGGTGCCATTTTCTTCTATGTGGGCACCAAGGTACTTGAAGTACTGAACATCCTCTATGGGTCGGTTGTTCAATGAAAGCCATATCACAATATGTTTTTTTTTATTTTCCGAAATACTCTTTTTTTTCTTTATCCTATTCTTCGCTATGACAAACACATAAACACACCATTATAATACTGTCGTTATTATATCTCCAATTATATACCAGTCCATATAAAACCTATAATAGTTGTGTTGTATAGGGAATGAGGCTAATTCAGTTATATCGCACTAGCTGTTCAGCTAGGGGAGACCTTTTAACGATTATATACTTTATTACTGATGTGATAGAATTTTTCACTTCTGCCGGACACTTCTACACGTATGCAAATTACTATCCAAAACATTGGTAACTATGGGACATCTTGGTATTTTGTCAAGATGACGTCACGTTTGGGTTGGCTGGAAGAGATCCTGCGGGATAAGTCCGCCCTTTGACTCTCGAGAACGGATTGTATCAGGACTGCATTTTTAATTAATTTGTAACAATACAGCATTATTTATTTATATGTTATGTATTTACTAAAGTGTTGATTAAATTCATACAAATTATTGTAGTCAACACTTCGTGTGACGTCATATTGTTGTGACAACACCCAACACTTGAGTGTAGAAATTATACTTACTGCTTACGGGTGTAATTCACTTAAAGCAAATAATGACATGGCAGCCTTGTTTCAGACATTACTTAGATTTTTAAACAATTAAAAAAAATAGGTGAAATTTAGTGAGTGTTAAAAAGATCAATCAATCTTTTCAATCCGTGACGCCGTTTATAAAGGCAACAAGAACTCTCAGCTGCACTTTATCTTACTTAGTGTCAATGGTCGATTCAACATCATGTGATTAAATAAATAAATAAAATAAAAAATAATTTTTCAAGAAGCGGAACTCGAATTATTTCCGTCTTATTATTTACATTATTTGTAAATTTATCACGAAGAAAAAAACACCACAATCAGTGGCACATTCATTGTCACTGACGTTTATGGCCATAGAGTGTCGAGATATGCGCATCGTATATTTCGCCACCTGTTTTTAATTTGTTATTTATTACACTGTCACCATTGAAGTATTTAACCTTTTCGGAGAGCAGTGGGACAGAATTTTCTATTCAAATAAAATAAACTAACATAATACTATAAAATTTTTAAAAAAATGTACGAATAAAAATAGGGAAATTAAATTTAATATCAACAAAATGAAATAATACAGATATAATAATAAAAAAGAGTCTTCAAATAGTAGTACATATTTTGTGAAAATAAACTATTACTGCAAGTGAAACTATCGAGAGTTTTGAAATAATGTTTATAGCAGAACAACTGGATCAGCTAGTAAAATATAGGTATATATGTAATGAGCAAACACCAAAAAATACAGAGACGTCTCGAATACACAACAAAAACCTTTGTGAAATTTTGAATATAAACTTCGTGAACATCTCCATTTCCCCGGTACTAAAATTATTTTTTCCACTCCAAACATATTCTTAACATTATTACCTACAAACACTCGTACGTAAGAGCACGCCACTCTGCATATTAAAACGGATTCACAGAGAATTTTGAACCTTAACGTCTAAGCATTTGATAGGATTTTTATGACGTTTTTACTATCATTGCTTGTCGTAAAGTCAGCTTCCTATCTCCCATTAGCTCCTTTTCTCTGTTCTCTGCTTGGCTTAATCCTTAAATCCTGAAGAATATCCCGACGTATAATTTCTGCTGTATAATTCCAGGACATCTTTTTGCATCGTGAAAATAATATTTTTGTTTTTACCAGGCGTTCTCAAATGTTTAACGTCACTTTTATCTCTTGCCACAGAACATGTTTGTTCAAATGCACTCTTCAACCAGAAACAAAGAAATATAGAACTTTTTAAAAATTGCGATACATTAACCATATTATTTTTACCAACTGAAACATCGTTTTTATTATTTAAACATGATTCACCCGTAACCTTGTGACGGTCATCGTCGTCCGTTTTTAGAGCTTGATTGAATTAGAGCTATACGTATTATAATAGATTGTTCTTCTCTGCACAGACAAACAAACGACAGCTTTTTACATTGTTACCGTGTAGTTTGATCTCTGAGCTCATGATTCTGCGTAAAACTTATTTTATTTTTCATGTAATAAGTCAAAATAAATTTCTAGGAATCAAAAATAATGTACATAAGTGATAATGTATGAATATTTCGAAATGGCATTACAAAGATGAAAGTAAATTATTATTACGACATTAATATGAAACAGAAGTGAGTTGTTCTGAGAAATCTATGTAGGTACTTTCAGTACCTACTTTCTTTCTTCTTTATTTCTTTCAGAAATTCAAGAATTAATTCTTTCAGAATTCATTACAAAGTGAGACAGTAAAGCGCTGTCTGGGTATTTTATAAAGTCTACAGCTTCCTTAGAATCTCTTCACGTTTGTAAGACGAAATGCATTTTTGAAGAGGTTCGTCTTCGTTTAAGATAACGTTCTGGAACGATGACGTACCCTCGAGCAGTTCGTCATCTAACTTAGAAAATGTCCTATCTTAAATTTTATGAAATGGCTAATTTTTTATGTGGAATGAACGTTGGAACCATTTCCCAGCAAAAACTCGCACTTTCTAAAAAAAAATAGTAACAGCCATTTCAGAGTAAGGTGATGATTGTTAAAAAGTTTATTGTTTCTATCCATACAAGTTGTTTTGTAAATATATTTATTTATACCTGTATTGAAATGAAAATTCTTTAATTAGCAGAAAATGTGAGACATGATAATATTATGTTCCGGAAATTTTTAGTTTCATAAAAAATATTGTTTAAAAAAAAGCATTTTTGAAAACACGGCATTGAATATTTACCTCTTCAGATAGGTCTGTCGTTAAAATAAACGGCTACCTACATTATCAAAGCTGTTTTTAACAAAAACTATATTTAAACTCATTCAAAGTGAACACAAATACAATCTGACTCTTTCACAGTAAGCTACTTAAAGGTTGTGTCGTGAAAGAGGAAGATGGTCGGCACCCGGGATCGAACCCACGACCTCCAGTACGAAACAGTACAAAAGCACAAGGCTACCATCAACATCATTTTAAGATAAAATACAAGTGTACTGTCTTAACAATACTATTGAAAACACACAGAGATTCTGAAATTGTAGAACCTCACCAAACGTGAACAATTTGCAGTACATAAAACGGCAATGAAATGAAAACATTCAAAAGGCTGAAAAAAATAGGAAAAAATAAAAATTACTATTATGAGAAACTAGACGTTGCCCTGTAGTCCTTACTATGAATATTGATTTCAAATTTGTAATTTATAGGTAGGTACTAGGTATCTACAAAAATACGTTCAAAATATGTTTATTTTTTATTAGCCTTCCACTCACTATTGAGTGATTTAGGCATTAAAATAATATGTTTGAATGTAATAAAATTATTTCTGAAAGCTTGAGAGAAATTTTATCAATAATCTGAGTACCAATGTTTTGAAACTCAATGGTTGTCAAGTAAAATATAAAAATTATTGTGTTATTATAGAATTTTTGACAGAATATGGCGTTAGCAACGCGGGATATCCGTTACACACTAACTTTAATATTATATTTTATATTATTTGTTATCAATTTTTCGAATTTTTAATAATTATTCTGTTATCCGGAGCTGAGAAGAATCCAATAAACTAAGCATCATAAAAATATGTTCAGCCAATCTCGAATTATAAGTGTCCGTACTAACCCCACTTTCTTTTATATTATAGATTTGTGTCATAATATAATCTCTTCTTCTTCTTTTCAGCCTCTATTTATCCACTGCTGGACGTAGGCCTCTTCCATACTCTTCCATCTCTTCCTATTTGCTGCCATTTGCAGCCAGTTTTTCCCCCCCACAGCGGCTATATCATCGGACCATCTTTTTTGAGGTCTTCCGACGCCTCTCTTATTCTCCCAGGGTCTCCATCTCAAAATCTTTGGAGTCCATCTTGTGGGATCCTGTCTTGCAACATGTCCTGCCCATTGCCACTTAAGTCTTGCTTTGCGATCCATGATGTCTACCACTCTGGTTCTATTCCTAATTTCTTCATTTCTTATTTTATCTCTTAGGGTTATACCAAGCATGGATCTTTCCATGGATCGCTGCATACATTTTAGTTTTTCGGCATTTCTTTTTGTGAGGGACATGGTCTCCAGTGCATATGTAGTCACTGGCATAATATAATACGGATTCCTATTGTTATGTTGCCATCGCACGAAGCAGTTTCTCGGACAGACTTTCTACATTTTTTTTTCTTGATTAAAAGATGATTTTAAACTTTTTGGGGAGATTTTTAGGTTTGAAAAGAAGACTGCAATAAGCTAAATAAAATTCGTTCCAGCAATCTCTTAAAAATAATTAATATTCATGATAGAATATATTTTAATTCATTCGCCCCACAGTTGAAGAACAATTGCCTAGGGGCAATAATAAACTCTGCTATTGTTGTGTAACGTCATAAAGAGTCTGTCAAAATGTTAATGCTCTGCTGTGTCTCTTTGTCTCACCCGCATCTGATGACATGAATGTTACTTCAGAAGAATATCAAGACGTTTTCATCACTGGGTCACATGGCACATGGCTCAGGGCAACGTGACGTATCTCTCAATTTCAAGTACCTTTTAAAATTATTCCACCACGCTATTTCAAAACTATGTAAATGTATTCTTCATCGCGTTTTCACGATTATTTGTGCTAGTGTCTAGTGCTTCTTTATAATAGTTCATTCTAATCTTTTTTGTGACTTTAATCAATATTTTGACCAGAGTGGTAGCTTTCCACCCAGCCTCCTTATTCGTGGTTCACCCTGGGTAAAGCCAAATGAACTAGCACTGCAGGTCGCCAGACAATTAACAGCATCAATCTCCTGGCGTACCTACATCACATCACATAGAAGACAAAGAATGCTATGAAAAAGAACATATTGAATATTGGTAGAAGAAACTCAAAGCCATTAGAACTGCCTTTATAATACATTTTTAATATGCAATATAATAATTAGCTGTATTGTTTAAGCCTGTAAAAATATGTGATGTACTTAAAATTTAATGACCATACGCTAAATAATAATAATTATTCCTGATTAAGTAAACCTTAGTAAACGTTGCTTTTTGCACTTAACAATAAGTGAGGGGGTTTTTCTGGTAAGGTTTTCTGTAGTAATCCTTGAGCGTTACTTATATCGTCACAACACGGTGAATGAAGCATTTTTCTTTCGAGAACTCACTCCCAAGTTGGAGTGTAAAACTGTTTACAAAGTCCTTGCCATGCAACCTTATCCAGTTGACACCGGCGTCCCGAATATTAGGTTCGTCTGGCAGGTTGTAGGGAAAAAAGTAACTTAATTCATTTCATTAACATATATTTTATTGGCAGTAAAAAAATATAAATTTGAGATACGTGTCGATGATTCTTCTCCCCAACAGTTGACATTGCCTCTGTCTAAGTTCATCTCCGTTTTATTCTAGTTTATAATATTAAAACAATTTTCTACTCGGCAAATACGTTTTGTACAACACAGTTCCCTGTAGAAATGTTCCTGTATAATTTCCTTTGATAATGTCACTTTTTAACGAAACATCTTCAACAAGGCAAACTGAAGAATTTACATACATCTTACAATAACTATTCTGTTCGACGACAAACAAACTATTTTATTGTCTTCTTCCGGTAAAGTAAAATGAAACATTTTATATGTAAGTTGAAGCAATTGGAATCAGCCAATCTTTTGATTTCTTTGTACGAGTTATACTACATATTATAATATTATGTCGTCAATGACCTGTTCTGTAGCTGTTTCAATTTTTTTTTTATTTTCCATTTACCTACTTATTTTAGTACCCATACAAAATGTTCAAAACGTATTAACGTGTTGTTCTCGTCAAATTTGGCGGTGAATATAACGAGAACCAAAAAGAGATAGATACTTACACCCATGGAAATTGTAGAATATGTTTTTCCATGGTACAAATAGAAACTGCGTACAACACCGTTATGACAGGAGTAGTTATTCCGGCATAAATCGCTTATACCACGCGCTACCAATAATCAATCCTATACCGTGTCATGACTGTACCGCAGAATACTTTGGCAACCTCGAATTTATCAATGATGTTTGTGGTTCTTCCATTTCATAAAATATTTATTAGATTAAGATAATTCGAAAAAAAAATCTGTTCGGACATTTTCGTTTATATTATTATCATGGCGATAATATTTTGCCTTCTTTAGGACTTTGTATACTATAATATACTAGAATATGTTGCGCCTCTTCAATATTGCATTGAATTTTCACCAAACTTATATAAGGTAGGTATCATAATTATAAATTAAATATAATACTTTATACCTTCAGCTCAGGATTCTATTAAAGCACAACTCTACTTAATGGTGTTCGGTAAATAATTGTCAGACGATGAAATTTAATATTCACACGTCGCCGTTCGATAATTTATCGAGTTCTCCTCTTCCTGATGGGGGAAAGTCGGGTAAGATGGCAAAGGTGTAGGAGATGTTGTTAATTATACTTACGATAATGCAAGAAAAAATAACAATAATTAGTTATCTACAAAAATATCTCAACTTTACTAAACTATAACTATGTACGAATAAAAATACACCATTACGGGTGGTTTGTTTAAATTTTAACGTTTTTCAAATCATATACAACGCTCACAACTCAACTGGACATTTTACATATCAAATGGGACTTTTTATACATATTTATTTATTTATTTATTTATTTATTTATTTATTTACGGCCTGTTGGGCCTTTTTTAAAAAATAATATGTATTACAAAATATACAAAATTATAATTATTTCAATATTACATTATTTTAATATTACACATCAATAAACAATAACAAAACATTGTGGACACTGTAGTGAGAACAATCCGATTAGATAAAAAACAATAATGCATGCAGACACACTAACAGAAATACAATTGATTAAAAATTACAAATTCATCACTAAACCAACAAGTCGTGTTGACACAAAATAATAATAGTAATAATAAATGTGTCATTTCGACATATTAATAAAAAATAATTGATTAAAAAATAATAAAATAATAATTAAATCCCTTATTAAAACAAAACCAATCGTGTTAGCATATATAAAGAAAAAAAAATGATTGTATAAAACGAAACAGGTAAATTTAGATACATCAATAAAATATAATATTATTATGTATGTACTTTTTTTGTTTACATATTATGTAAACAAAAAAAAAATATAATTATTTGGAAAATAAAACTGATTCAACCTCTCACCTTCAGAGTAATCCATTGATATTGAATAAAACTGAACGAATGTATTGATTTATTTAAGTATAGAAGGAAAAATTATGTATAGAAGCTTACTTGCGTCATCTTACCCGACCTTCCCCTATTCGGGATACCATCTCCTCCCCATCCATGGGAGCTTACGGAACGTGTTACTTAAAACGTCACCATAAACAACTCATAAAATCTTACAGTTTATTGTTACTATCCTCTATTGTACTCTCGGAATGCAATGTCCCGACAAAATGAGTCTGTAATATTACTCCCATAGACAGACCGAGACGGGTACAGCGGCACACTAACAATCTACCGCTCTCTTCGGGGTATTCTATTTTATTCGACAATTAATTTTAAAGGCAATGATAGAATACTTGTACTTACTATTTTAATAGTTCCGTGGTATAATTATTTTCATATCTACATAAAGAGGCCGTTAGAACGAGATCTAGAAAAAATCCAGTAATGTTGGGTATCCTCATTCATATTCTTAAAATATCTTGGCCATGTTTTTTCTGTGCTTTAGAACCAACTGTGTAGTTTTTTTAAATTATTTTCTGCGATTCCACTCATACATAATTGAGTGATTTAAGAACTTTACTGTGTAGGTTCAACATGTATAAAAATCCGCGAATCGAATCCGCGCATCCCGAGTCATTTCGAGCAGAGACGCTAGCCACTGGGCCAAACGATCCGACAACAATATTTATTTATTCATTCACAATCACACACCAACAGGTGCAACACAAAAAAGTAGATAAACATGAACAAAACATCAATAAAATAGATTATGCTACACCCCATTACAGACGTAAATATAATATGACTCGGGCCATTCACCCCCGAACCCAATACCAACCCCGGAACACCAAAGCGCCCACCAAACCCTCAGAACCAGCCCTGGAGGTCCCATAGCCGCAATTATAGGGAGCCAAAGCAGATAAGGAGACACATCAACATACATATTAAATACAAACATTATCAAATTAAAACAATGTCAACTTACATACTAATGTTAAAAAAAATAGAAAAATATCTTTGTAATATGTGTGTATAAGCACTAATGGTCTTCTTGTTCTCTATTTCCCTTCCCAGTTAATCTGGGGTGGACGCTCCTGGTACGCAAGTCTCCACTTCTTCCTATCCTGTGTCATCTCACTCGTCAGCTGGTCCTCCCTTAGTTTTTCGATATTTGTCCAACATGTGGCCTGTGGGCGACCTTTATAGACCTGCGTGGTGCAGAAATGCAGAAAATTTATGTGTTTTTTGTCATATACTACACAAATAATTTTATTCCAGAGACGCGTTTCGTTTCGAAGATTACGTATAACTCACTGATCAGTTTTTACTTGATTTATAAAAATATATTTTATCCGAGTTTGTTATGTATGAAGATGACATTTCATACAAAATTTTGTAAACAAACAAAATAGTAGCCCGGCAACGAGAGTGCTTAGAACCGAGATGCGCTATGTCAGATTTGAATGATTTCGAGTAGGTGAAGAATAGGTGCCAGACCTTCTTTTTTTTAATTTTTTATTTTATAATATCAAAATATTGTTAAGTCCTTATAAAATCACACGAAACCTCTATGTTTTGGCCAAAATAAACCAATTCATGTTTGATCACTTCAATTTTAATATTTATACCTACTTCAAAAGTAGGTACTCTTTGAATATTTTCTTCAAAACGTTTATCATAAATTTAGTTGGTGCATCATGGTTGTAAGACCTCGATGATTACGGGAATGCAATATTTACTTTATTTGTTTAAAATTTCTACTATCAAAATGATAAACCAAAACAAAATGGACCAAAATTTGAAGGGCGCACCTAATTGGATGGAGAAAAAGCTTAAAAACAGTATATTTATTACAGAAATCGTTGTTGAACACTCGAAACTATTGTCAGTTGACATAAAATCCAACATGGCGCGATGGCTGGCTAAAATCTACAGAGAACAGCTCGCAATCAATCGATATGGGTTAAACTACCTCGACGACGGCTTGATCGCAAATTTTCTATCGCTGAACTCTTATTTTCCACTGATCAGAGTTTTTAAATAAAGCACTTAGCGTTTTTTCATTCTCATTATCAATTTACTACACGGTAAACACCAATAATAATTTTAATAACTTCCTAATCAATTGCGATTTTAGCTCTTTTCATGATGAGATCGTGGGCTTGAACTGAGTAGGTACAAAGGAAATTATACACTAGGGTGGAACACTTTTGTATGAAAATTTTTTTTTTTTAGAATTTCGATTTGGAATAGTTGTATTATGTTGCCTATTGGCATCAATAATATTTAAGTATATTCTATAATATTTCGTAGACCGCGAAAACAGCTCGAAAAGTCTCGGCGGGGGCTCTTACCGTTTTATGAGAATTTATATATTTTTTATGTAGATTATTGATGCCAATAGGCAACATAATACAACTATTCCAAATCGAAATTCGACAAAAAAATTTTTGTTCCACTCTATTATACATCTTAAATGCGCTTGTAGGTACCTTCTTTTAAAGCATATCTTTTGTGGCTAATGAAAATTTAATACTCCGTATGTTGCCGTGGTAGTAACTAATCGATGAACTTTGAGATTTATAATATTTTAGGTGTAAAAAACAAACTGATGTTGAAAATAAGTTAAATTTAACTTCTAATACTATCAAGTTACACGATCAAAATGTTTTAAGAATTATGGATTCTACGTAATATTCTCCTTGTATAGATTCGTAGAATTCGCCTAAGGGAAACAGCTAGTAAACATTTAATAAATAAATATCTTTCCAGAAGTTAAACCAATCATAATAACCTACTCGCTGCCTACCTGGGCTGGGGATTTCCAGAATCCAGGGGTAAGAAACTGTAAAATCCGCAATAAAATTAATTTTAGAAGCTAAAGTCGGCTACCTAATTAATTTGGTTTTAAAAGGGTTTTAATTTAAATTATTATTTTATATGGCATTCGACTAATTAAAATAAATCATGCAAGAATGATTTAATTTGTGAAAGCGAGCAAAAACAGCGCATTAAGCTCAAAAATATAACTAGAATTAAGCCGATAATGGCCTCGAGATTATTGGTACTTGGAAAATCCGCCGTTTGGAAATTTATTTTTGGCAGTGACGTCGATTTTTGTTTGAAGTCATAAAAATTATCCGTCAGTGACGTTCCCAATATCGACTCCTTCTTTCGTTAAATTTGTAATTAATGAATTATTTCAGTTTTATCGTAATACATTTTATACTTCGTAGTGTAGGTATATTTAAAGAGTAAAGCCTTACTTTCAACTAGAACCATTAAACAAATTGAAACAAAATACTGAAAATACTAATGTGAGATATTGTACTGAAAATACTCTACTTGCGTCTGATTGTTGTCAGTCAAAAGTCCTTTTGCCTCCAGACTGTACTTACTCCAAGTGTGTGGCCCTGTCCTAACTGAAAAGAAATCGCGCGACCATGCGATAAGCGATCATGTTACAATATTCTCAATTTGAACGATCTGTCCGCGTTTGAGCATCTATGTATATGAAACTCGACGCGCGAACGCTTTCCAGTTATGTTATGACACACGTTAAAAGTCCTTCAAACACAAAAGTTAACCGATTAACGGCCATCATGGATGATCATAGATGATTGGCCATGCATTATTTCTAAAAAATAAGACATTAAATAATTACGTTAGTGTTAAAAAAAATAAACAAACTGAAATACATAACGACCTCGTAGGCGCTAAGTTCTGATCAAGAGGTCACGGGTTATAAATTATGGTCAGATTTTGAGTTTTCATATTTTCAACTGGAGTTGGAATTTCTCAGATATTTAATCGATAAACACTTTATTTTTACTTTTTAGAAATGCACCTACCTATATATCGTGAACTGAGAAAGTTACAAACTCGAAGGTCTTCCGCAGAGTCGGAGTTGACCCTGAGCTGCTCATGACTACTAAGACATATCTGATACATGTGCTGAGGGGTGTTAATCTACTCCAACTTATTATGGAGGAGAAAATAGAGGGGAGCAGAGGAGTTAGGAAACAGCAGGTGTCTTGGCTGCGTAAAATTCGTGACTGATCCGGGATAAGATGCGCGGAGAAGTTATTCAAGACAGAGGAGCTTGAAGTGATTGCCAGCGAGATGAAAATTTCAAACATTGTCATTCACAAAAGAAGAAGACCAGGATTTCACAATAAGAAACACAAAACATTATCGTGCATATTCATGTGTGGTTTTATGCATAATAATAATGTGTTATTTTATGCATTTTTCGTGTCATTATTCAAAAACAATCTGCAGTGGAACTGCTCCACGTCTCGGGAAAGAAAAATAAGCAAAAGGTCCAACGTAAAGCATGTCTCGCTGGATAAAACGATTTTTCATCTTCCCTCACTAAACCTACATACATTCAGGGATATCTCACACTCAAGTATTTTGTAGCTGATACAGACTACAGAGTTTCATCACGAAATACCAAGTATTTTAATGAAGGGGAATGATTTTTATTACTCAGCTATATTTCGCAGCTCAATGAACTGTTTTACCTAACGTGTTCTTTGTATCATCGTATAAAAGGCATTAAACCGAAACCTATGATCGTTGTCATTCCTAAGTCTTATTTTGTCCAGGATCTGGCAAATAATACAAGTATTTAAAAATACACGTGATATCAGGGGAACGGGAGGTTTTCTGAAACCTCATCAAATATCATCACGGAGAAGAGGGGGTCAAAATATTTCCAAAAAAAAAACATCACGTGATAAATGGACAGACATTATTTCATGTTTAATAAAACACTAACGAATAGTGACAAGGAAAATAAAATGAATGTAACGTTCAGTGCAATCCAGGGATTCCCCTTAAACAATAAACATAAAATTTGGCCAACTTGGAAGAATCCCTTGTTTTTTATTTAATTGAAAGAAAAAATGTTACGTAACGCGCTGTTCAGCCTCCCTTTCCCCTAATAATGCACAATAATATTTCTCATATTTTAAACTGACCCTTTTCTCAATCAATAAAATAAAGATGTTCTGTTGTAACAATTTAAACTGTCAATATTTTTACATGCATCTTGGTATCAAGTTCAATGCAAAAACTTGTTAAACGTACCTAAAAGATACAAATCGAAACCTCTCCTCAAAAGAAAAGCAATTTTCTCAGAATAATCACTCTCAAAGATTTACTTTAAAAATAAAATTAAAACTAACCAATAACTCTTCATAAGCAGAAGTATTTCATACAGATCTAAATACCAGCTTTCTCCATCGGTAGCACGTATTGAAATACTTGGGTAGGAGTATCCCCGCCTCACATCCAGCTCCAACAATAATAATTATGTGATCCATCAATTGTAACAGGTTTCATATTGTGTCACGGGGACATTCTCAGGAAATAATTATACACTGGATACATAAGTACGTATATAACACGAGTATACCGTTGGTACACAATAATAATCAATAATATTATACTTAGGTAATGCTTTACTGGTACACGCAATAAAATACGCACTAAGCGCCAAAAACTAAAAAATGAGTTGAGTATGAGGAAATATTCTATAAACCTAAATTTTCACTTAGTCCATATCGATGATCTAAAGGCGTAAAAACAGATCCAAAAATCATCATAGTACTATGTCTATGGGGGAAAATCAGTTTTATTAGATTATTTCAAAATGAAGTTTTTGGCGTTTAGTGCGTATTTTATTTCCACTATACAATTATTTTATATCCATCACGCCGTCTCCCGTAAGGGTGCGTCCATTAATCACGTGAGCCCAAAAGAGGGAGGGGGGGGGGGGTCTGGGAAAAAATCACGAAAGGTCACGTAGGGGGAGGGGGGGTCTAGTGAGAAAATCACGTACATTTATTTTTCTGATGAATTTGAAGAAAAACAGTTACATTTTCAGAATTTTTAAAATTGACGAAAATTAATAAATCATAGGTTTCGTAATTCTTTTTACTAAAAAAGTACACGTGATTTTCGGGGGGAGGGGAGGGGGTATCCTGAAACATCACCATAGAGGATGGAATCGGTGTGTTCGATTCACGTTCACACACCTTACTTTTAGCCTCTTTGCATCCATTATTCGATCAAATCAATAAGAGCCAATACTGAAGAAACGATGCGCAATTTAGACAAAAATATGGGTTAAATTTATGGGCAAGTATCGCTACCCTAAGTATCAGTTTGCAAAACCGAAAAATCAGAAAAGGCGACGAATGGATTACAGAAAGGTGGACTAAGAAACTTTTCAAAGAGCAAAGGTTTGATAAAAATGATAGATCTTCTTACGGTAGAGAATTGTTTAAAGTCGAATCAACATTTTGAAGAGTTAAATATTTGTAAATAAACCTTAAAAAAATAACAAAATTTAAATTTAGTCGTTCTGTTCCAAATTTGAATTTTAAACCAGTAAAATTTCGGTTAATTTGAATTTTGTTTCTGGTCTCAATGTATTGCGTACAGTAGTACCACCCTTACTGGGTCCATTTCGTTAGGGGTAGTTTATTATGGCAGCGTACATAATGGCAACTGGCTTGCTGGTTCTGTAATACGAAACCTTACATTAAAAACATTAGCTTATAGATCGAGTCAGTTAGTTATGCCAAATTCAAAAGTATTGTATGAGATTTTAAAATAATAAAGAGATCTATTAATTATTGGCATAGAACGCTTTTGACATTGAGAGGAACAGAGAGGCATTGAAATTCCAGGCACCAGGCATCAAGAGGGTCCACAAATACAGATACTTGACGAAGGAGGATTTAGAAAGCCGACGCCAAAATAATAGCACAAAGGCGTGAGCGAAGAACAAGTTAGTATTGAAATATTAGCACTACTGTATGACTCCAAAATAATAGCACAAAGGCGTGAGCGAAGAACAAGTTAGTATTGAAATATTAGCACTACTGTATGACTCACAGGATAGTGCTGTCTGTTGTAATTATAAACATCTTCTCAAAATAGGGTGTCTGTCGGTTACAAGGATTTTAATAATACCTTCAGATAATGACTGGTATTCTCAAATTCACGTTCCAACTCAACGCAAGAAGCTCTTGCTTAGAACTTAATCGGTTGCCAGTAGTTACGCAACTAATGTATCGGATAAAACATTTTCAGAATAGAGAAATGTCAAAAGTCTCAATAAAAATTGGATACGACGCACTCAATCGTCTGTTTATCATTTCAGAATAACAGTCATTGACTTAGCTTCGCAGGAAATCCGTTTTTACTAACTTTAATATTATATTTTATATTATTTCTTATGCATTTTTCAACTTTAATAGTTATTCTGTTATGCGGAGCGGAGAAGAATCTATTCACCCGATCTCGAGTTGTAAGTGTTCGCACTATCCCGACTTTCTTTTAAAGTATAATAAGATTGTCTGTTTGATAAGACAGATTCAGTTCCACTATTTTTGACAGATCCACATCTGTCAAGTCTGCTAGTACGTGTTGATATACAATATATTATTCTTCTCTTAGAACATAACAAATCTAATCATACAATATGAGACTGTCATTGTTACCGAAATGTCAACACTGCCGACTGTGAAATTCGATATTTTTTGCTTCGGTATTCAATATTATTATATTGTATCATTTTGTTTCTGGGATGTATTATTATTATTATTTCAGCATGTAAAAATACAGTGTTGATATCTAACAGTAAGTAGATATAAATTGTACCTATTCTTTTTTTGAATTTTTGAAAAAAATGATTCTAGAAATTTTCACATCTTGCTCCCATATTTCGTAAAGTGATCAAAGTTCAGGCCATTATCATATTTTAATTGAGATCGTCAGCGCGTAAGTGGCCTAACCTTGAAATTCGTTTTTCAATAATATGACCAATATTATTACTCTTCTTCTTCAATGGCGCTACAGCCCAAATCGAGCCTTGGCCTCCTGCAACTTTCGCCTCCACAGCTCCCTTTCCCCAGCCGCCCCTCTCCAATTGTTCACCTGCAAGAGTTGCGCTGCGTCTCTCTTCACGTCGTCCTCCCACCTCAGTCTCGGTCTGCCCACTCTTCTTCTCCCCCCTGGATGTCCTGTCAGGATTCTTTTTGGAGCCCGCGATTCTGGCATTCTTCGCACGTGTCCAGCCCATCTCAATCTAAGTAGTTTTATATGCGTTGAGATGTTGGGAGCCTGAAATAGTGTGCAATTCGTCATTGCGTCGTATGCGCCAAACTTCTCCGTCTTTTACGGGTCCACAAATCCGTCTGACCACCTTCCTTTCAAACATGTCCAACATTTCAGCTGTCCTCACTGTCATTGTCAGAGTCTCACATCCATATGCCAATACAGTCCTAATAATGGTTTTGTAAAGGGTAATCTTGGTCTTCCTGTGGACGTTGCGAGACTTGAACACAGGCAGCAAGGAGAAATATGTTTTATTGGCTGCCGTGATTATTTTCCTTACTTCGGCTTGGTCTTCATTGGTCTCTGTTAAGCTAGAGCCCAGATATGTAAACTGATCGACTGCCTCAAAGGAGTATGTATCCTTAAACTGAATGTTGCTTCGTATTCTGTTTCTCGAAAGGTTTCTGCTCTGTATTATTATTTTAGTTTTATCTTGGTTAATTTTAAGTCCAACATTAAGAGCTGCTGTTTCCAGGGGATCGAAGACTTCTCTTACATCTCTTAGGGATCTACCGACTATGTTGAGGTCATCCGCATATCCAACTATTTGGCTACTTTTATAACATATGGTTGAGCCAGTGTCTACTAGTGTTCTTCTGATGACATGCTCGAGCACTATATTGAAGAGCGTTGGTGCTAAGCCATCCCCCTGCGTGACATTAAACTCCTCCGTCAGTTCTCCATCCACTCTCACCCTGCATCTCGTGTTAGTCATAGTTATTTTTATTAATCTCACCAATTTTGTGGGTATCTGAAACTGGAGCAGGATCTCATACAGTTTTTTGTGGGTATCTGAAACTGGAGCAGGATCTCATACAGTTTTTATTATTTAGTTATTATTACTAGTTATTTGTTTATTTAAGATAAGATACCAACAGAATACCAGAGAACACATACAAAATAGCAATAATAATAAATACAAACACTTAAACTCCTCAATGCTCCAATAACAGGTGTCTGCCACATTCTTTGTATCATCGAACAAAATTACCTATAGGTATCTATTAAAATAGTTTGTATATATTTGTAAGTATAGTTACATTTGAAGAGATAAGTTATCTTAGTACCAACCTAAATTACTTTTCATGAATAGATACTTGTGAACATTATTTTGTTTATATAATAAGTTAGTAGAAAAAAAAACAACGAAACTGTGCACCAATAACTACACAACTCACTTTAAATATTATTACGTAAATCAAGAGGACTTCACGTTTGAAGTTTTTAAATAAACATCAACATAAGGAATTCTTTACAAAACATAAAATACATTTACGATATTTTTATTGGGAAACAGCAAACAAAATATCAATAATATTTTATGATTTTTTATTACTATTTGCTTTAAGGGAAGTGTGTTTGAATGCGAGATATGTACGTAGGTAGGTAGAGGCAAAGTGTTATTTGTGATGTCAGGTTGACCTCTTCAAGTATGTAAGCACCCCCTAAAATAACTAGACCTAAACAAACAAACAAGCTGGCAGTGTACACACACATGGTGGTGGGACTTTACATGCTGTGAATGTGCTATGGTGCTTCCACAATGTGGAAATGTAAATCCGATCGACTCCGTATTCCATATTCGTACTAAATTACGTGATTGTGAATTATACGAAGGTTCCTTTGTACCGAAATGTATTGATTTTATTCGACCGAACTTAGAAGGAAAGTGGTCTAGACGTCCAACGAATGAAGTCTGAAATCGGGTCAATTCCAGGTCGGCTCGCTATTCATTTGTGGTATTTTAACTTAATAATGGATTATTGAATCAACGAATCACAGCGAATACTAACTAGCAGATACCCGTTTGGCTTTAATATATTAAAATAATAATATAATACATATACCCAACACTTTTCTATACAAAGGTACCAGTATTATAGCCAGCGAAACTTATTGCCTGAGGCAATATTTTCCAGTCAACCGGTCCCGTCCAATCTGAGACAGGCTAACCCTGGGTAGAAAATTCAAATGAAAAAACACATAGAAAACTCTGACCCGACCGGGAATCGAACCCCGAACCTCGTGATCTGAAGTCCACGCCAGTACAACTAGGCTACCTAGGTCAGCTTTACGTTGCTGATTCAGATAGTAAACCTTGACTAGTAGGTTATCGAATAGATTATAGCTTCCTGTACCTCAACAGACCATGATGAAATGCTTCTATATTCATAAAAAGAAAAATATGAATGTCACTTTATCTTTATTCATAAAAAAGAGAGAATAAATGCAGTTCACTGTTTTTATTAAAGACGCTTCCAAACGTTTTGCACGACTCTACGCAGAATAACATCTAACGTTACTTCTGTATTTTCGGCGTTATGCGGTAACGGAAAAAAACTAATTAAATAACAAAATAATTTTCTTGAATTACTTTATTACTTTAAACTCTTCAAGTATTAGATATTATTATACAAGTACTTTTTCAAGTTAACTAGATTCTACGATCATCTGGACATGCGCTTAAGACCTTATTTGGGATAGGTACGATCATCACTGATAACTGATTAGCCTGACGAAACCCTACCATTCAAATTGGGCATTTTATGAATTTTACAATATTAGGTTCGTCATATAAAACCTATAGTTTGTGATAACCTATGTATAACTTATCCTCCAGTTTCCATTGTCGTTTAGTGCTCCAAAGATCTTTCTCATTATTTTTTCTTTCAAATTTCGTATTAAGACCCAACATTCAGCTCCGTACACAGCGACAGAGACGACCTTCATTTGTTACAATTCAATAACAGGCGAATATTTGAAAATATGGAATATCTTTGTTGTTTTTTTTTTCAAAAGATTATCGACATGTGTGCGATGTTCAGCCCTGTTATCAAGTCACACGTGTGGATGCCCTTATACGCTTAACAATGTCAGGAGTTGCGTGAATAATCCATTATTACGTATAATAGAAACCCGAAAAAATACCATACGCCATTCAAATGATGCTGATGTAACGCGGTGTGTAAATATATGATGTTCTGCTGTGTGCTTACAGCGTAAATGTCTGTACGGATGTGCGGCCCTGGTAAAGTGTCGTATAGGTTTATGCGGCGTACAGGCAAACCCCGATAAAGCACCGATATTTCACTAGGTTTCCCGACAGACGTTGTCCTGTGATCTTAGCTAGAGACGGCCTGTGATTCCAAAAAGGATGGGGATGGGGGTTCTGTCAGCTAGTACCCCCCCCCCCCTGTAGTGACCACATTGTGCAAGTTTGAGCGCAATGGAGAGCCTATCTATGACCCTGAGTGGGGTATTAAGGGCGAATAGATATACATTTAAAATATGTTTTTGTATACATAGCTTCCCAACATAATATGTTGTCCTGTGGTCCTAAGCATAGGCAGCCCGTTCATATATGCATATTGTGCATTGCGCCCCCAGAAACAAAAATACATAGGGACTTAATTTCATTGAGCTTAACTAATAAAATATTTCTAAAACAACCATATTTCATTCGTTCAAGCTCAGGCGGGAAAAACGCGAGAATATATGCGCGCGCAGACATTCTACTTCGCCAATCGAGTACCGATGCTGCGTGTGCACATTTGAAAATGCTCGATAATTTTGTTGACTTTGTATGAAAATTTCCGAAAACGCTCGAAACGGTGAAGTAAGTGGGATGGGCTACTGTAAGAGCGGCAATTGCGTATGCGAGAATGAGAGGGAACTAACATTAGGTGCAGTAAATAAAAATATTGTTTTATAGATTTTTTCATAGATGGAGTTGACGTCGCAGGAAATCCGTTCCATACTTACTTTAGTACCTATTATATTTTATATAATTTCTTATCATTTTTTATTTTTTTTTTAGTTATTATATTATCCGGAGCGGAGAAAAATCCAATAAATCAAACATCGGAAGAATCTGTTAAACCGATCTCGAGTTAGTGTTCACACTAACCCGACCTTCTTTTATATAACAATCCATCTTTTTGTAGATAATCCGCTTTTTGTAGATAGGTAGGTACGTACATAGTTTTGCTGTTATATCTAATAAAAGAAATTCAACCATTGTGCATTTAATAAATGCCACATGGATTAAGCGTAAAATAAAGCAACGTATAACCAAATACGAACTGTGTTTGCATATTAAATAATTTGCTTATACCTATTATGTTTTTGTATACATTATTGTTTATTCGTTGTTCTATGAAGAATCATTTTGTATATTTGTATACATTTTATTATAAATGTTTAATGTTCACATTGTAAATTGTTTATTTTATTTATCTGTTGACTGTGGTTTAATATTCGTTTCATGTATGTAATATTCGACTTCTCATTAAAATTACATAAAACAGGGTTTGAAAAGGTGGGAGAATAGGGGTGTCGCTATTTTAATAAGTTTTGCATATTACTATTTGGTCGTTGGGGCTTATTTATTTATATCGCATGGGTAAACATCATACATCACAATACATCATTATTTCAAAAAAATACAGGTAGGTATATTGTGATGTGAGGAATTTATTCAGATGTAAATTATTCAAAATATAATATTGTTGTCATTTTAATATTTGAAAGTTTGGGAATGCGATGGTGGAAGGGAGTTTGAGAGGCAGTTGCTTGTTTGTTTATGCTGAGTTAGAGAGTTTGGTATTTTGACGCATTGAATGGATGTTTAGGAAACCATTAAAAATTTTATTGTTAAAAGCGATTACTAGAGAAAGCAACATTCCCTATTTTGAGATATGAAGTGTATTTTGTCCTCGTAGGTTAGTTTGAATCCGTGCTCTGAGGGATACGTTCTTTAAATTTTGTGTTGAAGTGTTTAATTAATAATTTTTAATATCCAACGCAGATTTCAATTGTATGTAACGTGCTGCGTCAGAGTGTTTTGTTATAAATACGGGATTTGCGTGCGACAATAATGGTGTGTATGGAAGTTATAATGTCACATTTGATAAATTCGCGTTTAATAAAACTTGGAGTCTTCGATTATGGATGCCTTCAATTTAATTATAATACTTAGGTATTGCTTAAATTGTGCTGGCCATAGGGATGGCAATTTGTGGAGGAACGCTAGATTGGACAGCCAACGTGATAATTTAACTTGCAATTATGAATGTGACGTGCTTTTGTTTTCTTTTTGTGCTTTCTGCTTTTCTTTTGAAGGTTAGCTGAATTTTGGGTGAGTGACCATAATTTTATGATATTGGAATTTGTATGGACACAAAAATATGTTTTTTTTTTGTTGTGTTTTGCCTGAATTTTGTCAAGAAGGTTCGTTTGACATGGAAGGCCCTCTTTCAGTGGCTAATTCCTCCCATAGACCTCGAACATGCTTATCAATTGTACCATAATATTAGAATCCATTTTGTCATAATATATTAATTTAATATTTAAAACTGGCCGCTTTTAGAGGTCAGTTGCTTTGTCATTTTGATTATAGAAGTGTTCAATGCTTCCCATAAACTAACGCTGGTCATAAATATTGCGCAAGATCGAGCGCAATGGGACGCTCTTGTTGGCTCCCTATGCTCCTGAGTAGGGTGTAAAAGGGAGAATGTATGTATGTATGTATGTACAATGCTTCCCTGGCATGACCTGAGGCTGCACTCAACCACGACTAGATTCACCATTATTGTCTACCTGACCCGTAGTTCACCATCAACGGACATCTGCAATGACCCGTACAAATCCTATGCAGCGCCGTCCACATTTTTTTTTTATCATCACGCCGTGTCCCGTAAGGGGTATGCAGAGAGAACGGACCTCCACTCTTTTCTATCCAAGCATACTTCTTTCGCTTCTTCCACCGACATACCATTTCTCATACAGCTTCTCCTATTTCTCTTACTTCTTACCTGGCCTTCCTTGAGGACGGAATCGATGTGTTCGATCCACGTAATTCTCGGTCGCCCACGCTTTCTTACACCTTTCCTTTCAGCCTTATGAATTATCTTTGTCATTCTGTTTGCATCCATTCTTTCCACATGCCCAAACCATCTCAACTTATTAACTTTCATCTTTGTCACAACACTTACTTCCATATTTATTTATTTATTTATTTCTCCATCCATAGGCCCTTGCAGGCACTTGGTGGCGTCATTATTACATATAACAAATATTAATTTTCAATAGTCAAGGAATTCAGTATAGACAATAATAATACATATAATAGAAGACAAAAATAAAATGTGAAATACCTATGATTTGCAGTGCCGGTTGATGTAAAGAGTCAACCGGCACATTGTCCTTGACATGTTGTATTTTTATTATCAATTTAAAAATGTTTAGCTGGGCACACACGTAAAGATAAATCTTTACGATAATCGTTCCAAATTATCGGCCGATAAATTGGTACGATTTATCGTTAAGATATATCGGTCGTTTGACACTAACGTGCAAATTTTCTGAGCGATTTCTCGTATCAAAATTATGAACGATATATCTTTCAAATTCAAACGATTATCGCACGATCGCTATTCTTTCGGAGTTTTATAAAATTTGAACGATAATGATGACGTATGTATCACTTCGATATGACAGTTCGATGTAAACATCATAGTTCTCACCGTTTTTACTACTCCTGAACTTTTAACGTTAATTTTATTATGAACTTAGACGTACGTAACAGTGATCTTGGTTACCTGCTTTCCCTTGGGATGATGGGTTACACCATCATAAACGGCTCAGAAGAAGTAAAAGTAGAACAAAGTGGGTGAAAACGTGGTTATTGAAGAAAGATCTGCATCACATGCAGCTTTTGAAAGTGATACAAGAAGATGATCCTGATGATTTTAAGAACTATTTGCACATGGATGAAAATACTTTTTACTTTTTATTGTCTTTAGTAAAGCGTGCCTTGACTAAAAAGGACACTGTGATGAGAAAAGCTATTCCACCAGAAGAGCGTCAAGTAATACGGTGTTATTGAAAATGGTGACTTGTGCTGTGAAAAATAGTCGTTCCTCAACAGAACTCAAAGAGGAAAATCCTTTTATCAAAAAGGATGTATTTAATATATAATTATAAGTGCATATATTTGTAATAAAATGTTCAAAATATAAAAATAAATTTGACAATTGATTTTGTTTTATTACTTAGGGCCACATCACACTACGGGTGCAGACCTAGCGCGGTTAAAAAACCGCGTCTGTTTGAAACGCGTAGGTACATTTTTATTTGAAGAGGAAACCCAGCGGTTCAGTCGGCGGCTTTCTTACTACAACATACGTCGTGGGTTCGAATCCCTGTGCATTTCCACTTTCACAACACAACTCTTTCTTAGTGTGTGTGAATGTTTCCAAATGTATTTGCGTTCACTTTTAATTAGCCCAAATTCATTTAAAAACATACACCCGTACGTGCGTATATTTCCTAGAGAAATTTTTATTTTATTAAAGTTTTTTTTTATCAAAGAAAAAAGAAAACAACTTATATTTAAACAGAGTGCTCCCTAAACAAAATTATATATGAAATTTTAGGAATTTCTGCAAACTGAGGTTTTCCACTTTCCATGAAAATTTTGACGAAATCCATGATACCACTGAGAAATCGCCAGCGGTTTTTCCCACAGTGCCGAATTTCAGACGGTTCTTGTTTAAGCCGTGTGTATGAGCCCTTATCTAGCCCGACGAAACTAATTCATATATTTTCTAGAATGACAGATAAGAACTAAACAGAAGTCATAACATTATTATATAATATTTTTTTAAATAGACAAAATAAACTATACGTTAATAGGTACCTACTTAAAGTGGGCAAGATCTTCATATCGGTAAAATAAAATACCTACTCTGACTTCATTTTCATGTTCCTGTAAGGGAGTGGATCGGCATCCGAACTATAAAGGAGCTGTTCCAGGCAGCGCTGGACAGGGGAAAGTTCTCCAAAGTGACATCCAACGTTGGTGGGGCCCGACAAGGCTCATAAAGAGAAGTACTTTTATAAATCTTGATTTATCAATTAATCAATCAAACTCCCTTTGAACTCCACTCAGGAGCATAGGGAGGCAACAGGAGCTCTCCATTGCGCTCGATCTTGCGCAATGCTTATGACCTCCTCCCACACCATGTCCAACCCTTTCAGCTCTGCTTCGAAGGAGCGGAACACAGTATGAGAGGATATTCCTCGTCTTCGGGACCCTGATGGGAGGAAGATCAGCGCTCTCCTCGGCCAACTGTCATTCGGCATCCTTAACACATGTCCCAGCCAAGTCCATCTCCTCTCCGTAATGGTGGAAGTGATGGGCCTGCGCTGAGTGTGCTGGCGTATAGCGTCGTTTGTGATGCGGTAGTACCATCTTATACCCAAGATTCTCCTGAGGCACTTCGTTGATATTGACAATGTTCTAAACTGACACATTTATCGCTGTACCGTATTCCGAGGAAAACACACCATAACATGAGAGCCAGCAAAATGTCAACTGACATCTTTAATGGTCTATTGAATATGCCTGGCGATCTAAAAATGCATATAGGCCCCAGGTCAAGTGGTTTCCGATGTATGTATATCGTATATACACGGCTCAACTGTGTGGTGTAAAAGATTTAGCTGGAATAAATAACGATAAACCCCAGCTTTTGAAATGAAGTGCCTCAGGAGACTTCTAGGCGTAGGATGGTAACACCGCATCACGAACGACGCTATACGCTGGCGCGCCCAGGGTGAGCCCATTGTGGGGAGGAGATGGACTTGTCTGGGACATGTGTTAAGGATGCCGAATGACAGTTGGCCGAGGAGACCGCAGTTATTCCTCCCATCAGGGTCCCAAAGAAGAGGGAGACAAGTATACCGTTACATAGGTACGTTAATTTAACGTAAGTTCAGGTGGAGTAAATATAATGAGAACTATGATGATGTTTATATCCAACTGAAAAAATATACGTCATCATTATCGCTCAAATTTTATGAATTTCCGAAAGATCAGCGATCGAACGATAATCTTTTGAATTGGAAAGATAAATCGTTCGTCCAGCACACACGTACCAAATTAACTGAACGATTATTTTGTTATGAGAAATCGCTCAGAAAATATCTTAACGATAATCGTTCCAAATTATCGGCCGATAATTTGGAACGATTATCGTTAATATTTGTATTAACTTTTGAATCAATCTTCTCGTGTGTGTTGCACAGCAGATAAATTGTACCAATTTATCGGTGAACGATTTGACCAATTTATCGTTGATCTTTCAGACACCACTAACGTGCCGATTTATCGCTAAGATTTGAGCGATTGAACGATTATCGTTCAAATCTTAAAGAGAAATCGCTACGTGTGTACCCAGCTTTTGAAATATAATAATAAGTAGATACCTAGTAACAAGTTGATAGTCTATGCTAAACGCTGCTGTTAGCCTCATTTAGCATATCGTCAGTGGAGTAAAATGATTTTTCGACAAGGTACGACTTCACTCCTCTCTCAAACTCGGAATCAGCCAGATTTCGGATGTCGGCCGGGAGCACATTGAACAGTCGGACGCTCTGACAGATATAGCTTTTAGATGTTTTTGTCAGTCTATGTTTGACGGGTCTGATGTCGTGTTTGCGTCTTGTCTCGTATCTGTGTGCATCGCCATTTTCGGGTGTTCTCGGCAGATTCCTTCGTGCGTACAATATGCACTCCCTTATGTATGCACCAGCGAGAGTAAGTATGCCTGGGGATTTAAATTTATCTCGGCATGAATCCCTCGGGCGCATACCCAGGATCGCTCTGACTGCCCTTTTTTGTAAGATGAAGACTCGAGAGAAATCTGCCGCTTGCCCCCAGAATAACACGGCATATGTCATGACGCTATGGAAGTACGCAAAATATACATTTTTTGCTGTTTCCTGTCCACATATTTGTTTAGTTTTTTTAATGGCATAGATTGCTTTGCTGAGTTTATCACACAACTGTTCAATATGCAAGCCCCATTGCAATTTTCCATCCAGGGTAACACCCAGAAACCTGCATGAAGCGTTGCTTTTAATTGCTTTTTCAGCAAGAAAGTTCCCCGTATGGCTCCCGTCCGGCTCCTGTCCAAGAGAAAAGCGAATCGCACTCGTCTTCGTCGTGTTAAGGATAAGGTTATTGTCACCAAACCAACGCATTACGTTCTCCAACACATCCGCAGTAGACCGCGATCCGTCATCCCTCAGCAGGAGAGATGTATCATCGGCAAACATTACAACTTTGCTATTATTTTGTGATAAATTTGGCAAGTCATTTACATATATCAAAAATAGAACTGGACCCAGTATTGAACCCTGAGGAACACCATTCTTAATAATCTTCATACTGGATCTTATGTTATTTAGCTCTGTACATTGTTGTCTGTTTAATAGATATGATTTGAAGAATTTTTTCTCAGTGCCGTGTACACCGTAATGCTCGAGCTTATCAATCAGAATATCGTGATTTACGCAGTCAAACGCTTTTGACAAATCGCAGAATACCCCATATGTATCGCACCCCGCCTCGAGAGACATCAATATGGCTTCAACAAGGCATGCTATTCCGTCTCTTGTGCCTTTCCCCTTCTGGAATCCAAACTGTTGGGGGTGTAGGATGTTGTTGGATACCAAAAAGGTCGTGAGCTGTTTAGTGTCAATTTTTTCAAAGATCTTACTAATTACAGGTAGGACTGATATAGGTCTGTAATTATTTAAATCTAACCTTTCACCTTTCTTAAAAATGGGAATAACTCTCGCCATTTTTAGAAGGTCGGGAAAGTCCCCGCTCTCGAGACACTTGTTGAATACGACCGCCAAATGTTCAGCAATGTCTATAATGACAGTTTTTAATAATTTGGTGGATACATACCAAAGATCTTGGGATGTTTTAGTTTTGAGATTCTTCGTGACTTCTATGACTTCATATTTAGTAACCTTCCTGAAGGTAAACATTTTATTAGCATTTCTATTTGAAGTCGGCAAGTATTTCATAGGATTGTTATTTAATACATTATTTGTGCTAGTAAGCATTCCAGCAACTTGCACAAAAAAGTTGTTAAACTGGTTAACGATTTCAAACTGAGTCACACTCGTATCATCTGATTAATACCTAATTCTCCAGTTCGGCTCTCAGATCTCCCTGATTGAGATTTAATTATGTCCCATGTTGTACGGAGAGGGTTGTCAGATCGAGCAATTTTAGTTGCGAAGAATTTTTTTTTCGCTTCAACACACACTTTCTTGAAAGTTTTACTGTACCTTGTCACATATTTCTTAAGTTCTATATTATTACTATTATTTTTTAAGCTATATAGGTGAAACAATTTGTTTCGGGATACTCTTATGCCGTTTGTTGCCCAGTCATTGAAGGAATTTGTACAGAATTTGGAATTTACGACAGGCATGTATTGATTAAAACGAAGAATCAAGCAGCTGAAGAGCTCGCTGAAGGATTGGACTGCATCATTGTTTTATTCTGTTCATCTAAATGATGCAGATCAGATTTAACACTATTAAGAAACAATTTTGTATTTTCGTGGTTAGGCATTCTTTTTTTAGATATTTTGAATGATTTAATACTTTCAATATCTTCCCCAGCGAGAACCTCAACTACCTGACCCACATGATCAGATTTCACAAAATTTGTTTGATATGTATCCCCCAGTGTAAGGTTCGTAAAAATGTTATCAATACAGGTAGCAGTGGTGTTTGTAGTTCTTGTAGCATCATAGATGCTACGTGTCAAAGAATAACTAGACATAAGATCCAACAGGGAACCTCGCTGACTTGAATGCGAATTTAGATCGATGTTGAAATCTCCACATAAAATGATTTGTTTTTTAACTTTGAATAGAATGTTTTCCAATATCCCCAAGAAAGTCTCGAGGCTCCCTGATGGGGGTCTGTACACACAAATGATGACAACGTTACTAATTTCTACGCAACTCACTTCACAATGTCTTTCACAAGATAGTCTTACTATGTCTTCCCTATTTTTGATTTTCAAAACTTCTCTGGTCAATATCATGCAGCCGCCTCTAATTGCACTCGTTCTACAGAAAGAACTCCCTATTTTATAGTTCGGCACTGTCACACATTGAATTTCATGTTGTTTCATCCAAGTCTCGCTGGCACATATAATGTCTAATTTTTCTGCTTGAAGAGATAAATAGAGTTCGTCGATTTTATTCCTGAGACCTTGAACATTTTGGTGTCCTATCTTGATATGCTTATTATTTTTACTGGATATATTTTTTAAATGAAGTGAGTTACTGGATTCATTTATAAAAAATGTCTTTTTGTGTTTTGCAGTGGTTGTGTCTCTGTATTCAAGTTTACAGTGATATTATTAGGAATCATACACGTGGGGTATTTCAGTCGGAAGCATATGATTTCAGCTATTGATTGTCCGTCATCTTCATTGATTTCTATAATTCTAAATGTGTTAGCATGGCTGGCCATGTTGTACAAAGCGCAGTTAACTTTGTAAATGGCTTGGTTAATTTTTACATTTTTAGTATATTTGATAGTCGATATATATATACAAATATCGCGCTCGCGAGCACTCTCAACAACATCATTTAAAAGCTTTAAATATTTCTTCCGTGATACAGCATTCTCATTGTTTCCCGAGACTATCACCAATGTGTCATACCACATTCTTTCCTAATATTTTCATTCCTTTCCATATCCCATAAAGTTTTTCCACATATTCTTCGTAGAGATTTCATCTCTACTGCATTTATACTATATTCTTCTTTTTTCGTCCATGTCCACGTTTCACAACCATACATCATCGATGGTAGCAGGATCGCATTATGCACTAGTCCACATTATAGGGATTATATTTCTATTTTATTAACAGTATGGAGAGGAGATGGGCATGGCTGGGACATGTGTTAAGTTCACCGAAATCCAGTTGGCTGAGCGGAGCGCTGTTCTTTCTTCCATCAGGGTCCCGAAAACCTTGTTCCATTCCTTCGAAGTAGAGCTAAGGGATGTGCACATGGTGTGGAAGGAGGTCATAAACATTGCTCAAGATCCTGTAAGATTATTCACAAAAAAGTTTGAACGTAGAACTAGTCAAATATTTAATTAAAATATTTTAGCTCGTTAAGGATGCTTTTCGAGATTTTTTTTTTATCTGGATGCCTTCCAAATTTTTCTAGATCAAAAAAAGCAATATTTATTGAAACAGATGATGCGTAAAAACGTGAAGATCAACCTTATTTATAATTGGACTATGCTTTATTTATGCATAATTCGCCTTAATTATTAAGCTCAAGCTCGAACTAAACTTTTTCATGAATATCCCTGCTGTTAATACATGAATTGGATGGAATTAGCTGTTTGAGATGGGAAGAGTGAGGACGGAGGAGATGATGTCTGTGATGCGATGAAGAGGATGAGGGGGAGGGAGAGAGATGGTGTGGTACCTTCTACTTTTTGTCTAATTTTTTGCGTTTTTAATTGTTGACTTTTGTATCTGTTGACTCTGATTTTGTTGCGTGTTTTTGGAATGGTGTGTTTTGATTTGTTTCAGTGGGATTCCTTTTGTGATTTTTGCCAAGCAGTCTTGGTTTTTGCGAGTTTTATTATTTTAATGTTGACTATTAGTATTATGATTATTTTTGGGATTATTTGTATCATTGCCATCTGTCTATTTCTTTTTGAAATTTTTCCATATTTTGACGATTTTGGGATTTTTATTTTGATTTTATTTTTAACACGAGACCTTCAATGCTGTTTATTTTTTATTGATAGGTGTATGTCTTTTATTTATTTTTTAACAGATCATGACGTTTTAAATCGTTTTTTTCCAAGATGTAATTTTAAATCTTTTTGTATAAGTTTGTATTTATAATGTAGATAACTAGAGCGTTTTGTTTTTGGAAGCTATGTGATAATAATATAACGATTGTGAACTAAGTGTGCCGTAAAACACAGTTTTTACTAGCTTACTGCACACATAAGAATTTTATTGTAATTGTTATGAATAAATGTAATAAAGTATTGTAAAATGTTACAGATGAAATAAATAAATGAAATAAATAAATAAATAAATACATAAGATTGGTACATGTAAGTAGATACTAGGTATTCATTATACGAAATGCTATCTTATGTAAACCATATTATCTACGAGTACATGGTTACTTATGTGGGATGTGGGAACAGGGCCGTGGGTAGGATCTTAAGGCTGCCTACTTAATATCTCGTTACGATGGTGATGGTTCAGGGATTTGGTAACCGCATTGGCGATGTTCCTTGATGGTAAGTACTCACTCGCTGGAGGTTCAAGGCAAATCTAATTATTATTATCATCTTGGTATTTTCTATGAAATATCATTCGAAATATTATATTAAGATTTAAATTATATTATAATGCAGTTGGTTGATGTGCGTGATTAAGAACAAACTTTTTTTTTCTTTTATTAAATGTTTTGCGACAATTTCGCACAAAAAATATCTTGTATAAGAACTAGTAGTCGAACGTAATCGAATATTGAAACGATCATCCAAAGATTTTCGAAAAAAAATCGATACAAAATGATCCAAAGATTCGATCATTTGACGTTAGAACACTAAATAACACTATATCTTCGATGTCATCGTATCACGCCTAAACGGCTAGACTGATTTCGCTTATATTTTTTTGGCGTGTAGGCAGGAGAGTGTCCTTTTAGAAAAAAAAAAAATAGAAAAATGCATGAAAAATTAAAAAAATCGTGAAAACTATAAAAATGGAGAGCTATTTCCCGATGTCTTCGCATCACGTCTAAACGGCTGCACCGATTTTGCTTAAATTCTTTTTTGGCCGTGTATGCTTTTATCAGGTGAAGGTTGTTTGCATAGATTTTTTTTTGGAAAATTGCTGCGTGGAATATTAGAAAATTAAAGATAACTCTAAGTAGGTAACATTTTTAGTACTTAAAAATATAATTTTTATTCCAAATGTGAATTTCTCAAATTAGCGTTAGATAATAACTTAATTTACTTAGTAACATGTTAACAAAGATTGATTTCAAAATGTAGGTACCTACGCTGTTGATTACATAATAATAATTATTAATCAATTTTATTAATTCTAACGCATCTATCATGTGCATCGTTAATACGTTAAAAAAGCTGGATATAATTTACTTATGATCTACTTAATTGAAAAAAAAAACAAATTGAAACACGTCTGACAAGGTTAAAATTGAAGATATATATGAAAAACTGATAGGTACGGCTTTAAGTGAGCTTTTTAATTATTTCAACTATATTCGATCAATCAATATCATTTTATCTGATCAGAATAACTATTAAAATATCGAAAATAATGAGCTAAATTCTTTTTTTACATTTTTCATAGGTTAAGATTTTTTTATGTAAAAATTAACTCAGACATAATGAATGCAGGTTAGTGTGCAGGTTTTTCTAATGCCAGTAAATGGACATCCGTGTTGTAGGTATAACAACTAAAAACCGAATTTCAGCTATGTGACATAAAACCTAAAATACCTTTATTATTTATTTCGATACGAAGTTCGACGGGTCAGCTAGAAAACAATAAAATTGCCGTTTTGTATGAAAAACTAAAAGTTGATTTTTTTTTCAACTTTTTTTAATTTCTTTTATTCAAACTAATTACTCATTGAATCGATGCATCTTTGCTAATGCAACGATAGTTTATTAATGCCATTTTTGTAAAAATCAGATTGCACCGGAGGCAACAAAATCTTCAAAGGCATTTTGTACTGTCTCTTGGGAATTGATTTTTTTTCCCGCTAAAAGGTTGTCCAAATTTTGGAAAAAGTAATAGTCAATAGGTGTAAGGTCTGGTGAGTATGGTGGATGAGGGTTAGTCTCCAACCACAACTATCGTAGCTTGGAGACTGTCTGTTGTTGTACAGTATGGGGTCGCGCGTTGTTATGAAAGAGCAGCGGGGACGACCGATTGACCAAAGATGTTCAATTCTTCACAATACACATCTTCAGTAATGCTCATTTATTTTGTAAGAAGCTCTGATGAATCACACCGGCACTAGATCACCAAACAGTGACCATCGCCTTTCTAGGGGTCGTATTGCTTTGGTGCTGAACCAGAATCTAACCAATTTGCTCACCTCTTTGATTGTCCAACAGAATCCACTTTTCGTCGTACATAACAATTCGGATCAAATTTCCTTTAGTTCTGTTCCTGTTGAGCAGCGCAAGGTAGATCACGACGCGCTCGTTTCGCTGGCAATCGACGAGTAGGTACATGGTATACCCATCTAACAAGTTTTTTTAATCTCTTCAACTTGTGACTAATATTGTTTTGACGCTGATATCAAAAGCTGCTGCTAGCTCAGCTACTGATTGAGTATCATCAACTTCCACTATTGCCTTTGACTCATCATCCTTGACCAAAGTGTAGTGGTTCATTTTCAAGTCAAAATTTCCAGAACGGAACCGGGCAAACCAATAAGGGTTGTGCATTCGTTTATAAAGTTCTCTCCGAAAGCGTTGTTTATGTTACTCTCCGTTTGTGCCGCGTTGGTGCCACGATGGAACTCATAATTCCATAATTATACAATTTTTAAAGTATCCATTATGATGAAAAATGTTTAAATGTAATGAAAATACAAAACTTATCAATAAACAAAAGACTGATTTTGTAAAAAAATTTCATTTTTTTAAAACAAAATTAATTTGAATTTAGAATTCACAGCCAATCAAAACTTTTTTTTGTGTGAAATGGTAGTAGCGAAAAACGTCAATTTCATAGGTACCTATTATAAGCAACAGATAAGCAAGAAAATTGACCCTGCGCTATGGGTACTCTTTCTTGGCATTCGACCTTTCCTGTATTTTATTTAATATGACTGGCAAGCGCTAAATAAATAAAGGCAAAGCCCAAGTGTTTTAATATGAAATGGCTATAAATTATTATTGCGTTAAAATGAAAAAATGTTTTTCGAATCAATACAATTACAAAAAACATACCTAATACGAAAATGAGAACCCGGCTTCCAGCGTTAATTTGTTTTAAAAACGTCAAAAAAATCCAAACTCCTGAAAAAAAGAGGAAATAAAAAGTGCAGAAAATTTCGCGTTCAAAAAAATGAAAATATAAAACAACATAGATGCTAATGTTACATTTTCCCGAAAAAATAAATAAAAATAAACTCCACACTTTCTCAAAGTTTCCAACAGCTTATCCAGTACACTTGTTGAAAAAAATAATTCTGTTAGCTTCTATGAACATAATTAGTTACATTGAAATGTTTAATTTTGAATAAAAATTTTACTAAAATTTAAATCATGGTACCTATGTAGTTTCGCCGACTGTAAATTATTATTGTTGAGTGGTTTGGATGGAAAATTTTTAAAATTAATTTTAAATTTTAAATTATGTTAAGGAAAGTATACTACTTTATGACTGCATAACGTGTCAAAACCAGTTTTCTTAGTGATTTTTCCTATGTTGCATTAGATTTCGCAAAGGGTTTTGACAGAGTAACGCACGCGACTTTAAATAGATACTGGGAATTATAGCTTCACTTCAGTAATAAATAAATAAATTTATACTTTTCTATACAAAGATGTCCGTATAGCCGGCGGAACTTATTGCCTGAGGCAATTTTTTCCAGTCGACCGATCCCGTCCAGTCTAAGACAGGCCAAGCTCGGGTAGAAATTTCAAGTGAAAAATCACTTATAAAAACTCTGACCCGACCGGGAAACGAACCCGGCACCCCGGATCTGAAGTCTACGCCTATACCACTAGGCTACCGAGGTCGGTGAAAATCTACATATTGTGTACCTACTTTATTACAGAAAACAATAAGTTATTGAATACAGTATTTTTATAGTAGTAGGTAATTATCATGATTCCATGAAAATTCTTCGAAATGGTCTATTATACATATTCAATGAACTTTGTAATAGGTATTTTATTTAATGACTGTAAGTTTGTTTGAATAAAAAATAAAAAAATAAATAAAAACACAAATCTTCGAAAACTCAATTCTTCTAATCACAATCGTTCGAATTATGTATACAATATTATTGTTCAAAAGCGAATTATTCGAATGAATATTTATTTTTAAATAATTAGAAGTTTTAAAAAAATAATGAAATTGGATATGGCCCATAACTGTGAAATAATATTACGTTGCTTAAAATTTTGACTGATTATTTTCTTTTAAAATTTGATTTCCCTACTTCCGTGGACAAGGTCAAAAGGACAATAAAAAATGACATTTTCGTGGCTAATGAAAACGAAGCAGATTTTTTTCAGATTAATAATTAGCCAAAATTTGTACATTTCTGTTAATTATTTTCCATTTTATGTACTTATGTCATTACTCCCCCCGCATTGCGGGTTGGTTTGGGGGGATCTGCAGCGGGCTTGATTTGTGTGGAGCCGGCTTTTGGATTTGATTGCTTAGATCGGGCTAGAGGGTTGGTTTCGTGCGGGTCGGGTTTGCTGCGGATTTGCCTCCTCCGGGTTGGCTTGCGGTGTACGAGGAGCCTTTAAGGGAGAATGTATGTATGTATGTATATGTAATTACTCCTTTTTATAACATTATGGCAAAAAAAATTGATCATTTAACTTAAATAAGCGTACGTATTTGACGTAAATATTCTTCGTATTTCCACTATGTCATTGTTATTGTTCGCACTCCTGCGCGGCGTTGACAGCGATCGAAGCACCATCATCTGTCACATTCTGTATTTGTACTACTTTATAGGGATACCAGCATAAAAATAATATTTTTCGAATAATTGTGCATTAGGAAAATTGTGATTTCGTATAATTGCCATTAGGTGAATTTGTGATTTTCGAAGAATTGTTATTGTAACAATTTACGTGTTACCAATAATTAACATTACTTCTAAATATTAAGTACCTACTTAAATACCTATATCTGTCCATACTAAAATAACAAGAATATTCTTAGCCTTCTAAATGACAGTAATATAACATACATACATGCATGGGCTCCTCCAGAAGATTTCTCCATGCCTTCTCGTCCTCCGTCATGCTCCTTCGATCGTTCATCCCCCAGCAGTCTGAGGTATCTCTCTCCTCCGTCCAGCCATCAATTCTTCCAATGCTCCTCTTTCCAAAGGGGTATCTCACAGACCATTTCTTTAAGAACGGACGGTTCCCCAATTTCTGAACAAGGTCTCACCAGCATATTGGAATAAAACGACAAAACATGTTATCTTCCTGTTTTGTTTTAATTTAATATACCAAAGCTATTTTTAAATGGCAAAAGGCTTCTCAAAACTTTCTTTCTTGTTTTATAATTATTATTACATTAACTTTATTGTACATAGCTCTATTGATTGTACGTTTTTGTTAAAATAAAATAAATAATGGCTTTGAATGCAAAGTTTGGGAAAGTTTGATTTAACCTAATGATTTTATAATTACCCTTTTTAAAAACCGCAGAGAGCAAAATATACGAAGGGGCCCGTAACTCGTTTACCCATGGGCCCTTGTGGTTTTAATTTAATTTTATTATTTACATTCAAACATTATAATTATGATTTCGTTATGCCTATGGTTTGACCATACACGCCACGTTTCGGAGGGTGACCGAAATTTTTCGGGGGTCGACACGTGAAAACCTAATATAAGTATACGTACTAATCAGCCAAATGGCTGACGATGTCAAAAATCTATTGCTAAATTTCTCTGCCAAACAAATGAATTTTTTTTTCTTGATTACCGGCTTTCCATCCGAAATGAATTTTTATGCAGAACCATAAAATATTTTAGGAAACTTCATCTTCTTCTTCAGCCCTCTTTGTCCATTGCTGGACATAGGCCTCTTCGATTTTCTTCCATTCCTCCCTGTCGTTTGCCAGTCTCATCCACCTTTTTCCACCCACAGCTGCAATGTCATCGGCCATTCTCTTCTGAGGCCTGCCGACACGATTCCCCCATGGTCTCCATTTTAGCACTCTTTGAATCCATCTGTCATCGTCCTGTTTTGCCCGCCCATTGCCACTTAAGGCTAGCAACCCGATCCATGACATCAGTTAGTTTTATTCGGCGTCTGAGTTCTTCGTTTCTTATTTTATCTCGAAGACTGACGCCGGGAATATTTCTCTCCATGGATCGTTGCGTGTCTCTCAGCTTGTCTGCGTTTTTTCTAGTAAGGGTCATTGTTTCCAGACCGTACGTCATTACATGTCTAAGCTTTCCAAAATTTAGGGTCTTAAAAACGTCTTCCAAGGCTAAGGTGAATAATTTTGGCGAGATTGTATCGCCTTGTCGGACACCTTTTTGTATTTTAACTTTCTCAGTTTTTGTTTTCATCGTCGAGTGTTACAATGGAGTCAATTCTGGTATTTGGAATGCTTCTACTATTGCACATCTTTCAACTGAATCAAAAAATGCCTTTTTATAGTCAATGAAAGCCAAGTGTAATGGAATATTGTACTATGTTGTTTTTTCGATGTGCAGTCTTAAAGTTTGTATGTGATCGCTGGTGCCAATTTTTTTTCCGAAAACCCGCCTGTTCAATTAGTTGATAATGATCCAATTTTGTTGTTAAGCGGTTAGTCAATAATTTATAGAGGTGTGATAGGAGGCTGATTGGTCGATAGTTTTCTAAGTTATCACTGTCGCTTTTTTGAATAGTAATAATTTAACCTCCGCATTTTGCCAACAATTTGGTATTCTTTTTTCTTCTAAATATTTATCCAATAGTTATTTTTATAGATTTAATCAGTTCATTTCCTCCCATCTGTATCATGTCGCTTGTTATTTGATCTTCTCCTGATGCTTTGTTGTTTTAAAGAAACAAATGTCAATAAATTTTGCGGCTGTATCCAGGAGATACGCTAAAAGGCTAAATTCAAATCATTTAGCCATTGCAAGGCATGAGGAGTGGCACTGTTGTCATTGTGTGTCAGAGAACGCTCTCAGAAGACAAGTTCCCGCGATATGTTGGATGCTCTGTACAAGTTTTTCACAGTCACAAGCAGGGGATTCTTGCATCTGCCATCTGTAGTACATTATTTGACCACATCGGCCATATCCCGTGCGGATCCGATTTAATATCACCCATTGACGTCTGCATTCAAGCCCGATTATTTCTATTTGACGCGCTGCATTCTAAAATGGAGATGTTTGGAATAATATGTAGAATACTATCCGTCAATTAACCATGGTGACGACTTTACATTTAAAAAAATTAAGATAGTCACTTTAAATATAGATAACATTATATACGTTAGAGATCTATGGGCTATAAGTAAGTAGATTATATGGGTTAGTATATACAACGCAATTTTATTTACGAATTTGCTGAATTATAGATAATTGTTTTACTATATGCCAACATCGTAAGTACCAAATTGAAGTATTTTGCTTAAGTACGGTTTTTTTTACCCATCACCCCGTTTCCCGAAGGGGGTAGGGGGAAAGTACGGATTTCCATTCTTTCCTATCCAAACAAACCTCTTTTGCTTCTTCCAAACGCATAACATATATGCTCTTCAATTCCTTTTGCTCGTGGCCCTCCTCTAAGACAGCACCAATATGGTCGGACCATTTCATTCGAGGTCTCGTCTTCCATTCTTTCAGATTTATATATCCGTTTAGTCATTCTCTTCTCTTTCATTCTCTCTACATGCCCAAACCACTTTAATTTATTCACTTTCATTCTATTCACTACGCTAACATCCACTCCACATTCCTTTCTAATATTATCATTCCTCACCTTATCAATCAGTCTCTTTCCGCATATCCAATGATCTCATTTCCACAGCATTTATTCCAATTTCCAGATTTTTCGTCCGTGTACATATTTCACTCCCATAGGATTGCATTGTGCATCAGCTGTTTGGATTTAAGACAGACGTTATTATTTCTCATTACAGGTCTTAGTGCAATGCCAACCCTTCTACCAGCCAGTTTTCTTCTTTCAATCTCCTTTTCGCACCTCCCATCTGTGCTAAATAGACTACCTAAATAAACATACTCATCCATTTGTTCTAAGTTCTCATCATTCACTTTCACACAACATTGCGTTCTTAAATCTTCTCTTTAAAACAACAAGCACTTTTGTATTTTTGACATTCGTCTTAAGACCGACCGATCAAGTAATACGGAATTATTAAGCGACCAAACGACCTTTCTTATATTTCGAGGATCTTGCTTATCTATTCTTTAAAGATCACCCTATCTAGATGAGAGCTCCGTTCTACTTCAAAACTGAACGTAACGTTACAGAAAACCTCGCTTACTTTGTTGTGCAAACACAATATTTCATATGCAAATTGAAAATAAATACAAACAATAGCTTCGTTCATAGTGTACATGCACTCTGTCATTACTATTTTTTTTAACAAAAAAAAAACTGCGCTGTATCAGGTTCAGTTTTAATCAAAACTTTGATTCATTGTTCCTCGATAGAATGGGAAAGTACCTACCTAATACTTTGCTTGTATGTACGCAATACATTTCGTGAGTAGGTGTTAGCTCGTTGAATAATGTTTCATTTGGGTGTATTTTACTTAAACCAACAAAAAGATAAAACAAGCATTGTTCTTGCGGTGCTTTGTGGTGTATTTAATGTACGAAGGTAGTCCACGCCTACAATGTTATTATCATAATACGTATTATAACACAAAGGTACAGCCATCTTAGGTTCATGTTATTATATGGGATTTTCTTTGCTTGTAACGAAACAAATGACCGTTTCCGGATACCCAACCCCTAAGTTTAATAACAGGATCCTAACGTAACATTATTATTTAAGGTTCTGCTTTCAAGAAACCGCGATTTATTCAACAAAATAATAAAAGCCAACTCATCATTTCGCATCACTTGTAACAGTACTGTAATGGTACTCCTGGACCAGCCACAGTTATACAGATACTCATGTCATTCGCTCCCTTGAACGTGCTATAGTATAAACCGCCAGATCCCGGTTCTTGGAACATTGGAACCGTGTGCTGCCAACAAGCTCCCGAAATTCCCACGGGAGCAATCAATCAAATAAGAAAAATAACTTTATAAGGCTGAAAAAATCTGAAGCGTAGCGGACTGTGTATGAAGTTTCATTCACGAAAATGTAGAAAGAAGAAACATGAGAAATTGTAAGTCCAGGAAAAAATCCATGGTAAAAGTTACGTGTATTTACCTAATTTCAAAGTTCAAAAAGATACTAGCTTTCCCGACAGACATTGTCGTGTAGTCTATTATGAATATTGATTTATTACACTTGTATGTTGAAATGTTTTTTCTAAAATTTCGAAAGAAATTCTATCAATAATCTGCATGCCAGTGTTTTGAAATTCTACGGTTGTCAGGTAAATAAAAATTGTGTGGAATTTTCATAGATGGCGTCGACGTCGCAAGATATCCGTTCCATTCTTAATTTAATATTATATTATTTCTTATCCATTTTTTAACTTTTTAGTAGTTATTCTGTTATCCGGACCGGATGGAAATCCATTAAATCAAACATAGGAAGAATCTGTTCAGCCGATTTCAAGTTAAAAGTGTTCGCACTAACCCGACTTTCTTTTATATTATAAGATATCTATCTGCTCGTACTGCTATTAATATTTTGTTGTCAAATACTTTGTGTGTCCTGTAGTTTTATAAAGCAAGAATTTGCAGCAAAAAACAACGGAAGCAATTTTAACATTCAGCTGATTTGTTTTGAATTGACAATCATTTTTGTTCATTCGATATTATAGTGAAATTATTGTTTTGAAAAATATCAAATTACATATTCACCCAAAACCCCAAAACTTCTTTTCAGGGATATTAATATGGATGTAGGTGCGTAGTTTTTTGTAAATACAAGGTTACTGACATGAAGTTAGGTTTGATTGATAACAGAAACATACAAACCTACTCGAACTGAATAGAAACAAAAACTTATCTACGAGATTTGTTATTCCGTCCCTAAGATCAACCAATACAATGTCCGGACGATTTGCGTTAATCGTTTGGTCAGTTTGTTTGAATATAACATACCTAATAAATTATATATATGTAGGTGTGTAGGTTTTTGTATTTACAAGCTTAATGATATGAAGCTAGGTTTTATTGATACCAGAAACATGTACATACCTACACGAACTGAATGGGAACAAAAACTTACTATCTACGAGCTGTCTTAATCCGTTCCTACGATCAACCAATACAATGTCCGGACGATTTGCGTTAATCGATCGGTCAGTTTATATTGGTATATCCCAATACAACGGAGTAGCACTAATGTGAAATAGTGCCTCAACGTTTACAATAACAACTTTATTAGAAATCCGTTTTTTAATATCGATTTCTTTGTTTGTTCCAGGAACCCGAACGATTTCCAACGCCAGGAAGCCGTTCTGCCCATTTCCAGAGAGAGGAACCGTTATAAATCTATCGTGTGGGACGAATATGATACGCTCCATCAGAAATACCTGGAAATCGGTGAGAACCTTCATGAATAATATCACGTATCCAACTAAAGAAAAAGATTTTGATCTATTCCCAAAACTATTCCAAACCCAATAAGTACGTTTACCTAGAAATTGAGTTTTAATGAGAAAAACTCATTCTCAAAATAACTTTTTTTCCTCATCATCTCATTATAAACAAATTTAAAGATATTAAAAATATTATAAGCAACAAAATGTTTGTCATAAACAATTAATTGAATTCATTTGATTTCTTTAATCTAAAGAAATGCTGTGTATATATCTAATGTAACAATGTTTAAGCCACTATGCAAAATATTGAAAATACCTATCAAAATTAGATTTTATAATACTCTTTATAACACTAATCTTTAGCGAGATAAAGGACAACTTATATTTTTATATACAAAATTATACGTTATCGCCAATGTTTTTGTATAAAACTCCTCTCCAAATATGTAGGTACATCAAAACAATAAAGTTTGAAACGAACAAACGGAAATACTATGTATGTATCTATAAGCTAAAAGTGTATTATAAAGATTACAACTTCTGAATTTCTTTTTTTTTTGTTTTCCCACAGGTATGAAACCCAAGATGAAGAATCACTTCAGGGCCCATCAGCTGTCTGTGTGGCTTCGTTTGATACCGGAACTTCATCGCTCTGGGATGAAAGACGTGATGGCGAAGCACAATCTCTTCAGGAACCACAACGACGGGGATCTTTACGACGGGTCTGTGCGGCCGGACCCTCTGACTCGTCCTTCGTACTACGACCCAGCCTTGGATTTATACAGGAGGCCTCTAACCAACATCACTCTGGACCTTGCCCAAACCACAATGGAATCTCTCGTGACCACGTGCGTCAGTGTCATATCAGTCAGACAAGGTTCCAACTTCCTCCAAAACCATCCCATAAATACATCAGCAAATCAACACGAAAATAATCCAAACTTCGAAGCAGCCGGATATACGGCGTATTCAACAGCCTTGAGTGTTACTATTGCCATAGGATGTTCCCTTCTCATTCTGAACGTACTCATATTTGCCGGAGTTTACTATCAACGTGATAAAACCCGACTCCAGGTTAAAACTCTGCAGCAGCAGAAAAGAAATCACAACAGCAGTTTCGACAATTTAAGCTCTAAACATCCTCACTACTTTATAGGACATTCTCAAAGTTCAAGCGCAATCGTTGATGTTGATCATCAAGATAAAAATACCATCATGATGACAACTGCCATTCCAAGAAACACCAACGAATTCACCAACGTTAATCAGCAGTGTCAAAATATCTGTCATGGGAATGTCCAAATGACGAATATGATGCAGAAGTCTAGTCCTCAATCGAAGATGTCTTCGAATCAAGGGCACTGCATGACCTTGCCGAGGAAGCTCAATTTTAGTTTTCAACCGCAACAGCAACAGAGCCAACAGCAACAACAGCAGCAGCAGCAGGGGAATCAAAATTTGTACAGTCAAAATTGCATGACTCTGCCAAAGAATACCACATTCGTTAACAATAGTAATTTGGCAGACATCCAGCAGACGACGCAGCCGCCTAACGGGAGTGTCGCGATGCACATGAGCTTGCCAAGAACCCCTCCGCCTCCTAGATCCAAAACTCCACCGGGCACCCAGAGCCAGAGCGGTGGACACAACCACCAATTCAACAATCCTAAATCTTGTAGCCAAAAAAGAATAAATCAAAATGTTTCTGAGATGAATGTATGAGAAAAGTATGCGGCGGACTCCGCCGCTGACGTGCTGGTGTAGTTTTATAATGAACTAAGGTATTAAACTTTAGAAATTCAATTTCTAATACCTACCTAATCTTAAAGTTTAACTTATACGAGTAGTTCATAACGAACTTAAAACAAAGTTACCTAATATGTTAGAATTATTTTACTATTGCACTTACCAGTATCCTCGTTCGTGTTAAATTTCTGTTATCCAAAATGAATAAACAATCTAACTGAATTCTTGAACGTGCATTTTTGTAAAAAATGAGGATTCAAAAATATTTGAAAAGGTTTCTTTGTTTTGCCATGCGTTAAAATAAATATACTGTCTAGTTTTGAAGGCCGCGTAGAACGTGTGTGACTTGGAAACTACAGAGTAAGTAGGTACCTATAACGAAAAAAAAGATACTCTGATTAATTCTTAAATTCATTTTTTTATAAAGAAATTGTTGCTTTCTATTTTTTTTTTCAACCTTAAAATAACGATCACAATAACTGTATACGCAATACAATTTTAATGATAGTTCAATAGTTTTTTTTTTTGAACTTTGTGTTGAAATAATTGATCGATTGTGTATTGAAATGACAACATGTTGTATTTATTTATATTAAAAAAAAAACACTGTATTTAAAATAATATTCTTATGAAAAGAAAACACCCACATTTAAATGAGATTCACAAAAAGGTAACTACATGAATTTTATTGTTTATATTCATTACAATACTAAAAATGATTCCGAAAATTTGTAAACAATATCTTCTTATTTCTAATTATTCAATAATAGGCATAAGGAGTATGGATCTTCTCGAAGAGTCTGAGTAAGATAAATCAAAATATAAAGGTTATACAATAGGGTATGTAATTAAATATTTGTAAATAAATTAAATGTAAGTAAATATTGTTAATTATTTCGACTAAGAATAATATTTTTCTTCTATTAACGAAATAATAATAACTGTTCCTGGATAATGTGTATAGTTGGTTATAGATGTTCACAAAAACAGTGAATAAAATATACAATTTCGAAGAAAACATGAACTGTAAATACTTAAGAAATTCTATTCAGTTTAACCTTTAATCCCTTTCTTCATTTTTGTCTAAGTTTGGGTTTATTTTTAAAAAAATGTGGACTCATAAATCCTCCAAGAATTTTTACTCTCAGCTGTCTATGTTGATATGCCTGGATGTTTTCATTTTTAAAATGAATATAGGCTCAACGGAAGTGGACAAAAATACACTTTTCGTAAAATGCAATGCTTGTGTTATGAAAGTGGAATTGGTAGGCTTCGAAATTCCAACCCGCAACCTCCAGTATGTTGTTGGTACGAATGTTCGACTGACGTCGATGGTCCACCACCACCTGTCATATTATGACAGATTTATATTAATTTCTATTGGAACATACATACTGTGTCTTCTGTAAATGTATATGGTTGTATCCTACCGCCATCTAGTGGTTAAAAGTTACAACTGATGTACAAATGTATTGCTTTGTCTTTAACTGCTTTATTTAAAAACTACGATCAGTGGAAATAATATCTCAGCGATAGAAAATATTACAATCAAGCTGTCATCGAGATAGCTTAACTCATATCGCTTGATTATCTCTGTAGATTTTGACCCGCCATATTGGATTTAACGTCAACTGACAGTTGTTTCGAGTATACAAAAACGCTTTAATACACTGTATTTAAGTTTTTTCGCCGTCCAAATATGTGCTCCCTTCATATTTTGGTCCATTGTATTTTGGTTTATCATTTTTTTTATTAAATTTTAAGAAATAAAGCAAAATAAATATGCATTCTCGTAATCATTCGAGGGCTTACAACCATGAAGTACCAACAATATTCAAAGAATACTTTTTAACTAGGTACAAATATTAAAATTGAAGTGATCAAACATAAATTAGTTCATTTCGGCTGAAACATAAAGGTTTCGTATGATTTAATAAGGACTTAACTCTATTTTGATATAAAATAAATAATAAATACCTATTCTGCATCAATAACTCGAAATCATTCAAATCTGACATAGCGCATCCTGGTTGTAAACACTCGCGTTGCCGGGCTACTATTTTGTTTGTTTACAAAATTTTGTATGAAATGTCATCATACAAACGCGGATTAAATATTTTTTTTATAAATGAAGTAAAAACTGATCAGTGAGTTACACGTAATCTTACGATTAACGATTTTTTATAATTAAGACGTTTTAAAGGTTCTCATTATTTCTTATAAATGTATCATCATTTAATTTTTTCAAAAATTTACCTGACTTATATACATGTCGGTTTTTTGCCGCGCTTTAACGTTTTAAGCCAGCCATCGGAATAACAATAGAATACTGTCTGTAGTAAAATCTAATATGATTAGTCAAAAAAAATCTAACATAATATGTGTCTTCAAATTCATGTTGCAAAACGCACTTAGTTTCAGAGCTTGAAATGACCTTACTTACTAACACGTGGTAGGTATCTACCGAATAAAATTGTGATATTTTTTTTTTAAACTGGTTTGAAAATTTTTCAAATAAAATCAAATTGTTTTTTTTCCTGTTCTTAAGGACTTTAAAACGTCTTCTAAGCTATAAACCTTCTGTTATAAATTCAAGGATGACTCCGAGCCATGCAAAATAAGATACCTATAAATCAGAAGAGGAATTTCAAAAACATCAAACGGTTGGTAATAATATTCCGTGCCCCAAGCGGCCCTAAGGTATGGTGACGTTTTGAAAATAAAAATTTGGGAATGCCGTAAAACAGGAATCGCTTCAATTCATCTTTATGAAGACATTTTGCTTTATTAGCCCTAGGAACGTTTCCCCACTTGAGAAACTTCTCAATGATACAAGTTGAGAAATTTCTCAGTTTTTATAGACTGACTTTTATTTGCGAATTTCAAACAGTCCAATTTTGCATGTTATTTTTTTTATTTTGATTTTATTGGCTATAACGTAAAAACAAGTTCACAAATTAAAGGAGCCGAAATCCAAATAAGAACCTTATCGAAAGAAGAGATAAAAACATCATGAAGTTCTCAGAACATTGTAGAAAAATATATCGTTTGAAAGATTTCTATAATCTATCTCAGACCATACGGCATGCATTTTCACAACTTACTTACTTCCGATGGCCATCCTACGCCTGCAGAGTTTTGACCTCCTGAACAATGTTTTTCCGAGCCATCCTATCCTGCGCAAAGCACATCCAGGTCCCGGGCGACGTTGTCCATTAGTCGCTGCCTTGGTCTTTCTGGTGTTCTTCAACCAGGGATCCAGAAGACTCTTTAGGGACCTCTCTCTTTACCCTGAACCTGGCAACATGTCCGATTCATACCAATTTTCTAGATCTGATGTCATTGGTGATCAATGGTTGTCCTTTGATTGCACGTATTTATTAGCATTATCACAAACTCATTCAAAATAATAATTCATTTTGTTGCAAAATTCTTAAATGACATTTTTTCACTTAAAAATTAATCTGGGCTCACCCAAAGTGAACACAAATGCAATTTCGACATCTTTCACAATATTATGAAACAATATTATGTTATTTTATTGTGTTGTGGAAGACGTATATTGGAAATAAAATACGCACCAAGTACCAAAAATGAGTCGAGTATGAGGAAATGTTCTATAAACCAATGCCAATAGCCTAAACATTGATGCACATAGTCCATATCCATGATCTAAAGGTGTGAAAAAACAGATCCAAAAAATCATCATGGTACTAAATCCATAATGGGGGAAAATCAGTTTTATTTGATTATCTCAAAATGTACTTATTAATTATTGTATTAAATTATATATAGATTGTGACTTTACACGTTCATGTGTGGAGGGATTATTTGTATATAATGATTTGATATGATGATAAGTATATAGATTGTGATGAAATGGCCATATGCTAAATAAATAAATCTCAAAATGAATTTTCTGGTACTTAGTGCGTTTCTATTTCCAGTATACTTTTATTTTTGTTTAAAGATATTTTGCATTGCTGATTGAATTCTTCCATATTATAATGTATGATTAAAAGCAAATGGTTCTCCCGTATAAGTAGTTTTATTTCTTTATTTAAAAGATCAGTTCGGGTGGTCGGAATCTTTACAACATCTCAATACGACGGGGGAAATTTTTAATATTTAAACATATTTTTATTGTTTCATACCATTAAAGGCATTTCTACATACTTTCATACCATTATTTTATTTTAAGCCTTAAATTCTTGAGACTATTTCTGAACCCATCATATGGTTTCAAATCTGCATGAAATTTTTACTTGTTAGTAGATCATGAATGAAAACTCACTACTTGTTTTCTATAAGATGTAAATAGGATATAAATATTCTAATTAAACAATAATACCTATGTATATTGTAAAATAATATTTTAAGATAATATCAATGTATTATGAAATAAATTTGTAAATAATAATTTTAAAACAATGTTGATTGAAACTTGTAAACCATAATATTGTTGTTATCAAAATTTAGTTAATGAATTCGTTTTAATCAATAAATAAATTATTTACGAACCATTCAACTCTCTAAAAATTTAAGATGGAAAATGATTAATATTAAAATTTTGTTTTGTATTAAAAAAAGATTGTTACGAATATTTGAAAAAAAAAACTTAATATAATACCTACTGTTAGGTGTGATATTTTTTAAAGCGAATTGTCAAATATCTACATGTTTTGTTTAATAATTATAAAATATATAAAAAAACACAATGAATTTAATAAATGTAGATTTTTTTATTGTTCTTAGTTTTTCTCATACAATACCATCAACGAAATAATATTTTCTATTTTGTCAAAATAACTACCAACCTAACCTAACCTAACCTAACCTAACCTAACCTAGGTATAGAATATACCTACAGTTTAAACTGTATATAGGCAGTAAATCCTTTTAGGTATAACCTGGATTCACAACAAAAAATGTTTATTGTTTTGTTGTTTGAATTTTATTTTTATTTTAGTACAATAATCCGACATTGAAATGAAAATAATTAAATAATTACTGTTCCCTTGTTATTAATTTGTTTATTTATTTATTTATCTATGAAAAAATATAACAAATTCTCAAATAACAATTATTATGTTTATTTTTTCAATCCTCAGCGCAATTTTTTATCCAGCTTCGTTCTATGACTAAATCAAATTACTTAAATCCAACGATATTGTGATAAAGGGAAAAATTGCAATGATGATCCAAGAGCATAATATTCCGCTAAAATTTATTGAGATTTATCGACAAAAAGAAAACTTATTTGTTCCATCCTGAATGCAATGAATGCTTCCGTAATTATTATTGAAGAAAATTATTTGTCATAATTTCTTGTTTTATTAATAGTAAAGTAAAGAAAAAACTTACATTAACGAATGAAGCACACAATGACATTCTCTATGAATACCGAGTTCAGAAGCCCAGTTGTCTATGGCACCGGTCTCTTTATTGGGTTCGATTCCCAGTCGGGTCAGAATTTTTCTGTTTTTCACATAAATTTTCTATCCGGTGTTGTAGACCTAGTGTGTCAGATTGAACGGGACTCAGTAAATAAGTTCCACTGACTGACACCTTTATAAAGGAAAAGAATTATGAATTGATATAAAAACAAGAATCTTATTTTTTTTTAATAAATCTATGCTCACTCTAAGTGAACACGAATACTCCTTGACATCATTCACAGTAAGCAAATAAGCTTAAGCAGTGAATAGGAAGATGGTCGGCACTTGGGATCGAACCAACATACTTCATTTCGTCGAACGGCTGGGCTACCAACCACTTCTATTGATATCAATAGGTACATTTTAAATTTTACCATTATTTTTTTTGGTCATTAGCCAAATTGCCGAACTGAGGAAGATTGCTCGACAAACTGTTTTATGAAGAAAAAAAAAACTAAATAACTTGTGAAGTAGGATTTAATTGAATACTCAATACGAAGAAGACAAAGTAGGTAACTACTCCTTTATTTGAACATAAATAGAAAAATCATCCACTTTCCGGCGTGTTTCAATTGCAAAGTCTTCAAGACGAGAAGTTTCCAAGTAGCACACAATAAGACTAGAAATAGTTCTCAAGAGGTTTAGTAGCCTTCTCCAACCTATTAACAATCTTTCTAGTGCCTTTTGTGCTGTCCGGGTACTCGAAACGTGTACAAATGCACAGCTTCCCACAATAATACCACTCAGCTTATTCTCCAATCAGTGCATTAAAGCATTGTATTTTTTATTTACCAGAGAGAGATGACTAGATGCGCATTCTGTTATAAAAAAGCAGAAAGGCACGTTCATTGGTTTTAGAAACTATGATGATGCATTTTTGCATTTATACCGACATCGGTAGCCTAGTGGTATAGGCACAAACTTCAGATCAGAAGGTCGGAGTTTGATTCCCGGATGGGTCAAAGTTTTGCAAAACTGTTTTTTTTTATTTAACTTGATATTATTTATACCCGGGTTACCCTGTCTCAAGTGAAAACGCAGATTCCGACCAGCGCAAATATTATGCATGCGAATAAGCATACCGGAAAGCGGATTCCTTTCTGATAATGCTGTGATGTAATGTAGTACCTACCTACTTATTTTGCTGTGCGTATGCTCATTCAAATGTAGAGAAACATGTTTACGCCGGTCGAAATCAGCGTTTTTTGTGTTTTCACTCTTAGATTGGACGGGACCGGTTGACTGGAAAAAATTGCCTCAGGCAATATGTAAGTTTAGCCGACGTGACACCTTTGTATAGAGAAGGAGAGAAGTGTAAATTAAAACAAACACTTCACTTCCTCCCGTTAGGGTCCTGTAGATGAGGAAGATCCTTTTATACTGTTTTCCATTCCTTCGAAGCAAAAATGAGAGATCTGGACATGGTTTGAGACGGGGTCATCGATAGATTTTATATTTTACTGCTCAGATCAAGAAGAAAAGGATTAAACATAAACAAACCAGCACAGATATTATGAAAGGATCCCAAAATGATATCTGATAGGTACCTAGGTACTATTCAGTTCAAAACAGCGCAAACTCCAATGACAATAATTATCAATTCAAAGATGTATTTGCAGTTGTATATTTATGTATTTGCAGTATTTGTTTAAATTCATAATATCAATATTTGTTTTAGTTGACAACACATTTTATAATATTCCCACAGTCCCTTCAAAATCCAAGACTTGCATGTGAGGTATAAAGAAATAAATAATACGAAAACAAAGCGATAAAAGAAAGAATATGCGCCGTTCGATATGCCACTATTTTTTAAGATTTCCCTTCTTCATAATGTGAGTAGTTAAAATAACCTCTTTGACCATAAATTCTAATAGTTGGACCAACATAAAAAAACTTTTTAAATAATATGTCAATTTGGGGTGTGAATAAAAGTAGGAAATGAAAGAACTATGAGGTGATGAGGGAAGAAGCTGGGAGAGAGGAAATCGTAAAACAGGCGTCCGTCGACAGGTTGAGGAGAGCCTTTCTGGGATCATAATGATTTATTTTAGTTTACTTATCAAAAGTTTATAGAGAAGGAAAACCATTATGTCGTATAATACTACACACCTATTATTATACTTTTCGAGAATGGAACGCCGAGAACGAAATGCCGAAAACGAATTCGGGGTTTAATAAAACTTTCATTTTTGTAAAGAAACTTTTTTTTTCCAAGACCTGCACTCGTTTTCGAGTGATTCGGCATAAAGAAAACATTAGACATAATTCTTTTTCTTTTTGAAACCTGTAAGCCTGATGTTTTGTTCCGTGGGGTTGCCGGCTAAGAATAGCACCTCTGCTCTTTTTGCTGGTATTTTCGAGCATCCTGTAAGATGCAGGAAATTGAAAAATCAGATCGGGACCGTGAGGGCAAGTACCGTGGGGCTGGTTGTGCAGAGCGATATAAGGGAGTGTATTATAATACTGTCCATAGTGTCTGCTCTATCTAACTTTATCATCAATCCCACATATTTCTCGGATTCTAGCATTCCTCACTCGGTCTCTCAAAGTTTTGCCGGCAATCGTCCTTAATGTCTTCAATTCGAAAGTTCTCAACAACTGCTTACTACTGACCGTGTCTGCTCAATTTTCTACTCCATAGGTCACAAAAAGCCTTACGCACACTTTGTGTATTCTTATTTTGCTTTCAAAAGGCATATGTTTGCTTTTGAAAACTGTGGTCCTTAAAGCACCAGAGACAGAATTGATATTTATTGTGCTGTGCTTCTGGTGTGCCAGAGTTCCAATGCCTCAATTTTGTTGAAGATTGAGATTCAAAAAAATAGGAAATAAACTTTCTTTCAGTGGCTCCTGTGATGCTGAAGATGACTCACCATTTCTTCGTCTTATCGGTGGTTTGCTAGGAAGCCTGTTGTCTGGCAGTATACAAAATAACGAAATGATGCTGAGCTGGTCGTGTGCCCAAAATAGTCGACACCAGATGGATCAAAAGAAATCATGAGTGACGTCCAAGAACTGAGCGGCGAAGCGTAAGCAGGCCTTGGTCAAAGTGGTCTGACGACGTTAGAAGGGTTGTCAGGACAAAGAGCTGTAGAAGTCCCAGGGGAGGCCTATGTCTATCAATGGATACGAGATGGCTAACGAAAGAAAACAGTTCCATTTTTTCGAAGAAATATGGACATCTTTCCTGTCCGTCGCCGACTTTCGTACTGTAGGTACCACTAGTGAAAGAGTTTCGAAAAATTTCCATACAAAAATGATCGAATGATTCGATCGTTTGATTTTCGAACACTATTTGCACGCCAATAAGCGTTTATTAGCGTGCACTTAGCTTTCGATCAAGCTCGTACTAGCCCCACTGTTTCGTTCCGGAGGTTATGGGTTCGATCCTATCAGCTACCGACCATCTTCTTCTTTCACGATACAAGCTTATAGTAGCCAACTGTGAAATAGTCCAAGAGTGTATTTGTGTTAATTTTGAGTGAACAAAGATTCATTTAATCACAAATAAAAAAAAATCTGGACAACTCATCAAAGCTTGAAAAAAAAATACTTTACCGAGTTTGAGTTCATATGAGTCTATAAGGGGGTTGAAATTGGCGATCACTATAAGACTTCTGGCTACATTAGTTGTTTATAGTTTCAACTCTTACAAGCTTTGGGTACTATGACATTTTTTATAATGTACCTACATACTTAACTTAACTAAATATAAAAAAAAAAATCCTGCATCACGGAATGGGCCACATGTCAATTCGATTTCCATCAGGTCAAAAATCAATGTCTGAGCCTTCGATGTTAGTGGATAAGATGTTATTTTAATCGAGTATTTTAATAATTATATTTGTTGGAAAATTAGAAAGCTCACTTCATTTTGCTACTGAAATGTGTGAAAATTTTATGAATATAGTTTTTTTTACCTATTTTTTAGTGTATATATTGTATTTACTTACTTGTACTCGTAAAAAAGTTCGATCGAAGTGAAGTGTTCAGGTTATAAAATACCATCACATTTTATTATGTTGTATCAACATAATATTTTATTATGTTGTACCAACATAATATTTCGATGTTTTTGACAGACGGCGTAACATTTTGCGTTGGAAATAATTTGGAGGGCCGTAAGTTTGGGAAACACATCATTAATCAACCTCTTATCGATGAGTACCTACCTAACTACCAACCAACCACCATTCTCACAGCCCGAAAATAATCACATTGCGGTCGGTTCTGCGTTAGTATCATTCGTGATGCAGTCTTTGTAGTATTGTATTGATAAAATATCGAATATGTTTAAGTCCCTAATATACCTACCTATGTACTTTAAGATAAAACTCTGATGTATGGATGCAAATTATGGAAAATGAGGTGTTGCAGCCTTCAAGATGTGGTGCTACAAATAAATTGTCTAAGTTTAATAATATGATAGATTGTAAAACACTTAAAACTCCTATGGAAGCAAAATTTAAAGAGTAAAAGGGATGACAATAATTATTGTAATAGTCAGAATCTTTACCAGGAGCTTATTGGGAGTTTGATTTATTTAGTTGTGCTTTCACGACCCGACATAGCTTATCTATTATCTTATCTTAGTCAATTTAATAAAAGTCATACACGGGAGCAGTGGCTTTATGCAAAAAGGGTCCTAAGATACTTAAAGCATACAAAAGATTTGGGTTTGAAATATTCTAAATGTAAAAATGTTAATATTGAGGGTTATGCAGATGCTGACTGGAGTGGTGATATCAATGATAGACGTTCATATTCTGGGTTTTGTTATACTTTGTCCTGGTCTATTATATCTTGGAGCTGTAGTAAACAGAAATGTATAGCACTTTCTAGTACTGAAGCCGAATATGTAGCAAATTAAACTAAGACAATGCTGAAAGATCATTGGTAAGGTTACACATTATGAACGACAAAGGGTTTCATGTTGAGTCAGGAAAACTAGGCAAATCATGACTGTAGAAAATGAAAAAAAAATTTCAAAGCTCTCGCACAGCCACAGTTTTTTTATAACTGTCAGAAAATGGGCAGTCGAATTAAATTATTTTTGAAGAAAATTGAGAAGTCATTTGCTGTTGAATTTTTTAACGGATTCTTTTTGCACTAAACCATTTATCCATCATTTGAATTACACAACAAATATTCCTAATCTTCAGTGACTGATACAACTACTTATTTATAACCAGTTTTTTTAAAAAATCTGTTAAAAAATGGCTTGTAAAATTCTTAGCAAATTATTTAAAACAAATTGCCCAAAAATCACATATATATATCGAACTGCCTCCAAACACATATCCTTCTTCAGTACAATGCATTTTTATTAAAACGACCCTAACACAAAATTTACATTTCAAAAATTGAATAATGAACTAGTTTTTTTTTTTGTTTGTCATAATAAAACGTAGTGCACCTCTCATTCTACTGGCAACCTTATATTATATTGGTTCGATTTCTTTTTCACACCTAAATAAACACCGACTGTTTACTGAAATACCTAAATAAAACCATGTTTGAAGGAAAATAATTAAAGGAATTCGTTGATTAAAAACTTGAAAATTGTAAAACGTAATAAATTCCACTCCCAACACATACGATTGGTTTTACTGTATCGCCCTTAGTCAACACATCATTTATATTCTATATAGAGAGCTGTTAAAACCAATACCATGTCTGGAGCTAACAAAACCTGCAACCATATTCACGGGAGAGACCCCCCTCCGTTCCCCCGCTATCGGGGTTACTAACACCCCCCTTATTATTGGATGACAGTTTCAAACTGTCCAACTCTCGGTTGAAAGCTTATAAAGTTAGATTCACGCCCCTTTACAAGGATACCTACCCTGTGTTGTACTCACCTAAGTATTCCTTTAACCCTTAAAAGCACCACCATATAGTTTTTCAAATGTAATAAAATAATTGGCGATAGATTTGTTATACATATAAATGTTATTCAAATCTTATTATTCTCAATAAATAAAGATTTAATGAAAAAAAAATACAAAATAATTCCTCCATTTTGAAGTTTGACATATTTTAGTGACATTTGAGGTCGGTAAAACATCTGCCTTTATCACACATAGAGGGTGTAGGGAATGTAGCTAAGATTCAAACCATAGAGAGAGTAAAACTTGCAAATTATGTAGGTAGGTTCGTATAATATTATTTGTGTCGGTAAAACAGCTGTCTTCATCATTAGTCAATCACCCAAAATTTGTACCATTCCACACATAGAGGGATGTAGCTAAGATTTAAACCATAGAGAGAGTAAAACTAGCATAATATTATGTAGGTAGGTTCGATTGAACAGTGAAATTGAATAAATTGTGAGATGTAACATATTATGATACATGCAGTTTTTTTTCATGTGAGTGGCAAACTATAATTTTTCTTCTTTCTTTTTAATAACCATTAAAAGTGTCATTCTTCTCTCTTTTTATGAATTGTGAAAGTGTCATTCTTCTTTTTCTGTGCTTATGTCAGTTATAGAGGTCTGTTAAGCAATGGGAAGCTAGACTAGAACCTGTTTAATTACCTACCGATCAAGCCTGACAATCGGAATCAAAAACGTAAAGCATGACGGGTATGAGCTAGTTGTTCATAACTTGATTAACTCGAAACAGTTAAGAGCTAACTGTGTAATGCAATCGTTAAATCAGTGTGTTCAATTTCGCTTAGAAATACAGCGTTTGGGCATCGACAATTAATTATTATTCTCATACATACGTTGCGCCTAGAACATTTAACTGCCTGCCTGAGAGCATTCGCGAAATAACTGAACCTTGTATTATCAGGCAGATACATAGTTTCCGGCTGCGTTTTTTGCTCTTTCTATCGTTTCCTTGCGTGACATGCTTATGCACTGGGTCGTCTGACAAGACGGCGTCTTTCAAAATTTTGTGACAATGTTTTTTGTTACTACGGAAACAATATTGACAATGTTCTCAACCCATTAGAGGAATTATCTAGTAAGTATAGATAGAGCAGTTGTATTATTTATGTATAAACTGGTTGCCTTTTTTATGTACGGAGTGGTTGCCTTATTTGTGTACAGAGTGGTTGCCTTATTTATGTATAGAGTTGTTGTTTTTTATAAAGTTGTTGTCTCACTATTTTTATAAAGTGTATGTGAATGTGAGTGAATGAGGGTGTAAAGGTGTTTGTGTGTGTGAGAGAGTTTGTTATCTTGTGGTTTTTTTCTATTTTGTACTTATATTGTATGTAAGACTATATTTCACAAAGCTTTTTTAAGTTTGCACTAGCACAGGCTCAGCCTATTTGGGCTGTTATTCTTTATTTCAAATGTTTTGTAATAAAAAAATTTAATAAATAAATTAGGTAGGTATACCGAGCTCGGTAGCCTAGTTGTACTGGCGTGGACTTCAGATCCGAGGTCCCGGGTTCGATTCCCGGTCGGGTCAGAGTTTTTCTAAGTGTTTTTTCACTTGAAAGTTCTACCCGGGGTTGGCCTGTCTCAGATGGACAGGACCGGTTGACTGGAAAAAATTGCCTCAGGCAATAAGTTCCGCCGGCTATACTAACACCTTTGTATAGAATAGTGTTATATTATTATTTGCAAATCTGTACCACCACGGGCTTATGACCTTGTTCTCATACTGTTTCGTAGGATGGTTTAGTGTTGTAAATAATTCTGAACGGATTAAGAACTGCGGTGTTATCAGTTACATTAAAAAGTGTGATACAATCAGGAAGTCACCTGCGTAGGATACACACTGACATACAAGACCATCAACACCTTCTGGAATTTGCATATAGGTACTTATGGACCGTACATGTAGCCAACTTTTGAAAGCTATTGGTCCAGCAACACGCAAATGGAAAGCTAACAAATAAGTCTTTTTACCCTAAAACCTAGCATTTCAAGTCCACATTTTATCAAAATCATGAGATCTTACAAATTCGAAAAGGTGCCTACATCATGTTTACTGAAATCAATAAACTAGTAGGTATATACGTTATTTCCTATATTCTAATTCCCTGGAACCAGTGGGGCTAATACGAGTTTTATCGAAAGCTAATTGCATGCAAATAAGCGCTTATTAGCGTGCAAATAGTGTTCTTAATTCAAACGATCGAATCATTCGATCATTTTATTATGAAAATATTTCGAAACTCTTTCGATGATCGTTTCGATATTCGATCATCGAAAACTTATACTAGGGCTACAGAATGCTTAATAAAAAGTCCCTGTGTAGATTATTGGTCCGTCCGAATATTTTTTTTTAATGTCATTCACTTCAAATGTCTTCTGGGGCTGGCAGAATGGATAAAATCTTTCAACTACCAACAACAGATAGGTACCTATCATGAATTTTAAAATGTGTGTAGGAAAGTAGAATATTAATGGAAACTGTTTTCATGCTCGTTAAATACTGGGACTTTGATAGCTTTGTTTGTCGATTTTGGAAATTACTGTGATTGATGGCCAATTTGTTTACCTGCTTAATTTGTTTATGTATATTCGGACAATTCTTATTGTTTTTCGAGTAATTAAGATTAAAAATAGACATTATTATTTTATTCGCAGTTAAATCAATTAAGTGTTCAATCTACTAGATACGGGACACTCAAAATCAATCCATAAAGGGCAGGCAGAGAGAACGGACTTTTTTTCATCCAAGCATACCTACTTTTCTGCATCTCTACCATTTCTCACACGACATCATCTATTTATTTTGCATCTAATTCAGCTTTGTTAAATTCTTTTTGTTATCCTGCTTTCATCCATTGTATCAACATACCCAAACTTATTCAACTTTTATCTATGTAACACAACTAACTTGAAGTGATTGGTAGCGTAGCGGTTGGGACGCTGGTTTTCTAACTGTTTTGTACGGAGGTCGTGGGTTCGATCCTACGTCGATCCGACCTACTTTCTCTTTCACTGCACGAGCTTTAAGAAGCTTACTGTGAAAGAGTCACAGAGTGTATTTGTGTGCCCTTTGAGTGAGCACAGATCCGTTAAAAAAAACTTCCGTACCACTTTTCTTTAATATTCTCGTTCATTTTCATTCCCCACATAATCTTTCCATATATCGTAACGTATATTATTATATACGTAACAACTAATGACTCTAAAAATAAGTGTGATCACTTTACGTTAACAACGTTCGTCATTAGGTAGTAATGTTTAAGTCTCCGAAACTCCTCTCAACATGTCAAAAAATCTCATTTATGCAACAAATTAATTGGAAATTATTGAGACCAAGAGAGCAACCAAATTTAAAGACTAAGACCGCTGTCATGTATTTGGCGCCAGGATATGACTATATCCATTTTTGTTAATGTCTCATCTTTATTGCCTATTCTTCGTAGGGTTATTTCCACTTTTTTAATACTACATTCTTCTTTTACCAAAAAATAAAAAAAGGAAGTTTATGGGCATTTTACCAAAAAAAAAAGTCAAAATTACTAACATTTAGTAAATTTAGCATGCCAATAAACGAGTAAATTCAAAAGATGAGAAAATTTTAAAACCGCTTGATTAGAGGAAATCTTTCAAAATTCAATAATCCGCAATTTCAATATGGACATATTGCGCTTAATAAAATGAAGAAACTCAAGCGGAAAGTATTTGAATTTCGTTTCTTTAAGATACTATTAACGCAGAATCTCTTATAATGTAGGTAGCAGCCAGTACAAATCGAATTAGCGAATCTACATTACCTTACATAGAGAGTAATCCCTGATAATGATTCTTTACAAGGATCGCCCCGTGAACCAAAAGGAATATAATTTAGAGTTGGACAAGTGAGTGATGGAACGAAATGCGCCAAATCTAAGTGCGGGATGAAAAAAGTTAGCTCTATGGTCCTGTTAAAGCGGATTAGCGGACTGTATATGCGGGATGCGGTTTTAATGGAATCAAAAAACTCATCAAAGGTTTGCACATATGGTGAGAATTAATAAACATAAATTCCTACCTTTGGTGATGGAACTCTGGTGCACGGATGGACCCCCTGATGTCTTCGTTGACTCCACTGGTTTATTACACAACACAAACAATGCAATATTTATTATGTTGCATACACAAGTAAGCGGGTTAGATTATTAAGCGAAAATTAATTTTATGCGGGATGATTAAATTAGCGAAGCGAAATGCGACAATAAGCGAAGTAGTGTCAAATAATCGACGTGCGGTGCGGGACGATCGTAATTAATCACTGATGATAGCGTTGCATAATGCATTCTACTGTAGGGTTCAAGGGTAAGGAGAGAGAGATGGCGACAGTTTTGGAACATATGAAATAAAGATGGGTGACAGAGATAGAACTCAATTTATTAAGTCCCATTTCAAAGCAATCCCATAAATTAGTTTTTCAATTCAATTATTGCAATTATGTCCATACTATTGGCTCAAACAGGTCCCAACGTATAAAATCATAGGTATATAAAAACAATTATTATTCTTGTTTCATTATAAAATTTGTAGGTTTTGAGTATATATTGTATATATCTACTCAAAACCTGTAGATGTTATTTGTATTTTATGTATATGTGTTTTCGATTTTTATTCTTATTTTATTTTACTGCAATAAAATTTGACACGTATAAAAAATAAAGACTGATTCAAGTTGTGACTATACGCTAACAGAATAATATATTGATTTACTTATAACAATAATGCAGAAGCAATTCACAACATGTATAGAGTTTATTTTTAGATGATTGATGTTTTTTTTCCATTGATTTTATTGATAACTAGCTTAAGTACCCGTGCGTTGCCCAGGAATAGTGCATTATGACCATTATACTTCAATTTATACCTGTGAAGTTATGTTTGATTAGGGCAACCAAATGCAAAAACGGCGAAGAACTCACAGATGAGCTCCTAGATGGCCAGGGTCTCAAGCAAGGTGACTGACTGGCCCTCACATACATACCACAACAGTACAAATCCTAATACTTATTTCCAAAGTAGCCAAATCATCAGATATGCTTATGACCTCAACATAGTAGGACGATTCCTGATAGCCATAAGAAAGTCTTTGACTCCTTGGAAATAACAGCAAAGGAATTGGGACATAATATAGAAATCAAGCGAAGGATAGCAACAGAAAACAAAGCATTCTTCTCTACTCTACTGCCTGTACTCTAGTCAAGAAGTGTCCATAGAAAAACAAAGATCACTCTATGCAAAACTATTATAAGAACAGTTATGACATATGTATAGGAAGCATGAGAAATGACTGCAAAATCCATGGAAATGCTGGACACATTTGAGAGAAGAATGCTTCGTAAGATTTTGGAGCCCACGAACGATAGAGAATCCTAGAGAGTATGGTTTTACCATGAGCATTACAATGTTTACAAAGCTCCCAGGATCTATGAATATGCTAAATTGGGCAAGGCATATTGTTGCTTGTTTTTATTTGGTTGGTTGGTTTTTAAATGAAACTCTTAATTTCACTTATAAAATTTAATTTTTTGTGTCGCCATATTATACCTACTGATGTCAAATAAAATATAATTGCTATTATTAGGTGAGAACAAAAACAAATTTGAAGGATTCATTAATCACGTAAAGGAAATAATATGTTCGGCAAACACTTTCAAACTCACCAATGCCAAGGACAAACTGAAGAAATTTTATTGCCAATTGATTTTAAAACTTTTAAACAAAAAAGTTCGCTATACTGAGATCGACTTCGTTACAACAAATTTTGGTTCAGCACATCTTATATGGAAGTTTTTCAGGGACAAATTGACGATTCGTTATACTGGAAATTTCATTAGGTACTTCGGTATTCGCTATAAAAAAATTTGACCTGTATTTGAATTTTTCATACTTCAATAGTGACTATGCATAAAATACAAAAAAATATATGTAGTAAGTTGAAGTAATAATATTCCAAATCATTAGAAAGAGTGCACTTATTTAGTCCTATTTCTTAGCTAAAAATCAAAGACACAAACAAAATACAATAAGATAACAGGCGTGTAAAGAAAATTGAACATATAATATTTAAGGATACATTGTGGTCCTAGTTACATAACCTCATCATCGCAATATTAAACTAAACTAAATTATGAAGTCTCAGGTTTGTATCCATAAAAGTAATGAAAAAAAAGGTTCCTATAAGTTGAATAGATGTAAGGTGTGATAGACTATATTATTATATCTATAAAAATAAAGCATTGTTCTTTGAACATATTTACAATGTAACATATAGGATTGTGAAATACTATAGCTAATTATATGCAATTACACATATTGAAAAGATTTAACGAATAAAATATTTAGCGTACAGTGTGTGCTGTTTATAGTCTATCTAATTATTATATTGTCTATCCTATTGAAAGAAGAGCTGCTGGCCTGTCTTCTGTTTGTGTCGTATCGAGTCTCACGACATTGGCAACCACTACTTCAACACCCCCGCTGTTCAGGGTCCAGTCCAATCTCTCATGTTGGGCATCTAAGATATTTGTCTTCGAACGGGACCACTTTGACCATCCAACATTTTCATCGGCAACAGTTGAAGGACTCATATTGATCCCGATGCACTGTAAAAAAATATTATTCAATTAAAATAAACACAGAATCCATGAGCAACACATATTTTTTGTTGGGTTTTGAAGACTGGTAAATATTTAATGAAATAGTGGAATTATAAAGAAGACAGTGACAGAATTCTCACTTTTTAAATTAATATTTGTTAAATTTTGTGTATGAAAACAAAAAATGGTAATTATTATTAAGTTTGCGGGCTTCTTTTGATATTTGACAAAAAACCTCCTAAATGAATATGTTTTAACCTAACAAAGTGTCCAGAGGAGGTGTCCAGAAACCTCCCTAAAAACTATGTTCCAATCTTAAATTAACCTATTGAAATTGTAGTATTATTATTCGAAGATGTTATCAAATCCTTTAATTTATCCAAATAGAATAACCAAATGACAATGGCCAGCAATATCTTCATTTTTTAAACAAAAACACCAAATTCAGAATCAAGAGATTGTATAAGAAAATATGCAACGTTTATATTTGATTTTTATTTAAAAAATTGGTTGATAAAATGCTTCAAGTATTATCAAATCACTCCATAACATGCTTGTATAAAATAAAATTACCTTTAAATCTTTAGGATAGGTATTTTCCATTCATAATTTGCAGTGCAAAATATCCTTGATTTTTCATAATTGGTAAACACTCACGATTCTGTAAACGATGATAATAAAACATTAGTTTTGAAAACACAATTTATTATCCCATGTAATTTTACTTACCAGTTCGTGTGGATTTTTCTTTTAAACATTATAATCCATTATTTATTCTTATGATTGTAATAACTCGTACTGTATATTTTATTTGACATGTGTGATGATGTGCTATTAGGCGCGTAGACGTCAGTAGCTTCTTCTTTTTCTTCTTTTTGGCATATCACCCTGCCATAAACTCAAATGTTCAATTAATAAATAATGTTTTTTCAAAACTTTTTGATATATTTGGAATATATTAAAATAATCCGAAAGATCATTAAAAAATTAGGTGTTTGTTTATTTGTATTACATTCTGTACACGAAATGTAAAAATAGGATTAAAAAAAACAGGATCATTACGTTTGCGTTTTTTTTTGCTGTCCTCTCTTATGGTAGTTCTATTGTCTGTGGTTGCCATCGCCAAACGTCAAACTTTTTATAGACGTCAAACAAAATACTAAAATCACAATTCCTTTTTCAAAATTCAATTAATGCATTATGTTTCCTTTTATTTTTATTAGGTAGGTACTAAACTAATTGCACAACTTTACTTTTGCTTAAATAATGTACTTATATTTTGTGTTTATGTTTATTAAAGACTTATTTTATAACAAACAATACTTATTGCAAACATTATACAGTATACCTTCAGGAAAAATGTTTAATATGAGGTTAAATACTTATAATAATAATTCTTCTTCTTCTTCTTCGCCCTCGCCTTTGTCCCATTATTTGGGGTCGGCTCTCCTTGTCCTATTGCGCCAAGATTTCCTGTCTAACGCCATCTCTGGCTCCACTTCGCAGTCTTTTAAGTCCCTATTTATGCTCGTCAACCATGTGGCGGGTGGTCTGCCTGGTCTCCTGGCTGGAGTTTCAATGTCCATGGCTCTCTGGATCATGTTGTCTTGTGGTCGTCTCATAACATGCCCATACCATCTAAGCCTGTTTTCCGTTATCTTTTCGGTTATGGGTGCGACCTTGAAACTTCCTCGGACATAGACATTTTTAACTCTATCGAGTCTGGTTACTCCTCCAGCCCATCTGAGCATCTTCATCTCTGCAGTGTGCATGCTTTGTTGGTGTTTCTGTTTTAATGCCCAACATTCAGAGCCATATGTCATTGCGGGTCTTACTGCGGTCTTGTATACTTGACCCTTTATTCTCACTGGCATTTTTGTATCACACAGTACTCCAGAGAGTGACCTCCATTTTAGCCATCCTGTGTTAATGCGGTGGGTGACATCTTCATCTGCGTCACATTGAGGTGTTATTACGCTGCCCAGGTATTTAAAGGATGTTGTTTGGGGTAATGGTGTGTTTTGGAGGTAAATACGTTGTCCTGTGTCTGTTAAGTTATTGGAGAAATAGCATGGCATATGTTCTGTTTTTGTTCGACTTATTCTCAACCCATTGTCCTCTAAAGCTCTTCGCCAATCATTCATCATATTCTGTACATCTGCAACATTCTCACCCATCAGCACAATATCGTCGGCATATAATATATTCCATGGTGGTGGCCTCTGTATATCCTCAGTCAGATCATTCATTACAAGATTAAATAGGAGTGGGCTAAGAACCGAGCCCTGATGTACCCCAACTCCTATGCTGAACGACTCACTTGTGCCCGCCACAGTTCTAACTTTGGTATCTATTGCAGTATACATGTCCTTTATAATGTCAATGTAAAATTCTGGCACATTTTGTTTTCTTAAGGCTCTCCATATCAGTGTTCTTGGGACTCGATCAAAAGCTTTCTCCAAATCAACGAAAACCATATGCAGATCTTTTTTGCACTCTTTAAACTTTTCCATCACAATCCTTACGGTCTGTATCGCGTCTGTGGTTGATTTTTCAGTAACAAAACCACACTGGATATCTGTTATGCTTGTAATTTTGCACAGTCGTTGGTGTATTATGCGTTCCCATATCTTCATTGTATGTGGCATTAATTTAATAGCTCTATAGTTTTCGCACAAACGTGCGTCTCCTTTGCCTTTGTAAAACGGTACAATAAAACTATGTCTCCAGCTATCAGGAATACGTTTGTCATACATTATGCGATTAAAGATTTCAGTATTATATAATATAATAATAATTATTATAGTAATTTAAATGAATCATTCATTTCACTTACACATGTATATTAACTGTGGTCTTTAATGAAATGATAAATTTCCATATAAGTAAATAATATTCCCCCCTTAAACATGCATACATAATCATTATAAAAATTGTATTCTGATGTTATTTATTTATTTTAGGTTGAATTATGAAGGCCACAAAATGCCACCTAAAAGAATATTCTCCAAGCCATTATCGTCCAAACTTTGACATTTTCATTCTGGTTTCAACGGAGCCCACAGAGATCATTCTACCATTAAAGCGTTGATCTTCTGAGAATTATTCTACTTATCAACAGAATGATAAAGCTATTCCTGCTTAGGAAGAATTGATTTATTACATCTTCTAATTATTATAAATATGAAACGTTGTTGTTATATTCATGCGTTATCACATCACGCTGAAACTACTCAATCATACTCTTTGTAGTTACCTTCTTCATTAATGCATTTCAATATTACTACCTACATATTAATGCAGACCTCTTTTATTATATTCCACAAGTTTTTTTTACAACGGCAACTCTAAATCTCCCAAAATTTTCACAATATGGAGGAATATGATGACATTTCATAAGTAAAATAAGCTAAATTGTTTTACTTTGTTGCAATGTTTTTACTTCTATAGAGGAAATTTTTTTGAAATAAATAGAAAGTTTATGCATTGTAGATTAAATCAAAACCATACATAATTACCAACGATACGTCTAAAGGATATTAAAATACAATTTCAAGATACCCGATTCTGACAAAATGGCAGGATGAAAATCTTAATTTGTATGGGAGATTTATGAAAAAATCTAATATTTTTATCGATAAATAACATTTTCCAAATATTCATAGCCTTAAACGTCCACTGGTATTATGACTCGCTATAGAGGGTATTACTTTACTTCTGGTTAGGGATTGCAATCCCGCAATGCGGGATCCGCAATCCCGCGGGATACGCGCGTTTTTAGGGCCTGCGGGATCCCGCAACAGCGCAAGTGCGGATCCGCAAGCATCCATTTGCGTAAATTCATTAAAAGAAATGAAAAAAAAATTAACATCGAGTCATAAAGAAGACTCTCAAAATGTACAACTTGTAGTTCCAGACGATGTTAATGCAGAAAACAATTTATTAACTATCAAATCAACAAATATGGAGTCAGAAAGTGCCTTTTCGGTCATTGGCTACATATTAGTTCCATAGGAAGTAGGTTGGGAAATAACACCGATGATGCTATTTGTTTTTTACGATCATAATATTTTCAGATGGAGAAGTGACTTTTTATTTGTTCTTTTAAAATTTGATACTTCATACTTGATTGATTATTTATTTATTTAGCGTATGACCATTTCATCACAGTTTATATAATTCAATTAATAAGCACATTTTTGTTTTTCTTGATAAATTGTCAATATAATAAAAATGATTAGAGCTTGATTGATTAATTGGTAAGAAATAAAGACTATTTGCATAGTAGGTAATATGATAAAGAATACTATTCTGTAGCCCTAGTATAAGTTTTCGATGATCGAATATAGAAACGATCATCGAAAGAGTTTCGAAAAATTTCCATACAAAAATGATCGAACAATTCGATCGTTTGAATTAAGAACACTAATTGCACGCTAATAAGCGCTTATTTGCGTGCAATTTGCTTTCGATAAAACTCGTACTAGCCCCACTGGTTATAATTACCTAAAATAAAGATTACAAATAATATTTTTAGTTAATTAACTAGGTGATAAAAATTGGTGTTATATGCGCTGACTTCTAACCAAGAGGTCACGGGTTTAATTTCTGGTTGGGTGTTTGTTCTATCAAATGTTTAAAATCTTTGTGTGTTTTTAATCGTTTTTCACGTGAAAAAAACCAAGGCTGGCCTGTTTCAGATTGGACGGAACCAGTTGACTACAAAAATTTCCTCGGGCAATATACCTACCTACTCTACCGGCTATAATACTGACACCTTTGTATATACAATTTATTTCAAAGAACTCACTATCAAATATTTATCAAAGAACCTACTACCAAATATATTCATATTGCTATTGTTTTTGGATTTTTTTTATTAAATAAGTAGACGAGAAGTCAAGTTTTATAATATTTATTCAATTATGTACATTGAGGTGTTTTAAATTTATTCAATTTTTGCAATTTTCAATAAATATTCGCTTATTACATACCATAGAAAAGGGTTTTTTTTCAATTCTATCTAACCGTGAGGGATCCCGCGGAATCCTGCGGGATTGGTGTCAATCCCGCAAAAATCCCGCGGGATTGAAAATGGTGCGGGATTGCAATCCCTACTTCTGGTATCCCTAGTTTAGCCGTCTATAAAGGACGTTACATATATACGAACGGACTCTTTTATTTATATTGATTATTGAACTCTAACTGAAATGATGGTGAAATAATTGAGGAAAAGGGAATCTGTTTGTATGTAAATGTGTATTTATTGTTTGAGTAGGTATATTTCAATTATTTATTTTATTATTATAAGATATTTACTTATTATTTTTAACTTTTTAAACTTTATTTTTTACTATTTTTACCTTTTTTAACTTTACTCATACTGTTTTTACCTTTTTAAACTTTACTTGTTTTAGTCCTAGATTGACTGAATTTTATTTATATATACTTCGTGTATGTACTTATCTGTAGCTCCTCTCCTAGACAGGCTAAGCCTAGTGGAGGGAGACATGAATGTACATCTACCATTGTACACTCTTTTCAATGAATAAAACTTATTTATTATTATTATTATTATCTCAATCCAAACTATCGAAAATGGTAGATTTAACAAACTTAAAGTTATTCTTCTTAAAACGCATCTCTTATTTTTATTTTATTTTTGTAAATTAACGACACAGGTGGCCCACTAGTGCAACAGCGGAAACATGTAGGTAAGTATAAAAAAAAGCAAAAAAAAAAAAAAAAAAGGTACATTACGAATCACAATTAATAATAGGAAAAAATGATTATTATTTAAAATACAGAGAAAAATTAAACAAAAAATGTAAACTTTTATTATTTGACTTAAATACTTACAAATAAAACGAAAAATGTAGTTGGTGCATTCCCTTCTGCTATATTATTTTGTTTGCTATTATAATATTGCATACATACTTGATGTTGTGATATTAACATGAATAACGTAATATTTGTTAAGGTTGGCGCAAAAATGTCGGCGTACTACGCTGCGCTTTTCACCGGGCAGTGTGCACTGATGCGAGGTAAACCGTGAAGTATCAAAGTTTAAAAATAAAATATCCTCAAGATGTTTCTCCTTTGGTGGTTGCTCCTCCAGAATTTATCAAATGAACCAAGGAATTTCATTACAAAAGGTGATTCAGCAAAATGTCCGCCGCCGCTTCTTCCATTTTCTTCCCTCCTTCCATCACGTATTCTCCCCGCAGCACACCAGAATCTATCTCTTATATTTTTACTAATTTCATCCGATAAATAAAAACTCATTTTCTTTATCTTGTCTCGCTCCTTTCTTTCTGTTACATTTGATAACACGAAAATGCATTACCTAAGTACATGTTTATGAGTGTTTTTACCTAAATATTTTATTATGCGTCTTTTTTTTTTAAAAAAAGCACAATTTTTGTTTTTTTTTTCCAAAAGTTTGTAAAATACATTTAAAAAATCTTAACCTTTTGATGATTCATAACTGAATAATCTACATCAGGGAAAAAAACTCAGTTAATAAAGTATATTTGGTAACAGCATTGGGTAGAAAGGAACGTGGCTTATTTGCAATCAAAGAACCTTGATATAGTCGATATGTAGGCGGCAAAACTCCAAAGTGCTTATTGTTCGATTTTTTTTTGTTAAATTAAGAGTATTTGGATGCTTGGACTTATAGTGGGCCTTGAAAAATTATGTTTTACGAATAATGGCAAGGGACGACTCTTTGTTTTCTGTAAAGAAATAAATAAATAAATGAAACGAATATTATTTTGAATAGAGTCCTTTCTTCAAAAGGTCCGGGGTTATAAAAAAATAAAATAACGGGAAGGAATCTTGGCGCAGATATTTGACACGTGCGTCCAAATATCAACATGTGTAAATTTGGCTGTGTAGCGTATCCTCGTGAAAAAAAATATTGTACCTATTGTTAACTAAAGAAGTCAAATAAAAATATAGATGTTTAGAAAGCGGCTCTCACTTTGAGACGTCGAACATGATTTTTTTTTTAAGCAGTAAAGATAGGTAGGTATATATTCTTTGACAATGTATGTACCTAATTGCAAAAGAAAAATAATCATGGTTCTTGCTGTTCAATTTAAAATGTATGTAATAATGTAGAGACTTTCAGAATTATGATTTAAATAAATATTGGACAATCGAATTAAAATGACATTTGCAAATTATGATAACAGGTACCTATGTAACACTGATGTAATTAATTATTATTTTCAAACTATAAATTTCTGTAATCCTCAAAAAAAGATTTTTGTAAAGGCATGTACCTACAAGCGTGTACGGATTGATTTAATGTGAACCATACCATATTGTCTATAAAAATATTGACAAATTAATTGTTAGTAAATTATGTAAAAGGCAACGTGTACGGATTAAACAATGGTGGATTCATTAAGGATGATTGTTTAGGTTAGTAGGTACAGAATTTAAACAATAATTATTGTAATATTATTACTTGGCGATGGTGGGATGGTAGGAACATAAGTCCAAGGAAGGAGGCGTGGCCTAACGAAGGGATGCGAACCAGTAAGAGATGTGAACGGTCCGCCCTAGCAGGACGGAGAAGTGGTCAAGAGACCCTGCTATAAAAGCAGGTACTCGACAGCCAGCGCGGAGAGAGGAGAGAAAAACAAAGCAAAGAGAGGAAGATTGTCAGAATCTAAGTGTTCCGGAAACATCGTACATATTATGTAACGGTCAAGTGACGCGTTCGTCTAAAGGGCAGCGTCTCGGCGTGCTGCCCACACATCTGACAGTGCCGGAAGGCCAGACGATGGATGTGAGGTTGGAGTCTGCCTGGGGATCAATGAGAGGGCGTCTCGCCAGAGGTCTGGAGGGCGCCGACAAAGCGAATGCAGAGATGGGACCGCACATAACTGGACAGAGGGTCTCCGGGAAGAATGGACGAGAGGACTCCTTGCCTGCGCGGCCGCGGCAAGTGGAGATACTCAGGAAGTGGATGCGGATGATAGGACTTCGAACGAGAACAAAGTGAGGACAAAGTGAACAGAAAATGACAATATAATTAGTGTATGAACTTTATGGACTGTGAGTGCCTAATAAAAGATACAGTGTTTAGTGCCATCCGCCATCCCAAAGTTATAGGTATTTTTATTTTTATTTTAACATTTATGCCTTTTGATGTGTTGTTTTGTAATGTAGATTAATTAAATTTCACCATATCCGTACACGACATGCCAATTAATTAATCTCATTTTTTTTTTGTATGATTTTTGCTGATTTTAACGTCGTCCTTGCCATTATTTGAATTTGCCCTAAATTATGTTTCCTTATGTAAATGAATAAATTTTATTATTTTATTAATTTGCGTTTTTAAATCATGCATGTTCCTTCCCATACAAGTCACAAAGCCGAGGAGCCATAGAAAGAGAGAGATTATGTTCGTTGATACAGCGAGCGGACTACACCAACATCGGTGAGCTAGCCGGATGATGAAAAGTCCATCGCGCCCTCTCGATTTTCTGCAGCAAAGGGGCTGCGAAAACGAAGGTGTATCAACCTTTCTCCGTGATTTAAAAGTAAGTCTGAAATTCTTAAACTGGGTAGGTAGTAAAAATTATAGCGTATGCAAAATCTTAGATTATTTGAGCCGTGGAAGCCTCAATCGCAAGAAACTTAAAAAAGCATAGCTACATATTAATCGCCAAAGAGTCAATCAGCCTAAGAACACTTCAGCTAAAGGAACATTTAAAATTTAAAGTCTCCTTTAAGTGGAGCGTTTCATAAAAAAATTGGAGTGACGCGTTATAATGACTAAGTGGACTGTATATGCGGTGGTATGCTGTGCTGGAGGAGTGGTGCAACCAGCTGGAAAAAAAAAGGATCTGGAATGATGAACTAACCTTATCTCCACGGTGATCTCCTTCTTCTGGCAGCTCTTCTTGTTTTAGACACACAAAAATAAAACAACACAGCACAATAAATTTAAAAAAAACGCGGCGCGGTTGGTTCTATTTATTATTAATAATTATTTTAAAGAGTAGAAAGATGAATACAAAATGATGATTTCTTATGCGGTGCGATGCGGTGGACTTCTTATATTGAAAACTAGTATTGTCACTCATCCCGGTTAGCTAGGGGTAGGAACCAAAAATGGGTGACAACAAATTGATGGAAAAAATGAGATGGAAAGGAAAGGTTATCACTCGCAACACCAAAAATATTCCCGCTTACTTTCGCTAAAGTTTGAAATGTCAAAAAAATGGAAATCTATGGGAAACATAGGCTGTTTACTAATATTTTCGCGGAATTTCTGATAATCTGTCAATTTCATTTTATTTATTTATTTATTCACGGCTATGTGCCATTAAAAATACAAAACATCTACAAAAGAAAAGTGATAACAATAATATTCTTCCCGTTTTGACATGTTTTCCACCCTATTTTAGTCATTTTTGTCCACAGTGTCAACAAAGGTTCATCATATTTTGTGACAGAGAGAGCGCCACGAAATTTTCTATGAACTCCGATGGCAAAAGATTGAACTACACTAAAGTCGACTTTAAGTTCCAATAACGGAACTTTAACATAAAGTGTCATTTTGTTGTTATAAACACGTTATGTTTTAAAGGAAACATAAAGTGTCGTTTTGTTTTTATGAAACACGTTATGTTTTAAAGTAAACTTTAAGTCTCCCTTATTTTTTTTATGAAACCGGCTGAAAGAGAAGAGATAGAACATAAAATAAATTTAAAAAATATTATATGTTAGAATTCTACAATAATATTAATAAATAAGGGTGCTTAAGAGTACTTGTACGAGAAGCCACGTGAATGGCATATTTATTCATTTCGTAAAAATACTTTAAAATAATAATTATTCATTTACGTTTTAATTAAATAAATTAAAACATAGTTCACTTGATTCATGCTCTGATGATTCCATAAATAATTCTGCAAAACACAATCGCATAAAATGAATGTAATTTTTATATTTGTACAAAAGCTTACCTATAGCTTTAGTGGGAGAATAATAACGTAGATATTTAAGTGAATGTAAATTATTTTAAGAGATTATTGTATATGCATAAATTTAATGTTTAAATAAATAAAAAAAAATATATATAAAATATCCAATTAAAAAATAAAAATGCCGTGAATTGTATCAGCATTGCTGGTAGCAAAAATAATCATTATTATTATGAAATGTAAACGAAAAGCTGTTTGTAAATAACAAATATTTACGAAATTGGTGTTTTTTTTTCTTCAATTATTTATATTACCAATAAACGATATTTTATAGGTTTTTGTTGATGATGAGATTTATTAATAAAAATTATTTATTTTTAATGTCAATATTCGAACTTAAAGGGTGATTTATGAATAATCAAAATTGTTGATAAGTAGCTGAACGTACATTTTCCTTCTTGATGGGAAGACATTGAAATAAAAAAAATTAAAATCATTTATGTTCTCAACGCTTTGATTTCTGCAAAGCCATCTTATCACTGAATTGGCTCTTAGACATTACATTAGGACCTGCAATGGCGGAGTTAACACTCGGTAGCATATATCTGACCCTCAGAGTTAGAGAGAAATACAAAGCTAAGGGAAATATGTGAGGGTGAAGATTTACTACGATAGGGAAGGCAAGGAAAAATATTTTATCCTGAGCTGACCAACTCCATCTCACGGTTACAAGGCTTAAAAATAAATCTAAATATATTCCGACCCCGGCAAGATGAAAATTTATAAAACTGGTGTGCGACCCACTATGACGTACGGCATAGAGTCTAGAGCGGATACCACCATAACAAAAAATTCAATATTCTAAGAAGCATTGCTGGAAAGACCCTCAGAGATAGGATAAGGAATTCGAGGGAAATATGCGACGTTGATGATATAGTAAGATGGGGGAGGCAAAGAAGAAGATACTGGTATGAACATGTGAGGAGAATGGACTCATTCAGACTTCCCCACATTGCATTGCACGGCAACCCCATGGAAGATGACTCCCAGGGAGACCCTAAGAGGTGGATACATAGCTGGGAGTCTACCACGCAAGAGCCAAACCTCACCTCTTAATAACAGATCTTCAGGCCTAAAAGAAGAAGAAGAAATTAAACAGTTTTTTTTACTTCTAAAATGGACATTCTTCATATCGATCTGGATTTTTTCAAATCAAATAGTTACATGTGGCATTCCGAATTTGAATAAAACAATATGAACCTACTGTGTCAAATTTGTTTTATTTACAAGTCCATTTCATTTGAAAAATTTTCCAATTGAATTAATTGTAAACGTTCTATTTTATTTGAAAAATGTCAAATTTGACGTAAAACCCTGTATTAACTTCTCTCAAAATTGAATCAAACGAAAATAATACATCAATAATCGTCTACATCTTTCGAAATATTTTTGATGTGAGTTGAATAGCACGCGATGGAGGGGGTAATATTATAAAGCGAAACATATTCTTTACAAGGCGTAATTAATTGTGTATCCGCATCATCCCCGCGAGTTCTTTGTTTGATATCATCACCGTATAACATATAAATCAACTTCTTTTATAAATATTTACTCTCGAAATGATTAACGAGATACAGAACAAACAACCCTTCTTACGTTTGAGAAGCTCTGTGTCCGCCTTCATTCATATACGCCGTACTCTATCTACAATATAATCAGGTGAAACATCTCCTAGCAGTTATTATCACAAAAATGGTAAATAAACAGTTCCTTCCCTGTCTCTTCCAAGGTCAAAATTCTAAATTTACTCAAAAAATAGGAAAACAATAGTTTACAGGTGGTTGGTAGTTTAACGGTTCCAACGCCAGTTTTTTTTTTAATATTTTGTACTGGAGGTCGTGGGTTTGATCCCAGGATCTGGCCATTTCCTCTTTCACGACACAAGCTTTAAGTTGCTTATGTTCTAGATGGGGTTAGAAAAATGTTTTTAACCACATCTAGAATAAGAATTAATAAAATAAAATAAAAAAATTAAAAAAAAAAGAATCTCTACATAGGTACAAAGTTACGGAAATAAAGGTTCGTTTGCCCCTACAGAGCCCCCCGTGTAAAGGGAAAGCAAAAAGTCACCCTGAGGTTGCCTGGTATCAGAAAGCCTCCGCTAGTTACTAACCAACCCCCTATATAGTCACGCCACCTTCGGCACGGATCGAATGACACCATGGATTGGGGATTTTTGGACAAAGGTTTTTCTCCTTCCGGAATGATTGGACTATCTTGCTCTCTTGGAAAACGACCATTGGTTTCCACAAAGATCAAGAAAGAATGCATTATTCTAGCTCTGCCTTTATGTTCCTTTGTTGTAAAAACACTAACACAAATTCTTCATTTAGACAATGTTTATAAACGAGTTTTACTAGCCTTAATGTAAACGTAGTTTTAAGTGCCGTTTAACAAATGGCTTTTCACGGAACTATTTGGAAATACGCTACAATTTATGCAAATTTTATTGTTTTCACGTTTTTCATTCATCTTTAGAGTTTTTTGTCCCAAATTAACAACGCTACTATCCCTATAGATTCAAACTTTTTATCAATATCTGTTTTTTTAATCATAAAATATGTTGTTTATATTATACTATTTATTGTACCAAAGTTTGTTAAAAATAAATAAATACTCTGTTAATTGTAGATATATATTTTCTTACAAGGGCTGAAAATCAAAAACCGCATAGAAATAAATTGTTCAAGGACAAAATATAAGAAAACATAACGTAGATGTTCTTAGTGCTTTTGACTATGTAAATATAAAAACTTTTTTATTTGGAATTTGTAAACGATATATCAACGGCAACTGATGACTGACTAATATTGTTCGATTTTAAATGGTATGAACAAACTACTACGGGCTTATCATCGTCTTCTACTGTTATTTCGAAAGCTGGCTTAGTGTGATCACTTTACGTTAACAACGTCTGCCATTAGGTGGTGTGGTAATTCCCGAATATTATGATAAATTTCAACATATATGGAAATTTCCCATGCCCGGGAGGATTCGAACCTGCGTCCTTCGTCGTACCGTGCCGAGACGAAAACCACTGGGCTAACTGCCCCGATGCTAATTTTTTTTTACAATAATTCATGTAGGTATATATCAAGTAGCTGATGCTAATGAGATATAGAGCCATCTGTTGGATTTTTTGAAAACAACTAGAGCAACCTACTTTTAAGCAACAGCTAAGCTATCCATTTTTGTATATCTCTCATTTTTTTATTGCCTATTGGCCTGTTTGGTAATCATCGTTCTAAGCTTCTTAATTTGTATATATGAAATCTGTCAATTGTTTGGAAGATTGTCATAGTGTGACATGTAAACATCGATTAAAACAAATTCATCGAACGGAATCATATTGATTAAAATAAGCAATTAATTTATTAAACATACGAATTCGAATTCAATATTCATAGTAAGGACAAGACAACTAGTGGTATATAATGTTTGCCCATTTTGTGCATTTTTTATACGAAATCTTGGCGTAAATAAGGTTGTAGTTGAAATGCTTAACCTTAGTTATGCTTTCATCAATTAATAATAAAGAATCTGTTCTTCATGATTAATTAATTCGCAACTGTAACTCTTGAAACAAACCTCCGTGTTATTAGTGATGGGTCTCAAAACTTCATTCAATCTTTGGTTTAGCGAATACGGTGTTTTGATCTCGGCGGACTCCTGCACAACTTATTGAATTTACAAGAAAGTGATTCAGGTTCAAGACCCTTTTCGAGATTATGTATCTATTTTGATAGAGATTAGATTATATTCTACCTTATACTGGACCCATGGGAAATGGTGTCTGGAAACTTTGGCCATGGGTTTTGTAGCCACACGAATTATTATTTTGAGTGTATTGTATTTTACTGTTTGTAAATAACTGTTTTTTTTTATCTTCTTAGCCGATTATAATGCCGTGCGTAACCAAAGCAATAATGTGTTGTTTTATTTGAACATCTATTATATGTTGAATCTCGTGGAAAAACGTTGAATATGCAACAGTATGCAATATACCTATTTAAGGTTTTTCCATGCGATTTGTCATAGTTTTATTAATATTCTCTCTTTATTTCCATATTCTGCCTCAAAAAGTTACTTTTCCGAATCAATGACAAAATCATCTATGGTATGGAAGTTAGTGTTGTGACAAAGACGAAAGACAATAAGTTGAGATGGTTCGGGCATGTGGAAAGAATGAATGAAAATTTACAAGGCTGAAAGGAAAGGTTTAAATAAGCGTGGCCGACCGATAATGACGTGGATGGAACACATCGAATCCGTCCTCAAGGAAGGCCAGATAATAAATACGAGGAATATGAGAGGTTGTATTAGGATGTTATGTCGGTGGAAGAAGCGAGAGAAGTGTGTTTTGATAGAAAAGAGTGGAGGTCCGTTCTCCACCCCCTACCCCTTACAGGACACGGCGTGAAAAAAGCATATTTTATTTTAACACTAGCTAGTATTTGCTTTCTCTTCCTAAACAATGCAGAATTAATTATATTCGCATCAAAATTAATAATAATAAGAAACATCATCAACATTTCTTTTTTTAAATATATATTCTAAAATTTCTATTAAATTACCTACTATATTTTTATTTATATTTGTCGTTATTAATCTGTATTTAAAAAATATGTGCTTCTTATACAAATAGAATCAGCCCGCGAACTTAAACATTTCGCTAACTTGACTGACATTGTTGTATGAGAATCCCAAAAAATAACTCGAATAACTTTTATTCCATCAAATTGTTATGATCGGTTGAGGCGTTCAAAAATCTGTTCTGAGAAGTCTCACAGGTTGTTGTTGAAAGAGTAGGCTTAAAGGTCCGAAAGATAAGAAACAATGGATATGGTTTTTACATAGTTAACGCGGCGACAGTTTGTCCCTAACATAGTCTTTTGTTTAATTTTAAATCACAATATTCTAGTGAAACGGGTTTTTTTGGATGCTTCGAAACACCGTAGATAAGGGTAGCTCTTTAGTGCATGGTATTGTTTTGGCGGATTAGAATAATGAAAAAAAACCCTTGTAATAAAATATGTTTGTTATGATACATAGAATTGTTTAGAGGGTATTATGATTATTATCAAACTAGGTATGTAGTTGTAACTGTAAACGAACATAAGTAGGTATGTTGTTGTTCTATAATAGACTATGGTTTAAACAAGACTTAAATACTGAATAAATAATGTGTAGAGATTATAATGTTGTTTTGAAATGATACATATGCTTAAGGAGTAATATAAGATATTATAAGACTATTAGATTAATTATTGATTAAGGCACGTTAGTTTAATTACTGATAAGCATCTTAATTAAGATGGAATATACCTATGTGTAGGCTAAGAATTAACTAAGATAGAATTGATTAATGGCCAAAATTTGTAATAAGATTAATAATAATTAATATTAAGAGAATTATTAAACATGTCTAGTATATAAGATTTCCCTATATTCATAAGGTTGTAATTAATTTTAAGAATTAAGCTTTTAAAAGATTATTATTAAGAAATGTATTAAATTAAGGTTTATGAAAAACGTAGATCATAATACTAACCTATCAGTTAAGATGAAAAATCATGTATAAAGAAAAGATTTATTGATTACTAGGTATGAAGATTCATACGGAAAGATATGTTATAATTATATTATTTTATTATATGTTTCACGCGCGTAGACATTTTGTAGTGGTCACAAAAACAATTACCCTGTCTCCCTCGCACACTACATCACAGGCGCCTCCACCAATAAGATCATTCTTTGACTCCATTTTTCCCCCCCTCCTTGTCCTGACTCCGCCTCTCGGAAGCTTTCTTAAAAATAGCTGTATGGCACGGCGAGCCCTCATAACACGCTAATACGTAGTTGCACGCACATTGACTTACGCTACTAACGGTTGCCTGTGTTGTTTTAGAGTTTTGACGTAGTGTTTTGATTCGACAGTACATGTAGATTTATTGTAAAATAATTAGCTATTCGGTGAAAGTGTAATTTCGGTTTATTTTTGGAAATAAGCGTAGAGGGGTGTCGGGTATATGGTAATCGCGTAGTGAGTGACGTATTAAAGTAAACAAGTAGAGATTAAGTAATAGTTACATCTAGTGATTGAGTTTATTTGCTAGTAGTGTTTAAATAAATAATCGCTGTTGTGTAGTGATACCAAATTGGATTAATTGGCTGGTTGCAGTAGAGGTTTGAGTATCTAGTTTACTAACCATAATATTTGTTCATACCCAAGTTGGTATTATATGAGGATTTAAATTTTACTTGTTTTGTGTTGCAAGTTACACAGTCGTGTGACAATTAAATTAAATTCATTAGAAGAGCCTCTGAAAGGATTACTCAGAGGGGTCAGGGAGGGCATTCCTCACACAATACCTCCCACGGGTTTTAGTATACTAACCGAAGTAGTTTGAACTTTTTCTGTTTGTTTCGCTTATAGGTATTGCATAATATTTTCATGTTTTTGTCTCCCGAGCCCTATAGGCATAACAAAATGACGTTATTTGAAATCAATTTTTATATTGCTGGATATGAATAAAAAATATTCAGGTCTCGAAAAGCAATGAAATTAGTGATCTTTAAAACACTTATTTCTATCTGCTTTGGGCATAATTCAAGCTACAGACGTTTTTTTAACATTTCAATTTATATATTTCACGTTGATTTGTTGTTGTTTGTCTGGTCGTAGGTTCGAAATTTAGTTCATAAATATCTTATCCTGACCTGAGCAAACACGACATAAAAAGAATAAACGATATCGGTCCAGCCGTTCAGGTCGAAATAAATAACGTTAAACGTGAAAACTGTTAACGTTCCGAACGTTAACGTTTACCAAATTGAAAATGGTTTCCAAACAAAAAAAAAATGCGTTTCGTCTTCAATATAATAGCAGCGTCGTAATACTTCCAAAGATTTTGAGGTAACGTTTAACGTTAATTTTGAATAATTGACAGAATTATTTTTTAGACTCGGAATTTGGAACAACAACGTTGAACAACAGTTTTTACGTTATCTCTATGGAAATAACAACAAATTGTTAACGTTGGAGCTGTCGTTAATATTTCGACTTGGCCTCCAGGCGTGATGCGATGACCACGTAAAGTAGGTCTCCATTTTTATAATAACGTAATATTCTCCCTTTTAAGCCCCCCGCTCACCGCAAGCCAGCCCGGAGGAAACTAAACCGCAGCAAACCCGATCCGCACAAAGCCAAACCCTAGCCCGATTGCCAAAAAGCCAGCCGCACACAGATCAAGCCCATGGCGGTTCCCCCAAACCACCCCATAATACGGGAGGCCTTGGACCCACTCAGGAGAATAGGTTAGGCATAAAGAACTCTCCATTGCGCTCGAAGTCGTCCGAGGCTCATTGTGCCTTTTCTAACCGGTTGAGGTTTAAGGAAGTGAGGTGGTCAACCTCAGTATTCTAATGGTATAAGTAATTGGCGTTCGACTATAAACGAATTTTCGACAATGTAGAGTAGGAAGAAAATTAACTGTCCACTGTTTATATTTTTTATTAGATGAAACGGATATCGGCAACTATCCGATATCCGGTCTATCCGGTGGCGTAAATAATATCCTGCCGGATACCGGATAGTAAAAAGAGGCATGTTTGAATAAGTCATTGATTTGTTTATTAAAGTATCACTTAAGAAATATACCTTATAATCACAAAATAAATTCTACAACTTAGAAAATTGATTATCAAGCATAAGGTAAATTATGAAGAGTAATTCTATATAATATTTCGTTATATAGACTATTAGACTATATAGAGGAAAACAGCAGCTTTGCTGGTCTTCGTAAGTAAGGGAAGTTTAATAAAACATCGTTTCGTCATATATCATCCTGGCTGAAGATGCAGATAGTTTCCGCGATTTTTGGAACAATAACGTTCCGGCAACGGAGTCAGTCCAATTGGTATATACCGCCTACGTAAGCGTAATTCATGCGTTGTACCCACGGTAATTTACGCACTGGCCGGGCTCTAGTAAGGACTTCTTTAGCATTCTGCGAATTTTATAAATTTTTGAAAATAAAAACACCGATATTTTAAGGGGAGCGCTTTTCTTCCTACCGCAAGGGTTCCGAAGACAAAGAAGATCTTCTCATACCGAGAGGGTCTTCCTCGTGTTCTGCTCCTTCGAAGCAGAGCTGAGGGATCTGGAAATGGTGTGTGAGGAGGTCATAATATCCGGCTAACTGCTATCCCTTTCGTCTCTATTTTTTTATACGTTCCAGTGGACAGTTAATTTTTTCGCACTATACAGTGACGAAATGATGTGGTCATTGACTTGCCAGTGTTTTCAAAACAATTATTTACGATCTATCCTAAAATGATGTGAGGATTTTGTAGATAATTTTAAAATTTAATATTTTTCACATTGACTACATTTGATATAAAATAATTTACCTATTGACTTCATACCTTTTTTCAACATATTATTATATCAACTTGCTATTCATGGTTTACGCAATAAATTCAAAGCAAGATTACTCACATAGTTTTTTTTTTTTTGCTAGTGTTTTTATGAAATGGCTTCAAATATTTTGACAGATCAAGACATAAAGAATTGCAATACAATCCAGATTCTTTTCGTGAACTTACCGTAAATTATTTTAGTAGAGATAATAAATTACTAAAATAGGTAGGTACCTACATAATGATTTTAATGTCGATCGTAAAAAAAAACAATTCAGAATCGCTGTAAAGGATGCATGGTACGAAAAATATATTGAAGTAGGTAGGTACGTAAAGTGTTTGTCTGAATTCACGGAAAGTGTATTATCTCTTATATAAAAATGGAACGCTAATTTGCGCGGTCATCGTATGGGTAAGAACACGTTGAAAGCCGATTACGATCCGCGCCGACCAGCTCAAAGATTGTTGTCTATGGTTTCCATGCATTTAAATGGGCATGTCGGAAAGCGGGTTCCTGCTTTTTCTGTGGGTTTCCCCATTCAAATGCATAGTAACATTCTTTGCGCCGGTTGGCGCTAGTCAGAATCGGCATTCTTCGTGTTTCTTACCATATGAGAACAGCTGAACTTATATCGCCCATTTTTTTGTCGTGTTTGCTTTTTTCTGAAGGGTCTTATGAAAGAAAAAAGTTGCACGGAATAAAAATAAAACTTCCATTATACATTTTTTCTAATTTTGAAATTAAATCAGGCGTTTAATAGGAATCAGTTGTTTGATAAATGATACGATTCACGGAATGCTGATAGAAAATAATATAATGATATGTTTTATAACAGATGCATCGGTTACAGTACCTAGTTAAAAAGGTATTAATGAATGTATCATTATACTAATTCAAATTCAATAATATAAGGACCACGTCGTCGTCTGTGTTAAATAACTTTAAACTGAAATCAACTTAAATTTAATACATAAAATCTCGAACATATTATTTATATTCCAAGACGGGACGAAGTTTGACGGGTCGGCTAGTTCAAAACTATATAAATATTTCGCAATAGTTTCGACACGTGTATTGGAGAAAGTAGGTTGGGTTGGGTAGGTACCTACCTACGTATATATTCGACTGTGCTCAGGTGAAAGGCTTCAATCCACATTTATAAAATTTTACACCAGAAACAAAAAACATATGCGAACCGATGTATTATTGAAAATGCAAAATAATTATATTTATCGTGTGTAAATATGCTTTCTTTACCACATTGAGCAATTTAAGACTAAAAAATTAATAAATAATCGAGAGATTAGAAAAAACATGATTAAAAGGTGGTTTAAGTCCTTTTACATCGCCACTGACATTTGTGTCCGACATAAAAAAAACTATCGTTTTCATACATCATGCGTCATGTGGCTTAATGCCTTTTACCTGATCCAACTAGATTATTGTGGCTTAAGTCCTTTGACATAGTTGCGTTTTGGGTTTAAGTCCTTCTTTTTGCAATCATTTGCGTTTTTATGTAGGAAATAAGTGTTTGCGGCTTAAATCCTTTTACCGGAATGTGTCTGAGACACACATTATTAGTTTAAAATAATAAAATCAATTTTGGAAAAAATGTGGACTAAAGCCTTTTACCTGAGCACAGTCGAATTCATTGGGTAGGAACACGTAGAAAGCGGATTCCGACCCGCGCCGACCGGCTCATAGATTGTTGCCTATGGTTTCAATGCATTTAAATGAGCATGCCGGAAAGCGGGTTCCTGCTTTTTCTGTGGGTATCCCCATTAGCTGGGCACACACGTAAAGATAAATCTTTACGATAATCGTTCCAAATTATCGGCCGATAATTTCGTACGATTTATCGTTAAGATATATCGGTCGTTTGACACTAACGTGCAAATTTTTCTGAGCGATTTCTCGTATCCAAATTATGAACGATATATCTTTCAAATTCAAACGATTATCGTACGATCGCTATTCTTTCGGAGTTTTATAAAATTTGAACGATAATGATGACGTATGTATCACTTCGATATGACAGTTCGATGTAAACATCATCATAGTTCTCACCGTTTTTACTCCTGAACTTTTGACGTTAATTTTATTATGAACTTAGACGTACATAACAGTGATCTTGGTTACCTGCTTTCCCTTGGGATGATGGGTTACACCATCATAAACGGCTCAGAAGAAGTAAGTAGAACAAAGTGGGTGAAAACGTGGTTATTGAAGAAAGATCTGCATCACATGCAGCTTTTGAAAGTGATACGAGAAGATGATCCTGATGATTTTAAGAACTATTTGCGCATGGATGAAAATACTTTTAACTTTTTATTGTCTTTAGTAAAGGGTGCCTTGACCAAAAAGGACACTGTGATGAGAAAAGCTATTCCACCTGAAGAGCGTCAAGTAATACGGTGTTATTGAAAATGGTGACTTGTGCTGTGTAAAATAGTCGTTCCTCAACAGAACTCAAAGGAAAATCCTTTTATCAAAAAGGATGTATTTAATATATTATTATAAGTGCATATTTTTGTGATATAAAATGTTCAAAATATCAAAAAAAATTGACAATTGAATTTGTTTTATTACTTAGGGCCACATCACACTACGGGTGCAGACCTAGCGCGGTTAAAAAAACCGCGTCTGTTTGAAACGCGTAGGTACATTTTTATTTGAAGAGGAAACCCAGCGGTTCAGTCGGCGGCTTTCTTACTACAACATACGTCGTGGGTTCGAATCCCTGTGCATTTCCACTTTCACAACACAACTCTTTCTTAGTGTGTGTGTTTTGTTTTTGCGCCTTCGCGGAGGACTGGAGAGAGCAATGGGATAACCTGATGCAGCCCGTCAGCGAGGCACCACTCACGTAGTCTCGTTGAGATGCGTGTTTCAAAATTCATTACCACTGTAACTTTTATTGTGGGTGCATTTTTTTTTGCGTAATGGGCTTAATCTGGTAAAAAACGGTGATGGGTTTATTTTTGGTTTAGTATATGTTGTAGCTTGTTTATTTTTATTATTTGGTGGGATTTGGTTATGGTGTAGTTGTTGGGAGGAATCATTAACGGTTGTTAAAATTCAAATTAAACTAAAAATTTCCGCAATTTAATTTAATTATAATTGTCAACTCAATCTGAAGTTTTTCTTTAATTTACACTTAAATGAATTATTTGTTGCAAGGATCTTTTTCTTTGTTTTCTTCTTTGCGCGTCAGATGAAGTCCTTCCGACTTTATTCTGAAACCTTGCACTTTTTGTCTACTTTTTTTTTTGGCTTATAAAGTCTAGATGAAATGAGAACTTAGGTTCCTGAAACATCCAGGGGTAAGGGAGGGCGCAACCCTTAATGATGATGATGATGATAGTGTGTGTGAATGTTTCCAAATGTATTTGCGTTCACTTTTAATTAGCCCAAATTCATTTGAAAACATACACCCGTACGTGGCGTATGCAATAGTGCGTATATTTCATAGAGAAATTTTTATTTTATCAAAGTTTTTTTTTATCAATTTATTAAGAAAAAAGAAAACAACTTATATTTAAACAGACTGCTCCCTAATCAAAATTATATATGAAATTTTAGGAATTTCTGCAAACTGAGGTTTTCCACTTTCCATGAAAATTTTGACGAAATCCATGATACCACTGAGAAATCGCCAGCGGTTTTTCCCACAGTGCCGAATTTCAGACGGTTCTTGTTTAAGCCGTGTGTATGAGCCCTTACCTAGCCCGACGAAACTAATTCATATATTTTCTAGAATGACAGATAAGAATTAAACAGAAGTCATAACATTATTATAGAATATTTTTTTAAATAGACGAAAATAAACTATACGTTAATAGGTACCTACTTAAAGTGGGCAAAATCTTCATATCGGTAAAATACCTACTCTGACTTCATTTTCATGTTCCTGTAAGGGAGTGGATCGGCATCCGAACTATAAAGGAGCTGTTCCGGGCAGCGCTGGACAGGGGAAAATTCTCCAAAGTGACATCCAACGTTGGTGGGACCCGACAAGGCTCATAAGAGAAGTACTTTTATAAATCTTGATTTATCAATTAATCAATCAAACTCCCTTTGAACTCCACTCAGGAGCATAGGGAGGCAACAAGAGCTCTCCATTGCGCTCGATCTTGCGCAATGCTTATGACCTCCTCCCACACCATGTCCAATCCTTTCAGCTCTGCTTCGAAGGAGCGGAACACAGTATGAGAGGATCTTCCTCGTTTTCGGGACCCTGATGGGAGGAAGATCAGCACTCTCCTCGGCCAACTGTCATTCGGCATCCTTAACACATGTCCCAGCCAAGTCCATCTCCTCTCCGTAATGGTGGAAGTGATGGGCCTGCGCTGAGTGCGCTGGCGTATAGCGTCGTTTGTGATGCGGTAGTACCATCTTATACCCAAGATTCTCCTGAGGCACTTCGTTGATATTGACAATGTTCTAAACTGACACATTTATCGCTGTACTGTATTCCGAGGAAAACACACCATAACATGAGAGCCAGCAAAATGTCAACTGACATCTTTAATGGTCTATTGAATATGCCTGGCGATCTAAAAATGCATATAGGCCCCAGGTCAAGTGGTTTCCGATGTATGTATATTGTATATACACGGCTCAACTGTGTGGTGTAAAAGATTTAGCTGGAATAAATAACGATAAACCCCAGCTTTTGAAATGAAGTGCCTCAGGAGACTTCTAGGCGTAGGATGGTAACACCGCATCACGAACGACGCTATACGCTGGCGCGCCCAGGGTGAGCCCATTGTGGGGAGGAGATGGACTTGTCTGGGACATGTGTTAAGGATGCCGAATGACAGTTGGCCGAGGAGACCGCAGTTATTCCTCCCATCAGGGTCCCAAAGAAGAGGGAGACAAGTATACCGTTACATAGGTACGTTAATTTAACGTAAGTTCAGGTGGAGTAAATATAATGAGAACTATGATGATGTTTATATCCAACTGAAAAAATATACGTCATCATTATCGCTCAAATTTTATGAATTTCCGAAAGATCAGCGATCGAACGATAATCTTTTGAATTGGAAAGATAAATCGTTCGTCCAGCACACACGTACCAAATTAACTGAACGATTATTTTGTTATGAGAAATCGCTCAGAAAATATCTTAACGATAATCGTTCCAAATTATCGGCCGATAATTTGGAACGATTATCGTTAATATTTGTATTAACTTTTGAATCAATCTTCTCGTGTGTGTTGCACAGCAGATAAATTGTACCAATTTATCGGTGAACGATTTGACCAATTTATCGTTGATCTTTCAGACACCACTAACGTGTCGATTTATCGCTAAGATTTGAGCGATTGAACGATTATCGTTCAAATCTTAAAGAGAAATCGCTACGTGTGTACCCAGCTATTCAAATGCATAGTAACATTCTTTGCGCTGGTCGGCGCGGGTCGGAATCGGCTTTCTACGTGTTCTTAGCCATACACCGCGGCACCGCACCGGCTCGGCTCGCCGAATGAGATCCAACTGTCGATGGCCTGAGTCGGTATGTTTATTGTATGAAACGATGTCGTCAATAAATTAAATTTTTACAAAAATTGTTAAGAAAAGTTTGAGATGTACTGCTATGATCTACATATTTTTTATAGAAAAATAAATTATCTAGTTGTAGCGTTTCGGCGTTTTTCGATATTTTTATAAAATTCTGAAATATAGGCACTGAAACTCGTAAATTTGTCATAAAAAAAATATTTTTCTTTATAAAAAAAGTTTGAGAAATCCTGGAACTTCTTCATTAAATTATATTTTAGATATTGTATTTTTCTATATACAAACACAATTTTAGGGTTCTAGATTTTATGGTTTTCGAGATATATGGAAAAATTGAATAAAAATTCAAAGGTTGATAACCCCTGACTGAAAAAAAAATTCAAAATTCTAAGTATACAAATTTTGTATGCTTAAAGTATTCAATATTTTCTGAAATTTTAGGATCTGTGCATCAAGCGAATCAAAAGTTATAAAGAGGGGACGGATACACACACATACACGTTGGAAAAGTACCCCTCACCCCCTCCCCTCTAATTAATGATATCTTTTGAAAACGAAATAGTATAATTTGACTCTTTCTGAAGAAATCATTTTTTTTGAAATTTCAATAAAACCAGTTTTAAATTTTTTAGGAGGCACTTAAAAATCATCCCTTTTTATATGTGCCCTTTTTGGTCCCTTTTAGTTAAATTTTGGAAAAATTGCCGAATATGCTAACACTCATTTCTATAGAAGAATTCATATGCCAAATCTCAAGTTCGTACCATGTCTAGTTTCCGAGATATTCGCATACTTTGAAAAACATTCAACCCTATTTTTCACCCCCTTAGGGGTGGAATTTCCAAAAATCCTTTCTTAGTGGAAGGTTTTGTATTGAGACCTACCTGATTTCCAAATTTCACTTCTCTACGATTAGCCGTTTGGGCTGTGCGTTGGTGAGTCAGTCAGTCAGTCAGTCAGGCACTTTCCTTTATTATTATAGATTTTACACGGACAAATTTTAAAGCTACCAGGAATATTGTTTTTTTTTCGTTATAAAGATATTTGAGATGATAAGTAAGGTTTATATAGACATTAACCTTGAGCTCTATGGTCATTCTATACCAAAATGTCAGCTTAGTCATCTGTTCCATATGGATGAGCAGGAGCTGCCAAAAAGAGTTATGTTCGTTGATCCAGTTAGAAGAGGAAGCATTGAAAAGCCATTGTGATGGTTGGATGATGTTCTTACAGACTCCTTGTCTCTACGTTTCTTCACGTTTCTTGGAGGTAGCTTAGACCCATCAAAGGCTTTGATGCTGAAGATGTATGATATTTTATCTAAGGTTTCTATAACTGCAAACTTTTAAAAGGTTTCTTTTGGGAAATGAGTCTTTTGTTTATTCGCGAGGAGAGCGTGAATGTATGTTTGTTACGGTCCTATTATTATTTCCAGAGTGTTGTCATATAGTAATAATAATAATAACATGGAAATGTTCACAGCACAGGAATGTAGGGAGGGCATATTACCTGGTATCATGGCATGCAGACGAATGCTCCGTGCCACTTAAGTCAGACTTGTTTTGGGCTTAGATTCAAGGCGCATATGTTCATTTATAAAGGATAGTAGGTAGCTCAAATTGCACTCAACGACTAGATAGTCTGTCATAGAAAACGACTACTCTTTTAGACAGACTTTTCTGTCACAGAGATTTCTATCTGCGTCTCTCTGGCGTCGGACTTTATGAAGAAAATCTACTTTATCTTTTCACACATTTCTCTATGATACACATAATATGTATATAGCTGAACTTCAACACATCTATGGTTTTGGTGAAATTCAACTATCAATTTTTATTGTTATTTTTATTCGCATTATGTACGAATAACGCAATACACGAAAGAATAAGAAGTGATTGATAGACCAGCGGTTACGACGCCGACTTTCGCACTGTTTCGTGCGGAGGTCGCGGGTTCAAATCCCGGCCGTGCCGACAATTTTCCACTTTCACGACACAAGCATTTGCTTAGTGTGAAAGATGTCAAAAGTGTATTTGTGTTCACTTCGAGTGAGCACAGATTCATTATAAAAAAAAAATAGATTCATAGAACTTGATCTACAATTTCATCGAAACAAATATAATGAAATCATCCTAATAAGTCTTATTTCAATTTTAAAATTACTCTTCAAACTCTTCTGTAAGCTTTCTGACACATAATTCTAACAGAAAAAATCTAACGCCTGTCTCAGAGTATTTGCATATTATACCTACTTGTAAAGTAAAACGTAGCCCCGCCTACCGAACATGATGAGGGCGGGTCGATTTCTTTTTCTCCCGATATTGATAACGAAATAGTTATATTTTAGTGCTAAATGCAACACGTAAGCAAAATAGGTATTTTTCAATTTGAAAGATATCTTCGGTCTCCGAATCGACTTTGAAGTTTTATATGGGACGAAAATATCCCATGATAACTGATATTTTAATAATATTCATGTAAAATGAATACGGCCTTGATTTTGTTTATTTATTTTTTTATTATAGATACAACATATTATTCAAGTAGGTACATACTTCTTTTTATTTAATTACACAAAATAATAACCTTTACATTTTTTATGTAAAGTAAGTATATGAAATTATGATGTTTTGCAGTGATTGTTTTTTGTCATGAAATTTTGTACGTAGTTATAATATTATATCACAAGGCAACAAAATAGGTATTACTATTACATTAAGATTGAAAATCCACAGATAACTCTAATTTGTGTTAAAGACTACGAAACTGCCATTTTGTTGATAGAGTAGATAGTCATAGAATGCAAAAAATCGCTAGGCCTTCAGTAGAATAAAATGTAATGAAAATAGCCCAAAAATGGTAGGTACGCCAAATAATGGCAGCGAAGTCTCAGTGCCTGTCTAGCCAGAAAAGTCTTAGGAGGACCAAACCAATATACACCCAGAGCAGGAAAACATTAATAATAATAATAATAAGATTTGAAGTACCATATTATAGGTACACCCCAATTTCGGTAATGCAAAACAATAATACAAAGTTATATTGGGATATACCAATACAAACTGACCGAACGATTAACGCAAATCGTCCGGACATTGTATTGGTTGATCGTAGGAACGGGATAACGTATCTCGTGGATATCACTGTACCGTATGACGAAAATTAAAATCAAGGATATGTGGAATACACCAACCACACACAAAGGGTTTTTGTCTCAGCGCAAAGGGTTTGTACCTGTTATGCTGAGTAATGATTTTTTGATTGTATAAAAATAAAAAAATAAATAAAATAAAAATAATACCTATAGTGATAACGACGAATGGAGTTATTCCTAAGTCTCTTAAAGACAATCTAGGGAAACTTGGCATCTGTTGTGGTCTCAGATATGCCATCCAAAAGGCAGTTCTGTTGTCCTCATGTAGGATGTTAAGAAGCTTCCTTTCTCTGTAGTTCGAAGATCTCTCATGATTACATTACATCGTGATGTATCATGAGAGAAAATACCGATATTTTTATATTAAGTAGGTATGTAGCATTGTATTTAATTTTTTTTTTTTTTTTTATTTATTTTTTTACAATGATGTATGCTTATAATATGATATATTATTGTGATTTGATGAATAAATGATTTGAAATAATAATAATAAACCCTTTATAAAGCATCAGATACAATACACCCAATTGGCGGGTTTATTGCCTGAGGCAATTTTTGCCAACCAACCAATTGAGAAGAAGTGTTAAAAATAGAGTATAATATTTTTTTGATCGTTGAAATGATCACCAAGGAAATAACAACGAGAAAGAACCAAAACTCAGGCCTGCGGAATCTGTCATCGCCCTTAATTATTAGTTCTTGCTCGTTGTTGTTTTTATGGTGTCCATACAATATCAACCATAAAAAGTATACTCTACTTTTAGCTCCATTTATATATTTTTGGTGTAAATTTACACAAACGTTTTTAACTCAGAGATATTCTTTCTCTTTTACAACGCCTTATTGTATTTATTAGAGATATTTATTTGAGATTTACAAGTATGGAGGATGTTATCGATATCACAAAGGTGCTATTGCGACTTGGAGGTTTTGTTGTCCTTCTATACTCCCGAGAGGCGATGAAAAGGGAGTTGTTTAATAAAACAAAGGAAAAATCGCCTGACGTTAGTATCATTAACCGATGAACCGTTAAAAAATGCCGTCATCTACTTACACAAAATAACTATTTTCATTTTTTTTATTGTATCCAAACTACATTTTTGACTTTGATCCGTTCACAGTTGAGCTATAAGGCACACGCTAGTAGTGTATTATATGTGGCATAACAGGATCACTTGGCATGCATTTAAGAAACCACATTTGAGGGGTGGTAGCAGGCAAGATAGTCTGCGAGTATATATTATGTACGTTAACCATCCTCGCTGGATGGGGTCGAAATTCCAAGATCTCACCCTTTGTAGGAGACAGTTCAAATGGACATACGTTAAACGGAATTGAGGTCTGAAGGATATTGGGCTCACTTATAGAACAGTTTTGTTTAAAAGCAAATATCCCTCTTTCTATGTCACTAAGTAGCGTACAGATACAAAAAGAGCTCTCAATTAAGCAGGATTATGTACGAGTATATTTTTATTACTGAAATGTTTGAGTTTACTTTCAAATTTAAAAATTGTTGAGACTTTTTTTCCGGTGTGTGTGTTTTTTTTTACTTTTATGAGCTTCGTGCGGTGACAGTTCTTTTTGTTTAATGCAGATAATGAAGTTTTTGTTTTTGTCGAATAATTCTCCATTTCTGTCACAATAAACGGAAAACCTTCGAAACAATGACGAATTCCTCAAGAAAAAATTCTCATTCGACATTGTTAACATTGTAGCTATCGCATGTTCATATTCATACTTCACTTCACAAGGTCATTTGCTCTCCCCACCACCCCTAGTATAAGTTTTCGATGATCGAATATCGAGACGATCATCGAAAGAGTTTCGAAAAAATATCCATAAAAAATGATCGAACGATTCGATCGTTTGATGTTAGAACACTGTTAGCACGCTAATAAGCGCGGATTATCGTGCAATTAGCATTCGATAAAACTCGTACTAAATTAGTTACAGGTCGAGTAACTAAAATATTAAATATACTTTTTTCAAAAGGACCTCTGCTTCACATTTTAGTAGTGTGAGGTATTGGCTGATGCCATTAGCTATTACAAGTTCTTTGGATGCGATGTTTAGCGTTAATCACTAAGCCTTCTCCACGTAAATGCAACAACTTCATGATGTCCGTGTTTAATGTTCATTACACTGATGATAATAATGATATTGTATCATCTAGTACTACATGCCTACCCACAAAGTGATATTATGTGCCTTACATGTACAACTTACATGCCTATATTATACAAACTGAGCTAGTTATGTGTGTATTTACGTGCACATCTCAAATAGTCGATGTTTGTTTCACTTGATTTAAAGTTCTTCTTCTCTTCTCTCTCTTTGTCAGCCGTCCCTCCACTGCTGGATGTAGGCCTCTTCTAAAGTTTTCCACCTCTTTCTGTCCTGCATAGTTTTCAACCAGTTTTTCCCCGCGACAGGAACCACATCATCGACCCATCTCTTTTGCGGTCTCCCAATTGGTCTTTTATTTTCATAGGGGCGCCATTTTGTAATTCTGGGTGTCCATCTTTCATTTACCTGTCTCGCCACATGTCCTATCCATTGCCATTTCTGTCGTGCCACACGGTCAACTATGTCTGCGACTTGTTCGTCGTCTTATCTCTTCATTTCTTATTTTGTCTCTAAGACTTACTCCTAACATTTGTCGCTCCATAGCTCTTTGTGCGCATCTTAATTTACGTATTGTGTTGGCTGTAAGTGACATTGTTTCCATTCCATATGTCATCACCGGGAGGATGCATGTTTCGAAGACTTTCCTTTTCAGGTTCATTGGGATGTCCTTGTCTTTAAAGATATGGTCCAGTTTGCCGAAGGATTTGATTGATTTAAAGTTATGTAGGTACAATTCTAAGAGTATACTGCGATTCACGTATGAAAGCCAATCATACACATACACAAATATAAATAAATCAACGAAAGAAGAAATGTGATTCTTATATGCTGTATATCGAAAAATGTAGAGTCACCCAGTCATAAGTCATTAGCGGCACACTAAAACCAACTTCTGGCCGTGGCTATGTGTGCCTTCTAATATAGCACCTCCACACCTTAGACGAGAGGAAGCTTTTCTTCAAGAAGTAAGAAAAGTGGAGTCCAACCATAATCTACCAATCCATCTTGATGTAGATAATCCGCCTCCATGCCGTCTGAAATCCCGAAACCCGTACTGGTTAGCTGCCGCTACAACTACGGATTACTCGATCGAAGACAAATGGAGACAAGTATGGACCGCATCGTCAGTAAGGAACCAGAACCTCGTAGCTGACCCGACAAAAGAACTGCCTGGCCCAACGCAACCCAGAAATATATGGTGTAGAGTTAACCGAATACGATGTGATGTAGGCTGCACCGCTTCCAACTTACATAAATGGGGATGGATGGACTCACCAGCATGTGCATGTGGAATTACACAAACAATCGACCATCTGATTAACGAGTGCCCCATATACGCATTTGAAAAAGGACTACAGGACTTACTGACACGCACTGACGGATGATGCGATTCAATGGCTTCGGTCTCTGAAGGTCAGATTGTGAGCGACCATAAGAAGAAGAAGATAAATCACAAAGTCAAACATAATTGTATTACGACAAGCATAGAAAAGGGCCATTTATTGTTTGATTTTCCTATATCAATCAGTTTAATCGTCCTTTAAGTAAGTGGTCTTAATTTTACTCTTACATGTTCAGGACTGCGGGCAATTAGACATCAGTTCCCGGAGCAACAGTTGAATGCAGGAACCTCTCATCGAGTATCAAGTCATAAAATATTTTCTCGAGAACACTTTTAGATTCAAAACGTCGAATATCGACTAACAGACGAATGATTTAATATAGGTACCTACCTATATTAAAAACAATAAATTTATAAAGAAAACAAACTTGCTGTAATACTATAGAGTATTACTTTATTATATTTTCTGCCTTGCAATGGCTTAATAACATCATGTTGCTCTTTAGTTTGCAGTATTAGGTACTATATTATTATCGTATGGCATCAGCCACCCAGAGGTGGCTTCGTCAGAAGACAAGAGATAAAAGAAAAGAAAAGGTTTCACTGCTGCATCCAGGAACCTTTTCTTTTCTTTTATCTCTTGTCTTCTGACGAAGCCACCTCTGGGTGGTTGATGCCAAACGATAATAATACTATAATAGTAATACTGCAATGTTTGTTTTCTTCACAAATTGGTATTACAGTATTACAAAGTTACAAATAATGTGTTTGAAGAATATATGAAAAAAAATTCTCGCAGATTTACATAAAATAAATCAGTGAACACAAATTTACACACATTGACTCTTTCACAGTAAGCAAGGTACTTAAAGCTTATGTCCTGAAAGAGAAAGATGGTCGGCTCCTGGAATTGAACCCACGACATAAAGTACTAAAATGAAAAATGTCGGCATCGTAACTGCTAGGCCACCAACCAATCTTTTTTTCATATTATATAGGTACATAAATAAAAAGCTGCTAACCTAGGGTAGCCCAGAACTCATAGTATAATATAACAGCCAGAAGACAATAATTATTATATGCTTTAGAATTACATATTCAATATTAATCGGTACTTTAAGGGGGACCCACTGAAGTTATGGACCTCAAATTTTACGTGCTTGTGTAGGAGCATAAGACCAACCCGTATACAAAATTTATGAAAATCGAAGACTTTTTTTTTCTTTTTTAGCCCTTTTTCTAGAACAAGTGAAATTTTCTTTGAAATTATTTTTTAAGAGGGTTCTCCTGAAGGTACAGATCTCAACATTTTACTGACTCATCTAACCGTTCTACCAAATTTCAATCAAATCGGATAAGAATTACTATGAGTTATGGGTGCACACACATTTTTGGTGTACGCGTACGGGGAAATTTTTGAAAAAAATTTTTTTTTGGATTTTTGTAATCTACACCCTCGAAAACGTCGAGAAAATTAATTTCAGCGAAATCTTTTTTTTTTTTTTTGAAATCCGATCACAAGACACATGTATTCCATATACTATGAGTAATATAAAAAATATTCCTCATGGGGTAAGAGTGTATGAACATTCCGAAGGATAGTTGTTGTAGTTTTTGAATCATGAACTTGCTTAGTAACATCAACCCCCGTAAAAAATCGTTTAAAAAAACTTTTAATATTGTCATTTTAAGTACTTTCATGTCTCACTAACACATGTCTGACAAAAATAATAAAAAAGTATTAGTTGACAAATATTATTATTGTGTGAATGGAGAGATATAAATGTGTTTTTTTTTAATATTGGCTCGAATATTTTTACAAACTATAACATTACTGATGGTTTGTACTAATCAAAATACCTATTATAAAAGTACATCACCCTGCTGAAATATATAAAATTATTTCAGCTTCATTTTCGTTGGCAAATTACCTTTAAAAAAATTGGGCTCGAGAATTTTACACTTTTTATTTAATCAGATTTTATCTCGTTTGTAAAAAAAAAACGCGGAAATTTCCTTGAAACAGAAGGTAAAATCACCGTTCAAAAAATCTAACTCTTTACCCATTTTATGACTTCTTTTTAGATATGGAATATTCGTGGGTATATAATTTTGTTTCTATTTTTTCCCTTTTCTGGTGAGTGTATTGGATTCTCAGTCATATTTTACTAAAGTAACTACAACATTATTATACTGCAGGCTGTTTTTTTTTTACAAGAATAATAAAATCTTAAAACAAAGAAAGGGAAGTGTCAAAAGTTAAAGAGATAAAATTTCTTTGTTATCTAAGAGATTATTCAGTAATGTAGGGTTGTCACAAAATAGAAAATTCAAAAAAGAAAGTTTATGGAAATTCAATAAGTTGTAAAAAATATATTTCAAATCGAACAATAACACAGTCCTAAGAATAAATCCAAAAAAAACATAAAATATTTTTGGGATACAAAATGTACCTACATAGGTAGGTACATTATAACTATTATTTATTTTTTTATTGAATACACGTTCAATACAATGTAGTAGATGTCACAATTTACATGAGTACTATTTTAATGTTAATAGTTGTACCATTAGGGCTTGCGACCTTCATCATTGATGGCTGGGTTAGTTGTGATCACTTTTATGTATACACTCCCCATTAGGTACTTTGATTCGTTCCCAACTTGCCTTGTTGAGGATTCGAACTTCAGTCCCACGATTGACGTGTGCTGACACTGCCGCTCATCTACGAGCGGGGCCAAGTGACCCGAGAAACTTCAGGTATATTAAGTTTCTCTTTTTTGAGTGAACATCAACGACATCTATTGAATTTTAGAGATATCACTAGAGAGCAACCATCTTAATCTGTGAGATTTCCATTGGCCGACACGATTACCTCGTAATATCGAAGAAACCCACTAGATGGCGCCACACAATATTCATATTGTGATTTTTTAGGCGTAATACTCGACATATTATGTTCACAACATACAATATTTTACAATATTAGCGCATGCTATCAACTTTAGACCACATATTGTGGACGCGATTCAATGAATACACGTTCAATACAATGTAGTAGATGTCACAATTTACATGAGTACTATTTTAATGTTAATAGTTGTACCATTAGGGCTTGCGACCTTCATCATTGATGGCTGGGTTAGTTGTGATCACTTTTATGTATACAACACTCCCCATTAGGTACTTTGATTCGTTCCCAACTTGCCTTGTTGAGGATTCGAACTTCAGTCCCACGATTGACCCACAATTCAATAGATGTCGTTGATGTTCACTCAAAAAAGAGAAACTTAATATACCTGAAGTCTACTATATTGTATTGAACGTGTATTCATTGAATCGCGTCCACAATATGTGGTCTAAAGTTGATAGCATGCGCTAATATTGTAAAATATTGTATGTTGTGAACATAATATGTCGAGTATTACGCCTAAAAAATCACAATATGAATATTGTGTGGCGCCATCTAGTGGGTTTCTTCGATATTACGAGGTAATCGTGTCGGCCAATGGAAATCTCACAGATTAAGATGGTTGCTCTCTAGTGATATCTCTAAAATTCAATAGATGTCGTTGATGTTCACTCAAAAAAGAGAAACTTAATATACCTGAAGTTTCTCGGGTCACTTGGCCCCGCTCGTAGATGAGCGGCAGTGTCAGCACACGTCAATCGTGGGACTGAAGTTCGAATCCTCAACAAGGCAAGTTGGGAACGAATCAAAGTACCTAATGGGGAGTGTTGTATACATAAAAGTGATCACAACTAACCCAGCCATCAATGATGAAGGTCGCAAGCCCTAATGGTACAACTACTATTAACATTAAAATAGTACTCATGTAAATTGTGACATCTACTACATTGTATTGAACGTGTATTCATTGAATCGCGTCCACAATATGTGGTCTAAAGTTGATAGCATGCGCTAATATTGTATTTTTTTATTCTTTACGAAATGATGGCTTTTCGACAACTCATTTCATAGCTTTAGAAATTCTCGAAGATTGATTGTATTTAATGTACCTACCTACTCGTGTTCAAATAGACCCGCCCCCTAATTCACGATAAGGTTTAATTCGAACTTATCTTAATTATTTATGTCATTTCCTTAAAAAAATCTCTTTAGGTAGGTAGGTACGTAATGAAACAAATTCAAAATAATAATAATAAAGATTTTTTTTCATATTTTGCCGTAACCAAACTAGCTGAACTATATTAATTCTGCAATTAAACCTAAATTTCGATTTCGTTTGTTAAGGAATCGCGCAATCATTAGGTAAGTATAACCGATTAAAAAAAGTGTAAAAATGATCACAAAGAAACAGATGAGTAGGTACATTATTTTATAAAAATGATTAAATAATAATTATTTTTTGCCATCCCTGATTTTGCGGAAAAATTCTTTTGGTTTTTGTATGAACTCTTTTGGGTAAAAGAAACAAACAATTTTTGATAACGTAAAGTGAGAGTATACAATTTATAAAGTTCTTACATTACAAAGATACAAATTAATATTTTAGTGTGCTTCATAAGTGCACACGTCGAACTTATTGATATATCTTTCTCTTTAGCTGGTATGAAATCTCCGCGTATTTCTGCTATGTCCACACTAGGCAACAAAAAGTTGTTAAGATGTGGACAGTCCATCCAACCCAGTTTGGTGTTAAAAATGGACACGAAAATTCTTCCTCTGGTTTATAGCTGCTGGTTGATCAGAAAGAAAAAGACGATATTGGCATAGACCATAACGGTGTCTGAACTAATCAAACATATAAATAAACATAGGTATAATAATATCTAAACGTAAAAATCAAAACTGGATTAAAGAAAATAACGAAAAAATTAAATTATTTGATACTTGAATTAAGTAATAGATGTCAAAACAAGCAAATATTAAAAAAAAAAATCAGATAACGACATGCACATAACCCTAATATTTCATAAACATTGAATTTCAAAATGTCAACGGGTCACACTGTCATTCAGTTCTATTGTATAAAAAATGGAACTCCTACTTTTTTCAGAATTTTAAAACATAGTTTAGAGCGGTTGCAACCGGCTGTTAAAAATTTGTATGTATAGAAAATGTATGGAGACGGAATCTAAATTGAAAATTACCTTAAAGGTATTGTACCTGTTATCAATATTTTTTTTATTCTTTAATTTCTGTAGGAATTAATTCTTAAATAAAAAAAAAATAAAAAATATGCCGTCTTATGACACTTTCCCCAAGAGGTTGTTTAAAAACCCCTTAAAGTTGTTTAAAAATTCTAAAAAAAATCTGTAGCAATAATTTTTTTTAGCATAGAATAAAATACAGGGATGACCCCTAAAAAAATAAAAATTAAACTCAATAAAAATGTCAATAACAATAATTTTTACACTAAAAATTTTACCTGTTTGAAACGATAGAAGTTTTAAGCAACAAGCTAAGCAATACTTTTTGACGTAGACCGCCAAATGTTGACGAGTATCCATCAACAGTTAACTTAGAATGACACCATCAGGCAGAACTTGAGGGGTAGCTGGAAAACCGATTCTCAGGAACAGGAAAATCCAAGGAAAGACGGGAGTTAGGCCTTAGAGAGGAAGAAACACTAAACCAACATAATATACCTAAAGATAAAAGAGTGGAATAAATCTTTAACCTAGCACTTCTTAAAAATTGAGATCTTAAAAATATCAGACATATTGTAATGAAATTCTCATAATACAATTCAGTGAGTAACAATTCACATTTCAAATGTGTTTTCAAAAGGGTTGAAAGAAGAAATCGGAGGGGGTATGGGGGAGATATAGAGAGAAATGGAAGAGATCGTGACAAGAAAAAATCATTTTCCACCAATACTCCACTGCGATGTTACGCGATGATCGTTTTTCTTTTGTTATTTTATACATACTCTCCCCATAAATCTCGATTATCTTTTGTTTTTCTCTCCCATTATTTATTTGTTGCGTTTTTTTTTTATTTTACATTCTTTCAACTGTTTTCTCGTTTGCGTTATTTTTTATGTTTTTTACATACTAATATGCCCGTTCGCTTGTTGTTTCATTACACATTGTGTTTGATGTGTGTTTAAAAAAAAGAAAAATGTACGTTGTGAAAAATAATAGGAACACAGATAATTACATATTTAGATTATTTTAGATTCTATATAAATTTCATTGAATTATGTTTTTTGTTTGAGATTTCACCCATGGGAGGTGATTTGTGCCACAATCATTTTTTTTTGCCACAAGTATAATGAATTGCGGTCAACGATAGCCAAGGCGATACAATTGCCGCAGTGCCGGAAGGATTGGAGAAACATAGTCAGGGATACGGAGACCAGACTGACATTAGCTCACGACCTTTATGGATGAAGAAAGCGACCAAGAAGAAGAAGAAGAAGAATATAGATATAGATAAAAAATTTATGATATCTTAAAAATGAAGTTGTTATTTCAGATAAACAACATTATGTAACAAGTATCACCTATTTCAATTTTTTTAATTTTTTAATTCCCATATTGTTTCATAAATTTTGAAACCAAACAAACCAAAAGTACCATGTAGGTACGTTCCTTAGTTTTGTTTTGCTTCACTTTAATTTCAATAGATGGCATTTTAGATATTTGACAGCTAATGCATGGCGACGATATAAAACACGTTGTGTTATAGTAAATAATAAATTAAATAAAATCAATTCAGTTACTGATAAAAGTATAAACAACAATTGTCGTTTCTTTGTTTTTCAGAAGAAACTCAATTGTGTTTTAAATAATATACTATCATAATCCCAAATCACATTATAAAACGACAATTACTTTGTACAAAAATGCAGAGAAAGCTGAAATTTTCATTCAAATATGTGGAATCGCCTCATGAAAAAAAAACCAATATAGTTATAATAACCTCACTTTTTACGGAGGACGATACCGAATATATTTTTTCAGATGAAGACAAAATTGTTAGCAAACACATTGCATTAATTAAAACAGACAATTATAAAAGAATAAAAAAAAGTTTAACCAGAAGAGGGCAAGAGAGAGAAATTTGAATAACGTGCACAGAGGAAATGGAGAAAATTTATTTCGATCAAGACGGTAATATAACCTTTAATGATCTATATCTAGAGCGGATTGTGGGAGGAAATATAATAGAATCCACACATAAAGGAGAAAATCAATTTAATTTAAAAAACATAGCAGAGAGATTCATGATTGATAAATTTTTTTTGAAACACCTAAATGCAAAGCAATGGCTTGATACTTTTGAAAAAGAGTGTAGAAGATTTGAGATAGAGGAAGAGTGTGCAAAAATTGAAATTCTGAGACTATTTCTAGATAGACCGTGTACAGAATGGTACGCAGCAACGTTAACAACATTGACGGCGGAGGCTGGATGGTTGAAATGGAAAGAAAACTTTTTAGAATCGTTTGCAGCCAAAGGGTGGAGTGGCGGCATGTATGCTATATCATTCAAGTATAAGGAAGGCTCATTGATGGAGTATGCAATGAGAAAGGAGAGGCTTGTTACTTGATATGGACAAAAATATTAGCCCGAAAACTCTTGTGATGCTAATAGCAGCAGGATTACCCGAGTTTATTAGAAGTAAAATCGATAGAGAAAAATGTGAAAGTTCAACCGGCCTACTGCATGAAATTAGAAAATGTGAAAATATTGTGATTAAAAATAGTTTTATAAAAAAAAGAGAGGAAAGACAAGATAATAAAAGGAAATTTGAAGAGAAGAGACCATGTAAAACATGTGAAAAATTAAACAAAGGTAATAGGTATCATACAGAGGACTCGTGTTGGTTTAAAAAGAAAAGCGAGAACGAAGCTAGAGTAATTGGACACAATTCATTAATTGAAGTAGAACTGAACACAGAAAAAAAAACGAGTAAGCACACCATTGATTAAAGTAAAAATGTTATTAGAAGATAATTTAGAGATAAATGGAACATATGACTCTGGATCACAGGTATCTCTCATAAATTCAAAACTAGTTAAGATAAAGCAAAAGACAGAAGATGTCAATAAAATATTTTTAAAAAAGGTCAATGGTGTGACACAAACAAAAGGTTTAGTAACCATAAAAGTAAAAATTTTAAGAAAGAAAAATATATTGATGTATACATCGTAGAAAGAGATGATTTTGAAGACTTTATTATTGGTCTAGACATAATAAAGAAATTTATGCTAATTCAGGATGAAAATTTACAAATTTTTCAAAAGGAAAATTTACAAATAGAAAACAATTTTAATAAACTGAACAAATATGAAGAATTGGAAGAAGTTAAGGTAAATTTTAACGAATATGTGAATGAAGATGAATTTAGAATGATTTTGGATCACTTAGACAGTGAAAAAAAAGTCAAGATTGAAAATTTGGTAGAAAAATATAATACAGTATTTGCTAAAAATAAATATGATGTAGGTACTGTTACAGATTACGAAGCTCGAATAGACCTAATAGTTGATAAATATTGTAGTAAGAGGCCGTATAAATGTAGTATAGAGGATAGAAAAGAAATAGAAGATCAAGTGGAAAAATTACTGGAAAATAAACTAATTGAAGAGTCTTACAGCCCATTTGCAGCACCGGTATCTCTAGCATTCAAAAAAGATGAAAACAAAAGATCAAGATTGTGTATAGATTTTCGCGAATTGAAAAAAATAGTTACACCACAAGCACAACCATTCCCATTAATAGAAGATCTAATAATAAAAACAAGAAACTGTAAATACTTCACCACGCTAGATATAAATTCCGCCTTTTGGTCAATTCCACTACGCATTGAAGATAGACAAAAAACAGGATTTGTTACTCAAGAGGGTCATTTCCAATGGACCTGTCTACCGTTCGGATTGAAGACATCACCAGCTATTTTCCAGAGAATTTTATCCAATATCTTAAGAAAGCACAATTTAAAAGAGTTTTCGGAAAATTACATAGACGACATTTTAATTTTTTCAGAATCATTCAACGCACATATAGAACATATAGAAAAAGTAATAAAAGCAATTGTATATGAAGGTTTCAGACTAAAGTTTAAAAAATGTACATTTGCAGCAGAATCAGTGAAATACCTCGGACACATAATAGAACATAATACCGTAAAACCATTGAAAGATAATTTAATTTCAATACAAAATTTTCCAACACCGAAGAATATAAAAAATATTAGGCAATTTCTAGGAAAAATAAACTTCTACCATGATTATATACCAAAAAGCTCAATACTATTAGAACCGTTACATAAACTATTACGAAAAAATGAGAAATTTTTATGGTCTGAAGAATGCGAAATATCTTTTAGAGAAGTAAAAAAATTATTATGTTCTCAGCCAGTGTTGGAAATATTTGATAAGGATCTACCAATAATAATTTACACGGATGCAGCTATAGAAGGCATTGGCGCTGTATTTAAACAATTGCAAAATAATGGTAAAGAAAAGCCAGTAGCGTATTTTTCTAAGAAATTGAATGATTCACAAAAACGAAAAAAAGCAATTTATTTGGAATGCCTGGCAATCAAAGAAGCAGTAAAATACTGGCAACATTGGCTGATTGGAAGAGAATTTACAGTATTTACGGATCATAAACCATTAGAAAACATGAATATAAAAGCTAGAACAGATGAAGAACTTGGTGAGTTAGCTTATTATTTGTCACAATATAATTTTAAAATTAAATATATTCCGGGAAAAAATAACACTGAAGCAGATAGTTTAAGCAGAAATCCGGTTTTAGAATCAAACGAAAATACGGACGAAGTGCTACAAATAGTCAATCTAATACAAATAAATGATATAAAACATGATCAAGAACAAAATAAATTATTACAGAACAATAAAAAAAAATTAATAGAAAAAGATGGAGTGTTCTATAAAAAAATTAGAAATAAAGAAAAAATAATTTTATCTGAAGAGTTCAGCTTACAGTTAATTAAAGAAATACACTCTGAGTGGTGTCATATAGGAATAAAACAAATGATGAATAGGATATGCAGTTATTATACAGCCAAAAATATGATTTCAAATATATTTTGTTTTTGTAAAAATTGTGAAATATGTATTAAGAACAAAACTAGAGGGCAAGGAAAATATGGTCTTATGTCACAATTGGGTCCAGCAAAAAAACCATTCGAAATAATGTCAATTGACACCATTGGAGGCTTTGGAGGACAAAGATCAACAAAGAAATACCTCCACCTGCTTGTAGACCATTTTACAAGATATGCATTCATTTCAACTTCAAAAACCCAGAGTGCAACTGATTTCAAAAAGTTGGTTAACAAAGTATTGGAAACGGACAAAATTGGAATAATACTTGCAGATCAATATCCTGGAATAAACTCTAGAGATTTTAAAGAATTCCTAATAGAAAATGACATTAAATTAATCTTTACAGCTGTTGATTCGCCATTCTCGAATGGTCTGAACGAGAGACTGAATCAGACTATAGTTAATAAGACGAGATGTAAGATCAATGAGAAAGAAGAAAAAAGAGCTTGGACAACGATCGCTAGAGAATGTATCGAAAAGTACAATGAAACAGACCATACGGTGATTGGATTTACGCCCAAATATTTATTAGATGGCACAGATACTAGTATTTTACCAGAAGATATGAAAATAAGAAATAATAAAGAAAATTGGATAAAAGATAAAGAAATAGCTCTTGAAAGAACAAGAAAATCACATAATTATAACAAGAAAATATTTGACAGGAATAGAAAGGACTACTAATTCAAAACGGGAGATCTAGTATATATAGAAAATGGCAACAAGTTAAACAGAAAAAAATTAGATGAATTGAGAATTGGACCTTATGAAATAATAGAAAAAATATCGGATTCGATATATAGAGTAAAAACTGGAAAACGAAAACAAGAAAATGGATTATACCATATAACCAAATTAATACCAATAGCATTTAATAATGAAAATTAAGACTGAAAATTGTAAAAATTTTCACCCTGTGATGGGGAGATGTAAGAAAGTACCATGTAGGTACGTTCCTTAGTTTTGTTTTGCTTCACTTTAATTTCAATAGATGGCATTTTAGATATTTGACAGCTAATGCATGGCGACGATATAAAACACGTTGTGTTATAGTAAATAATAAATTAAATAAAATCAATTCAGTTAGTGATAAAAGTATAAACATCAATTGTCGTTTCTTTGTTTTTCAGAAGAAACTCAATTGTGTTTTAAATAATATACTATCATAATCCCAAATCACATTATATGTATTTATTAGTATTAAAAGTAATGAAACAGACCTCAAGGGTACCGGAAGATCTTCCTGAATAAAAAATCATCCCAAAAGAACCGACCAAAAGATCATGATCATTAGTCTGGACTTCCTCACCCCACATCCTGGTGTAAAATTATGTTTTATTAACGCTTGAAAAATGACATGTTTGTAACTAAAACCGAGTTTCAATCTATATTAATCATTCGCAGTCTATGGACAGAGTTGATAACGTACGTTTAATATTGATTGTTTGTAAATAAATTACAAATATTATTAATAGCAAATTAACTCTATACTCTTCTGTAATCTACATCAAGCGTACAATGTATGGAGTACCGCCGCTCAAGACTTGTATATTGGTTGAGATAAGCTATAAAGCAATTATACTAAATTAGATTCCAGCAGCCCTCGGGGTGTACTGGTTGACCAATGCAAACACTAAAGACGTAGAGTATTGCTTCTTGTATGTAGCAACTATTATGTTTACCTAAATTATCTTATGGTAATTATCATTTAAGGGATGTTGAACTCAATCGTCATTTTGTAGAAATATTGCATGTTCTGAACAAGTCATTTTAATGCCTAAACAGATTGCACTCATTTGTTGCGTTGTTTCTGTGTATGTATATTCTGTAAATAAGTCTCTTTAATGTATTTTTTGTTTTCTTGTGTAGGTATATTTGTTTACTTAATTAAAAAAATTAAAAAAAAAAGTTATGTGATTGTAACGAACTCATGCATTATTTAGTTAAAATTATTTCAGACACCAGTACCCCTATTCTGTAGCGAGTGTAGGGTAGTCACTTGAAAAAAGTGACTATTAGGCGATACATTTTGTATGAAAAACGTCTATACGTATCGAATGCGAGAATCGCATATAGACGTTTTTCATACAAAATGTATCACCTAATAGTCACTTTTTTAAGTGACTATCCTACACTTGCTACAGAATAGGGGTCCAGGTGTACCAAAAAAGTTCTCTAATGGCATGCGAGGACTACTCGAAGAAGTCCACGCCCCTGGCAGTGTTTAAACTTGCGTCCCTAGTCATTTTTTGCAAAGATGCTACACAAAAAGATCAAATTTAATTTTAAAAAAAATCAGTTAATTTAAAAAAATGACCCGTTTGAGTTGTAAATATTCCATTTGATTTGAAAATTGAGCATATCGATTAGAATAATATAAAATTTGAAGTAAAATAAAAAACTGATGATGGATTGTTGTAAGCCTATTCGCAATATAACTCAAAGAAGAAAAAATAATAAAAAAACTCCCTTCGTGCCTCATAATAAATGTACAGGTAGGCAATAACAGCCCTCCGCTGCGTTCGATTTTGAGTAACTTCACTGATCTAAATCAAGCATACCTAGAAAAGTAGAAAATTTTTGCTTAACTTACTGTTGAGGAGCTATTTCGATCTTATATATTTATGTAGTTCGAAAACTAGTTTACTAAAACATATTCGTCATACCGTGCGTATTGTAATAAACTGATCTATAAAACAGTTTTGTAGATCATTTCGATCGAAAATCACGAGGCAATTAATTAAGTCTGACGGCAAAGAGCTCAGAGCCAATAACAACTTATCCCAATTTGACACGAGATGGTTTTATGGGCGTTCCCTCGTAAACCAACCACTGTTAATCTAAGAGACCGGAATAATACATAAAACAAGGAAACACTCCTGAGACGGATGAGGCTCGTTTCCTTAAAGGTTCTTTAGGAGCTATTAGCCATCCATCACTCGGATCCAATTCCATGTTAATGCATACAACAGCCCTACCTCTGAATAATGAACTTTTCCCTTAAACTCGTTACCGCTTACACTCTCTCCATGTATGTACACATACAAACAGCCATACAACACTGATGTGTAACTTGGGTAAAATTTGGTTTAAATGTAGTATATTATACAATAACGTAACATGTTTCATATTAAGTATATTACTTACTTCCTACTACACCACCATCTCTTGGATTTTTTAAAAGTTACGCAACTATACCTATATAGAAGAATAATTGTTTCTGTAACAAACTTGTCACCCGTCGAACTTCCGAATTCCGCATCCTAATCAACGATAATTGTTGCATTATCAACAATAATATTGACTAAATCAACTCGGTTTTTAAGTCGTAAACTGTGTTTTATTCATGTAACATGTAACAGCCCCCTAATTGACGAAAATTTTAGTTCGAACTAAACATAATTATTTATTTTGTCTTCAAGTATCGTTTTCAAAAAAATTAAATTCTTTTAAGGAGAGTGAAACAAATACCAATAATTATTATACCTAATTTATTTTCACATTTTCCCGCAACTCAAATAGCTAAACTATTCAATTAAAACTCTACAATAAAACGTAAATTTCAGTTTTCTATGTTAAGGAAACGCGTAATCGATTAAGACCCTGTTCTAGCTGGTCGCATGATCGTACGATCGTGCGATTGCGATGATCGCGTGAACGCGGTCGCCCTGTTCAAACATATAACATTGTATGAACGTGTCCTAAAACTGGGCAGACGGACAGACGTAAATTCGATCATCTGATCGGTGCCTCGTTTGAAATGATCGCGCGTCGCTTGAATTGCTCTGTTATATCGATAATTAATACGACGCCTACTTGTCAAAAGTTCTTACTAACATTCATATTTATTTGTTTGCTTTTCAAGGAAAGTGGACGCGCGATCATGCGACCAGCTAGGACAGGGTCTTGTACCTATGTATAATCGATTAAGAAATGGTGCCAAAAACGGCCATTTTGAGAGAATGGGTCCATTATTTTCAAATGTTAGACTAGTTTGTTCTAAACTTAAACTTTTCGTGAATTACTCTGCTGGAACTACATGTTGAATAGAAAAAGATTGAATGTAAAAGTTAACAAGACTAAAAATATCTTGTATAAGAAAAATAATAATTATTGTGTAGCGAATGTGCTATCTTTGGACCCGGCGTTTGTTTGGCCAGCAGAGGTCAAAAGGATAATTTGTCTTGAGACCTATAAATAGCCGATACAAGGGAACAGTGTGTTATACACAATCATTATCTCCAGCAGGAATAACAAGGAAGCGGATTTATATTGTATGTATTAAGGGAGCTCTTGCTAAATTAACAGATCCACCTCCACACGTATAGGTATATTAAGGGAAAGGCTTTGTTTATTTCTTGTTTAAGAAGGATATGTCGGTACGTGTATCGCAGAGGATTTAATGGTTGGCTGTTTTTCTTAAGGTAAACCATATTATTTAGATAAAGAAACAATAAATATTTGAATAAGACCCTCCACCACCCGAGTATTATTTACAGTAATTTGGAGATTCCTTTTTACTCGCGTTATCTATTATTAATACGTGGAAGAAAATCTTTGTGACCATTTTTACGAAGATTGAGCGGACGGAGGAGTATAAGAAATTTCGCACACTACTTATCTTATACCATAATAATTCGGTAAAATTTGGTTTAAATGGGGTATATTCTTTCAACAATGTATACAATAAGTAAACAGACATCACACGTGATGTATTTCCTACTACACCGCCACCTCTTGGATTTTTTTAAAGTAGAGCAATTATAGAGAAATTGTTTTAATTTCAAAGTTATGACCCATTGAACGTCATCCCGCATCCGATTTAGTTAAATTTTTAGTTAGCGTTTTGTCGATTTTTTTCAACATACCTACTATATCTAGAAAATTAACTTTACCAAGAAAGAGTTCTAGAAAAATAGGGATTCGAACAGTTTCGTCATCGTCCATCGTCCTCTTAAATTTTAATAAACTAATCATTAAATTACATTGCGCAAGATCGAGAACAATGGAGAGCTCTTGTAAACATTGCGCAAGATCGAGCGCAATGGAGAGCTCTTGTAAACATTGCGCAAGATCGAGCGCAATAGAGAGCTCTTGTTGCCTCCCTATGCCCCTGAGTGGGGTGGAAAAGGGAGAATTGATTGATTGATTGAATCATTAAAATAAATAATAATATGATCAAACTTCGTGAAAGATTTACGTAACAACTGAATTTTTTATCGGACTCATTGTGAAATCATTGAATGGGCGTCATACAAATCCAGGAAGAAAAATGTTCTTTTTCCAAAATCACATCTTCCATGACCGAAAAGAGATTTAATGTCAATTACTTAATAAGGTAGGTACCTTCATAAAACTTTGATTAACGTTAGCAAAACTACATCAATCACTGTACTTTATATTGTCTGCTTATGGTCACCCTAGAGAAATCACCTTGAGTATGGCGTGACTTGTATGGAGTATTTGATTGTGTTACGTTAACCACACAATGTGCTTGATAAAGTGGTACAACAGGAAGACACTACGTAGTACGTACACCATCTCCATTAGTTCAAAATAGAAATTCGCACATCCGTCTGTGATTATCGTTGGATAAATTCTATGATCCTTCTTATTGTCTAAAAAAAAATTTGTCTATTATACAATTGGTAAAATTAAATTCCTTGAACAGTTTTTCCCAGTCAATCGATCTTGTTTCGTCTGAAAGAGAACTATAATTTGCTGCATTTTTGCTATAATTTTAAAATGACATTTACTTCTGACTGACAGCCTACGTTTAGGGGTTCCATTCCAGCCTGTAAAGAAAAAGAATACTAAAAAAAATATTTTCAAAGCTGACCATCAATCAGATTTTAGAAAATCCCAAATAAAAAAAAAAACATATATATGCCTAAAAAATACATTCAGGCGAACTGAACAACATAATACTGTATTCTCAGAAACCCAAATAATTGTAGTACCTACCGATACTTTTATTGTTCCATTACGAAAAATCTGCTTTTAAGACGAAAATCGTTTTCAAAAGCACGTCAGACAATCTGCGATATCTCCACAAGCATCTCTTGAGCACCAAATAATTGTCAAACAGAAAGAGTTAATGGCGCTATCATTCCGAAATCTTAATGCCACTGTACCTAGAACTTACCTTCGCAATACTGTTATGATTATTTAATGCTTATTAATATCATTATTATTATTATTGTTGTTGTCTTAAATTGCTACACGCATACCTGTTGTTATTGCTATGTACCTACAGTTTGAACAGTTACATGTTTTGTGATAGTTTAGAGCAGTGATTTTCAAACCTTTGAAATAAGTCTGCGATTTTGGGCACCTTGATTAGATGTAATGTGTTGCATAGTTTTCTGGTTGAGATGATGGTGTGTGATTTCCCTCTTAGAAGAACCCCTTATTCGTGGACTGTAAGGGTCTGTACAGCTGGCGGCGCGGTAACGTAACCAATGCAACGTATCAAATTTCCGTAGTACCTACGCGGTTCGTGACAAACCGCAGCGTACTATGGAAATTTGATACGTTGCATGCGACGTAAAATTGGTTCCGTTAACGCACGTGTTCAGCAGCCCGATTCACGGAAAAGTTTAAGTCTAAGTTTAGTTCGAAGTTCGAACGAAGTTCGATTCAAACCCTCCGTGAATAGGTACATAGAGTGTAGATAGTCGCCGCCTACAATTATTATTACCAGCAGCCCTATTCACGGAAAAGTTTGAATCGAACTTCGTTCGAACTTCGAACTAAACTTAGACTTAAACTTTTCCGTGAATCGGGTTGCAGATGTGTACACTGTACAGTCCCTTAGGTATATAGGTATATTACACAACGTTCTAAGTTTGTCTAGATTCCTGTTTCCATTTTAAGGACTAGATTTTAACGAATATAATAGGTATATCAAAAATGTATGACTGACATATACTGTTCGAGCTATTTTAAATGGTATGAACAAACCACTACGGGCTTGCGACCTATTTCGAAAACTGGCTTAGATTGATCACTTTACGTCAACAACGTTTGCAATTAGGTGGAAATATTCAAATCCCAGAATATTTTGAAAGTAATGTGGATATTTTGTATATCTCATGAATCGTTTTTGCCAGGATATAATAACAAATATGGTTAATTACATACATAAATTGAAATTAAAAAGCAAAATTACTTGAATACTATTAGGTAAATCAGTAGAATAAGGTTTGTGTTAAAGTTTTTTTTTTACATTTTATGGAGGTAGTTATTTCAAAAGTTTGAGAGACTGCGGTAGAAAGATCCAACACAAGACAGGACAATACATTACACTATAGGTACCTACTAATGAGAGTAAGGTGTATCAACTTTAGATACACGTATGTAATAATATGTTTGTATTAATTTTATACGTGTATTACTCCAATTATGGCTCTCGTGTTATTAATAGAGCTATACAGGGCTTTTTCAGGCTTCGATTTTGATTGCAATCGTGACTGGAATTTCATTATTTTTATGACGAGTGGTGCGTTAATGCCTTTGACTATCCCTTACACAACCTTCTACGCTGTATACGTCATATTGTAGGCTTTTAAAAGGATATCAGACATTTTAAACATAAGTACTCTTGTGTTTGTTGTACCATGATTTAATTATTCATACAAAAATACGTTTTTTTACCTACAATAATAATGTATGATGTAAATATTTATTTTAAATCTTTAAAACCGTTATTTTAGTGTCCAATGGCACTATAGTATAAGTTAGTGATTGAAATTACTGAAATTAATTATGACTGCTGGGTGAAAGATTCTGAATAAAATTCTATAAATAATAAATTAAGTACCAAGTATTTCAATCTTAATTAGTTCATAATGAAATCCTCTTACCATGAATAATGTATGGATGTGAAACGTGCACATAATAGGGTATTTGACACTATGAAAAATAAGCTACAGATTGTGGTCATCCTGTTTGAAAATGGCCCAAGAAAGCTTATTTCTTTTATTTTACAACTTAAATAGGTTTATTTTTTATAAAAACACGTAATAAAAATCCAAATATTTCTATGGAACTAGTCACCGATGAAAACGCCTTGTGATTAGTTGTGTTCCCTGTGACGTCAGACCACAGTAGGTAAATGACAGTCATCAACACTTTAGCAAACTCATACCAATACTATGGTATGACGTAAAACGCACCACGTGACCAGCGCCATTATACAAGACAGCGTTTTACGCGCGTTTTTGGATATTTAAACTTTAAACATGATTTTCATAATATAAAATATGGCATATCTTCAGAAAATATAAAGAGCATGTGCTTATAATGTATCGTAGAATAATTTAAAACGGTTTCTGGAAATTAGTCAAATACCCTATTGGAAAAAGAAGAATGTAGTCTAAGTGCAGAGAGCTCTACGAAGAATAGGTGGAAAGAATCTGTGGGATATGGAAAGGAATTAGAATATCACCGACCTCGGTAGCCTAGTTGTACTAGCGTGGACTTCAGATCCGAGATCCCGGGTTCGATTCCCGGTCGGGTCAGAGTTTTTCGAAGTGTTTTTTCACTTGAAATTACTACCCGGGGTTGGCCTGTCTCTGATTGGACCGGTTTACTGGAAAAAATTGCCTCAGGCAATAAGTTCCACCGGCTATACTGACACCTTTGTATAGAAAAGTGTTTTATTATTATTATTTTTAATATTAGGAAGGAATGTGGTTTGGAGTGTTGTGACAAAGATAAGAGTCAATTGAGATGGTTCGGGTATGTAGAAAGAATGGATGCAAACAGAATCACAAAAGATAATTTATAAAGTAAAAGGTGTAAGAAGGCTTGGCCGACCGAGAATGATGTGTATCGAACACATTGATTCCGTCCTCGAGGAAAGCCAGGTCAGAAATAAGAGAACAACCTAGGTGAGATTGTATGAGAAATGAAAGGAATTTTTGGCAGAAGCGTAAGAAGTATGGTTGGATAGAAAAGTACTTTCTACCCAACCCTGTAAATCTGGATGAATTTCGCATCCTATATTCGCTGAACTGTCATTTGGAGTCCCCGTCTATAGAATCTTCCAATAATTGTGAGAATTTCGGTGATTTGAAAATGTTATTAACTTATCGTAAACATAGTTAACGTAAAATGAGCACAACTGCAAGCACTTTGAAAATGAAAAACTGAATACCTATCCGATTTTTTGAAGATTTGAAATTCTTTAACAAAATTCACTTCTATAATAACTTCTGATTTACTAAGTTGGTTCATAAATTTAATTCTCTGAAAGACTGTACATTATTTTGTTAAGACAGTAAATGAATTGCCGGTAATAGAAGCGAACAATCACTAAGTACTGTTTGCTACTCAATAATTGACGGTAATGTTATTGCGAAATGGCTACAATAATCGAAGTATAAACATCATAATTATATTTGCTCTTTTCTCTGCGGCATCCAAATAATGTTTTTTGTCTCAATTAACATAATTAATTATTTCAAGTAATTACTTCGGTGAGTTTCTCATCACTTTCAAGTTTCCTGTTAGTTTATGAATATTTTAATGGCTTCAAAATAGAAAGTTTACATGGAGATGAAACTTTTTATCACTATTTTTTTTTTATAAATTGCTTTCAGCCGGTTTCATAACAAATAAAGTAGACTTTAAGTTTCCTTTAAAAAATAACGCGTTTCATAACAACAAAATGACACTTTCAGCCGGTTTCATAAAAATCTACAAAATAACACTTTAGTTAAAGGGTTCCTTTTAAAATTTAAAGACTCCTTTAGGCTGACGCGTTTCAAAAAAAATATTCCAGCTAAAATTTGAAATGTCAAAAAAATATTTTAAAGTTGGTAGCAGTTGGTAGTGTTACCATGGAAATCTATGGAAAACATAGGTTGTTTACTAATATATTCGCGGAATTTCTGTTGATCTGTCAATTTCATTTCTCAATAGAGCATCAATGTGCCCTTTTTGTGTTAATTTATTATTATGGTTTATGAATTAGTAAACGAAATCTGTAAACAATAATATTCTTCCCGTTTTGCTATGTTTTCCGCCCTATTTTAGTCATTTTTGTCCACAGTGTCACCGCATACAAATTGTTTATCTTTATGACAGAGAAAGCGCCACGAAATTTTCTATGAACTCCGGTGGTAAAAATTTGAACTACTTAAAGTCGACTTTAACTAAAAATAATAATCAATAACGGTACTTTAGCTAAAAGTCGGTTTTAAATGTCGTTTTGTTGTTATGAAACCCGTTATTTTTTAAAGGGAGTTTAAAGTCTCCTTTATTTTTTATGAAACCGGCCGTTTATGTTAAAGTCCCGTTCTTGGGACTCAGTCGACTTAAGTGTAGTTCAATCTTTTGCCGTCGGAATTCATGGAAAATTTCGTGGCGCTTTCTCTGTCACAATAAAATGAAACTATTTTAATGTTAGAACAACTTGTGCTGGATCAGTAAAAATGTTATAAAGAAAAAGGAATATTATATTTTGTCTAGTCCAGTGACTTTCTATTTTCATAATAATAATATAGTTTACTTAATTAGTTCATCATTTCAAGTTTGTCTCATTTCACAAGTCCATTCAACCATCTCAAATAATTTATTTTCATTATTATTTTCTTTTTTTCATGTAGTTTAATTATCACGGCGACAGAACTGAATAAATATTAGGCCTACGCATTACGGCTTGCCGACTTTGGAATTTATTCGAGCGTTTTAAGCAAATTGTAGCTAATTTTACCATCGCTTAGCTTTAAAAAACTATCTTTAATGATGACTAATTATTTTCATTACAATCCTCTACCCTCCAGTGATTTTCAACTGCTTCAGTGAATAAATTTAATACTATCTATCTACCATGGGTTTTTCGAAAAACGAAATATTTATCCTCATATTTTTTACATACATCAATCAATCAATTCTCCCTTTTCCACCCCATTCAGGGGCATAGGGAGGCAACATGAGCTCTCCATTGCGCTCGATCTTGCGCAATGTTTATGACCTCCTCCCACACCATGTCCATGTCCCTCAGCTCTGCTTCGAAGGAGCGGAACACAGTGTGAGAGGGTCTTCCTCGTCTTCGGGACCCTGATGGGAGGAAGAACAGCGCTCTCCTCGGCTAACTGTCATTCGGCATCCTTTTTTTTTTTTTTTTTTTTTTTTATTTATTTAAAGAATAATAATAGTACAATTTTATAAAGATATATTACCATACAATAATTACTTAATGCTATTTGTATAATATTATATTTACTGCTCCATTGTAAGCATATAACTTGTGTATGGAGCAGAGGTACATTTTTTTGTTATAATATTATATTACCAGTTTTTTTTTATTTTTTATTTTATATATATTATTTTTTTCTACTTGACCTTATGGATATTTTATATGAAGTTATGGATATTGCAATGACATATTTATATGAATTAATTTACAAAACTATTGAGATAAATACAAATTTTGTTATCCTTAAGATTATTTTAATGATGTAATACATTTGTGTGAAATGTGAAAGGTATAGATAGTTTATTTTCTATAATAGTCGAGGTGTATTATGTTAAAGTGATTAGGTATATGAGCATTTACATACATACTATAAAAAAATTCAATTAACGTTTTTATATTATAGTTTTATTATTTTGATTTAATACCTTCATATCTTATGCTCTAAATGTATATTTTTGTACATATTTTCTTTATCACACCGTTTTACATGTTCTTTGATGTAATTTAAAAAAAATATTTAATAAGAATGTTGCGCGTGACAAAATTAAATTTCATAAAACAACGTAGGAATTATTATACCTATAAGCTATTTCTTTGATAAATTTTGCGTTTGACATGTTACTCAGTTGTTAGGTAGTTGATGCAATTGACATGTTACTCAGTTGTTAGGTAGTTGATGCAATTGACATGTTACTCAGTTGTTAGGTAGTTGATGCAATTGACAGAATGTCGGTCAAAACAGATGCAATGGTCGAAATTATATTGGCTAAATAGGCAATAATTAATTATTTACCATATTAATTTAACAAATTCTATATTCGTAGTTAAGACAGAGCAATGTCTGTCGAAAAAGCTAGTCATCATATTTTTTCACTTATATTATTTCAGAAAGAATTTTTTTTTTCGACTAAAATGTTTATTTCTGAAGCACGTAGAAAAATAATTTCTTTTCAGAAGCCACTTAAAGCCAACTCGGTAAACGAAGATTTTAATTTGCTTGAATTTAAATTACATTAATAATAATACGCGAGATATAAAAAATATATTTAAATCTTTCGTACCTGCGTCTGTAAATTATTCAGAAATGTCATATTTTGTATTTACACATGGATTGTCAAAGGAACATGATGAAGATTTTTTCCCTTCATATTATTATACTCATCGTACGTAAGTGAGTATGAAAATTGTTATTTTGTACGTAATATGTTAAGTGCGAAATTCATCCTTTCGTTTGACATGAAATTATTTACCCTAAAATGGTGTAACCAGCGTTCTCTTCTCAGTTTATTTCCGTCCACTCCTTGACAAAGGCCTCCTCATTCGGCGTCGCTTTTTCTAAGACCGGGTACTCACTTAAGCCGCGAGTCAGTGCATCTTTTTTTTAATCCATCATCTCGTGTCCGGTGAAGGGTAGGTAGATAGAATGGACTGCCACTCTTTTCTTTCCAAGCAAATATCTTTTGCTTCTTCCACCGACATAATATTTCTCATACACCCTCTACTATTTCTCTTACTTTTAACATGTCCTTCCTCGAGAACGGAATCGATGTGTTCGATCCACTTCATTCTCGGACAGCCATACACCTTTCCTTTCAGTCTTATAAATTATTATCTTTTGCCAGTCTTTTTCATCCATTCTTTCCACAGCACAAACCATCTCCTTATTGACTTTCATCTTTGTCACAATAATAACATCCATACCACATTCCTTCCTATATTCTCATTCCTTTTCCATATCCCACAGAGATCCTTTTAACATATCCCATAGAGTTTTCCACTGCAAACAATATAATCAAATTGACGCACGCGTTACGCTAGCGGCTAGTGTGTACAACGCCTGGTAGTCGCTGCTCAAGTGAGAACGCGGCCTTAGGCTCATTGGACCCTACGCTCTGTTGTCTTGCCAAATGTCGGCTCTACAAAGTGTCACGCTGTGATATGGTCTGTTAACTCTATTATAGAGGCTTCATCATCAACGGCATATACGAGTATTATAGTGATTTTAAAAGTTTCCTATGTTTTTGTATTTCTGTTTTAGGTTGATACAAAAATTATTTAAAAACAAAATAAATAGATACACACTCAATTTATATTTTCCAAACCCATCAGGGTGTGAGAGTTTAATGAGTCCGTCCTCTACATGACATCGTCCTTCTCCCTCAGGACATTCGGTTGTCATGTGTAAGGATATTATCGAAACTTGAAAGGACACTTAGCGTAAGCGACAAAAACTTAATATTACAGAAGAAGTGTTTTGGTTGAAAAAAAAATTCTAGAACATTAGAGGATTTGCTACATTAAAAAATTAAAAATCATTAAAAATATTGCGAATCGATGAGCTATTGAATGTTTTATAAATAATCATGTCTTCTGGTCCTTATGTCGCTTACGATAGTTTTACCGAACTAATTATTTATTTTATTAGTGGATATTATTTTTAAATTCATTAGAAATCTCTTTGAGTGAATACGTAAAAATAGACACACTACACCATGAATAAAAGAAAATGCAAGAGAAAAATGCGAATCTAATGATTTTTGAATATTATCGTAACCGACAGTTATATAGCATGGTTTTTAAGGTTAATGCTCAGTTTGGTCGCTTACGATAATAATATACCAAACGGGTAATTAATGCTAAATTTTCAGAATGTCAAAACACTATGATATACTTATTGCTTTTTGCTGTTCAAACACATTATTTGTAACTTCCTAATTACTTAGTAATTATACGAAATCGTAAATAAAATTATTTTGCAGTCTTACGATAACTTTTTATTGTAGTACTGCAAAGTTAGTAACCGCTGTAACTTGTCGAATAATTTGACACATGGCAGTCAGATACATCGACGGAGAATATTTATTTTTTTAGCGTCGCGTCGCTTGCGATAAAAATGTCAATTTCGGCAAAAGTGTCGCTTACGCTAAACAGCCTTTCGGGCACGTAATCAAACAAAGGGTCTATAAATTATTATTATTATTAAAGACCTACCCAACTCCTAGTTTTAGTTGTAGTTTGAAAATACCTACCAATATTTTCGTTTGTAATTTAGTTTCTTAAATCATGTATACATACATCATACTTATATACTTTAAAGCGTTGTAATTTAAATTTGATATAAATTTACCTACTCTTATCATCATTCTCAAAGACTAGTCTTTCCTAGGAAAACTATTTGACTGTTTTCTGATGCTTCGACGCAGAATCGATGGATTTAGGACCTACGCAAAATGGAGGGCAGTGAAGATTCTTTTCTACCTCCCAATGCTCCTAAGTGGAGCCACAAAGGGAGAAATTGATAGCTGAAATAAAATTGTTAGGAGTGATGATATTAGAAAGGAATGTGGAGTGAATGTTACCCTAGTAACTAGAATGAAATTAACGAATATGTAACAACTAATGACTTTAACAGTTCATTACTGATGTTCGATTTTTAATTGGAACAAACCACTACGGGCTTACGACCGTCTTCTACTGTTATTTCGAAGGCTGTGATCACTTTACGTTAACAACGTTCGCCATTAGGTGGTAATGTTTAAGTCTCCGAAACTCCTAATCATGAGAATTCTCAACATGTTCAACATGTCGAAAAATCTCATGTATGCAATAAGTAGATATGTAATAATTATTAATGAAATATAGAGATAAATGTTGGAAATTATTGAGAACAAGAGAGCAACCAAATTTAAAGACTGCGACTGCTGTCATGTATTTGGCGGCAGGATATGACCATATAATCAATTTTTGTAAATGTCTCATCTTTATTACCTATCGGCTTTGTTGGTGCACAACGTAGAATGAAAGTGAATAAATTGAGGTGATTTGGGCATGTTTAAAGAATGAATGAAAAAAGAACAACAAAAGTACCGAAGTAAGAAAGAATGGGCGCACGGCCATCTCCACTCAACAATATGCAAGAAATGATGGATCTGCATCGCTTGCATCAGCGAAGATTGCTGAAAAGATTAATTGATTACCTCTGCAAAAACTAAATTTTATAGGTGCATAATTTATTTTCGTCAAATGAGCCAAGCACGCAGTCGAGTAAGCCGATCATTCTGTGCCTAATGCAAAACTTCTGACGTAGAAAGACTTGACATAGAAAAGACTGATGATTCACACTCTAAAACCTCTCAGAAAAACGCGCGTAGGGAGTTTTCACTTACTTACAAAAATGGAGTTCTTTTGTTTTTTTTTTTGTTTTGTTTGATAAACAAAATAATTTTATGAGAAGATCGGTGCTCAAATAGGATGTGAAAATCTTCAATGTTTTATTATGTATGGGAAGGTAGATAGGTAGGTAGGTAGGTACTTATTACCTCGTGATATATTTCACTTTGTGTTCAAACACATATTAAGATAATATTATCGTGGAGGCAAAAGTGAAAATACGTGTAAAATTAATAATATGGAAGGTTCCCATTTAACTTTTTTAATATACGCGTATTATTTATAAAATATCGTGTTTTTTTTCTTTCAGCTATTTATAACGCGTAACGGAAGTTTTTTTTCCTCGTCTGAAAAAATAATAAACGTTAATAAAAATTGGGAGATATACTGAGGTATGTGTTTCTCGAATAATAATTTTATTAGGAAGTCTTTTAAGAGCTGATTTGAGAATTAACAAATAATAATATGTAACATCTAATGACTCTAACAATTCATTACTGATGTTCGATTCTTAAATGGAACAACCACTACGGGCTTTCGACCGTCTTCTACTGTTATTTTTCGAAGGCTGGCTTATAACGATCACTTTACGTTAACAACTTAGTGATTAGGTGGTAGTCATTAGGTGGTAATGTTTAAGTCTCCGAAACTCATCATGAGAATTCTCGACATGTTCAAAATGTCAAAAAATCTCATGTATTACAACAAGTATATATTGAGATATAGAGATAAAAGTTGGAAACTATTGAGAACATGAGAGCAATCAAATTTAAAAACTGCGACTGCTGTCATGTGTTTGGCGCCAGGATATTAATATATCCATTTTTGTTAATGTTTCATCTTTATTGCCTATTGGCTTTGAACGTTCTAATTGTGACCATTTTTCAGGACTAGATCTTAACAAATAATATGTAACAACTAATGACTAACAATAATTCATTACTGATATTCGATTTTTTGACGACGATTTGAGAATTTTGGACGCGAACCTCGTGATATGAGATCACATCTCGAGCATAGAATAAAACGAGGAATCATACAATTCGAATTTCTGGTGCCTATATATGGATACTAATAGAAGGCAATCATTTCAGACTGATTCGCCAGAAAAGGAAAACACTCAGGTCATTATCCAACATAATGAGGAAAATGTTTTTGGCTGGAATAATCCTCAATGCTGTCAATATAGCACTCTTGTTGTTTACCCGATTCATGACTTATCTTTCTGTTAATACTAAACTTCACTTGGGGCTTTAGTGTGGAAGAGGATGTCTCCTGTAGCTGAGGCGAGACTCAAAGTGACGAACATCTCCTCACATGCCGAGATATGCCTGTGAGGTGTGATATGCACCTACCATAATAATTTGGAAAAATTTGGTTTAAATGGAGTCTATTCACTCAACAGCATAAACAATAAGCTAACATATTTCACATGTTAACTTATTTCCTACTACACCGCCATCTCTTGGATTATTTTTAAAGTTACGCAACTATAAGGGAATAGTTTTTATTGCAAACTTATGATCCGTCGAACAATTGTTACATAATGAATAAAATATTAAATTCTAATCCAGTTTTTATTTAATTCATGTAATGAGTCAATATTATTTTTTGTATTCTGTGTAAGGTCGAAGTTTGACGGGCGGGAAAGCTAGTCATGAATATTGACAATAATGTTGCAGCTGCCGAAGATTGGAGTTCAGTTGTCGAGTGGATAGGTGATCGGACTCGTTAAGTATGTAAGTAAGTATACTTCAGTTCAGCTTTAAAGTGACGAACATAATTTGAGAGGGCTTGTTCAGTTGATAGTAAGAAAAGAGTGCACCCCAGGTCATCTGTCGTTTTCCACTTGTAACTACATAGAATGGCAACGTACTCATCTTGACTCCCTCATTAAAGAAAGCTCCCAGACAGATACTTAAAGAGATTATATAAGAGACCTCGCAAGAAGCTGTTTCTACCATTTTAACAAGTACAAAATATGTCACAGTCATCAGCTCAAGCTTGAGAAAAGTTAATATGTTATTTTTGTTTGTTTTACCTTCTGAACTGGTATGATTTCTTCCACCTGATTACAGAATTTGAAGCACACATAGGGTCTCAGAAGAAACCAGGTCAATACTTATACTTACAGCCCAACATGTCTAAAAAGGAGCGCTCGCCAACCTCTAGGACGAAGATCATTTAAGTTGAATTTTGACCACTTTAATTGGCAACGATGTTATGAGCTATATATAGTCTGGGAAAAGATAAAATCATCTTCAAAAATTTTGAACTATGTGATCACAAAAAACAAAGGTTTATAACTGGTAAGGAAGAAAGAAACTTACCTTCTAGATTTTTAAAAAGCATCTACGCTTTGTTAGTTCAAAGAAAGCTTTCCTAGTATAATATTAATATTCAAACCAAAATTTCAGCTATCAAATAAATTATATCTTTCGGCAAAAATGAAAAATTATGGCTTTACATATAAACAACAATTTTGTTTTTAGTGGAGTTTAAAATGAAAATAAATCATAACATTGTTTTAGGAATATTAAGTGTGCGATCACGTGTAGGTATTATTTTTTATCTAAGCATTATGAAAATTTTTGAATATTATTATACTTTAAAGGAATAATATCGAAGGGTGCACGGCAAAAACAAACTGATTGCCTTTTTTCAGTTTCGGAGATTTTAATGCTGTTTTATTCCTCTCGATGAGTGCTTAAGAATGAAAGTTACAAAACTTTTGTCATTTCTTGGTAAATTAATAATGTTTGAGTAGCATTAATATACAGTAAGTATAAAGCATTCAGTTTTATTTTCGCTCTCCTGAAAAATACCAATTTATCAATAAACTTGTTCATAAGTACTATGTACCTTTCAACTGTTTAATAACGTAAGGTAATTTGGAATTTGATTGAGGATAATCACTGTTTTACAAACAAAAATATTCAATTACAAAATACTGATAAGTTTAGTGTTCTTGACATTTTGATATAAAATTTTGAACAGCGTGTTGAAAATGAAAGACCTTTAACGACAGATCGTGATCAAATGTCATACTTAGAATAAGAATGAAAGGACAATTAAAGGACATTGGAGTAGATTTCGTAGGAGAGTTTTGGAAGGACCACGGGTATAGGATAAACGACGATAAGGTAGTGTACACAGCAGCCAAAACTGACTGACATCATATTGTAGAAGATCAAAAATTCGAAGGCAACTAATTATTTTAGGTGTGTTAAAAAATATATGTGTTTCAGTAAGCATGAGGTACCTTAAATTGACCTTTTGTTATTTTAAACAAACCCATGTCATGTTCTTTAAGGCGTAGTCAGAAAGAACAGACACTCATTACCACCAAAAAAAAACAACTTTGCTCCTTCAACTGACGCACCATTTTTCAGAATAATAATATGTACGACTTTCTATTCGATTTACATCTAACCCGGACATACCTTGAGGCATCTCTATGATCAAACCAGGTAAGTAGGTATATTTCTCACTCATATATTATTTTAGATTTTTTTAGCATTCCTTTATTCCTAACATATCTATTATAGTCTAAGCAATCTGACTTTTGAAGATGAATTTGAGTACAACTATAGTAATTGGCTGGTTTCAAATAGATTAATTATTAATAATTTTCGTAGCAACTATCGAATTACAGGCGAATAATGTAAGTATTCAGCAGTATTTTGGTCCATCTTTCGTCAGTAGCTCTAGCGACATGTCCTGCCCATTTCCATTTTAGAGTCATCACCCGGTGGATCACGTCTGTGACTCTAGTTCTATCCCTCACCGTCTCGTTCCTGACTCTATCTCTAAGGGACAGTCCTAGCATGGCTCTTTCCATCGCTCGTTGCGTGACTCTTAGTCTCTCTGCGTTGTGCTTTGTCAGAGTGACAGTTTCAAGACCATATTATTATGTACTTACTGGCAGAACACAAGCTTCATATACCTTCCTCTTCAGGTTGATGGGTGTTTTTTTTTATTTTTTTAATATATACCCTAGTTTCCCAAAGGCAGCCCAACTTAGTCCGATTCTTCGTTTTATTTCTGCCGTCTGATTTTCTTTATCTAATCGGATACAATATCCCAGGTATATTATATTCTTGGACTTGGAGCTGAATAATTGGAGACCGAGAGACACGACACGACGAGAGGTCGACATGGAGGAACATGGAGGAGGCTTTTGTCCAGGAGTGGACGGCGATAAGCTGAAGAAGAAGAATGTAAGTATGAAAAATATTTCGTTTGAGTTTAGTCTATTTCCCGTTATTGACGAAAGTACCAGGATTATTTCATTAAAAAAAATTCCAATGTTCGCGTCTTTATAAAAAATAACATGTAAAAATGCCAAGTTCTACTCTTTTTTTTCACTAGTATAATATACAAGCGGCTGATATTTCGAATATAATTAGGTTATACTCGTACAATAAAAGAATGCGTAGAGTTAGTTAAGTAAAGACCGGCCGGCGCGTGATATGTAATGACCGGTCAACATAACCACGTAATTTGGGGGATGAATTATTGGGGAAGATTGTTATTTCGGACATTTTTATCACCCTACCGACATCACCGATAATATACTCGCTAGTGTTGGCGCCCCTATACCAATAATTTCAAAACCATGCTGATATTATTAACCGTTTGATCATAGGTATTGCATTTTACTACCTCTATGACCAGGTTCTGATTTTATGATCTGTGTTTTTGTGAGTCGTTAGGAATAAAAGTATCTCCGCCTACTAGTGAAACATCTAATAATAATCAATCAATGATTAAAGTAAAAATAAGTATCTCCGTTCACTGATGAAAACTCTCATAATAATAAGCATTAATCATTAGAATAAAAGTAAAAGTAAACAACAAATCGGAAATTGAGCAAAGGATCAGATTTTTTTATATCTATTAAGTAATAATATACTTAATATAAAACATGCTTTGTTCAATTTTATTGTACAAGAAGACATCTCAGACCAAGTTTCATCATCAAGAGAGTTTACGATGGCGACTTTCGAAATGTCGGCTTGCAATCCAGCCAAGGATAGAGATGCTTGGCTAGGCTTTGTGGCTATCACGTGCTCCAATAAGGGAGCGAATGTGGGTCATTATCCGTTACATTTAATGCAACGGCTTTCTAGGAAAGTGGTTCCATCAAGCAGCGGCCATAATACATCGGGGCATGATATATTTTCCGATGTTAAACCAAATGTCGTCGTTTCCTCGAGAGCGATAATAGACACCGTAATGTTATCTGTTTACTTTTCATCTGTAATACAACGCCAGCACCGTTTTTCTAGCAAACCAAAGCACAATTAGTGTTCAAGTTTGCTGATAAGCAAACATACTAGGTAAGAACAACAAAAAATACAATATTTTTATTGAATTGATTCGTTACCCAGTACCCAGACTTTCTTAGTGGGAAGTCCTAGGTTCAATCCCGAGTTACGACCATCTTCCTCATTCACAACAGAAACATAGCTTTATGTCGTGAAGGTGACCCCAAAAAATAATATTCTCATAATTTTCTGGCGCCATTTTAAATACCTAAGTTATGATTATTTCAGATTTTTTTGCTTCAAGGTTCTCAAAGTTTCCATAATGATGACATATCTTGTCACAACATTTATAATTTATGATTATTTTTTTTTTGTATACCTATAGGTAATATCTTTTAAAACTTAAAACTAGCTTTCCCAACAGAAGTTGTCCTGTCATCAAAATGATGGGAAAATATTGAATTCAAATTTTTAAAATGATAAATTAATTACATATTTTTAATCAATTCGATTCCGACCGATGAATCTGTTGTACCTATATTATGATGTTGTCAGGGCACATTCTGACAATCGCACCAACTATCGAGCAAATCACTGTTTGTCAAACGTTCATTAAAATTAAAAAATGAAAACGTTTATCAAAATCACAATGAAAGTTACCTACATTATAAATTTCTTATGCTCCACGCAACTTTCTTAACTTTTTATTTCATAAGACCTCCAATAAACGGAACAAAGAAAAAAAAATGCGTAATTGGTCCAGAAATTCACACTTGATGGTGTAACCAAGAGAAAAGAAGTGGGGAGAGGTATTCACTTTTGTTATTATTTTATTATATATTATTTTTGTATCAATTTCACTGTCTGTATATTAATGTTAAAATAAAAAAAAGAAGTTTTTATTTTTATGCATACAGAATATAAACTATCCATTTAAAATTGTCTACTTTTAGTTTATAAAGAGGTAGTTAGTTCAAAACAGAAATAATTTTAAATATCCCAAATTTATAACCTAGATATCCATTTTATTCGATTTTCAAACCACAAAGCTACTAGAGTGACCCCAATTAAGTAATAAAAAAAAACACTGGCAATACACGATATGCAAACAAACCTACACATGTATTGAATATGCTAAAGTATGTACCTATTATTTTCTCGTTGAACATAAAAAAAAAAAACAATATATTATTACAAATTGTTTGCAGCTAAACCATTCGACCATGAACTCAATGAATCGATAAAAACAACGTTCGTTAGTTCGATTTAACGACGCTTTCCCATCCCTATTTTGACAGGTTATCTCCAGGTTGATATCAGCTGTTCTATGACACAGCCGCCATATTGAATTTCTGCTTTACGATTATTGCTATACAACATGCAAAACTAAATTGGTCGCCGCTCGTAAATTCCCGGCCTTACGCCACTTGCTCACCTAGCTTTAGCGCTAACTGTTCCTCACACATATAATAATACACAACGTGGCATACTCGCTTTTTGACGTTTCCACTTCTTGTTACCCACCCCACTATAATTTCAGTCGTATTGTTTACGGTCACTGAAAAGTTAATCTTTACATTTGATATTTTAAAAATATAATGAGGTAGATATCTATATTATATAAAACTTATATACCAAACCGCCATCTTTAGTTTAAATCGGCATTCAAAGATAACGATGATTCATACTAAGATCATTATTTCTTTATGATTCAGTACCTATGTATATGGGTAGTTTTACATTACAATCTCTATCTAGAATTCTAGAATATCCAGTACTCCAAATGAGGTATCACCGCATATGTACGTAATAATGGGTTTCTGAAATAGCTTATGCCTATTTGAAATATCTCTACTGTAGATTTTTTAGCTAGAGTGGTTGGCTGGACTCCCCTGAGTGCGACTGCGGGGCGGAGAGACAGACAGTGCGACACATTGTAACCGAGTGCAGCCCTCGAGCATAATATGGTGGAGACCCAGAAGACTCTTTCAATTTCAATGACCCAGCGACTGAATATATTATAAGAAACTTTTAACATTGGACAAGCACGCCTGTTGCTTGCGCAGCTCATCCAAACATTTTTATTATTAATTTACCTATTGACTATTATTTTGAATAACTTATGATGTGATGTACTGCATACCATACGATAAATAAAATATATAAATAGCCAGAGTAGGCACTATATAGACGTGGATAACTCCAGAATTGCACAGATAACACCAAATTTAAAGAATGCAACTGCTATCATGTATTTGGCGCCAGGATATGACTATATCCATTTTTGTTAATGTCTCATATTTATTACCTATTGGCTTTGTTGGTGCACAACGTTCTAATTATGTTTAGATTCTTGTGACCTTTTCAGGACTAGATCTTAAAGAAAAAATAACAACTAATGACTCTAAAAATTCATTACTAATGTTTGATTTTTAAATGTTGCTCTCTTGTTCTCAATAATTTCCAACTTTTATCTCTATTATTCATTTTATTATTAAATTTCTACTTGTCGCATACATGAGATTTTTCGACATGTTGAACAATATGTTGAGAATTCTCATGATTAGGAATTTCGGAGACAAACATTACCACCTAATGGCGAACGTTGTTAACGTAAAGTGATCACACTTATGGTCTGTTTTCCTACGGATACGCCGCTACTATAAACAGCGGTGAATATGTCAGTTGAGAACATTGTCATATAATTTTGAAACACGCTGTCTTGTCAGAAGACGGACCGTTCCCTAGGAACCCAGTGCATAAGCCAGCCTTCGAAATAACAGAAGACGGTCGTAAGCCCGTAGTGGTTTGTTCCATTTAAAAATCGAACTAATGTACCTAATGAATTTTTAGAGTCATTAGTTGTTATTTTTTCTTATAGAACTCTTTACCATAGGGCTGAAGCTATTTTTGCTAGGGCACTCAAACTACTGTTTTCTTTTATTTCTAGACTGATTATATTATAAAGCTCTAGCTAGATCAATTCTAACTTAAAAATCTACTAGAATGAAATTTGATGCAGTAAAATGTCGGATGTATTTAGTTTCTCCCGGCTGCACTTTGTTATTATTTATTAAATTCATAATCCGAAAAACTTACACAAATTGCACTATTTTCTACTTTCATTACAATATTGCTTTTCACTTTATTTCACAATCGACACTAGGTATCGTACCCGCGCAGAACCCGGAAGCTCCCATTGATTGTGCATGGGATATTTATATCTACATGAATTACAATATTACTCTATACGAAGAATGTGGGGAAAAACTCTGTTGGATGTGGAAAGGAACGATAATACTAGTAAAGAATCTAGTACATTTATAAAAGTGAGCGCTTATACCACGCGCTACTAATAATCAACCCTATACCGTGCCATAACTATACCGGGGAATACTTTGGCAACCTCGCATTTATCAATGATGCTTGTGGTTTTTCCATATTATAACGGGGTTGGTTTGCAAGCATTCCGTACGAACCCGATTGATTCCTCGGGAAAGTTTGTGTGCGTATTATCACGAGTACATACTAATATGTACGTATCGGTACGAATATTTCCGAAAGTCGATTCGATTCGTTGACAGCTCGGACATGTTATTACTACCGAGTATCCAGGAATAAAGTTGACGTGGAATTTATTCTTGTTTTATTAGTAGCACTTTTGCGTATTCTGCGTGAGATCCTCAAGGATCACTGGGTGATGGGTAAAAAAGGAGCGTCATCAAAACTATCACGCCACGTCTAGGAGTCGAACATACATACATACGTATCGCAGTTTCTTATATGTATAGATATTGATAAGATAAAATGAAAACATATTATGATAAGATGAAGTAGGATTGAGGTAATTAACAAAGTATAAGGCACATGTAACAAAACAGCATTTCAGTACAGACAGCGACATCTATCGAAGTTATCATTTGCGACAGAGTACAATCAACTTTGTAATCAATAGTTCAATAGGTTAGTGATAAAATAGATAACTGAGTTATGCGGTAATGAATTATTACAACATTATCTGAATGATTGTGTTATCTATAAACGGGAACTACTCAATTATTCGCAAATAATACCTAAATAATACTACTTACATCATAATCTCTTTGGAATGCGCCAATCGCAGTGTTTTAGAACAATCTTAGATAAGATAAATTAATATGTAATTCAACAACAAGTATATAAGATAAGATTAAAATAGGCCGGACGTAATAAAATAGCAACATAATCTTCGAAAACATTATTTAGATAACCTTAAAAATCAAATTCATTATCCGATCTTATCTTATCTTACATCATAATTCCCGATTAGATAAAATAAATCGGGAAATAAATGATAAAAATATGAAAGTCAGCATTGAAGATAAGATTCATATTAGAATAGGTCATTCATTCGTTTATTTATTTACTAGCTTTCCCAACAGACGTTGTCTTGTGTTCCTAACAATGAATATTGAATTACCTTTTAATCAATATAATTAAATTATATCCATGCATCTGTTTCAGACAATTTTCCATCGACATTCTGTCAATCGCACCAACTATCAAACAACTGACAGTTCCTGTCAAACTTTATTTTAATTTCAATTATTCAAATTTGTAATAAAAATTATATTGTATAAAGCACTAAGAGGTTCTAATTATGTCTAGATTCTTGTGACCATTTTTCAGGACTAAATTTTAAAGAATGTGTAACAACTAATGACTCTAACAATTCATCACTGATGTTCGATTTTTAAATGGAACAAACAGTCAAGCGTAAGAATATTTTTTTTTATTCTGGGTTAGGTAGACGAATAGGTCAGCTAGTTACAAATAAAGCAATAAAACATACATCATGTCTACTTGATTTTAATAAGATTATTCAGTAATTATAAAATGCCCGATTTATATGTCAATATTTTGTTTGATAAGATAATAATATCAGAATGCTAATGATTTTGTATATAAGGTTAGATAATTTTATGTTTGTTCATTGTGCTTGTTAAGATAATTACCTAATACAGAACTGGCATTAAGATCGGGAGCCAGATAGTACGTAGGTGAGATACTTAAAATAATGATTTGTAAGGAGATTAAATGGCTTACTTATGTGTCAGATTCTTCAGATAACGCAGTGCAGACAATCAGCAGACGTTTTAAGTCGATAGGTCTTCTTCCAGACAAGATTCGCATCTTTTTCTCTGCTTTAATGAAAAAAATTTTTCGGGGAAGTATAAATTACTTGCACATGAACATAGGTTAGAAAGATTCTTCTTCTTTCTTCTTCTTCTTTTTTTTCCGGCAATGCACCCGATCTCGAGTGATTTATATAGGTTAGAAAGATTCTCCCTAGAATAAAAATGACGACACTGAGTTTTCAACGTGTCACATATCAAAACAACTTTCAACACTATATTTTGACCGTCAAACATCAATGATAAGTAGCTTCTTGAAAATTATCATACCACGACTAGTCTTGGATATGACGTATCGCAGTATCGTATAATATAATTATATACATATTGATACGCTATCACATGATAAGCGAATAATCTCCGATTGAGACACATGAATAAAAACGGTATTTCAGTACAGACAGCGACATCTAACGAAGTTATTTTTTGCGACAGTGAGTCTTTCCTGAACTATGGAAAATATCTAGGTTTTTTCTCTAACCCCTTTCACTCAAAAATATCTAGGTTAGTTTCAATTTATATGTTTTGTGATTTGTCGGATATGTTACCAATTATCGCCCTATATAAGCCTGCTTTCCTGCTTTGCCAGTTATTTGGCTATTATTTGAAAAGAAAACGAAATAAAAAAAAGGGGAATAAAAGAAACGAAAAAATTTCACCATGTGTCATATTTTCTAGAAAGAAATCAGCATGGCTTTGTTCAAGGGAAATCAACCACGACTAGTTTTACGGAGTTTGTTAACTATCTGGGAGAATGTGTGGATACCAGAAATTAGGTACACCGACCTCAGTAAAGCGTTCGATAGTGTCGATCAATGAACTGATGGGAAAATTATGTGATTTTGGACTTGCTGGTAGATTTCTAAAATGGTTCGGCTCATATCTCAGTGTCACCAATGGCCCTAAGAGCGAGTGGGGTATATTATAGGAGCACGTCAATGGATATGATGTTGCTGCTTGCCAAATCTTTAAGCTGAAGAGCGAAATCGTATGTTTCGAAAAACTCTCCTGTAAATGAGGAAAAATAGACATATTATACACATATAAGAAAATGAGAACTTATTCTCTATAAGAAGATTGACCTAACGTCGCGTCCGTTCCCAAAACTTTCCCAATGGTTAGACAGGGTAATAGTATACGGATAGTTGAATGTAGTTACGCTGGTGTGGTGACTCGCTGAAGAGGATGCTGCGACCGCAAGCAAACCGCCAAAATTAGCTCCTGAAGAAGCCCGCCATAGAGATGCACGAAATATTGAAGAGTAACATTAACACTCATCGACCACAGCCATACAGCCCGGATAGAATCAACAATATCGACGCCGGCCGTGAAAGCCTTTCAAAATATTTGATAGTTGAATGGTTAGTATAGAATGGGGCACTATAGGTTTTTTGATAAATTACTACATAGATACTTACAAAATAGGCAAAGAAAGACGATTGCATCATAGATCCTAATAACTTTTTTGGTCTAATGTGCTGATCCTTAGAGTGCTATAACTTTAAAGCAAAAGATGGGCGTAAAACCCAAGCTAAAAACTGGAGCTATGAAGACATTATTGAAGTTCCAACGTAGACTTTGAGGTGAATAATGGTGTAAAAACGCAGAGGTTTGGCCGGTTGAAGTATGACACTATCTGGTTTTCTGAAGCTATGTATCCTAGTTGGCACAAAAATTTTAAGGATAGTATTTTAAGAAAGAAAGGTGAATATCTTAGGATTTCATTTTCTATCATCCTACTCACATCGTTCACTGATAGCAAACATCTAAACCGAACAAAAAAAATATTTTATTAATTGTGATTCTCCTCCTTCTGACTCGTTTCTAAGCTACTTTCTTTATTTTTTCTCGTTGTTTTTTTTTTTAAGATTGCGGTGATTACAGTCTAGCAAGTCTAGCGTTTATATTAAATGACATGAAAGGTCAAATTAATCTACAAGCTTCGGAGTATTTCTATACCATACGACTTCACGTCCAACTTCTTTTGCAGCCGTATCCTGTTTTTAGCCGATCACTGTTTTTTTTTTTCATTTTTTTTTTAACTTATGAAGATACAATTTCATCGGAAGAATAATCTGACATTAAGACGTCAATGCAGGAGAAAACGGTTAACAATTTATTGTTTGTTTGAATATACATAGATCAACATTATTTTTTGATAGTGTTATTTAAAAATTTATTATCTCTATATTAATTCTTAAATATCTACTTGTTGCATACATGAGATTTTTCGACATGCTAAAATAATTCGTAGTAGCACAAACTGAAGACTCCTTATTTATTTTTACATAAGTGAAAATGAACTACTACCAAGCACCCTCGGCCGAAACTATCAACAATGTTGAACACGTTGAGAATTCTCATGATTAGGAGTTTCGGAGACTTAAATATTACCACCTAATGGCGAACGTTGTTAACGTTAAGTGATCACACTAAGCCAGCCTTCGAAATAACAGTAGAAGACGGTCGTAAGCCCGTAGTGGTTTGTTTCATTTCAAAATCGAACATTAGTAATGAATTGTTAAGAGTCATTAGTAGTTGTTACATATTCTTTAATTTATTAACTACTTCTTAAGACGCCCTCAAACAAGTCCACATCTACGACTAAAATCCATGTAAATGTCTGTCCCAAACCTTTTTTGATGACGGAATTCATGTGATCGTCCGTCATGTGGTTTTTAGTGTCATTTTAGTAGAAAAAAGACAATAATTAGGTATGTATTATTCATATAACATTCATTGAATACAGATTTCTGCATCTTTTCTATTCATCTGAATACTCTTCTTCTTCCTCTTTCTATATATCCTGTGGATCTGTTTATAACATCGTTTCAGCAACTTGGAAGGTCGACTGCCAACGTCTCTTCATCCCTTTAATGGTATTCTTGGGGGTCTTCTTCCAAGGGGTTACCATGAATAACAACCTGCGGAGTTGTGTCGACCGAGATTTTGATCACATGTTCATTACAGCGTCTCACCTTCATTGCCTTACCCACTTGGAGATGTCTCGTCTGTGAACGATTAATCCTTAGGTAGGGTAGGGCGGGGCTAGTTGAGCATAGGGGCAAGTTGGGCAATCGAAATATCTCGAAAACTATTCACCGCACACGAAAGCATCAAATAGCGAAAAGAAGGGTTTGCGGGAGGGTAATACATCGCGCGACCGCTGGTGACCACTTATCAATCAAGAGAAGTGCAAGCGACAATTGTTTGTTTTTTGACAAAAAAGTAAAATAATCGCTAACCGAAATAATTCATCTGTATTAGTCAAATGTTATCCGTTTCCAATTAGGTAAGTGTTAAATTTACATAAATTTATTGTACTTTTGATATGTATAGAGGTCCTGGTTATAATTCGAACCGTTTTTACATACCCTCATCTTTTTTTTTAAATTTCGGATTGGGGTTAGTTGAGCAATAGTTGCTCGAAAAGTAAAATATGTTTTTTATTATTGGTTTTAGGATGCGGACTTATAAAAGAAAGACTACAAGATGTTCATACTCTATTCACGATTTGAATGATGCTGTTAAGGCTGTCAACGATGAGGGAAAAAGTGTGACTGCCAAAAAATTCGGTATCAAACGGTTATCGATTTTATATTCAAACAAAATTGTTTTTAGTTTTGTTGTTTTGTCACTAAAAGACTATAAATAAAAAGTTGATTGTCACACATAAATTTTATTTCATGTCTAGTTAACATTAAATCCATGATTTGGTTAGACTTTCTAAGTGCTCAATTTGCCCCATACCCTTGCTCAACTTACCTCACCTATGGGGTACGTTGAGCATACATGAGTTTCTGCATTTAAACAGTTGTAGCTCTTAAACTCGACATGTTAGAAATAAATTACTGTGGACACTTTTGCAAAGGGATAAACTAGCAATCCATCAGTATGCATAACAAGCAATTAAAAAGATTCGTTGAGGAGCTATAACCGCTTAAGTAAAAAAATTGCTCAACTAGCCCCGCCCTACCCTACTTAGTTGTATAAAAAATTCACATCCGACCGTATCGGGAAAAGTGGAATTGCTCTTACATGAACAGCGACAAAATCAACTAACCAACACGGTTTGTATGTAGGTAGTACCACCTACAGGGCTGCTAAACTAAAAGACTATGTAAGCGTTCTTTGATAGTCCAACAACCCTGTATAGGGACTTAGCACACCGCAGAAAGGAACAACGTCTTCTGTGTCTGCATGTATAACATGCATACATACACTTCTGCGGTTATACAACATTCCATTTTGTACTAAATCATGAAATGTTATATCAAAGAGCATATCGTGTGAAAATTTTAAATTTAGAATAGCATACGATGTGAAATTGAAAAACGAATTCCGTTGTTGATTGGCTTAGGACCATGAGCAACGACGAAATGCTAAGTAGTGTTGGAAAAGAATTGCATAAAAATGAGATAAATAAACTTGGAAAGACCAAATTAATATTCAGCACCTAGATGATCTTCGACGAAAATGCCAACAACAGATTGGTTCAAAAAGTTGGTTGTAGGAAGGTACATGTTAAGATATATTTAGTACTGAAAAATGACACAAAAATCCATGCATCGATATTTAAAACGTTATAGGTATTCAGCGTAGACTATTGGCTATTAATATTCATAATCCATATTACCAGAAATTATGAATTTGCTAGTTTCAAGTACCGTATAAGCCATTAAATACAATTTTTCTTTTTTTAAATATCTTATTGTGATAAAAAAATTTACCTATTATAAAATAAGTACTTTAAGCATTCCGATTGTAAAATTTAACTTTATTTTTTGAAATGCTCAAGTGTGTGAGTGCTCAAAAGGAAATGACATGTCATGGAGCAGTTTGACGTTTCTTAATATCACAAAGGTTTCGTGTTGCACAAATATTAAAAAAATAAATACCTAGTATAATAATAATAATAATAAGATAAAAAAATAATAAAATCACAACGTTGACAGTTTATTCGGTGGAAACTGAAGCTTTAGTTAATATTGAAAATTTTCGAATATAATTTTTAAGTGATTTTCTATAAAATTATAATAGAAAACCTAATATTTTTTTATTATATTATATTATTTCAGCATTCGAGATAAAGAAATAATATCTAAGCGGTCATTCACCATTTGAAATGATTATTTTATTATATTTTATAATAAAACTAAAATACGCTGTTATCTAAAATAAATATACAAACAAGGTATACTTTACATGGCGCATATTATAATAAAAATGATATCATCATCGCCATCTATTGAATTCTCATGATTATAGTTTCGAATACTTAAACATTACCACCTAATTGCGAACGTTGTAAACGTAAAGTGATCACACTAAGCCAGCCATACACTACTGTAATGTTATGTATTTGACACTCACACACACTTCCAAAGACTTCTTATAAAGATCATCAACTGCATGGAAACAAATAAATGTGAAATGAAAAGCGCCTCATAATGGGCGCAGAAAGCTTTTTAAAGGCGGTATATTCAAATGGAAGGTGGAGCTGGAAGTGGCGGGATATAAATTGAGAATAGATTAATATTGTTTCTCTTTAATAATAATAGAAAAAAAACTTTTAACATATCAACATTTCAAATTTGACCAATCCATGTCATTGTTTTTGGAAGAAAATTTTGAAATAGCGCTCGCTCAGTATTTGACAATGGAACCTCAGTTAAATAAATTATGGTCCAATTTCGAACACTGGTCGACCTAGTAATAGTAATTTAGTAATAATATGGTGTAATTTACAAATTATGTAGGTACTGAATGTTGAATCAATATCTGATATAAGTACCTATAGGTAGGTACTCAATGAAACGTTGTTCGTGTTCTAACAAAGAGGTTTGTATCTGCGCTATTTGATGGATTGAGTAATCTCTGGATGGTTTGTGGTCTCGCTGACGGTTGAATATCAAACGGAACCACTAGAGCTAGCTAGCTAGATACACGGAATTCTGCTCTAAACCCTATTATAAAATTGCTGTCATTATATTTGAATCTCTATTATTGACCCCAACTGACTAAACTGTGCAGATGGAAAAATTTCTAAGTATGCGGTCGCAGATTCAATAATTTATAGGGGGACTGAGATTTTCCGGGTAATATAATAATATTATTATTATATCAAATACAAAATCAATTAATATCTATAATAGAAAAGAAAGTCGGGTAAGTGCGAACACTTATAACTCGAGATCGGCTAAACAGATTTTTATGATGCTTGGTTTATTAGACTCTTCTCCGCTCCGGATAACATAATACTTATTGAAAATTCGAAAAATGGATAGCAAATAATATAAAATATAATATTTAATTTAGTATGGAACGGATTTACTGACAACAACGCAATTTTTATTTACTTGAGTTTCAAAAAAATTTCAAGCTTTCAGAAATAATTTTTTAACATTCAAACATTTAACCGTATTTTGTATAAATGACAAATTTGTAATCAATATTCATAGTAAGGACTACAGAAGCCCTAGTTATTATATAAAAATGTGTTAGAAAAAACATCCGATGGAAATTATTGCCTCAGGCAATTGTTTTTCATGTCCAATCTGAGACGGAATACCATTCTGGGGTAAAAATTCGCGACAATCGAACTTGTGATAAAAGACTGTTGTCTCAAACAACACTAGGCTATTAATAGTCGTAAATTAATAGTAATCGCTATGCTCTTCTTCATGGGGTTTTGCACGAAATGGACGGTACCGCTAGCCTGAAAAAAAATATATAAAAAGTCAAAAAAAATACATAAAAACAATTCAACGAAGTACCTATAATAAAAAAGGATAGGTACATTAAAAATCAAGAATAAACACAAAATATAAAGAAGTTGTGGTATAAGCAGAAAATAAATAAGTACCTAAATCAATGCAAATTTCAAGAACAAAATATATAATGTTAAGTGTTAAGTAGGTAGGTACATATATTTTTTCTTCTGGTGGAAATTGGATAACTTGAACACAATCTCAAAAGTAAATCACGTAAATTGATCAAATTATAAACGTAAAAGGAACCGACCTCGGTAGCCCAATGGTAGAGACGTGGACTTCAGATCAGGAGGTCCTGGGTTCCATTTCCGCTCAGGTCAAAGTTTTTCAAGGCGTTTTTTGGAGTTTCATCTCGGGATGGGACCGGTTGACTGAAAGAAATTGCCTCTCAGGCATTACGGCAAGTGTAAAATATAATAAAATAAAAAGACCGATATTAAAATAAAACATACAATAATATGCTTGTATAAAGTTAGGTATCTATTATTATCACTGCTAAAAAGATAAAAATCATGAACCAGGATCAAAATGTAATCTACATAATATTTTAGTCCGTTTATTTATATTTTTGAATCATCATCAATCGTAGAAAACAGACCTTAAGGTCAGATATTAATATGCGAAAAGCCGCGCAAAATTCCAGAGAGCGTTCTTAAATATATTTAACTACATAAGCTTTGATATATTTAAAGCTATTTAAAAAACTCTTATTTTTTTAGGATCTTCATACTACGTTTTCAAAAAAGACAGATGCCATCTTTTGGAAACAAAATTACTCATGTAAACGTTGAATGGAATCTTGGTATTACGGTATGAAAATGTAATAAAATAATTGGAGATTGATTTGTTATACATATAAATGTTATTCAAATCTTATTATTCTCAATAAACAAAGATTTAATGAAAAAATTTGCAAAATAATCCTCCATTTTGAAATCTGACACATTTTAGCAAATTTATGGCCACAGTTTTTTTTCAAACTGTCGTAGACAATGTAATAGATAAGTAATTATGTAGGTACCTGAGAAAATTATATTCTAATGTAGATAAGTATTAAATAATTTAGCAACAATTGTTGAATCATTTTATATTCCTGAAATATAAATAATGTTTAAATCTTAAAATCATTGTTGAAAAAGATAAATCTTAAAATCATCGTTGAAATTGGTATGAACATTCCATAGACAAACTGGCCGGTAACAGTGATAAATTAGATCATAAGGTACAGTGAACTTGACAGAATTGTTGAGAGAAAGAAATAAAATTGTTGACAATAATTGAGAATCTTTAAATTAATGTCTTCGGGATTTTAATCAGTTTAATAAAACATTTGTTTTATCCACATAATATTTGTATTCCAATTAATCACACTCAACAACGGTATTATATTGTATCTAAATTAGTATGTAAATAAACTCAAAACCACTTTAGCATAATTACCTTCAATTCGTTAAAAAAAATATTCATAGGGTGTCGTATACTTAATCATCGTGTTAAAAGAAGTATTCTTCAAAGACAGCGGCCAGTAAGAGGTTTGATTGGAAGCCTTTCTTGACGACCTTCCAAGGTTTGTAACAAATCATTCATCCTAGAAAAAATACAACATTATTATGATACGACATATAATATCATTCCATCTTCCACATAATTTACATTATGTAATATCATGTAGGTACATTAATTAAAGTTATAGTAGGTATATAATACATCTATAAGTAGCCAAAATCAACACTCTTTTTATAACAGAGATTTTTTTGAAGTATTTAAATGAATAAGATCACAATGAAATCAATAAGAAAATCAATCAGAAAACAGACGTTAAGGTCAGATATTAATATGCGAAAAGCCGCGCAAAATTCCGTAGAGCGTTCTTAAATACTCTTTGATATATTAACTTTAATATATTTAGCGCTATTTAAAAAACTTTATTTTTTTAAGATCTTCATACAAATTTTTCAAAAAAGACAGTAAGCCATCTTTTGGAAACAAAATTACTCATGTAAACGTAGAATGGAATCTTGGTATTACTGTATGAAAATGTAATAAAATAATTGGAGATTGATTTGTTATACATATAAATGTTATTCAAATCTTATTATTCTCAATAAATAAAGATTTAATGAAAGATTTTGGAAAAATATTTCCTCCATTTTGAATATTGACACATTTTAAAAAATTTATGGCCACAGTTTTTTTTCAAACTGTCGTAGCCAGATAGATGAGTAATTATGTGGGTACCAGATAAAATCATATTAAATATTAAAGAAAATGTATTAAATATTAAAGAAAATATAATAAAGCTAAGGTAATAAAATATATTAATGAAGATTTAATTTGAAATTTGTATGAACATCCATAATAGCAAGAATTGGATGGTAAAACAGTTTGCGTAGTGTGTACTTACCCACATCTAAATCTCAAAATATTACCAGAATATGAATTCACGAAACTGTATCGAGCTCAAAATTCTTATGTAGATAAATGCAAACTTATATTCTCTTACCTTTTACTTATTTTATTTAATGTTACATTCATCACAAAACAAGGTGGGTAATATTTTTGGCAGCGTTTCTTGACATATCCAAAATCCTTGCAAGGTTCTGACCTAGAAAAAAACATAATTCATTTAATATATGAAAGCAAAATAAAGTGATTACATGGTTGCAAATATATAAGACAAGATTAGAAAATTTTGCATTTTTCAGGGATTTGTTTTAAAAATACACATTGTGAGAATTTGATTAGAATCAATATTAAGGATTTAGAAAGTATATCAAACTTTTAAGAACTTCATATTATATTAAAGTGTAGTATTTATACCTTTTAAAGATCTTCATAAAATCCATTTAGACTGCATAATGAACCATATTTGATATATGCTCTGCATAAAACCTTCATTTGGAATCTTTCATTATTTGTTTAAAAGTGTAGCTTTTATACCTTTTTAAGATCTTCATTAAATCCATTTAGACTGCATAATGTATCAGGTATTATTATTTCAGATAGACTGCAACTCCATGCCTAGAAAACAATATTACAAAACATCAAAATCTGTCAAAGTTTAGTTACAGGAGAGACAGCAATTTCAAAGTATCATATTTTATATACCCATATTTTTACAATTCACAACTAAAAACTTCATGATAGGTAAAAATCTTAATAATTAAATATAGCTTAGGTACCTACTTACAAAAATATTTCAATATATTAAAAAACTTACAAAATTTTTGAAAATAGAATTCCTGTTGTTTTTGTTTGGCTGTCAGAATAACAATAATTGACAGTAGGTTACCATAGACGAACTTTTTAATATGTAATTTTTTGTCTTAGCTTCATAATATGAAAACAAAATAAGAATGATTTTTTTAATAATTCTTCTTCACATTTAAAGTGGTTTTTTGTGTGTTAAATTTTTTTTTAATAAGTCGAAATATTTTAAGAGACCATTATATAAGTAAATCAAAAATATACATCATAAAATAATTTAATAGTACCTAACTGTGTTGAATTATATTATTATCTTTGGTTATCCATGGATGGTTGATACTTCACTATACCAATACGTCATATTTTGTTGTCAAACAAAAGGTTCGGATCGATATCGTCGATTATGAAAAATATAATTACCTTATTTTCAATTGAGTTTAATGAAAATAAAACTGGTAAGTCATCAATTGATTAAAATATCTGTAAGCCTATGCCGTAACTTAAAACATTTATGAGTTGCTAAAACAATTGCAGAATAGTAAAGTTATGTTATAAGGCGGGAATTAGTGTCTTACCGAAATCACAAAATTAATTTATTTTGTTGATATTTTTTTCAGGTTCCTGAGGCAAACGTGTTTTCAACGAGACTAATTGCTTTCATCCCACCTTTTTGACATAGCAGTACATACTTCTAAGGATCAAATTGATTGATAAAAGTGCATTTCTAACAAAGAAACTCATTGGTTTAATTTTTGCAAGACAATATGGTAAGCTACCTATGTAAGAATTTCATTAATTATGTTTCTTGGATTTCTTTATGTGTATTTTAAATCAGAAACTTTATATTGCAGATCCATGTTAGAGAACTCATTCAAATTTCCCATTTAGTTGAGAAGGGAAACAATTATATTGAAAAAATATTCAATGGCTGCTTATGGGATGTAAAGAAGATTGACCATAATCAATAACAGTGTCTTGCGGATGCCAGCGATTTTATCAATTTTACCACATATCACTATAAATAAGTTCTCAACCCGTTAGAAGCATATCAGCTTCATATAGAGCCTAAATGTATCTTAAACCATATTATTAACCACTATTACCGCAAAGGATTACTCTGTAATGGTGAGCAATGCTTAATTTTGACAGAAAATAAATAAATAAATATAAAAACGATAATGCTTCTGGCTCGACACAACACAAGCTGACACAATAGTGTGTTTCTAGCACATAGATTTTCATATATTCTTCGTAGTAAAAAGTGAAGCCGATTTGGCCGGCAATTTTGACAGTACATTTATAAAGAAACTTAAAAATGATCTAATTTCACTTATTTCAACGTAAAAATATGTTTTATTGTAAAAAACACGAGAAAACTACTGAATAAATATACGCTGTACCACATTCTTTTGGGAACCAAACTGTCAAAAGTTGCAATATTTAGGCTTCACTTTTGAACGCGAGTCGGGATTCTAGGTTATTGTATGGATTTCTGTGTTCTAGCATCAGATTTAAACTTTAAATTTTTTATTTCGGTTATGGAATAAAAATGATATAATACTTTTGGGTTAAGAAGTGAATAACTAATAGTTTTTTTTATAACGGTGGGTCGGAATATCTTTTCTGGTTTCCATTTGTTTAAGAGAATATTTTTTTACTCTGCTAGATCTAACAAAAAACTTTGAGATTATACATATTATGTTTCAATTGTTGATTTTATGTTTTATGAATTAAATAATGATTGGACAAAAAATAAACAAAAATTCTTTCATTCATTTATTCATACCCATAAATAATACTACTATTTAAATGGTTCTACGTTGAACAACTTGACATTTTTCAGAAGGCAATAACTTACATTTGAATTTGTTTCCTATGTACATTTTGGTTCAATTTTTTTATATTTTTAATAGATAATGGCATTTATCAATAAGGATAAGAAGAAATACCTAGATTTGGTATTGATATACCTGCATTGATCCATTGAAAATTTCCTTATATGTAACTTCATATATTTTTTTAAATTATATTGTATTGGTGTAGTTTTGTTTTGATTCCAATGCCTTTCTCAAAATGACACTAAATAGTTTTGCCTAATTGCCACATAATTTTTCACCTATAAATAACATAATAATAATACAACGTCTATTGACGTCAAGTGAGTATCTCAGTAGGTTTCGAATCCTACTATGGGCTAAGTTGAACCACCAAAATAGAGAGTATTGTTAAACTATGAAGGTGAGTTTATTTGCATAATCAAGTTGATTTTTATCCGCTCTGTAATAATCTACTAGATGTTGTTACTTGCAACTTGACGTTATAACACACCAACCATTGATGTCAAGTTAGATGCAGAACTCTTCAACAATTTGCGGCGATTATTTTGAGTTTGATATATCCAGATATGGAAATGAAATAAGTACCTGTAGTCAATATTTCATATACAGGATATTTTATTATTTCAATTATGCACCTACTTGAATAGTTTTTTTTAAATATAAGGAATCTATAGATATAGCTGGAGAGAAAGAGTGGTAAACATTGCTGCCAACTATTCCTAGGATTATGACCAGAGAAAAGACGTTGCGTTACAGTTTTTACTTTTGTCGTTGCAAAGCATAAGGGCAGCATTGTTATTATTATGTTTATGGCATCCCATCCCTAGAGGGACGATTTGTGCCAGACGCAGCATTGTATTATGAGCTTATAGTTCACTACAAGTATTTCAAGCATTCTATTAAATGTCAATTGTGGGGTAGGTGTAGACTGTAGAGAATATATCACCACACTACGAATTTGACTCACATGTCTCTCACAGTTATTCTATTTTTCATAGATACAAGCCGGTTTTATGAGTAACTCACCAATTAAAATTGTGATTCATGACAAACGTTACGTAGATTATCTCTATATAATAATTTAGAAATGTTTTTTTATTTGCCTTTGACAATACTTTAACCGTATATGTGAACATCACGCTCAAAATACAAATGCTAAGATAGATATTAATATGCCCAGAGCAGTATAAAATGCTGGAGAAGGTTCTTAAATACAATTTGCTGCATTAACTTTAATATATTTAGAGCTATTTAAAAAAACTGTACTTTTTAGGATCTTCATACAAATTTCTCAAAAAGACTTTTGGAAACAAAATTACTCATGTAAACGTTGAATGGGATCTTGGTATTACGGTATGAAAATGTAATAAAATAATTGTAGATTGATTTGTTATACATATAAATGTTATTAAAAGCTTATTATTCTCAATAAATAAAGATTTAATGAAAAAAATTGCAGTTTGACAGATACAAATCACCCTCTATGGGTGGGTTGCCCAATTAATATCAAAGCAGGCAATGTATGTAGCTAAGATTCAAACCACAGAGCTATCTCTCTCTGTATGAAAACTTGCAAATTATGTCGGTAGGTTCGTATAATATTTTTTTTATTATTATAGACCTCCAAAAAAATAAAATATTATACGAACCTACCGACATAATCAGTATATTTATATTATCTGTGGACATAATTTGCAAGTTTTCATAGAGAGAGCTCTGTGGTTTGAATAGGTTCGTATAATATTATGAGGTCGGTAAAACAAAAATTGTAAAAGTGTCATTCTTCTTTTTCTGTGCTTATGTCAGTTAAAGTGGTATGTTAAGCAATGGGATGCTAGACTAGAATCTGTTTAATTACCTACCGATCAAGCCTGACAATCGGAATCAAAAACGTAAAGCAAGACGGGTATAAGCTAGTGTATTAATATTTGTTAAATTATTGACATTTTACATCATTAGTGCATACCTAAGATTTCAACAAAATGTGTTGTGACGAACCACACTCATTTCATCAACTATATTTAAATTTCCAATATTGTATTTTGCATCATTCTAAATTTTGTGTCACCCATATTTATAAATTCGATCTACACTGTGTGCTGCTGGAATCATGCTCCTTCTAGCGCACGCGTCTCTCGCCTCTACGGCAAGAAGACTGCGCTAACGCACACACTCATACCGTGTGTATACTATATTCACGCATACATGCATAAAAGTTAAGACTCCAAAAATGCTTACAACCGCGGAGAGAGCATGCTAAAAATGTAATCCAAATTTATAAATGTGCCTTTTATTGTTTGTTTAATTGAAGTAAATTATCAGAAAAAGTGGTGTGTGCATGGCCCGCCCGCAGTAATACGACAAATCTACGTATTATTAGATGTGTACCACGGTAGCGGCGCGCCCGCACTCCCATATAGGTAGATCCTATGTGGACACGAAGCACTGGGCAGTGGGCGCTGCTCCATACATACACCACGTAAAATGATTTTGCGGGAATATCCCTTTAATTATAGTTCCTTTTTATTTATAATCATGTTTATTACTTATTTTTCTGTATAAATTTATATAACAATACATTGTAACTTAGGAAATAGTTTTAATAATTGATCATATGTACCAAATTTGTAGTGAAAAATAAATTGCATTTGGGGACTAAATGGGGGCCTGTGATTGGCTAATTAAACAACACATGTCATTGGTCAAAGATTAGTATAAATAAAGGTGGCAGATGCTGGGGAGTTCAGTACTACGGTAACCATCTAGACTCTGAAGACTAGCAACACTCCTGGGACTGAACTTCTTAGAACTTCTGCCTTTCTGGACAAGCATCGCTGTTTCATTTCTCTCTCCTCTCTCACTCACCACTCCTGGAGACCTGAGACGCCACTGGACCTGCTTTGAGATCCATCCACCACTGGTCGTAGTCCTGTCGACTACATTTTGGTCCTTCATTGCCGGACGGAGTCAGCAACAGCAGGATGCCGGGGCCACTGCGGTCTGGAAAAATAGTGAGAGAGACTGAAACCGATGATGCTGGTCCTTTTCAGGACCCCGAATGTGCAGACAGCCCTTTTCAGGGCTCGGAAGATAGCTACGTTCCACCAAACCCATGTCAAGGACAGTGGGCGAGTGACGCTGGTCAGGAAAGTCGAGGTGGTACTCCACGCGTTCTCGAATCGACCCCCGGGGAGTCCGCGGGCGAAATGTTGTCACGATGCGAGTTCGAGAAGACAAGGCGTGCGGACCTGGATTCGGTTCTTTCATACATCAATACTGCTTTCGAGAGGTTGATGGAGAGCCAGGCCCAACTAAGTCAAATGGTACTGGAGGGCAACCGAATGCCAGCGAATGTCAGTGCTGCTCCGATTGTACGGGATCAGAGTTCCGAGTTCCGCGAATCAGTTCAAAGTGAAACGGTTACTTCACCAACTCGTGTAGTGAATTCGGGAACGAGAAATGAAAATGTGCAGTGTTTTACACCAGAAAAATCTGGAGAGTCCTGCTCCAGAAGAGACAGTTTCATTAAATCAGACGACGGTGTGATCAAGCTAAGCGCTCTCATGGCGCGACAATCTACTTCGCGAGACTTACCATACTTTGATGGTAATCCACTTGAATGGCCGTCCTTCAAAGCCCAGTATGAAGTTTCGAGCCAAACATGCGATCTATCTGACGCCGAAAATCTCATGAGATTGCAGAAAGCGCTTAAAGGAAGAGCCAAAGAAGCTGTGAGCGGCTTATTGTTGTATCCGAGTGGAGTATCCGAAGCAATGGAAACTCTAGAAGATCAGTTCGGTAGACCGGAAGTGATTATAGTAGGTATGTTGGACAAAGTGAAGCGTCTTCCGCGATTATCCGATTCACCGAGTAACGAAGAACTAAATCGATTCAGTGTGACGATTAAAAATTTTGTGTCGGTAGCGGGACAGATAAAAAATGACTATCTCAATATACCCGGATTGCTATCCGAGTTAGTGAATAAACTACCAACACACATGAAGAGTTGGTGGATGGCTTCACAGCAAGGTACAAATAATCGTCGTACCCGAAATGTCGCCGACTTTTCTAAGTTTTTAAAAGAAGTTTGCGATTTACATTTGTCGTGTGCAGCAGAAAGGGCGGGGAACTTTAAAAGTGGTAATTTTAACAAACAAGTATACACGCATAGTGTGCAAAGTGAAAATAGACAAGTAGTGAAATGTGAACTATGTGAAAGGCCCCATAAACTGTTTAAGTGTAATGATTTTATAAAAATGACAATTAATGATCGCTGGGCGACTGTGAGAAAGTACAATTTGTGTTTTAAGTGCGTGGACCATAAATATTCTTTGAAACACAAATGTAGTGTCAAGTGCGGTGTGTCAGAGTGCAACGGCGCGCATCATACTACTCTACATAAAGACAGAAGTCCTCCTCAAGACAATTTGTGCGTTGCCAATACATACTCTTATGGGTCAGTGTCGTTAAAAATTGTACCCGTTGAAATTCGCGGACCGATAAAAACAGTCTCCTCCTTCGCATTGCTTGATGAGGGTAGCAGCGTAACTCTTGTAGACAACTCAATAGTGCATACGGTGGGGGCAGTGGGTGAAATACATCCTCTGAGGATACACGGGGCCAAGGGCATGTGTGCAGACGAAAGCCAATCTAAAGTTGTCAACATCACTCTCAATAACAAGTTTGACATAAGGGCCCACACCGTCAGCAAATTACAACTGCCTGCGCAACGCTATAATAGCGGAAAAACTGTAAAAATGGTTGTCCCGAAGATCCTCATAGGTCAGGACAATGCATCTCTCATAGTTACACGAGAGATAGGTGTGGATACCGGAAAGAAAATCGTATCGCGAACCTTGCTAGGCTGGTGCTCGCATGGTTATACCCATAACGACGACAGAGAGAATGTTGCTACAGTGGGAATAGTAACGCACATCCAGATGGAGGCAGACGAAAAATTGAGTCAACTTATTAAACAACATTACGCCATAGATTCACTTGGTGTAACAGGGCCCGCGCGTGTAAACAAAAACGATGCCCGAGCCGAAAATATAATGTGCACTACAACAAAACAATTAAATAATGGCCACTGGGAAACTGGACTCATCTGGAAGAACGAGTCAATTGGCTTACCAGAAAACAAAAAGTGTGCGATCAACAGATTGTTGAATCTCGAGAAAAAGTTTGAAAAAGAACCGCAATTAGCAGTAGCATATTCAAAAAAAATAAATGAATATATTGAGAAAGGCTACGCAAGAGAAGTCCGAGATGACGAAATAATGCTACCACACCCTCGACGATGGTATCTACCTCATTTTGCAGTGGTCAACCCAAAGAAACCAGGAAAACTAAGAATTGTTTTTGACGCAGCGAGCAAATGTAGAAGTATGTCCTTAAACGACGCTCTACTACCCGGACCTGACCTACTTGCCTCATTGGTGGGTTGCTTGATGAGGTTCAGGGAAGGTCCCATCGCGGTAGCCGCGGATGTCAAGGAAATGTTTCTGCGGGTGAAAATACTGCAAGAAGACCAGCAGGCTCAACTCTTTCTCTGGCGGCAAAATAAAGAAGACGATATAAAAACATATGTCATGACGTCGATGATATTTGGAGCTACTTGTTCTCCCAGTAGCGCGCAATATGTAAGAAACAAAATTGCTCAATCAGCACGCGAAATATATCCCGAGGCGGCGAACAGCATCGAAAACAACTTTTATATGGACGATTACCTGCAAGCATTTGATGGTGTAAAAGAAGCAAAGACTATCGTGACAAGTGTTGACAGTGTGTTAAAAAGTGGCAAATTTGAGCTCACAAATTGGGCTTCAAATCACTCAGCGGTATTAGAACATTTTCCAGAGAGTGCTAAAGTGAAATCCTGTGTAAACATTATGAGTGAAAGTGACAATAGCGAACGAATTCTTGGTATAAAGTGGGACACGAAATCCGATAAGTTTATTTTGAAATTTGACATTGAAACTAAATTCAATGACGAAATACCTACAAAGCGTCAGCTGTTGAGTACCGTCATGCAGTTATACGACCCCTGTGGGTTTCTCACTTGTATCACGGTCAAGGCCAAAATTCTGTTACAAGAGGTGTTTCGAAGCGGTCTTCAGTGGGACCAGAGAATCAGTGAATCTCAACATGAGAAGTGGAAAAAATATTTTGAACTTATCAGAGACTCCGTGTGTTCAGTGCCTAGATGTGTTATCACTAATAAACAATTACCAGTGGTTCTACATATATTTTGTGATGCTTCCGAAAGTGCTTGTTGCACAGTGGCGTATATGGTTGAGGTGGCAAACTGTGAGCATCGAGTTAGTTTCATAGCCAGTAAAGGAAAAGTGGCACCTCTTAAGCCACTTTCTATTCCTCGGTTAGAGCTGCAAGCAGCCTTGATGGGAGCCAGACTGGCGGCAACTATAAAAAATCAAAGTAGCTGCATAATAGAAAAAGTTATATACTGGACTGATTCTACCACAGTTTTGCAATGGATACGCTCAGATCCAAGGAGCTATACAAGTTTTGTGGCAAATAGACTTGGTGAAATCGATGAGCTAACAGAAGCTTCTCAGTGGCGATGGGTACCATCGAAATTAAATCCTGCTGATATGGGAACTAGAGACACAGAGCCACCAGACGTGACTGAAAAAGGGCAATGGTTCCATGGTCCTACTTTCTTATCTCAAAGTGAAGCAAGTTGGCCACAGCAACCCACAAAGTTTGAGAATCACAGTGATGCACTTAACGAGATGAAGGGTCACGTGCTTACAATCTGCAAAGTTGAAAAATCATACGGACTCCCAGATATTAATAGATTCTCCAAAATAAATAGATTGATAAGAACAACTGCGTGGGTTCTAAGATTTATCCAGAGATGTCAAAAAAGAGGTACTAGGGGAGAAACACTTACCGCTAATGAAATAAAAAACGCCGAACTACAATGGGTTAAACAATCCCAACATGAATCATTTCTACAAGAAATTGAAAGTTTGAAAAACGGTGAAACTGTTTCTAATAATAGTCGCATATACTCACTCAACCCCATATACATAGATAGTGTACTCAGAATGAGGTCACGTCTTTTTACAAAACAATCATTCGATGCCAATACAAGGTCACCCGTTATTATTGACGGGAAGCATAAGTTCGCTAAACTACTTATTTTGCGGGCACATGAAGAATGTTTACATGGAGGAACAGAACGAACAACATTTGAGATACGAAAAAAGTACTGGATGTTACATCTGAGATCCAGTGTTCGAGAAGTGGTACACAAGTGTGTTCAGTGTAAAGTTGCAAGAAAGATCTCCTCTCCACCCTTGATGGGAGAAATTCCAGAAGCCAGAGTACAATGCTACAATCGACCGTTCAGCCAATGTGGAATTGATATGTTTGGACCAATGCTAGTTGCTGTTGGCCGCAGAAGAGAAAAACGATATGGGGTCATCATGACATGTATGACTACACGAGCCATTCATCTAGAATTATCATCGAACATCTCAGCAGATTCCACCATTATGGCAATAAGACGCATGGCTGCTCGTAGAGGCTGGCCCGATATATTCTACAGTGACAATGGCACAAATTTTCACGGAGCTGAGAAAGAATTGCGACAAGCCATCAAGAATTTACAAGTGAATGCCGATTTCCAAAATACCTTGGCGAACAAAGGCGTTAGCTGGTCATACATTCCTCCAGCCTCGGCTTGGATGGGTGGCGCCTGGGAACGAATGATAAGAAGCGTAAAGAGCTCATTGATGGTAGTTCTTAAAGAAAAAGTACCACGTGAGGAAACACTTCTAACGTTACTCACAGAGGTAGAATATGTCGTCAATAATCGACCACTCACACACGTAACTATCGATCCTGAAGACGACAATCCGCTAACACCAAACCATATATTGATGGGAGCAAATATGTATTTACCAGCTCATACAAACAATCTTGAGCCAACAAGATGCGTAAGATCGCAATGGAAGTTCGCACAAACCTTGGCCGATCACTTTTGGAAAAGATGGGTTCGTGAGTACCTACCTACACTGGCCCAAAGAAAAAAGTGGCACAAAACCGTTGAACCTCTACAAGTTGGCGATGTGGTGGTGATAGCAGACTCTAAACAACCTAGGAATTATTGGCCCAAAGGCATCATCATAGAAGCAAAGCCAGCAGCAGATGGACAGGTGCGAGCGGTGAAAGTGAAGACTGCTACTGGAGAGTACATTCGACCAGCTGTGAAAATAATCGTGATAAAGAAAAATGAGTGTCGTACAAGTTAGTGGAACGGATCGTTCCACGGGGAGGCTGTGACGAACCACACTCATTTCATCAACTATATTTAAATTTCCAATATTGTATTTTGCATCATTCTAAATTTTGTGTCACCCATATTTATAAATTCGATCTACACTGTGTGCTGCTGGAATCATGCTCCTTCTAGCGCACGCGTCTCTCGCCTCTACGGCAAGAAGACTGCGCTAACGCACACACTCATACCGTGTGTATACTATATTCACGCATACATGCATAAAAGTTAAGACTCCAAAAATGCTTACAACCGCGGAGAGAGCATGCTAAAAATGTAATCCAAATTTATAAATGTGCCTTTTATTGTTTGTTTAATTGAAGTAAATTATCAGAAAAAGTGGTGTGTGCATGGCCCGCCCGCAGTAATACGACAAATCTACGTATTATTAGATGTGTACCACGGTAGCGGCGCGCCCGCACTCCCATATAGGTAGATCCTATGTGGACACGAAGCACTGGGCAGTGGGCGCTGCTCCATACATACACCACGTAAAATGATTTTGCGGGAATATCCCTTTAATTATAGTTCCTTTTTATTTATAATCATGTTTATTACTTATTTTTCTGTATAAATTTATATAACAATACATTGTAACTTAGGAAATAGTTTTAATAATTGATCATATGTACCAAATTTGTAGTGAAAAATAAATTGCATTTGGGGACTAAATGGGGGCCTGTGATTGGCTAATTAAACAACACATGTCATTGGTCAAAGATTAGTATAAATAAAGGTGGCAGATGCTGGGGAGTTCAGTACTACGGTAACCATCTAGACTCTGAAGACTAGCAACACTCCTGGGACTGAACTTCTTAGAACTTCTGCCTTTCTGGACAAGCATCGCTGTTTCATTTCTCTCTCCTCTCTCACTCACCACTCCTGGAGACCTGAGACGCCACTGGACCTGCTTTGAGATCCATCCACCACTGGTCGTAGTCCTGTCGACTACATGTGTAGTTGATAAAAAAGTCAAATGTCGTGTAAAGAGTAAAACATAATGTCAGCGGTGGCTATAATCTCTATAATGGAATGCAAAATAAACAAATAAAGCAGTCAGTTGACAAAACAACCATGAATTTGTCGTCATTTCCACCTCCGAATCATCCCATTCATGTCTATAACTCGTTTAATTCTCCATCCACTAGAGCGAGTTATGTATACAAGTGTCCCGAAATGAATATCCCAGGTACGTCGGTTCAAAAATTTCAACGGAATGCCTCGGCGCTTATTCCGTGGAACAAACAGTGAAGACAAAATTAACACTAATGATACAAACGTGTCGCTCAAACGACAATATCAACGCAGAGCTTCGGTAAAAAGGAAGAAGCCTTGAAGGAATAGACTTAATCCAGAATTTCTTGAAATCTATTTAAGCAGCAGGGGTATTATTATTTTCTTGAGGGGTTTTATAGCACTAAAAAATAAAACCGATTATCTTATAGTGTAAACGTGTCTGTCACTGACTCACTGTCTGACTGACTGCTGTCATTAACGCTTTTAGCATTTCCCAGAAAATGGCGCCACTAGCAACTTTAGAGAAATTTTGTGTTCTACTAATGTGGCTGACATATATTATTATGACTGGTGGCTGAGTACTTTTTTTAAAGGTCTTGATGTGGAGAAAAACAATTTTACGGGTTATTTAAATACTCAGATGCGAATTCAGCCATAGGAAAGCAAAGTTTGCATGAAAAAGTTCATTTGAAAAACCAAATCAGGAAACTTTAACGCATAATCGCGACTTCATAGTGGAGAAAAGCCTCACGAATGGAAACTTAAAACTTTTTCTTGAATAACCCCTTCTGTTTCTTATAAACAATCCAATATTTTGAAGTGATGTTGTGACTTGTGAGTAACTGGAGATTGTATGAAGTACATAAAATCTCAACATTATATTTTGACAATTTCACAATTTTTATTATAATTACGTACCTACTTTAAGGAAGCAAGAACGCACAACAGTTAAGAACGCACAACAGTTGATAATTGCTCATCAAAATGCGCAGGGCCTGAGAGGGAAAAGCCACGAACTCTACCTCTCTCTCCAGGAAAAAGGTATTGACGTCCTCTGCATAACTGAGTCGTGGCTTCGGGAGGAGGAACTCTCTACATTCACTCTCCCCGGCTATAAGATAATAAGTAGTTTTTGCAGAAATAGATTCATAAGGGGTGGTAGCGTAGTAATTTTGAAAGATTTTTATAGTGTAAAAAATAGGCCAGACATTGTTAAATTATCCATAGAGAGAGAATGTGAAGTGAGCTGTGTGGAGTTCATGAATGTGGTTGTCGTCTCCATCTATAGGCCTCCTGTCGGGCAGTTCCACATCTTTTTAGAAACGCTTGAAACTGTTCTGTCAAAATTAACGCAAAATAATTCTAAATTCATAGTAGCATGTGGCGATTTTAATGTAGATTTTGATTCAGATACAAGAGACGTGCAGGGCTTGATTGATCTGTTTGGCAGCTTTGGTCTCGGCCGTTGCATATTCTCAGCCACGAGAATCACTCCTCGTTCAGAGAAATGCATCGATAATATTTTTACTGATATGGTGGTGACCGATGTTGAGATAGATAATCTCATTAGATCGGATCACTCGGCACAAATTTTGAAAATTAAATATAACATTAATTCGATTCGAGAACAAAATATTTGCAAACAGAAAACACAAAAGAGATGTGTAACGGCCGAAACTCTGGGTGAGCTGGGCAGATGTCTAAAACACTACGCAAATGATGTTTTGTTGAATGAAAACTGTAACGATAGAATATTTATATTACAGAAAAGGGCAATACGAGCAATAGCTAATCTCAATCAAAGAGACTCTTGTAGAGAGTCCTTTAGGGCATTGGGAATACTGACTCAACCCTGTGAATTTATTTGGGAGTGCCTGCAATTCGCTCGTAGCAATGTACACAATAACTTACTAAATGCAGATTATCACAATCATAATACAAGAAATGGTCAAAACATTAGACCAATAAAGCACAGGTTGTCTAAAATAACTAAGAGTTTTTTATGTGTTAGTATAAAACTCTATAATAAACTACCTAATGAAGTGAGATCATTGAACGATCTCACATTTAAGAGGATAATAAGAGAGTATCTCGTTGGAAAAGCCTTTTACTCTGTTGACGACATGCTGAATGAGAATATCTCATTCAGCAGGGAATCAGATTCTCAGATAACTATTTCTTAAATTATTGCGATTAATGGTGTCTTTTATTTTTTTTTTGTTTTTGTCTGTGTAATTTTACAACGGTGATCTTCTTTAAATGCACCTCGCATGGCTATTGAAAATCGGTATGGCTGCTTCTCTTGCTTGTCCTCCATATTACCTATTTGCTGACAGGAGGCTGAAAGGGCCCTTTACACCTTTTCAGCCTCGCCGATTGATTTTGAATTTGTCCTGTTTTGCTTTTGATTCATTGCTTTGCTCTGTCTTTTGATTTTGTTTTGTTTTGCTTCCTTTTGTATTTTTTTTTTATCATTTTTATGCCAAATATTTAAAAAAGATGTACAAACATTGACGAATCCAAGTGCTTTAAAGAAGCCTAAGGATGAGAGTTAAAATAAAAAAAAAAAAAAAATAATAGAAATATTTTTTGAAAGTCGTTCCTCTCTGCCTACCAATTCGCGACAAGGCATATAATTTGGCAGTAGAGTAATTTTTAATCCTATCTATTACAATAATTCTCAAGGGACAGACAAACGATTTGGAAAAACACGCAATTATCTTAAATATATTCATAGCTGAAATCTTTTCGTTGTTTTCTATAAACTGGGGATATTTTCTAAAAATAATAAGCCATATTAACATTTTTATGATATTTTCTTTTGTAATTTATAAATTTGATTAGCTTTATACATATAATATTATTCTTTTTTTCTTTTCTTTCTATCCTTAAGTGGTTATTCATTTTATAAAATTGCGTATTATTCCTTTTCTAATAAACAAAATACACTTCTTATAAAATGAGAATGCAATCGCCATTTTGTATCTTTCCAATTTCAACCGTATGGGCCTTGTTAGTTTTTATTGATTTTTTTTGTCACCTCAACGATACAAGTCTTTTCTCTCTGTGTAAAATATGCCAATAGAGTATTTTTGTTCACTTTGGGAGGACCAAGATTCATTAAAAAAATGAGTGAAATATTAATAATGATAGTGAAATCGTTATCATTTCTAATACTTGACAATTACCTACCAATGAGATGACTTTGAACACTATAATTCGTTTTACAAAATAAAAAAAAATGTGATTTTTGTTCAGATTGTTGAAAATGTGGCGAAAAATTAATTTCGCGATTTTTTCTAATTTTTAATTAATCTTGAATCACACACTGTTGACATATTTTACAGGAAACGAAAATGTGTGAAGTGTTTGTGAAGAAAAAATCCAAAATATCTTACAAGAGATATTAATCAGTATATTCCTTTTGGGAGGGAGAGGTCTTCAAACTAAAATTGATAAAAAATTTACCCTTTTTTTGAACTCTCTCGTATTATTTACACATAACAGTTAGTAGAATGTAATAAAAAAAATACATTTCCGTCTTGTTTTGCAGAGCGGTTTACACAATTTCTTAGCATATTAATTTTGAACACAACCTCTTATTAAATATTCTCTCTTAAGAGTTAAAATAATTACATTTTGCCTAATCTTTCAGTCCGTGAGGCTTTGTGTGTGCTCCAAGTTGAGCCCCCGTTGAGGCCCTTGAAGGACACCCTCAGCTTAATTATTATCATCAAGGAAAATTATAGGTTCCTACCTTAGTATATTATAAATAATGATGGTGAGGGCACCTAGTTAAGATGCGAACTCATATAATTTAAATTTTAGTATTTGTAGTGCTCGCTTGTCACACTACAACTACATTAACATATTTTCATCAACCATTTCTTCTATTCTTTATTCACATTTCTAACCCTCAGCCATGCTCTGGCTTCGGTCGTCAAATTGTTAAAATCTTCCATCATAGATCTGTGGAACCGATGAACGGGACAATCACCAATGATATTTTACGTGGCTCGAGAATTACCACTGCATTCGCACCGAGGCACTGTGGACAATAACCGGGTCTGACTCTACTAAAATCTATAACTCTTTTATTTGTAAAAATATTTTTTTCAAATTTTTTACTCTCAAAGTAGAATGTTTGTTTATTATGTTGATATGAAAATAAATAAGTTTTTATGTACAGTTATTTTATTAAAAATATTTGACAACTGACTTTTGTTAATAAAAATCATACTCACTTAATAGTATATTTATTGACCTTTAATTCGATTATAGAGTACGCAAAAGTAGTTTTGTACATAACAGATAGATAAAACGAACTAAAAATAAAAATAAAAATGATCTATACAGGGTGTATAATATAACAAATCAAAGATACTTTACTTGTAGAATCACAACTAAACAAGTATATTTTGTTCCATTTCAAATTCAAATATCTTATCTATTGCTAACAATTAATGGTATATGTTACATATTTTTGGAAACCTTATTTTATATAGATAAATTTCAGTCGTAAAATTTTTTGGCATTCTATTTGTTGTAAGTTTTTTCTTAATAATACTGTAAAATTATTTAAAAAAAATCTCTTCCATAAGTTTGTCGAAGATTTTCACTTTTACCGACGTCTTCCGACGCTTTGAAATTTATGTTAAATTTTAGCCTAGATATATATCCTTAACATATCAAAAAATAAGCTGCTCGTTTTTGCTCTTTTAGAAGTTATGAATAAAAAAGTATACTCGGTACCAGTAGAGTGTCATAGATAATCCTATTGCGAAAACCGGTGCTGGCTTTACTAAAATCTATAACTCTTTTATTTTTTAAGATATCGTTTTCGAATTTTGCAAAATTATAGCAAAATATTTATTTATTTTGAGGATCGGCAATGTAGCCCCATTTGTAGCTGCAGCCTGTTCTTAGTTTCATTGAAGCGTAGAATCTCTAGAAGTCCTCTCTACGCTATTTTGTGTTCGTAACAATTCTTATCTTGTCAATTTAAGCATATAAATGGTCGATCAATGCTCGAAATTCGACCATACCTTATTTAAATTGTAAGTTTGAACATTTTAAAGGTTCCATTATCACAGACTGAGCGAACGCTATTTTCATATTATATTTTTCTTTCAAAAACAATGCCCTTCAAATTTTCATATGTACAAAAGTGTTTTTATTTATAATAAAGACAAACAATACCTATTCATTGACTTACACGGCGTTTATAGAGGTCAGTAAAAATCTGTACGATAATTTATTGAAAATTAAAACTATTAACATAGGTTGGAATAGATGCAGAGTATTCGATAATTGTAATGTTCATCGTTGCTATAAGTGTTACAGATTTCAACATAAAGCTAAATAATGTAGGAACAGAATAGCCTGCCCACGATGTGCGGAGGAACACAATGAAGAAGATTGTAAAGAAAAGGACGAGAGTATGAGATGCATAAACTGTATAACGGTGAATTCAAAGCTTAAACTTGGATTAAAGACTGATCATCCAGCATTTGATAAAGAGTGTCCAGTATATAAACGGAAATGTGAAACTATAAAAAGAAGATTGGATTTTTTAGAATAAATAATAGGACGACGGTTTATAGTATGAATGTCTCCAGTTTAATAGCACATTACGAAGATTTAGAAGCAAAAATTGACGCCATAAAACCAAATATGTTGATGTTAAGTGAAACATGTGTGACAGAGGAAATAAATGAATTTGAAACTGCTTTTGCAGGATATACAACAATTAGATGCGACTCATTTAGCAGACACACTGGTGGAGTTGCTATATTGCTAAAAGATAATATTAAATTTAAGGTGATTTCTAGGAATGTACTGGATGAAAAAAATGCGTGGTTTTTGACAATCGAAATAAAGAGTGGAATGAGAAAAGGAGTATATGTTTGCGTATACCATTCTCCAAATCATAGTCATAGCACATTCTTGAATTATTTTGAGGCTTATTTAAGAAATTTTAAAAGAGAACATGTATTGTTGTTTATATCTGGGGATTTCAATATCGATATGAAAAATAAAAATTCATATGGGACTAGACTGCAAAATATTATTAATGAAAGTGGTTTGAAACAATTAGTAAAAGACTATACCAGAACCACAAATAATTCGAAATCTATGATCGACTTAGTAATATCCAATGATTTTTATTTGAGTGTGTCAATTGCTGAGAATTTCAAAATATCAGATCACGATACTATTTTATTGAGTATGAAAGCAAATATAAAAAAATATGAAGAGAAAAAAATAATGTTTAGGCAGAAACGACAGTATACTAAAGAATTGTTGATGGAAAAATTACTAGAAGTACAATGGGATGTTAAGAATGATATCAATGAGGATGCAGATTTTTTTGTTAATAATATGACAGATGTCGTGAATGCAATTATGCCTGTAAAGCAAGTAACATTGAAAAATACATGTGAATGGTACACAGAGAAATTGAGACGACTACGCAAAGAAAGAGATGAATTATACCGGGCATTCAAGCTGTCTGGCAAAACAGAAATATGGTTGAAATATAAAAAAATGAGAAATGAATATAGTAGAGATATAAAAATACAAAAGAATGAGTATATAAAAAGTAGAATACAAAATAGTAAAAATAATCCTAGTAAAATGTGGATGAATATAAAGTATGTATTAAAAGGTAAAAAAGCAAACCCTCTTGCAATGGTGGATTTTCCAGATGGAACCGAAGATGATTGTCATAGAATTGCAAATAAGTTCAACAAAAATTTTATAACAAGTGTAGAGTGTATCGATAATAACATAAAAGCTTGTAAGAATAAGAAATGCAAGTCATTGGAACTGGTAAAGTCTGCAAGGCGTGAATTTAAATTTGAGTTCATAGCAAATGTAGAGGAACTGAAAAACAAGTACATGAAGACGATAAAGTCCAAGAATTCTGTAGATGGAATAACAATTGATGTTATAAAAGATTCTTTGGAGGTGACTGGTTGCTTCCTGGTAGAGACCTTAAATCAGTCAATGAGGTGTGGAGTTTTCCCTCAAAATTGGAAAATTTCAAGGGTGACTCCGATTCCCAAGGTACCCAACGCCAGAGTCTTTGATGAATTTAGACCAATAAATTGTCTTCCAAAATATGAACAACTATTGGAAGTCATAGTTAAGGATCAAATTGTAAAATATATACATGATAATAACATACTGGTGCCACAACAGTCGGGGTTTAGATCGAATTTTTCATGCGAAACAGCAATAAATTACGTTATACATAATTGGAAAGAAAGTATGGACGAAAATAATATAGTGATAGCGGTGTTCTTAGATTTCAAAAGAGCTTTTGAAACAATCGACAGGAAAAGACTGATAAAAAAATTAGATATTATAGGAATTAGAAATACTGAACTCAATTGGATAAAAGATTACCTAAATGAAAGAAAACAAAAAACAGTGTTCGCTGAAGCTTCATCGGAGGAAATGTTAATAGACAGGGGTGTACCACAAGGATCGGTGTTGGGACCGATCTTGTTTGTGTTATATATTAATGATATAACTGAGTGTGTTTTGCATAGTGAAATGAAACTTTTTGCAGATGACACGCTCATATTCATTAGGTGTAGGGACATTCATGAGGGGATTAATAAAATACAGAGAGACTTAAATTCAATAGAAGAGTGGCTAAATTGTAATAGACTAAAATTAAATGTAAACAAAACCAAATGTATGGTTATGGGAAAGCAAAAGAATATTAATAGTTATAAATTGTGTATATATGGGGAAGAAATAGAAATTGTTGATAAAATTAAATATTTGGGTGTTATATTAGATGATAAGTTGAATTTCAAGGCAAATTTGGAATATGTTATTAAAAAAATGAATAAAAGGATAGGATTTTTAGCTAGAATAAGAAAGAAGATGGATCTGAATTCAAGAAAGTTGGTGTGTAATGCAATAATACTGCCACATATCGGGTACTGCTCTTCTGTGTTGTTCATGACAAATAAAACCGAATTAAATAAATTACAGGTGGCTCAGAATAGAGCGATGAGAGTTGTGCTAGGGTGTGGCAGGTATACTAGAGTGGATGATATGATGTTAAAGTTGAACTATGTGAATGTGAGAAGGATGCTGTATCTTAATGTTTTCTGTTTAGTTTATAAAATCAAGAACAAAATGGTGCCACAATATTTATTAGATAATGTGAAATTTAGTTTTGAAGTGCATGACTATCCAACGAGAAGTCGAGACCTTTTTAGGTTAAAAGTGCCGAGGCGCGCGAGTACGGAGAACAGCTTGTATTACCGAGGTTTCAGGCTGTTTAACGACTTGCCGTCTCATGTGAAATGTGCACCAAGCTTACCGACTTTTCGTTGGAGATGTATGAAATTTTTAATTACAAAAAATGTTGATGGCTGGGTGTAGTATGTAGTGTAAGAATGAATGTAGATAGTGCGTGAGGACCGAGCGAGTGATGAAGATATTTAGAATAAAATTAATATTAAGAAGACGTAGTAATAAGTTAGTGTTAATTATATAAATATTGTTATAAGCTATATTGTGAATTTATAATATAACTTAATAAAATTATAAAATAAAATAAATAAAATAAATTTATTCCCAACTTGACCACAGAAACAGAAGAATATATGAGCCTGTGTCAATGTCAAATACATCGAAGTATGTGTTTCAAATACATAACGTTACTTTGTAATGTTTTTTTTACTGATTTAATCTATTTTTTCGCTAACGACTAAAAATATCTACTAATTAATTTTTTCTTGACAACTTTTCGAAAATCGAGGATATTTTTTTTCTTAAATTGCAAAATTTTGTTCCTTAAAATATTATGATCCTTAAAAATTAATATTATAAAATAACCCTACATATTCTTATATTCTATACTTTCTAACCCTCTTTACACAATTACCTTATTCTACTACTTATACCCATAAATAAATAAAATAAATAAATAAATAAGACTTTATTATTTCAAAATGAAGTGTGGAGACAGTAAATAAAACAGTCGAAAGGGCGGACTTATCCCGAAGGATCTCTGCCAGCCAACCCAGTTAAATCAAAGAGAACATATTATTAAGATTGACAGAACAATAGATATCAAGTGCTAAAAAATAAACAATTATAATAGAAAATAAAAAAAATGTCTAAGAATAAATAAAAATATATACATATAATATAAACATATAAATACAATATGAGGATAGGGATAGGATGGACTGGATCTTGGGGAGGAATAAGGAGGAAGGTGGGGATGCTTCTCATCTTACAATGAAGACTAACGGTCGGCAATGATCCTGCGGAATGTGTTGATGGATGAACAGACGCGACATTGCAGTGGGAGTTGATTCCACAATCTCGAATAAATAGTTTTTTGTATATTGTTAAAATCTCATAGTAAGTAGGATCGCGCCTATGTAAAATATGTCAAATCCAATATACATATTATTACTATCTATATTTTTTTTTTCAAAACAATTTAAAAACACTTTCGGTTTTCTATTGTCACTAGTTCATTTTTAAATTTTCAAGAGTGTTTTAAAGTTTCAAATTTAGACTCGTAAAGTTCCTCCCAGGTGCGTTCGCAATACAAATTTGACACTATTTCCTCATTAACAGTAGTAGCATCCCCGCGCACCACTTGCCCGCACCCTCAGCCCTTCCTTGCTTTATCACTACATTAATCTACTGTAGACTTCCCTTCTCCTTCTATTGTTCCTGTCCTTATCTAAGCGACGCTTCTTCTCTTTCTTATTCCGTGTCTCCCATTAGCTTTCTCATTTCGTTCAATTGCCATCAATATCATGGCGTAGGCAAAAGTAAATTATTTTGGAATCCAATACTGAATTATGTTGTGTTCTCGGAGATATTTCCACGATTTAGCTCTACAGCAGCTGCTATTAATTTCTTCTCAGTTCCTCTTCGCTTTCTTATCGCTACTCCCTTTAATGTTTTTTCATTGTTCCGCAAAATAGAAAGTGAATCTAGATAATTTATATACGAAATAAACTTTAGTTCAACTTTATTTTATTTGTTGAAAAAAGCTGATTTGTTAATAATAATATTTATTTACACAAACATCCAAACCATTACGCCATTTCTTTTAAGTAGGAACCTAGCTACGCGGTAGCCAGCGAGTTAGAAAGAGTTACAATAGTTAATGTAAAACGAAATATTCCTATTCAATACGAAAGTCAAGCATAGTTTACTAGAATAAACCAAAATCTTTGGGGTTCAAAGACCTGTGGGGCTAGTACGAGTTTCATCGAAAGCTATTTGCACGCTAATAAGCGCTTATTAGCGTGCAAATAGTGTTCGAAAATCTAACGATCGAATCATTCGATCATTTTTGTATGGAAATTTTTCGAAACTCTTTCGATGATCGTTTCGATATTCGATCATCGAAAACTTATACTAGTGGTACCGGTTACATAACCACCCAAGGGCATATAGATTTTTTATTCTTTTGTCTTAAAATATTTCCATAGGCCCTTACGGGCACTCCGAATGGTCCACAAAACAAAAATATAGCATAATGTAAACAATAATAAATATACCTAATGAAATATAACAAAACAAAACAAACATGGGCATAGAGGCTTAAATAGCCCTCCACTTCACTAAATTTTCAGTCAATGGACTCCAACAAAGTAATGTCAAAATAACTCAGCAATGTCTCTAATGAAAGGCAATTTTCTTTGTGTTCTGAACACTCTTTAGCACATATCCAGTTATAGGACTTAAATGTGCTATCGTCAGATATGCTGGTTTAGGAAACTTGGATATTCCAAAATCAAGACTCATAGAACCACGATAAGTACCATTGATTTCCGCCATTTCCAATCCTACTGTCACTGCGGTGTGTTGTTATTTGTACTTAAAATCTTTTTGAGCTGTGTTTGAGTTGTGTTTTTTTTCAATTAACTACAAACCTTTAAATTTGGTTGCTCTCTTGTTCTCAACAATTTCCAACTTTTATCTCTATTTTTCATTTTATTATTAAATTTCTACCTGTTGCATACATGAGATTTTTCGACATGTTGAACATGTTGAGAATTCTCATGATTAGGAGTTTCGGAGACAAACATTACCACCTAATGGTGAACGTTGTTAACGTAAAGTGATCACACTAAGCCAGCCTTCGAAATAACAGTAGAAGACGGTCGTAAGCCCGTAGTGGTTTGTTCCATTTAAAAATCGAACATTAGTAATGAATTGTTAGAGTCATTAGTTGTTATTTCTTCTACAAAAAATATGGTGATTTTGTGAATTCAAATTATTACAATAGCATACCTACACTTTTTACCACTAGGACGATGAAAATGGTGGCCATCCCATCCCAAGCGTTTGAAAACTCCGTATGAGAATTCAAGTCACAAAATTGGAGGATGGACTAAGAGGTCAAAGGCAATACACACACATGAAAACCTAAATGAAATATTTTAGTACTAATTTTGCACATGTTTGACAAAACTTATACAGCAACGGCATTTTGTTCTTTATGCCTGTCATCCGACAAGTTTTGTTGCTAGTGACTGCAGAGATGAAACGGATATCCGGCAACTATCCGGTATCCGGCGGGATAAATGCTATCCGGCCGAATGCCGGATAACTAGCACCCATCCGGCCGGATACCGGATAGTAAAAAAAGATATGTTTGGACAACTAATTGATTTATTTAGTAAGCAACACCTAAGAAATAGACCTTGTAATCACAAGAAAAATTATACAACTATGAAAATTGATTAGTAAACATACTGCAATAAGGGTAAATTATGAATAATGAATACTTATTTATCCATATAGAGGTAGCAAGCGGCTTCGCTTGTCTCCGTAAATAAGGAAAGTTTAAAAAAAAATCGTTTCGTCATATCATCCTGCTGGAAGATGCAGATAGATTCCACGATTTTTGGAACAATAACGTTCCGGCAACGGTGTCAGTCCAATTGGTATATGCCGCCTACGTAAGCGTAATTCATGCGTTGTACCTACGGTAATTCACGCACTGTCCAGGATATGCTAAAGACTTCTTTAGCATTCTGCGAATTTTATTAATTTAGAAAAAAAAACACTGATATTTTAAGGAGAGCGCTGTTCTTTCTCCCATCAGGGTCCCGAAGACGAGGAAGACCCTCTCATACTGTGTTCCGCTCCTTCGAAGCATAGCTGAGGAATCTGGACATGGTGTGTGAGAAGGTCATATACCAATATGGAGAGGTCTTGTTGCCTCCCTATGCCCCCAAGTGGAGCGCATAGGAAGTTTGGATTGGATTGGATATTAAGGGAGCCGTAAACCTCAATAGATTGGGAACCTCTGCACTAATGCTATGCTGGATACGACCTTGGTTCCGAGGGTAAATATTAAAAATCTAAACGCTCTAATCATAGGAAAAAAATATCACAGCACAATAATCCAGACTATAACTAATGCGGTTGATGGTTTTTTCGAAAATGTTCCCAATTATCCCATCTAACCAACCAGAAACATACGCCGGATATCCGGTATTCGGCTGCTTATATGGCCGAATATCCAGTATCCGGCTAAAATGTTAACCGTTTCATCTCTACTAGTGAGTTAAAATTGTGATACCTTAGTTGTTTATGTTTATTCTAAGAACAGCTTAAATCATTTTAACAAAAAGCATTCATGACAGCTTAACATTACTAAGGGGTCACCTAGATGGCATTTGTTTATGAATCAAATAATATTATGTCTAGACCAAAATGTTTTACAATATAACATCATATAATATTATTAGTGTGCTCCTGTTACAGATACAACACGTGTCACCAAGGGCAATGTTATGTTTGTCGCCGTTCTTTTGTCACGGGCTAATAATTTTCAGGTAAGTAGGTAAGTGTATTTTAACGTCTAAACTACACACACTTGTACAAAGGTTTCTATAATAATTATTATCAGCTGTATAATCGAAAGATGTGAAATAAAGTCGGGTAAATTTGAACACTTACACTCGAGATAGACTAAACAGATTTTTATAATTTATGGTTTATTGGATTCTTCTCCGATTCGGATAACAGAATAACTATTAAGACGCCGACGCCATTTTTGAAAATTTTATAAAAACAAAGTTGTTTACCTGACCGTTGACATTAAAAATACAAAATAAAGTAGGTACGCATATTTTTTGTAGATTTTTTAGAGCTTTTAGACATAATATTTTAACTTTTAAACGTATTTTTGTATAAATTACAAATTTGAAAAAATATTCATAGTAAAGACTGCTTACGGGACAACGTCTGTCGGGAATGCTAGTATATTATATATAAAAAAAAGCGGTTTGAAAGTCGTTCGCATCACAAATGACGCTATGTGAAGGCGCACCCAGCGTAGGCCTATCACTTCTACCATAATGGAAAGGTGATAGACTTCTCTGGGACATGTGTTATGGATGCCGAATGATAGTTGGCCGAGGAGAGCGCTGTTCTTCCCCCCATCAGGGTCTTGAAGACGAGGAAGACCCTCTCATGGCATGTTCCCTCCTTCGAAGCAGAGCTGAGGGATTTTTCATAAAGTACTCTATATATTTCATACTCCCACTGGAAGAGGTCATACACATTGTGCATGATCAAGCGCAATGGAGATCTATTGTTGCCTCCAATGTCCCTAAGTGGGTGAAATGGAAGTTTTGATTTCAGTATGTCTACCTTAAACTTGAAATAAAACTTGTCTCAAGTCAATAAATTAAAAAAAAAAAAAAAATGTGATTGATTGGATTCTTATCCGCTCCTGATAACAGATACCTAACTATAAAAAGTTGAAAAATTCGTAATAAGTAATATAAAATATAGTATTAAAGTTAGTATGGAACGGATATCCTGCGACGCAAACGCCATCTACGAAAAATTCTATAACAACAAAATAATTGTTTTGTAATAAAATACCTACTACAAATTATTGACATTTAAAATATTGGTAAGCAGTTTTTTGATGGAATTTTTATCGAGCTTTCAGAAAATATTTTTAACATTCAAATTACGAATTTGAAATCAACTCCATAGTAAGGACTACAGGACAACGTCTGTCGGGAAAGCTAGTTTTAAAATACATACATATCTTTCTTATTTTGGGGTTACCTACTGTTTTTATTATTTGTTTTTATAAAATATCTAAATCCTACAACTTTTTGCTATTTTTATATCTCTTAAGTCCATGCAAGGAGCAAGAGGTATACCGATAACACAGAGAGATGGTCTAATGGGCGAACTGTGCGATCTGGAGTACGCGGATGACCTAGCGTTGTTCAGTACGACAGTGGAGGAATTACAGCGCAGTGTTTCAAGACTCTGCGACGAAACAGCACGTCTCGGCCTTCGAGTCAATGCCAGTAAGACGGAGCTCATGGCGAATAATGCCTGCCCCGATAAACAGCTACCGATAACCATCGATGGTCACCAGGTCTCCCGGGTGGATAAATTTAAGTACCTGGGAGCAACCATTACCACCACTGGTGACCTCGGGGCTGAGCTCCCGATACATATCGGTATGGCAAGTGGCGCCTTCAACAACATGACCAAGATATGGAAGGCGTCGGCGTTTAGTGTCGAGACGAAATGTAAACTGTTTGATGCGTGTGTGTTGCCCATTCTCCTTTATGGGTGTGAGTCCTGGCACCTGACTAAGGCCAAGGCACAAAAAATCTCATCCTTTGAAATGAAGTGCCTAAGGAGAATTCTGGGCGTAAGATGGTACCACCGCATCACGAACGACGCTATACGCCGTCGCACCCAGCGTGAGCCCATCACCTCTACCATTGTGGGGAGGAGATGGGCTTGGCTGGGATATGTGTTAAGGATGCCGAATGACAGTTGGCCGAGGAGAGCGCTGTTCTTCCTCCCATCAGGGTCCCGAAGACGAGAAAGACCCTCTCATACTGTGTTCTGCTCCTTCGAAGCAGAGCTGAGGAATCTGGACATGGTGTGGGAGGAGGTCATTAACGTTGCGCAAGATCGAGCGCAATGGTGAGCTCTTGTTGCCTCCCTATGCCCCTAAGTGGGGTGTAAAAGGGAGAATTGATTGATTGATTGATTAAGGGATTTAGCTGTGTCTATAAAATGAATTACCTATATGATTAAATATAAGTCCTGAATTTTTGTTTTTTTATTATCATTTTTATTTTATGTGAACATTTTATTAGTTGTTAATTATTAACAAAATGTGAGAAATAATATATTTTTTCAATTCTATTATTTTTTTACGTTTCATTTTATAAGTTACTATTTAAAAAAAAAGGCAAATTGTTATTACTTAAAAAGTTGAAAGGATTTGAAACATCAAAAATGTAATTTGTAATGAATTTATATTTTCCACACTTAAGGCTCTTTTAGATTCGTTTAATCAGAACGGTATGAATAGCGGCTTCCCATAATATGGAGTTAAGTTTTGGGAGAATGTGAATACACGATAAGAAAAAATCCCATTATACGAGAATCAGTAGGAAATATAATATATTATAATAGAGAATGAATTGGGGGTGAAAAGATTATGGGGGATGAGAACGCCCTGCAGCAGGCCTTGTTCAGGCCAAGATTCAGGAAGGCGACACATGCGCCGATTCGGTCGTGTTAAAAGTGCTTAGTATATTTTATTTTATTTTATTTTATTTTATTTTATTTTATTTTATTTTATTTTATTTTATTTTATTTTATTTTATTTTATTTTATTTTATTTTATTTTATTTTATTTTATTTTATTTTATTTTATTTTATTTTATTTTATTTTATTTTATTTTATTTTATTTTATTTTATTTTATTTTATTTTATTTTATTTTATTTTATTTTATTTTATTTTGACACTCCTACGCAACTTGATGTTGCTTTTACAGTATATAATAATATACAAACAATATTATGGTACATATACACATTCAACTTAACTTATCCTTACAATCTATATATACGTGGGGTTTTAAATCAAAATATAGAGATAGCCAAAACATATTAATATTACACCTGCAAACTCAAATACATGATATTATAAAACCCACTTCTATCTGACATTTCAAAATTCACGCTTACATACCACCATACATACACATCCTCACACGCTGCATTCACGCATACACAATTCAGTAATATAGCATGTCACTCAGTGTTGGTGACATCCGAACTACAGCGCCATTACGGCCAGTTTCAACAACACACACTATACAGGGAGTTCGGTCACTCGATACTTGTCAAATAACATTTTCTTAAAACGATTTAGCGGTGTTGCAAAAATATCGATATCGCCTAATCGGTTCCCCTCCCTTAGCATTCTTTGCATTGGTACATTATAAGTATAGTTTGTTGTAGCAAGATCCGTGCTGAAGGTACACCTACCCCTGGTTGTTCTTTTTGGTATGTGTAAATTCACCATTTATTGTAAGATTTGAGGACAGTCTATAAAACCGTTTATCAGTTTATATAGGAATACCATATCAGATATGGATCTTCGTACCGAGAGAATCTGCAGTCGATACATATATTATTTCGAATTTCGAATAATAAGACATATTCACATCTTGGTGCATATTTGAAGACCTGTTGATTAACTAGGAATGTTCTTTGATATGATTAGTCGACTTGATACTCGTTTGAAATGGGTGATTTTCAAATTTCCGTTGCGAACTATCAATAAGCCTCTTTTCCAAACTAAGCTTTTTTTCACTAAATCAATTTTTCACGACTGTTTTCGTTTATATTTTGTTTTTGAAAATATGATGTTAGTAGTAACCGTTTAGTATCGAAATGTTAACTATTTGATGCGTGTGTGTTGCCCATTCTCTCGTATGGGTGTGAGTCCTGGCACCTAACCAAAGCCCAGGCACAACTGCATTTGAAAATAAAGTGCCTCAGGAGAATTTTGGGTATAAAATGGTACCACCACATCACGAGCGACGCTATACGCTGGCGCACTCAGCGAGGACCAATCACCTCTACCATTGTGGAGAGGAGATGAACTTGACTGGGGCATGTGTTAAGGATGCCGAATGACAGTTTTTTCTCTCATCAGAGTCCCGAAGACGACGAAGCCCTCTCATCTGTCCAACTCGAAGGAACGGAAACAGATCTGAGGGAGTTGGACATGGTGTGGAAGGAGGTCATAAGTATTCCGCAAGATCGGGCGCAGTGGATAGCTCTTGTTGCCACCCTATGCTCCTGAGTGGACTTCAAAAGAGTTTTGATTTGATATCCGGAGCGGAGAACAATCCAATTAACCAAGCATCATAAAAATCTGTTCAGCCAATCTCGAATTAAAAGTGTTCGCACTAACCCGACTTTCTTCTCTATCATTGATATTATTAGAAACTCGGATGTCGGACAAATAAATATTTTTATAATATTCCTTTTTTTTTGTCCGAAAAATCCGGCAACCAAATCGGTTCGTGTGATCTGTCGATAACGTGCTCAAGCGGCTGACGAATCATATCACGACAGATGTATAGTTGAAAATCGAAAAAAGAAGAAAGAAAAGAAAACGTTTATAGGAAATTAATTTACGTTTTTTGTCAGATATATGTTTTTTTTTGAAACCTTGAAATGAAAGCCTTTATAACAAACGGTTTCCCTGGATCCATAATATTCTTGCCTTCGTCTTTATTCATTTTACTTAATTCACTCGTATAACAAATTTACGTTGGCGTAATCTCAAACAGGGATAATAATATAAAAAAAGTATTGTTAAAGAAATGGTATTTAAAGCATAAAACGTTTGCCATAGAAACGTTTTACAAGCTTCTCGCCCGCCCTCAGACTGCGGACATTCAAGGTCCCGATTTTTAGGCTCTTTTTCCTTTCTCTAGCCGTAGTCATTGCAGGGGGGACACTAGCTGCCTTAACCTCCCTGAAAGGCCTCATTCTCTTGCCTTTTCTGACCGACGCCGACGCGGGTTTAAGGGCGTGAGGCGGTCAACCCCACGGCCCCGATCAGATTTTTCGACAACCTGCCTCTTACTGGATGAAAAACCAGCAAAAAGAGCAGAGTTGCTATTCTAAGCCGACAAAACGACCCCCACGTCCCACGGAAAAAAAAAACATGCATATCCCTAAAATAATTATTACAGTTGATGCAATCCATGATGCAAAGAGTGAAATCTAGACAAGGACTAAAAATCGGATATGCGGAAAAAAATGATTGTTGAGGTGGGATTAGTAATATTACAAAAGGAATATGGAGTAAATATTAGCGTAGTTATTAGGTACATAATATAATGAAATTGAGGTGATTTGGGCATCTAGAGAGAAAGACAAAAAGCATTATAAATCTGAAAGAATGGGTGCACAACTGCACAGAGATGCGCGTGGCCAATTCAGAATGCCATGGTCTTATTATCTCGGTGTTATCTTCAAGAAGAGCCAAATCAGGATTATAAGGAAGAAGAGAAACAACTGTAATTATGTTGTTGAATGAAGCGATAGAGGTTTGTCTGGATAAGAAAGAATGGAAGCCCGTACTCTCTAGCTACCCTCTTTGGGAAACTGCGTAACAGATAAAAAAAAAAAACTTATCTACGATTATGTATTTTAGTATGGCCCGAAAAATCATTTGGTTGTCTTCCCCGTAGGTATTACCTACACCTACTCAGTTGGCTAAGATAAAATTCTTTCAAATTTCATCAATTGGAAATTCTAACCAAACTCGCAAAGAATGATAATTTGGGAGAGAAATTACCCCTTATTGTAGTAAGTTAAAGTATTCGATAAATCAAAAAGTTGGTCCGGTAGATATTTTATTAAGCTAAAACGGAAGTAGTCCATAAAAAATACCATCCGGTTTCCGGTTCGTTTTACTCTCGGTGAATATTTAAATAAATTCCTATCTTAGTAGATTTTTCTTATAACTCACAACTATCAACGTATCAGTAGGTACTTAAATCTCGCTTTGTGGTAACCAGCAAGAGTCAGAACAACAAAAAAGGTTAGTGTTACCCTCTCGTGAACCCCTGGAAGTAAAAAATAACAAATTGTGACCTTACCTGCTACTTTCCTTGGTCAACGTATCATACATGAACATCTGGACCAACTTTGATTATCCTTTTTTACCTTAGGCCACCCCAGAGATAATGATATAGACCAGGTGATCGGGGACGAGCGCTGCAGCCTGCAGCTCCTACCAGGAGATGAAGAGGTTGGCCGGTGACAAGGAGGAGGGGAGGAACAGAGTCGGCATTCTTAGTGCGGTCCAATCTTAGGATTGTGACACAAAAAAGGTAACATTCTCACTACCTTTATTTTATTTTATTACTAGCTTTCCTGACAGACAATGTCCTGTAGTCCTTACTATGAATATTGATTTCGAATTTGTAATTCATACAAATAGACGTTTTGAATAACAAAAAAATATTTCTGAAAGCTCGAAACAAATTCTATCAAAAATCTGCGTACCAATGTTTTGAAACTCAATGGTTTTCAAGTAAATAAAAATTGTGTTGTTATGTAATCTTTCACAGATGGCGTTGTTTTCAGTAAATTCGTTCCATACTAACAGTAATATTATACAGGGTATTATATAGAACGTTAGCCAAACTGGTAGTGTGTATAGAGGGGACCATTTCCAACATTGTTTCCATACATCAAAATGTATACAGCGTGTTACTTTTTTTCTAGGATTTTTCTTTTAATTTTTGGAAATATTTCAAAATTTTACCTATTAGTGTCTATAACTTTTTTATTTATCAACCAATCAGATTCATTTAAATTTTAATATTATTCTAAATACATGCTTATTCAGAAAAACATAAAACCTGTTTGAAACATCAACGCTAAAAAAATATATGATCCGTCAAAATCCGAAAAACGCTCTGAGAAAAAAATGAAGTTAATTTTTAAGTCAATTTTAAAAATATTTAGAAAAATGGTTGAGTTCTTAATATAACATCAAAATTTCTCTGAAGTCTCCTCTTTCAAACGATATATTGCATGTGTGTATAACATATCCAAAAACAAAAAATAAAACCAAAATCTGAACTATAGTCGCTATTTCATGTAAGCCATTTTCTACCATAGTATTATTTTATACGGCGGTATAATGTTCTTTTTTCACATAACTTTAAAAAAAATAGAGATACCTACTTACATACTTATTTTAATTGACAGTAGTAATACGAAACAGTACGAAAGCCGGCGTCGTAGCCGCTAGACTACGAACCACTTCATTTTGTTTCAGTTTGTATAATATTTTAATCGTCAATCTGCCTTGTATACCTACATATATATTATGTGCTTATCAAAAAGATGTACCTAGTGTTTATAAATGGGCGTTATATTGTTTTAAAACAAAAAAGAAGCATAAAATCGCTGTAACGACTCCAGAAGGTATCGACGAGCGATGATGCCGCTGGCGCTGTATTCGGACAACCCTCGTAAAATCCCTTTACTGCTGTTTGCTCAAAATCAATTTATCTTTCAAACAAGGGATTAACGTGTTGTCTATACCATAAAAATAGGCTTAACCGTTAAAGCATGATACACTCGTTGCCTATTCCTTTAGGAATTACCAAACTGTACGTAACAAAATGTAAAAACAAAAAACAATATTATATAAAAACAGATTTCCATTGATGGATTACTTTTATATTTTTTAGTAGTAAGTTTTTACCTTATTTTAACGGAGGTATATGAAGTTCAAAAAAATATTGATTATTTTTTAAATATAATTTGTGTTAAGGTGTGTTTAAACCAAACGAACGTAATATATCCAAAGCTCGAATAAACAGTAGGCGGTATATTATTTTCTTGATCGTTTACAAAGAATTCTATCGTTTATAACATGGTCACCAAGGAAATAATAAGGAAAAAGAACTGTCATCACTCATCACCCATTAATAATTAGTTCGGTCTTGTTTCTATGGTGTCCAGTATAACGATAAAAGGAATTATACTCTACTTCCAGTTCTGATACTATGTTCGTATGCTTTAAATGCACTTTGGGTATATAAAGTTAGCGAATGGAACGTGCGTTCTTGATGTTATTAAAGAAATAACCAAACCAAATTTTTTTTTAATTAAAGCTAAAAACACACAAAGGCAGATCTCTGGTTGCCCAATGTACGAAATTGAACCGGAGTAGCCTTCAAAGAAGTGATTGCCAACATCGAGAAGACCCGATAGGGAACAAGAAAAAAAACACATTGTGCTCCCATGCTCCTTCAGGATCCGAACCCGCATCCGCGGCTGGTTTGTAGAGACGCTAGCCACTGGACCAACCAATCCGACCATAATACCTTCCTTATGGTGTAAATTTGAAGATTGACATTGTATTTTATTAGTTTTATGAAAAGACAATTTTTTATAAACAATTAGAACATTTAAGCAACTAAAGCCACGAAAATGTTGAGTAATAAAAGATATCCAAAATTCCTATCCCTAGCTAATAATTAAAAAATTTCTTATTCAATTTCTAAAACCAAGCTTTTCTAAGCAAACGCTAACCTTTTTTGCAATTTTTTTGCGAATCCTGATATAGCCCCTTTTTAAGACGTCACCAGTTTAAAACACACCGTAAAAATATTTTCACAATTTTTAGTACTTACTCTCCTAATAATCTTTTGACGATGTTATGAGTGTAAGTACTGAAATATGTAATGTCTGAGACGGTCGTTCATAGAGCGACGAGACTGAAGCAGTCGTTATACTTTTTTTTTTTACTACGCAAACACATAAACATCTCGATACGGCTAATAATAATAAAAAAGATGATGATAAAACTGTTAAATTTCAGAACGCGTCTTCTTTCGAGTCGAGTAGGGTACATAGAAACCCACTGACGCTTTAAGATTTTTTATAACTATGCGTTGGTTATTTTGAAACAAAAAAAAACAACTTTGCCTACTACCTATAGGTTGATATGAAATGGACAACTTTCAATTTTCCAGTAATATTCAGGGGGTTATTCTGCATCACAATACCGATCCAATTTAAATCTTACTACCTTACTTACTTACTAACGATGTCATTATCACACTTGGATTTCGGTTGCTATGCATAAAAATACTTCTGCGTAGGTCTATTTTAAATCCGGTATTGTATTACCAAAAAAATGTATTTATACAAGTAATATTAAAAGTTTTTTTTACACATCACCCCGTGTTCCGTAAGGGGTAGGCAGAGAGAAGGGACCTGCACTCTTTTCTATCCAAGCACACTTCTTCTGACAAAACATTTCTCATACCTACAATATCTCCTATTTCTCTTACTTCTGATCCGGCCTTCCTTGAGAACGGAATCGATGTGGTCGATCCACGTCATTCTCGGTCGGCCAGCTTTCTCAAACCTTTCCTTTCAGCCTTATAAATTATTTTTGTCATTATGTTTGCATCCATTCTTTCCACATGCCCAAACCACCACAGCTTATTGACTTTCATTTTTGTCACAACATTAACTTCCGTACAACATTCTTTGCTAATTAAAAGTATTGACCGACAAAATTGAGAATCTGTAGAGAACAAGTATGCAGGTACTTACTTTCCGTGTACGGAACACTATCAACTCGCAAGGTTTGGCCGTCCGAACACCATTGCGAGTTACCGCCAGTGTGTCTTTTTGCGTGCATGTCACTGCTTTTGAAGGACATATGAATAGATGTCTTCAACTCTTAACATACATACCTACTCCATTTTTAACCCCCACGAAAGAGCGCCTTATCTCATTAACAGCAAGCATAGAGAGGCAACAAGAGCTCTTCATTTTTTTAACCATATTAATGATTTTTTTTTTTCGAGAAATGGGGACAGGTCCTAAACCTCACTCAACGTAATATCGAAGATGGTTGTGAGAATGGTTGCCTAGGTTGCTTTCATAGATCTATCGACGGAATTCGCTACTGATGTAAGCCATCGGAGACTCTAATGCAAGCTGTATAATAATATCACAAAAGACTTCCAACTCACCAAGCTCATTGGCTGGTTCTTGAAGAACCGAAGATTTTATGTAAGTTAGGGAGAATCTGCTGCAGAAACCAGAAGAATGGTCTTCCACAAGGTAGTGTGCTCGGACCTATCCTTTATAACCTATACCGATGGCTGCGGTGTGGAGGGGTCTAGAGTTAATGAACAAGCTTTCTAAACTAAACAAAAACACTCATTTACATTATTACTACCAATATTCCTATTCAACTTTTAATAGCTTCCAGTAATTTCAATAGGGTTTTAGATTTATCGCTTATTTGATGTGGGTAGCCAATCAAACAAAATAACTTTCAAATAATTATGTCGTGTCAGCAAAGTCAAAACTACTCACAATAGTTAGGTAGGTACTTTTTATTACTTTTGATATGAATGACGGTAGTTAATGTAAGTGACATTAATAAAAGTGAAATTTTAACATTTTCAAAGAATATGTAACAACTAATGACTCTAACAATTCATTACTAATGTTCGATTTTTGAATGGAACAAACCACCACGGGCTTACGACTGTCTTCTACTGTTATTTCGAAGGCTGGCTTAGTGGGGTCACTTTACGTTAACAACGTTCGCCATTAGGTGGTAATGTTTAAGTCTCCGAAACTCCTAATCATGAGAATTCTCAACATGTTCAACATGTCGAAAAATCTCATGTGCCTATGCAACAAGTAGATATTTTATAATTAATGAAATATAGAGATAAAAGTTGGAAATTATTTAGAACAAGAGAGCAACCAAATTTAAAGACTGCGACTGCTGTCATGTATTTGGCGCCAGGATATAACTATATCCATTTTTGTTAATGTCTCATCTTTATTGCCTATTGGCTTTGTTGGTGCACAACGTTCTAATTATGTCTAGACATTTAACATTTTCGTTTGTGAATTATTAATGGAAAATGGTACTTGTTTGCTTTTAGTCACAAATTCATAATATAAACTATCTAAAAGGGTGCGTTCATAAAAGTCGAATTGATGTTATTATTTTATGAATTATTATTACTAAACAAGGTACTTACCACTGAGTAAGAGGAGAGTAATAAAAAAAGGTTTAAATATTTTATTATTGTTAAAATATCACAATAAAATAATAAAACCCTTACTTTATGAACGCGTCGTCGTTTATTCCGTGAAAATAAAAGTCAGAAATGTGCGCATATAATGGAGAGATGAAAGTTTTATTATTCGTCATTATTATTTATCTGAAAAGCACCGAACAAAAATATAAAGCACGTCATAGCTATTGGACGAATTTTTTTAAAGATGTTTGAAACTTATAGATATTCGACATAGGTCGCGTCCTGATTGGATGTAATCGTATAATTAATGTGTGATTGTCGTTCAATTGCATCAATGTTCTCAGTTTGAAATTGGAACAAATAGGATTAGTTTAGGTACATGTTCTCAGTTTGAAATTGGAACAAATAGGATTAGTTTAGGTACATGTTCTCAGTTTGAAATTGGAAAACAAATAGGATTAGTTTACATGTTCTCAGTTTGAAATTGGAACAAATAGAATTAGTTTAGGTACATCTTCTCAGTTTGAAATTGGAACAAATAGGATTAGTTTAAATGTTCTCAGTTTGAAATTGTAACAAATAGGATTTGTTTACGTGTTCTCAGTTTGAACATACATCGCACCATTGAACGACCATCGAGAATAAGTAGTGTTGATGGTATCTGAAATATTTGTGGTCTTTCAAGAAATTCCGGCAGTGTTTATGCTACAAAATCCGTTGGAGTATCTTATTGCCCTTGACAATCAATTAGGTATTTTCGCTATAAAAAATAAACCGATTGGTCAACTTTTTGGTAAAGATAAGATACATAACATATACACTAGCTTTCCCAACGGACGTATCCTGTGATTTAACTATGAATATTGAATTCGAATTTAAAAGAATGATAACTTAACCAATGTCATTCCAACCAATGCATTTGTTTCAACCAACATATTTTCCATCCGATTTCTGTCAATCGCGCATACTATAAAAAAATGACGGTTTGTGTTTTGAAACAAATTTGATTTCAAAATTAAATTTATTCACTTTTCGCTTTTTATTTATGAAAAATCTTTACAAATTAGAAAAAAAGCTTAAAAATAATCCATAAAAATATCTGCGTGTTTCTATAGAATTTTTCACAGATGGCGTTATTGTATTGAAATTCGTTCCATACTAACTCTAATATTATATAATATTTGATATCCATAATTCGATGTTTTATAAGTAATGCTGTTATCCAGAAGGGAGAAGAATCCAATAAACCAAAAATGAAAAAAATCTGTTTTGCCGATCTCGATTTATAAGTATTCGAACTAACCCGACTTATTTTTATATCTTTACCGTGTGTCCTAACTGGAAAACGCAACGAATTTCATATACTCAAACGCGGACGGATCGTTTAAATTGAGAACATCGTATGATCGCTCTTCGCATGGTCGCGCGATCACTTTTCAGTTAGGACACAGCCTTAGTGATAATATTGAAAACATGCGACTACTCATAAAATTATATTTTTCTCCCTTTTTCATTAGAGGGTGTTTTTTTTTTGCCAGTTCTGAGCAAAATTAACGTCTTAAATCTTCTCTGTCCTTTTGAGCACGCATATTATTTCTTCTATATTGTGTCGTATCAACTTTTGAGTTTCCAAAAATCGATTGAAACAAACTTTATGCACCTTTTGTGTGAAATTTGTCTACTTTTTTTTATTTATCAATGTAAACACACAGTCATTTACAAAACATAATAATTAACTCTTAACAATATACAGTTAGTGGACCAACAAATATATGTACCTATTGTAATAATGCAAACGGAAACCATACTCTTCAGCGTCAGGAAGAGGAAATCTACGATCTCAATTTTCGAGATCCTACGCAACGTCATAATATTCACAATGTGCACTCCCGAAGCTACGAGTCATGCACTTGACATCTTGGAGAGCTTCTTGGGAATCACATCCAAGGCTGAATAGTGTGTAAACCATGTTTCGCTCTCCTATGCATATTATACACTCCGATACACATTCGCGCCAACTATCAATAAGAATGTCGCTTGTCACTTGCGCCAAACAACCATCTTGTTTATATATCCATTCAAGGAAATATTTTTTTCATATTTTCGAGATGCGAATCCTGTTAGGAACATTCTTCAACGTTCATCGAGTATATGTACTCTGTAGACAATATGGAAGTGGTCTTAGTACCTCAACAGACTCGACCTGGTGTGGAGGATATATCCAGTGTCTAAGTATTAGATTAAGGATACTTCTTGTGGAGGACAGGAGCCGGAAAGATCCATGGACTTTCTGAAAACGAGATCCAATAAGAATCAGCGCTCCAAAGAGGTACTTTTTTCTATTTTTGAAGAGAATGACCAAAAAATATACGAAAGGAATTTCTTGCGCAATTAAGTAAAGGTTTGTATAGTTGCACTTTCGTCAAAAAAAAATGCTTGTCAGTCAAATGCCAATGGTTGACTGGCAGAGAATGCTTCAAGCATTAAGTTTAGCCGGCTATAATGATGACACCTGTGAATTTATAGTAGAGTGTTATTTATTATCATTAGGTATATTTTAATGATGGGTGTGTAATAATGTGTGGCTGTGACCCACCTTTCCTCGAAAGTTTCAAATTCGTATACATTCTTGGCAATTTCTCAAGAAATAATGTATATATTTGTTGTATGTATCATCGACAGCCTGCATATAATTCATCGAACTTTTCTTCTTACCATTTTTTTTAAAATGCTTAACACTTGAAGTTTATGTGTTTAAATGTCATCAAACCAGGATGTATGACAAGGAAAAGAGTAAATAAATAAATAACGAACGATAATAATAATATAACGTTGAGATATAGGGATAAAGACACTAATGCGGGGAGCTTCTCTGCCACACCCCCCAGTGTGTTTAGTTGACGTCACGTGACTTGTCACAAGCATGGCACGTGTGAATATTGTTTTGTCCGCGATACATTCCGGGCACGTCTTAAGGTTCCCAGGTTCCGCGATGGCTCCCAAACTGTTTATTCAATTCACGACTGGAATAAAGAGATTAGATTCTTTTTTTAAATTCGGTGACACTGAAAGGTTGGTACTATGGCAGTGGTAGCAAACCCATTCGTTGAAGCAAAATGAACAAAAAGATATGTAGGTAAATTACAAAAAATCAAGACCCAAATCAGGTTGTTAATTTTTTGTTCCCCATTTCAACCACTGCTGAACGAAGATCTGCCCCTAATATTATGATTATGTGCCAATAATTTCGAAAACGAGTGCGGAGCTAAAAAAAAACAATATTTTTTTAATGTCAATGGTTGGCAGGTGAATAAATTTTTTTCATAGATGGCGTTGTTGTAAGGAAATTCGTTCCACTTTAATATTTAAATTATCCATTTTACCATTTTTATTAGTTATTCTGTTATCCGGAGCCGATCACGAGTTACAAGTGTTCGCACTAACCCGACCTTATTTTATATTATAGATTGTATTTATATTGTAAAATATTTGAACCCGGGTGCCCTTATAAGGGGTGTGTGGGGGATTCAATCAAGATAAAAATAACCGAATTCCAAAATTTCCATAGGTTAAACAGAATATTATATTATTAGGTATTAGTTTCTATTCTTCTTCTTCTTATGGTCGCTCACAATCTGACCTCCAGAGACCGAAGCCATTGGATCGCGTCATCCGTCAGTGCGTGCAAGTCCTGTAGTCCTTCTTCAAATGCGTATATGGGGCACTCGTTAATCAGATGGTCGATTGTTTGTGCAATCCCACATGCGCATGCTGGTGAGTCCATCCATCCTCATTTATGTAAGCTGGAAGTGGTGCAGCCTAGATCACATCTTATTCGGTTAACTCTACACCATATATTAATTTCTGGGTTGCGTTGAGCCAGGCAGTTCTTTTGTCGGGTCAGCTACGAGGTTCTGGTTCCTTACTGACGATGCGGTCCATACTAGTCTCCATTTGTCTATTAGGAAACGTTTATCTTGAAATAACTCTGTCTTGAAAGTTTGGGAAGCAGAGTGTTAGTTATTGGAAATCACACAGTCTCCTCATGCATGATACGTGAGTTCAGGTGATGATTGGAGAATGAGAGGTTATGTTATTGTACTCGGAGAAATGCGAGTAATGTCTTGGAGAATCCATCTGGGTATGTGATTATACATTTCATCGAAAACTCGAGAATATCTTAATATCATACGCTTAGTGCAATCGATGAAGCATAATATCCATCAATAGTTTTTTTTTTTATTATTAATTAGGCATTCCACCCTCAAAGAGTGATTTGTGCCAATGGTTTAAAAAAAGTGGTTCTAGTAAAATATCATTCAATTTATAAGTAGTTAGATACATACTCAAGATACAGTTTCTCACCTATGTAGCTCAAACTCAGAACTAATAATAATTGGAGTCCATCTCACTCGAACAACCTATTCATTGTTCACGTAAGATATATTTTGAAGACTATAAAGTAAACCCTCATTCGTACTCAAATTTGAATTTTTCAGTTACCTGCACGTCAAATCGATATTTATCGAGTTTCGATAAAAATATTACAATACACCGTATGCATGTAGCACGTGAAGCTATAAATTGTTTTGATAATAAACTCAATAATCGAAGTAAAAAAGCTTACAAAAAAGCTCAAATAAAAATTAATTACGATAGAGACATTTTAAATGGTTAAAATTTAAAAAAAAAAAAGATTATTTTTTCCAAAAAGAGTCATTTCAATTTCTATATTTATAAATGATCGTGTACAAGGTTGTAGGTTACCTCAAATGTTAGAACTCTAAAGCAAAATTATCAGTTTTGTTTTTTTATTCAATTTTCTCGAAGATTCGATAAACACACTTCTCGACAATTCGATAAATTATAAACACGTATCTTCCATTAAAACACGATAATCTTGATTAGACGTTAGCGCGATACAACAATAAGAACACCGTCGCATTAGTTCCAATTAGGATTCTACATGACAATAATTCTATTAGCCAACCCCACGGATACCAGCATAGGGTATGTCATAGAGGGTGGAAATCGATGGTACGTATTAGAAACTTCCATAAATCTAATATTGAAGATGAATTTACAATTTGATATGGAGTTATAAACATAGAACGTTTTTCTTTACCCATCAGACCTTGGGCCCTAGACAAATTGAAATTAGCGAACAAACAAATGAAAAAAAAAAAAGAAAAAGATAAAATAAAATTAACTGTCCACTTTAGTGGGAAGAAAGTTTTTTTAATGAATCTGTGCTCACTCAAAGTGAACACAAATACACTCTTTGACTCTTTCACAGTAAGCTTCTTAAAGCTTTTGTCGTGAAAGAGGAAGATGGTCGGCACATGGAATCGAACCCACGATCTCCGCACGATACAGCACGGAAGCCGGCGTTGTAACCGCCAGTCTGCCAAACACATCTGTAATATTTTTTTTTTTTAAAGAAAATCAATCTGTGCTCACTCGAAGTGAACACAAATACACTTTCGCCATCTTTCACACTAAGCAAATGCTTGTGTCGTGAAAGCGGAAATGGTCGGTACCCCCGGGATTCGAACCTACGACCTCCAATATTGATTGATACCACTGGACTACCAACCACCTCAATTAACTGTCCACTTCTTATATAACTCATAGTATATGGAATATACCTACATGAGTTTTGTGATCGGATTTCAAAAAAAAAATGGAATCGCTGAAATTCATTTTCTCGACGTTTCAAGGGTGTAGATTCCAAAAATGCAATAAAAAAATTCCCCGTACGCGTACACAAAAAATGTGAATTTATTGAAATTTGGTAGATACAAAGAAGGAAATTGTCCTACCTGGGACACATACTTCGCAACACCAAATACAAACTGCTTCACCTTATAATGAAAGGGAAAATAGATGTAAGTCGAGGTGTTGATAGACGGCAGATGTCCTGGCTGAGAAACATCAGACAGTGGACCTGAATCCAGCGAGTTGATGAACTGTTCCGGTTAGCCCAGGACAAAGAAGACTACGCCTTAGTGTTGGCCGACGTCGGGAGTACCTGATATCGCACATGAAGAAGAAGAGATATATCCTGAATGAACCAGAATTCGTATAAAGAGATTCTCAACAAATCGACGACTTGTTCCTTCTACAAGTAATAATTCTAAGAGAATCCGCTAGATGTGAAAGAATGGAAAATGATTGAATGTTATTGCTGTCAACCAATCCTAGGATTGTGACCAGTGAGACAGAGAAGATTTTTGAAAGTCGATAAAATCCGAGTTATCAGCAGTAGTTGTCAAAGGTTGGTTGTGTTCTGGAAATATTCAACAAAATACGTTTATTGTACCTAAACCAATCAAAAAAATAGTTGTTCTCCATTCAATAACTGCATTTTGAAAATTTGTTTTAGTATTCAAATTCTATTTCATGACGATACTATTGGAATAAAAAATAAACAAAGGCCCCACGTTGTCGATTATTTCATCCGACAGATGGCAGGTTTTTTTTTTTACAATTTCCCTATTGATTTTAGAAAAAAAAATAAAGTTTTCCCGGAAAAAAGTTATTCTACAGCGCGTGCATTATGAATTCAATTTTTATGATATTTTGATGCACGTGTGTGTTTCTATTACAGGGAACTTCGTGCTCGAACTAATAAAAATACTCAAGTTAACATTCTATGAAAGTTATTCATATGACGTGAGTGAGATATTGTTGAAGTTTCCGATGTATAAAAATAATAAACTAAACAATATTCACTTGTCACTAACATAAATCTATATTATACCTAACACTGCAGTAATATCGTTTATATCGCCAAACGCTTCTACTAAATCGATAGTGTAAAAGAGAGGAAAAAGTAGTTTACCTTGTGATAACAAGACGAAACGAAGTGCCTCAGGAGAATCTTGGTTATAAGATGTTACCACCGCATCACGAACAACGCTATACGCCGGCGCACCCAGCGCAGGCCCGTAACTTCCACCATTACGGAGAGGAGATGGGCAAGGCTGGGACATGCGTTGAGGATACCGAAACAGTTGACCGAGGAGAGCGCTGTTTTTGCTCTCATACCGTGTTCCGTTCCTTCTGAAGGCAGAGCTGAGGGAGTTGGACATGGTGTGGGAGGAGGTCATATGTAAGCATTGCGCAAGATCGAGTGCAGTGGAGAGCTCTTGTTGTCCTCCCTATACTCCTGAGTGGAGTTCAAACGGAGTTTTGATTTGATTTGATGAAAATTCTCTCAAATATTGATAAGAAAGTTTTATACGGATTTAAACCTAAGATGCTGAGAGTAAGTGGACTGATAAAGAACATTGAGATGTTCGTGGTATATACAATACACTGGTGAATGCTTTACTGAACAAACATTGTCAGCAAATCAGCAACACAAGAATTGTGCAAGAACGCTGAATGACAGTTGTTGGCCGAGAAGACCACTGTTCTCCCTCCCATCGGAAATCCAAAGTAGTAAAAATTTGAACATTAACACCGAGATATTTTATGTTTTAATCATATAACTCTTTATCTTTAATTCTGCGCTCAATGGATGTGCCAATCTTCGAAGTAGAGTAGGATTTGAATATTGGAACGGGAAAAGATTATTGCCACTTAGTAACATAGAGAGCCTCCTCTAACAAAGGGAGATTATGATTTTTAATCTTCTTCATCTTATATATCCACTTCTTAGACGGAGAATATGACCTTGTTCACCATGCCACCTTATCCCATGCAGTTCTTAGAGCTTCATCAGCCTCGTAATTATATTCTTTTTATCGTTTTCAAATCTCTTTCGCGTCTCATGTCGTTTTTTTAGGGATATAGTTGAGGCTAAGATGGGTTAAGTCATCTGTTGGCTTATGGCTTAAATAGCCATACCAGAGGATGGCCAGAAATCATTGGAAAAAAGAAGTGGTTTGGTCTGGCGGTCTCATATCTGAAAACCTGTCAAGCGTGTGTTTTGAACATGACATGTTGTGGATGAAGATTCAAAACCATCGGATAGAACATGTTTACATGTTTACATGTTAAGGAGACATTACCACCTATTGGCGAAGGTTGTTAACGTAAAGTGATCACACTAAGCCAGCCTTCGAAATAACAGTAGTAGACGGTCGTAAGCCCGTAGTAGTTTGTTCCAATTAAAAATCGAACATCAATAATGAATTGTTAGTCATTAGTTGCTACATATTATTTAAGATCTTGTAGTCCTGAAAAATGGTCACAAAAATCTAGACATAATTAGAACGTTGTGCACCAACAAATCCAATAGGCAATAAATATGAGACATTTACAAAAATGGATATAGTCATATCCTGGCGCCAAATAGGTACATGACAGCAGTCGCAGTCTTTAAATTTGGTTGCTCTCTTGTTCTCAATAATTTCAAACTTTTATCTCTATTTTTCATTAATTATTAAATATGTACTTGTTGCATACCTACATGAAATTTGTCGACATGTTGAACATGTTGAGAATTCTCATGATTGGGAGTTTCGGAGAAATTACCACCTAATGGCGATCGTTGTTAACGTAAAGTGATCACACTAAGCCAGCCTTCGAAATAACAGTAGAAGACGGTCGTAAGGTCGATTTTTAAATGGTTTGTTCCATTTAAAAATCGAACATCAGTAATGAGTTGCTAGAGTCATTAGTTGTTACATGTCCTTTAAGAACATGTTTTTAGTTTCTACCAGCAGGTACTGTCCTTCCGTAGGCATTTTAAATTCATACCATTGTACTCGTGCTAAATATATGATATCCAAATCCTCCCTAAGAATGCTGAAGCCCGCTCCAACAAAAAAATCTGTAAAGAGCTCTCTATGCAAGGTTTCATCTCTTTACATTATCTGGCCACTTAAGTATTTATAAAACACAAATATCTACCAACAATGTTTGTGATCAGTTAGAAAACTGTTCAAATTATCGATGTTTCAAGTATCAGATGAGTAGTGGATTTAAGTCTCAGTTGTTGGGCGTGTAAGAGCGCCCCTCGTATGGGGCACTAATAACACCGTTACGAGCTTCAGACGTTACTACGGACATTTTGTGATCGATAAAAATATTAGCCACATACAATGGTTACTTAAAGTTACGTTTTATAGACCGATATCCCGTTCTCTCCTTACATACACTATACTCGGCTCATAATAATATGAATCCTAAAAACACACGGCTTTTTAGACGTGTGCGAGTCGATGTGCGCCCGGTAGACGATCCTTCGACAGAAATATCGACAGATAATCAGATCTCAGAGAACAAAATTTAAGTGTCTTAATCAACTCCACCTATGTATATTAGAAGGCGCTGGCGGGCATTTTGTCTCTAACGTCACACCCGAGGCCCAGGCCACCACGCCGGCGCTATATGACAGATATCATAGAGTACTGGTAAGTACGTACATACAGATATAGGCAAGTGCGTACTGGGCCTAACAATGTGACGTCACAGTCCCAGCGCTTAAGCATTCTTATATAGCTGGTGTTGGTCTTAATAAACCCAGGCGATGTTCTCTGTTTGGTAGATGCCACCAAGTATATAGGCTAATTTAAAATTAAAAATTTAAAAACACCTTAAATATCTCATATTTTAATATTAGTCAAGGTGCTTGTTAATTTTTAAGAAATATTTGTTAAATTTTTCAGTTTCATCCCTAGCAACTTTTTGATAGTAGGTATTTCAAACTTCATTTATCTTTTGATGGAGGCATGCTCATTTCGATTCCGACTTATCACTAGATTTCACTCATTCGGTGGGTAATCTCATAATAACATATTTCAATACCTATTTTAATGTACATAATGTTCTTTCGTTTCAAACTTCACTAAGTTGTAGGTATCCTAGTTTTTTTTATACTTTCTATTGGTTATATTGATTGGTAAGATTGGTAGGCAAGTAATGTTTGGGATTTTGACATCGTTCATTCTATAAATACACATCACTTTTCTAGATACAATATGTCTCGGGGGATTTGATTCCTGTTCAATATGTCGTTTTTTATTAAAATTACTTCCCTGCGTTGGCACCCTGTGCTTGATTTGACATTTTCAACTATATTATAAAGCACCCGAGACATTGAGTGTCATTTTCACATACATAACATTCAGAATTATTCTAGGCGTAAAACATACAGGCGATAAAAATACCGTCACAAACATGGGGCCGATAACAATAACGCTTAGGATTTTATGATCGGTAGCAGCGTCATACTAAATATTATCGAACTTACAATAGTGCACAACATGGGTCAATGGTTTGTTGTTGTGTGCTAACATTACAATGTGGTTTATATATAAACCAAGTGGTTTGCATATACAAAGTAGTTATTAGGTTTATAATATCTACTACTCGAAACGACATCGATTTGACCACCCGGCTGTAGTACATGTACCTACGGATTGGGGTAATTGAATGTAATCAAGTCATCAATCATAGTATTTCATTGGCATACAACAAGCGATCGAATATTGGCTTGTCCATTTCACTGCCTTGTAAACCGTGGATCAAAAATGGCAACTGAATTATTGGGTAGTCGTGCGTTATGCTTACAAACATAATATTCTCAAGTCTATTTATTATTATTTCAGTTTTAAATTTTGAAATTCTGAATCGTTGGCTGTCCTACATATATTCCCCGAATACATAGATTATGAAAGCCTATTTTACACACCGCGGGTAGTCAACGGCGGATCCAGGGGGGGGTCACGGGGGACATGACCCCCCCCTAGGCTATGTAATCTGAAGTAGGGCAGTGATATTTATTAATAAAATCTTTATTTTGCTAGCATAATTATAATTTCCGTGGGCCATGACCCCCCCCCTGGAGCACCATATAACCATATAACAAATTACCATATAACAAATTTAGGAAATGACCTTTTTTTTTTTTTTTAGGAAAAGTGTAGTTTCCAGATACCCAATTTTGAAAATGACCTTTTTTTTTACTTTGTGACCCCCCCCTGGTGCCAAGGCTGGATCCGCCCTTGCGGGTAGTACAAGAAGACGTGGCAGACCAAGACTCACAATCAAGAGTGCGTTCGATGAAGACCTTCGGGATGCCAGCTTAGATTGAGATGACGATGAGGCTTTGTGGCAACCGCATGCTACACCAAGCGAACGAACGTAGATTAGCCAAATAAAGAACCAAATTTCGCAAAATATTGTTAACGATGATCGTTTCCGTAAGGAGCTAGAGTCCGCTTATCAACGATCGATTATTTGGTTGCACATAAATACACTTTTTCTTCATGGGCCATGTCAGGTTCCCCCAACGTCGGCCAACACTATGGCGTAGGCTTGTCTGTCCTGGGCTAACCGGAACGGTTCCTCCACTCTCTGCATCCCTGTCCACTGTCTGATCTTTCTCAGCCAGGAGATCTGCAGTCTACCCACAACTCGACTTCCGTCTATTTTCCCTTTCATTATTAGATGAAGCAGTTTGTATTTGGTGCTGCGAAGTATGTGTCCCAAGGTAGGATATTTTCCTTCTCTGGACGCTGGTGAACAATTCCCTCTCAAGACCAGCTCTTCGCAACACCTCCGTGTTAGTCACCATATCAGTCCAATGAATACGGAGCATTCTGCGGTGGAGCCGTATTTCAAATGCCTCTATACGGTTCATCATAAATTAAACTTTAAGGATCCAAGTTTCTACACCATATTGTATAAATAAATACACTTACGTACCCAAAATATCCCACAATATTGTATGGAATGGCATATCTAAAAGGTTATAGGTACATAATTTTACTACAGCCCTATTTACGTTGAAGTCTTTAAGCTTTGTAGCCCCTTTGAAATTGTGGCCTTTATCACGAAACAAATCAATCTTCTTGATTTTTTATCAATGTGTCGCTGTTAAGGCTTTTCACATATTATGTATTTTTAATTATTTTTTTCAAGAGAATAAAAAGGATTGTGTACTAAATCCTTAACCTTAGTAAATTTTTCACTGTTTCATCTGGTATTATTATTTTATTAACTGTTAAAATAAATGAAATTAAATGTTACTGGCGTCTGTAGCGTCCTAGTTTTCTAGACGCCGAGAAAAGCAACAAAAAAAACTCGGCTTGATTCCCTATCTTGTTTTGCGAATAAAGCTGGAAGGCATGTTTTTTAAATCAGCTGACGTAAACAGTATCTAATTTTCAGTTAAATTATTTGTAACTTTTACTAATTTCGTATGTGTTTGGTTAAAGCTTAAAAGTCAAATATAAAACTGTGCCTAATAGTGAATGTGGATAAATAATATTATTTTAGATTTCATAAGAGAATAGTTCAATTATTAATTTGAAGCGATTTGACTAATTTCCGAACGGAGTGGTACACTGCTGTTTAGACAAATTTGACCAAAACCTATTACATTTTTTTTTTTTTACAATATGTTATTCTTCCTTCCTTTCTTCCTGGCCTTCCCACATTTTAAGTTTTTCGCAAGCATATTATTTTACATAAACAAACTATTTATATTTTTTTTTACCCATCACGCCGTATCCCGTAAGGGGTAGGCAGAGAGAACGGACCTCCACTCTTTTCAATCCAAGCATACTTCTTTCGCTTCTTCCACCGACATAACATTTCTCGTACACCCTCTCCTATTTCTCTTACTTCTTACCTGGCCTTCCTTGAGGACGGAATCGGTGTGTTCCACGTCATTCTTAGTCATCGTAGAATTCTCTTTGTGATTCTGTCTGCATGCATTCTTCCCACATGCCCAAACCATCTTAACTTATTAACTTTCATCTTTGTCACAACACTTACTTCCATACCATATTCTTTCCTAACATTTTTATTCCTTTCCATATCCTATAAAGTTTTTCCACGACATATTCTTCGTTGGGATTTCATCTCTACTGCAATTATATTAACACCAAATGGCGGGGTAGTGAAGGAGCTCTCCATTAGAATTGCAATGGCGAGCTCGTCCTTTAACAACATGAGAAAACTGTGGAAATCCACCAACTTCTCCACCAAGACTAAGTGTCGCCTGTTTAACGCATGCATTATACCAGTGTTGTTATATGGTTGTGAATCCTGGCATCTGACGAAGGCTCAACAGAGGAAGATTCTTAGTGTTGAGAACGGATTTTGCGACAGATTTTGGGGATAAGTTGGTAACACTATGTCTCAAATGAGACCGTACGCGCCAGAATAGCACAACAGCCAATCACCTCAGATCTTAATCCAGAATCGCAGATTGAGTTGGCTTGGCCATGTTCTCCGCATGTCCCCCGAGAGACTTGAATATGCAAGTCTTTTCTACAATCCGGATGGGACAAGAAGGCGAGGCAGGCCGAAATCAACAATAAGCGGGCATTCACTGCGGTTCTACAAGATGCTGGACTAAGCTGGGATGAAGCTGCGCAACTGGCGCAAGATAGAGAGGCTTGGAGGAACTTCGTGGCGTCTACATGCTCCACACTGGGAGCGAACGTGGATTAAGTAAGTAAGTAAGCATTTATATTACATGAAGAGTTATACAAACTTATGAAGAGTTTTATTTGATTTAATTTTACTTAGACAAACGGACAGTTATTTAAAATCACATAGTATAATAAACATACAAAACATATTATAAACCAACATAGAGTTGAATCTTATATTCAAATGTAAATAAAAAAATAATAATATCGTTTTAGTAGTGTAAATCATAGATTATGTAGTCTTTCTTTATTTAAAATCCAATAATTTACAAAGATATCAAATATTTTAAACAGAAAAAGAACCTTTTTCTGTTTAATATTACAGGAAAAACAGTCATGTCATGTTGTTAGAAAACATTTTCATTTTGACTATAATTTGACTAAACATCGCAAAAATATTTCACCAAACGTCTGATAACCTCGATGTAATCTTCCTTCCCGACGTACACAAAACGAGCGCCATATGGTTTTAACATGTGTCATAATGAGAACACAATACAAATACGTGATTAAAATATTAAGTGGTTCAAATTTAACTAATAACCGTGAATAAATAATAATAATGTTATTACCGGCACATAGTTAGTACCTCCTTCGGCAATAAGTAAAATACATAATAATACGAAATGTTTTCGTATAGAGCAGGCGTAAAGATAATTTTCAATACATTATTTTTGGATTTCAATCATTCTTAATTAGTTACCAGTAGTAAGAAATGATCGGTCTTGGCTTAAAATTGTCAGAAAACAATACTTGTACCTATAATTTATTTTTTCTATCGTGAATTCATTAAAACCATAACAGAGTTTCAAATGTTTTCTCATGAAATTTCTACGTGAGAGTGGAATCCGACTTCAGATTGGTAAGTGGATACGCTTTTAATACCTCTGGCTATGCTGACAACTTTGGAATGAAGATTCTTTTTACAAAATAGACAATAGGTATAAAGAAGTTTAGGTACACCTTTTATAAACCTCATTAGAAAATGTATGCAAAGAGTCAAAAGCTAAATTTACTCAAACATTATGAAAATACTCAAACGTTAAGCTCGTCAAAAAATTGATAAAAAAAATCTTTTTCATGAAAAAAAAAAGAGCAGAACAAAGTAGGTAAATCATCGATAAAGTTCGTTTTTAAAATATAAAATATTCTGAACATTTTTCAAACATTTCTGTCGTGTCGAATTTATTCTGAAAGCTTACGTGCATAAGAAGTCGGTATGAGCTTGGAACACAGCTGAGCCAAGTGCACGCTTATTTTTTTTTTCGAGACACACGGATAATAAGATTTCACATCGTTAATTCATGTCTCCCCGTGGGCCACTTTCGAAACTCTGAGGAATGGTGTTTCATCTCTTGTGAACCATGGAACTGAGAATTTGAGAGAAATTTAAGATAAAGAGACAGTAAATTCAATATTATCGGGTTTTTATGAAGCGTTTTTGTTTTATTTTCCACCCGTTTCGAAGGACCATAAATTTGTTCCAATGTGATACTTTATTTATGTGGTATTAAGTATTATTTGCGTTGGTTGAAAGAGATTCTCTCCTATTTTGATGACATCAATAATTATTAGTTTGAAAATATCCATAATATATCAAATTGGTTTATTTATTGATTGATTTAATCAACACTTATGTACAAAGCCGAAACAAAGGTCACCATATTGTGTAGAAATTTCTCACAGATGTTTACCAAATCCATATTTGTATGAAGATAATAATATGCAATTGCTCGAGAAAAAGCATTTATCTGGGTTCTGATGAGGATTAATGAAAGATCAATGATGTGAAATATCAAAAGAATTAGAGAGCTCATTTGTTACCTTCCTTTTACGCTAAATTCTTATAAAGAGTGTAATCACACATTATCGAGTATGATGTGACGCCAAACGCTAAAATACGTAGCCAATTGGTGTTCCTCATATAATTTTTAGAAGTCGATATATTGGCAGATGTCGTAATTCACAGAATCCAACGAAGACTGAAGTCATTGAATGTGAGAAGATGGAAAACAACTAAGGCTGACTGTCCATGGTAGCGTAGCGTATGCAGCGCGTACTCGTATACCATGCAGCAAAATACGAGTACGCGCTGCATACGCTACGCTACCGTGGACAGTCAGCCTAAGTATAATTTAAAAACTTCGCTCTTTTGCAATAGGAAGAAAAATGGGATAATTATTGTATATTTTTTTTTTATTTTTTATTAAAAAAAAATTAATTTTAACATCTTTTACACTAACCAAAGGGTTGTGTCATGAAAGCGGAAATGGTCGGCACGATCTCCAATCGCTGTACGTACGAAAGTAGCAGATTGATACCACTGGACTACCAACTACCTTTGGAATCCGGATTTTAAAGAAGGCGAATAATGGAGCACCTACTGTGTTTTCGATTGAATATATTATACTCATCAACGGGGTGCTTTTTGAATTAAGAAGAGAACGTTCTTCGCTACAGTCCAGGAGTTTTATCATAATTGGAACCAAAACTTAATAACAATTTAAAACCATTAGAGGAAGATGCAATTTGGTTTATATCTAAGTATATACATTGGTACTTACTGCGATGTTTTCATTCAGTTTCGAATTAATAGGAGAGCCCTTATTTTGAAACGGCGAAATTAGTTTTGACTTGTCTCCTTGTCTTGTGTTGAGAGTTCTTATTATCATCAAAATAAGCCCAATTTAAATAAGTAGGTACCTATGTATACTGTTCTGCTTTTTTCATTTATTGCATTTCAAATTCCTTTAAATAGTAGTAGACATCTAAGAGATATTTAGTATTATGTTTGCACCTGATGATGAGAGGTCTGATCCTCCCGAAACCGGTCGTGCTTTATTTTATACTCAATTGTTAACACTTTTACAAAGTTACAATAAAAATAAGTTTTACTCAGTTAAAATGAAGTGTTACAAAGTTACTGCAAAAACCCTTAGTGATAGTGTATTTGCGTTCGGTTCTGATATGAAATAAATGAAACATTAAAAATAAATATATTTTATTCAATTTTTTTTTTTATTACGGCAACTCACCCTATAAGAGTGATATGTGCCTAAATACAGATTAATAATATATTACAATAGTATAATATTATATATCAATACATTTTACACAACTTAAGATACCTTATTATACATAGATGGTGTTTTTAACATATAGAATTCTTTTTTTTAAACCTAATGTGTGACGATATACTTTAATAATTATTACAATAACAAATAAAATATTAATATAACAAAGTAAGATTCATCCAATCAATTTTATTCAAATTGAATCATCTAAACTCCCTTTGAACCCCACCCAGGGGCAAAGGGAGGCAACAAGAGCTCTTCATTGCGCTCGATCTTGCGCAATGCTTATGACCTATCATATTTTACTTTTTTTATAATAAATGAAAATGGATTCACTAAAACGAATACGAATAGGTGTACCTATTGTCGAAGTATGCTATTCAAAACAAATCTGTACAAAAAATTTGTATGGAAACGTGTATAATAGCGCCTTCGAAATACTTCGAAATACTCTAATACTTCGAAAAGCTCCTTACAAAATTCCCGCGAGTTTCTCACTTACGATAGTGAGTGAAATTCGAAATGAGAGAGGTACTGGTAGCATCAAACTTAATGATAGAGATCACGGGGTTCAAACCCAGGACTGGCGGTACGAAAGCCAGTGATCGAACCAATAGGCAATCAAGTACATTGAGAAGAACTTTAAAACCAATTCGATTCGATAAAATTGTAAAAAATTAAAATTGGAACACTAATCGATAGCATGAATGGTTGGTTCTTTAGTATGTTGATGAACTGTTTCGTGTCACTCAGGATTATCATGCCAATTCCGGTAACGTCAGTTCATCCTGATAAGACACAAGATGTCTTCAGTAAAATTCCTGAACGGTGTCTCATAGCATTTATAAATAAAAATGATGGTCATAATATTAATAATAGGATCCTTATGGTGTGGCATAACATTGTCAGGGTGCTGAAGGGGTCTGCGTTTGGGGATTCCCGTCACGTATCGCTTACAGATTATCCCATTCACCTGGGAGCACCTCCCGCGACACGCCATCCACCTCTCCCTGCGACAACAAACATCATCCAGGCAATGTTTTACTGTTATGACTCTCATCTATACTTTTTGTGTTTAGGGTTTGTGTATTATACAACCTGTGACAGCGATTTGTCTTGTCCATGAACACGTATAAATTAGTGAGGAGTGAGCATTTGTAATCTATTAATTCATTCATTCTCCCTTTGAACCCCATTATGGGGCAAAGGTAGGCAACAAGAGCTCATTTTTTAGCTCGATCCTGTGCAATGTTTATGACCTCCTCCCACACCGCGTTCAACTCCCTTAACTCTGCCGCGATTCTTCGAAATAGGAAACAATGAATAATACTAAACGTGGTATTAGAAGGTCTTCCTCGTCTTAATAATATCTATTCAAACGTTTTTAAAAAATGGGGGCCTAAGAACTATTAATTATTTGCAAAGGGAACCCACCAATGAGATCAATAGATTCATACATCTTCTTTGGTCACAATCCTAACATTTTGTTGAAAGAAATTTTCCCCGCTCTGCCCTATCCGTAGCAATTCTTACCTCCTCATAGGAGGAACTGAACATGTCTGAATAGACGTCTTGCAGGTAATGTTGAAGTACTGATCGTCCCCGTTCGCAATTCCCGCAATGATGGCATGTAGGACACTTTATTTCGTATAACGTTTCATCCATTTTGCACGCTTTTAGACAGGGTTTTAAACAGACAGAGAGTTATAATATAAAACTCCAACTTATTTTGATCTGCAAGATAGATGGATACCGTGGGCCAGGTAGAAGAAAAATCTCTTGGTTGCACAATGTTCGAGATTGTATCAGTGCAGGAGCTATTATGGGTAGAAAGAAATAGACAGGTCTCCAAAGAAGTGATGACATCGGGGAGATCTGATACGATACAAAAAGAAGAATTCGGCACCTTTACAAACAACATTATACATGATGATTAATTCAGACAAACTAACAATGTGAGTGGACACCCGCGGCATGCAAATCGTGTTGCGTTATACCTTTCCTTTAAGTAAAGAAAAGGTATTTCCTTTTGATTCTTTAAAAAGTGTTCCACTGTGGATAGGTACCGTCAGTACTATCGACAGATTTGGATGTGTTCGATATTTCCTAGGAATATCCTAGACAGAGACATAACGAATGAAGACTCGAAATAGGAAGGCGTTTTCTCAAAACCCTGGCACGCGAAACAGTAGCCCTAGTATAAGTTTTCGATGATCGAATATCGAAACGATCATCGGAAGAGTTTCGAAAAATTCTCATACTAAAATGATCGAATGATTCGATCGTTTGATTTAAGAACACTATTTGCACGCTAATATGCGCTTATTTGCATGCAATTAGCTTTCGATAAAACTCATACTAGCCCCACAGATACGAAGCTTCCCTACATACCAGCATTGAGGGGATAACTTAGAGTACAAACTTATATGGACAACCGCGCCAAGAGTGGGTACCTAAAAGACATTATCTCTATATACAGATATGGGCTGTTACAGGATGAGTTTGTAGGATCAAATATATTAAAAGGACTGATATTAATAGGGATGAACGAGAAGAAGATGCAAACTTATTATAAGAACAATTATTGTTATGAGATTCCTCGAAATATTTCTCTAACAATTTTGAAATTCGAAACCTCCGCAAGAGTCGACTGAGTAAAATATAAGTGTGCTCAAGATAATATGACCTCACTTCAATATATTCACTAGAACGACTCCACGCAACCTCGAACATTTCGGATAATCGTCACACGTCTCGGCCAGGTGTATAAACAACAATATAATTTTTGATGACGACAAAAAAAAATATTATAAATTTTTACTACAGCTAGTTACATTTTCCGTTTATCCTTGGAAAAAATAATAACCTGTTTTTTTTCGAAACGATTTTTAGAACCGCAATGAAAATAAGCCTTGATTTATATTACTTATTACATAATATAATTGTAAAATAGGCTTGGCACTCTAATCCAAATTAAATAACCCCTAGTAGATTCAACTATTGGATTCTACGACTAGATTCTAAGTATTATCTATTGGATAAAATATTGAGTTAACATAGTTATATTTTTTAAGAAAGAAATACCCAGATATTTTTATGCATAATTTAAGACACTTAATTTTTATGTAAAATATAGATATGAGTGTTATTTTAATAAGTAATATAGTTTTTTTAGTAATATTTCCCCTGATACCAGCACATATTTTCTCGCTGCTGGTGAAATCAAATAACATTAAGTTAGATTAATATAAGTTGTTGTCAGCTGTGATAATCCAATGTATGGAGTAATTCATAGAATAGAATAGTTTAATACTAGAATTACTTATTTTTCATGTTTATTTGATAATGCAGGAATGACTTGTTTTTTTTTGCCCTTCTAATACCAGTGTGTTTATTACTGTTTGGAGGTGAGGAGAAAAAAAAAATATTTCAGTGACAATGTAGTAAGAAAATTAACGAAAAAAAACTTGAATTTGTCGTAAAAGAGGAGTTGATAAAAACAGTACGTACCTAACTCTTTTACTAACTCTTTCTCAGCTTTCAGAAAGTTTTATAAACACTCTTAATGAAAAAAGGTGGTTACAGTTCATTGATCAGAAGAGATTTATAATACCTAGATAGGTACTTACCTACTTACATTTATATCTAGTGTTTCTGATAAATGGACCAGGAAAATCTATATGAACTAAATAGGTTAGTAATATAAAATTTTACAATAAACATTAACATAGAAAACCTATTTGAATAAATAAAATACCTAAATAAAATAAGTCCACGTATTTTTATTCCAAACTCAAAAAAGGGCCTATCCCGTGACAGACATATTAGCAAAATAGACTGCCATAGAAATATGCGCAAATTTTTTATTTTTTCTATGACATTTTGTGACTACCTACTGTATTTTTATCATTGAATAAGTTTTGGCGGTCTAAAATAATATCGGACGGGATTCACTCCGATGTGGGACCCTTACGGCGATGTCGGAGTCCCGTCTTGGCTTTACATAATGCGAGTAAAAAAAGGAATCTCCAAATTCCTGTAATACTCGGGTGGTGGACAACACCACCTATATAAGAAGGCCTTAGTGCAGGCGGCCATTTTTGGCCTCCCGCGTCACGACTGCCTGTGTGTAGACAGATATCACAGTGCACAGGTAAGTACATACAGATATAGGTGAGTGAATGTTGGGCCTCCCGATGTGACGCAGCACTAAGGCCTTCTTATATAGGTGGTGTTGGGTGGTGGACGGTCTTATTCAGTGTACACATATGAACCTACGCGGTAACATGACATTGGTTACGTGATCATACGTGTACAAAACCGCATATTGCATACCTACATACTTGATACTTTGTATATTATGTCATGTAGGTACAGACCTACTTATTTTTTTTTAAATATATTTGATAAATCAAAAATGGTATATCTCGGCTTAGACCACACCTAAAAGTCCAACCTGTGGGGTTATTCTCGTAGCGCTTGAATTGCAATCTTATCTTAATTGATATCTCAAAGGGCGGCTCGGAAAGGATCGGGCCAATCAGAGAGAAAGAGGGAGTGTCTACAATACGATGTAGCCAATCGTGGAACGATCATGACACTCCCCCTTTCTCTATGATTGGTCCGATCCTTTCCGAGCCGCCCTTTAAGATGTCTTTTCAACTAGATTGCAATTCAAGCGCTACGAGAATAATCCTGCTGTTTTTGTTTTTAATTCATATTTTAAATAATGAACTTTCTTCACGTTGATACGCTGAAAATAAAAAAGTTATTTTTTTAATAGTTTTTTTTTTTAACTTCTACAAAAACATATTTCTATTCATAATTTACGCTGTTATAATGATATAAAATAGTATATACTTATGAGAAAACTGCTTAATTCTACAAACATTTAATAAAATACTCTTTGAAATAAAAATAAAGTAGGTACCTACAGAGAAAACCGCATTTGTTTTGAGAAATACAAAAATCTGCTTGATATGGTAATTAGAAGTTTTGCGAAGAGAAAAAACGATGAAATGAAAAAAAAGCAAAAAAAAAAAAAGAAAGAAAAGTTTTTTAATTAATTCCCAACCTTTCCCGAGTTACGTAATCGGTGTCAAAGATTTTACGATGGAAATTTTCGCCATGACAATCCACCCCTGCCACAAATATTATTTTTCTCCACAGGGAAATGACTCGCGGTTTTTTTTATTTCCAAAACATCCCCCAATATTTTAACGGCAATAATCAGATTTCGGAAATTATTGTCCGTCCTCGCCGCGAGCAAAATACTTTTCATAGGGAATATGTAACAACTAATGACTCTGGAGATCCGTTCTCTCTGCCTACCCCTTACGGGTCGTGGGGTGATAGGTAAAAAAAAAAACATTAAAAGGCGAGACTGAAATTGTTTAAAGGAACCTTTCACCCTCCTATCAGCAAATAAGACATACGAGTATAAAAGACAAATAATTAATTATTACAATAATTAATTAATTAATTCTACAGAAAAAGATTACAGAAATTAAGAAAAGAGAAATAGTAATATACCTACTAATCTTCCATAGGTGCATTTAAATAAAACGATACTCTAAGAGTCAGGTCATTTTATGGTTATTTCAATGACAGTTTACAAAAAGCAAAAAAAAATAAACAATATTTATCTACCAAGAATCTGAATTCCTCCCGAGGGTCTTATTCAGCATGATTGCAACAAAAAAATAATAACGAATATCTAACAACTAAAAACTCTAAGAATTCATTGCTAAAGTTCGATTTTTAAATGGAACAAACCACTACGGGCTTACGACCGTCTTCTACTGTTATTTCGAAGGCTGGCTAAGTGTGTTCACTTAAAGTTCTCCATTAGGTGGTAATATTTAAGTCTCCGAAACTCTTTAATCATGAGAGTTTTCGACATGTTCAACAATGATATGTCGAAAATTCTCATCTATACAACAATTATTAGATATTTAATAAATAATGAGATATAGAGATAAATGTTGGAAATTATTAAGAACAAGAGAGCAACCAAATATAAAGACTGCGACTGCTGTCATGTATTTGGCGCCAGGATATGACTAGATATATCCATTTTTGTTACTGTCTCATCTTTATTGCCTATTGGCTTTGTTCGTGCACAACGTTCTAATTATGTCTAAAAAATGGAAATCTCTTTCTTGAAGACGTGATGTGGACTGCCACTGCAGGGAATAATAACCTCTGGCCATTCGATACAGAGGCCTCCTCAAACCCACGTTTGTCCTAGGTATCCTTATCGTGTTACAAATTGAAAAAGGCATCTACTGTTCGTTTTACCTTTATAACGTTCGACATTGGTAACGACAATGCTGTTGCGGCTGCCGAGTATTGGAGTGGAGTGGTCTAGTGGATGGGTGGTCGGACTCGTTAAGTAAGTAAGTAACGTTCGACATTAATAGCTAATGTTCAATCCCTGAAAATACCAATCCATAGAATTTTCAACATGTTCAACATGATGTAAAAATCCCATGCACCGGCAGGAATCTGAAAATAATAAGAAACTCAAGAGAACTTTGTATAATATGATGGTGGCAAATGAAATTGAAGAGAGTATAGTGTACGGCTTTCAGGGCATCTTTATAGGATTACCAAGTTTGTTTGGTCTACTTAATAAAGGCTGCAGAATTTATGTGCATTTGTTCACAGATTTATTTCGAATTCCACCTTATTTGTGGATATTTTCGCATTCCAGAATGATTATAAAAGTTTCCTTCGCTCAGCTTGAAAGATTAAACTCGGGCCACGACTTGTTCTCGTCTTTCGAAATAAAACTCATCATTAAAATCATATAACAAAACTGTCATCGCTTCTGAGATGTTTTTAAATGTATTTTCAATTTCAATCTATTTCAGAATTTGTTAAAAAAATGCGGCTACACTTTAACCTGCCGCACGAATTATGTAGGTACATAATATTATAATACATTCAAAAACGTTTAACATCTTTTATTTTTATTTTATTTATAAATTCTAAGCCTTAGGCTTTTTTCGCACACTTATAATAATCGTCGAAGTATGAAAATTTTTACAAAATAAATATGGATGATTAAAAAGAGAAAAATAAGAAAAAAAGAGAAAATAAGCAATAAAAGCTTTTCTTATGAGAACTTTTTACAATTTTTTTATTAAAAAAACAATTAAATTAATAAAGTGAAATCTATCACGTTTGATATCGCTATTAAAAGGGAATCATGGAAGCTATAGTGCTGTGAAAAAGATAAAAGTCAAAAAGTTACGATGGTTTAGGCATGTGTAAAGAATGGATGCAAACAGAATGACAAAGAAAATTTATAAGCGTGGAAGACCGAGAATGACGTGGATAGAACACATCGATTTCGTCCTCAAGGAAAGCTAGATCAGTAATAAGAGAAATTGGAGAGGTTCTATGAGAAATTGTGTTTTGGTAGAAGAACCTAAAGAAGTGTGCTTGGGTAGAAGAAAGTGGAGATCCGTTCTCTCTGCCTACCCCTTACGGGTCGTGGGGTGATAGGTAAAAAAAAATCATTAAAAGGCGAGACTGAAATTGTTTAAAGGAACCTTTCACCCTCCTATCAGCAAATAAGACATACGAGTATAAAAGACAAATAATTAATTATTGTAGAAAAAGATTACAGAAATTAAGAAAAGAGAAATAATAATATACCTACTAATCTTCCATAGGTGCATTTAAATAAAACGGCACTCTAAGAGTCAGGTCATTTTGTGGTTATTTCATTGACAGTTTACAAAAAGCAAAAAAAAAATAAAAAATATTAATCTACCAAGAATCTGAATTCCTCCCGAGGGTCTTATTCAGCATGATTGCAACAAAAAAATAATAACGAATATCTAACAACTAAAAACTCTTTTTTTAAATGGAACAAACCACTACGGGCTTACGACCGTCTTCTACTGTTATTTCGAAGGTTGGATTAGTGTGAGCACTTTACGTTAACATCGTTCGCCATTAGGTGGTAATGTTTATGTCTCCGAAACTTCTAATCATGAGAATTCTCAACATGTTCAACATGTCGAAAAATCTCATATATGCAACAAGTAGATATTAAATAATAATTAATGAAATGAAGAGATGAAAGTTGGAAATTATTGAGAACAAGAGAGCAACCAAATATAAAGACTGCGACTGCTGTCATGTATTTGGCGCCAGGATAATATGAATATATCCATTTTTGTAAATGTCTCATCTTTATTGCGTATAAGCTTTGTTGGTGCACAACGTTGATAACAGTTAAATAATGTGTTTACAAAACTGAATATCCTAATAATTTATTATTCTTAAGCATTTTTACTCGTTCTTCATGGCAATAAGATGGTCTACTATTTCAATGAAGTTTTTTTTTTAAATCAATAGGGCGCGTACCTTCTCAAAGGTTAATGAACAAGATGTTTCGTTACATAAAAAGAAGGGATTATTATTATGGGTGCAAATTGTTGAATCTACACACATATGTATATAAAACCACATTGTTGAGAAGGTGAACGGGTGAGAATGGTAGTCACCTGGAAAATTACAGAAACACTTTGTGGAGGTTCAATAAAATAATACATTTCCAACTTCCAAATGTCACTGAACCGCCGATAAAAATGTCAGAATGTCTTTCTGTACCATTCATGAGAGGGAGAATTTCCATAATACGTATGTATTTTTTATATTTTTATTATATGAATTTGTGCTCACTCAAAGTGAACACTCTTTGATTCTCTCATTGTAAGCAAACAAGTTTGTATCGTGAAAGAAGATGATCGGCACCAGGGATATTACGAATATCAACATCAGCTGATTATCAGCATCATTGAATGATGCTGATTTTATTGCTGATATTCAGTTCGGGTCTTGTCCGCTTGGCGCTTGCCGATCATAAGAAGAAGAAGAAGACGAATATCAACATCAGCTGATATACCTACATCAGCAACAACCCTGATCGGCATCTCCAGAATGTACGAAGTACCTACTTATAATAAACTGGTTGGTAGTCCAGCGGTTACGACGCCGGCATTCGTAGATACTGTTCCGTGCGGAGGTCATGGGTTCGATCTCAGGTGCCGACCATCTTCCTCTTTCACGACACAAGCTTTAAGTAGCTTACTGTGAAAAAGTCAAGGAGTGTATTTGTGTTCACTTTGAGTGAGCAGAGATTCATTAAAAAATTCTGTATTGTATTTCGACATGATAGTAGATAAGATGTAGGTATGCAATAAAGTATGTATGCTCCATACAAAATATACAATTTTAAATTATGTAGGTATGTAGTCGTTTGTTAATCTATCTTCAAAATAGCCCAGGGTTTTTAAAAATGAAGATATAAAAAGGGCGTTTATTTTTAAATCTGTGAGTGGGAGATTTGTCCACATGCTTCACAGATTATTCATGTTTTTATTATGAAAAGATTTTAAATGAAATACAAAATGTTTTATGGCGGTTATGTAATATCAAATTGATATCACACAAACTAATTTTCTATCCGATGACAACCATCCATCAGAACCATCCAGAACAAAGAGCCATCTAGCGGAGTGCGACGAATACATCTCATTTTTTACCAACTATGCAGATTCATCGCCGTCTGTACCAAGTCAACTAGCTTTGGATATTTCACGCCAGAGGGAGAACACACCGCCTATTTTTTAAAGAATATCTTGCGTGAATAATCCTAGTATAAAAGCTTTTTCAAGATACAATTTTATCACTCTTTTCTTCAGAACCCACTACCAGTGCATATTATTGTAATTAGTTTTTAAGTTAAAATACATTTTTCCTGTGATACTGTATTTTTATTCACTAATATAGTGTTTGTGTTTTTTATAATATAAATCGAGTTTCATTTCGGTAGTTAGTCAAGTTCCTTGTTAACTGTTTAATCTAGTTCATAAAGAAATAGTGAAACTTGGTGAGTACTCCAGATATTCTTGATCTTGCAAAAACTCATAAGAGAGTTTCTCATCTTCAGATAAAGACCACTTTTCCCAACATCATTTGACCTTGAGAAAAGAAATCATTACTCCTTCTTCATCTCAATCTCATCTCATCTTATGGATCAGATCCAGCCAAATCTGAATACCATAGTTTAAAAAATTTTATCGAAGGATCTGTAACAGAAATTCTCGCGAAATCCTATTATGGTTATAAACTTTTTTTCAACATTTAGGTACTATGCACGTTCTGTAAACGTACCATAACTACATAAATCTCGTGTCGTAAAGGATGAATTTATTTTTCTATCTCTTTATATAACTCTAACATTTTACGGTATGAAGGAATTTTTCAGTTATCTATAGTTTTAAAAGATCTCATATAGTCTCCTGAATGCGAAGTGGAGCCAGAGATGGCGTTTGACAGACAGTCTTGGCGCAATAGGACAAGGAGAGCCGACCCCGAATAATGGGACAAAGGCGAGGACGAAGAAGTCTCCTGAAAATTGACGTAACACGTTCTTGACGAAAGCGATCATCTCATTAAAATGTTATTCATCACTAGCTGTTCCTGTAAACATTGTTCTGCCATAAAAACTACCTCGTTTTATTACTTTTATTTTTAGCTAAGCCAACATTTAAAGTTATAGCCGTAAACGATAGTGACAAATATGGATTTGCGCGTCGTGTTGTTTTTTTTAGGAATTATTTAGAACAAATTTAGAACAACTTTTATACTTATCTAAATTTGTGAGTGTTTTAAATATACCGAAGTACAACCATCTACTTATGGACAAGGTGATATAGGGTGCCCTTTATTTTAAAATAAGTTTATCTTTATTCCAGTCCTTTGTTGGGGTTTTGGTTGTTTCATATTCTTTAGATAACAACTAATGAATCTAATAATTCATTACAGATGTTCTATTTCGAAGTGGTTGGTGACCCAGCGGTTACAACGCCGGCTTTCGTACTGCGGACGTCGTGGTTCGATCCCAGGTGCCGACCATCTTCCTCTTTCACGATACAAGCTTTCAGTAGCTTACTGTGAAAAAGTCAAGGAGTGTATTTGTGTTCACTTTGAGTGAGCACAGATTCATTTTAAAAAAAATAAAAAAAAAATAAAAAAATGGAAGAAACCACTACGGGCTTACGACCGTCTTCTACTGTTATTTCGAAGGCTGGCTTAGTGTGATCACTTTACGTTAACAACGTTCGCCATTAGGTGGTAATGTTTGTCTCCGAAACTCCTTATCATGAGAATTCTCGACATGGTCAATATGTCGAAAAATCTATTGAGAACAAGAGAGCAACCAAATTTAAAGACTGCAACTGCTGTCATGTATTTGGCGCCAGATTATGAATATACCTACCCATTTTTGTTGATGTGTCATCTTTATTGCCTTTGGCTTTTGGCTTTGTTGGTGCCCAACGTTCTTATTATGTCTAGATTCTTGTGACTATTTTTCAGGACTACGAATAGACCTCAACGAATATGTAACAACTGATTACCTAAGATACGCATATAAATAAATGTTAAATTTTGTTTAATTGTGTTTTACTTATTACTCCAGTTAACCATTGTAGCCGACAAACATAATATTATTATTTGGAAAGGGAATTACACGAAGATTAACCGACTAAATTATCATAAATTCCACTGATTAAAACAAACAAGAAGTGGACAACACAATGTAAGCACCGGCGTGCATTCTGAAATATGCCCCAACACAGAATGCTCTTAATAATATTAGAGGATTTGTCAGAATGCTGGGATCCTACTATATTGTGTAAGTACATAGATATTGCTATTGTATCTTTAAGAACCACTTTGCATGTATTGTCTAACTAAATAATATACCGCCTAAAGCCAGATATTCTTGGTAGTCAGCATGGAAAATTAGATTTTGTTTAGTCCGAGAACTAAATAACTAATACAAAGCTTACGTAATTAGATACATATTTTAATTCATGTTTAGTTACAAAGCCGATTGTACGTAGGTACGAAACTTGAATATTTCTTCAAATAGGGGTGAGTTTATTAATTTTTAAAAACAATATCCTCTATACTTTTAATTAGCTGACCCGTCAAACTTCGTTCAATATCTTCGTACGACAATATTATTCCAAAATATTTGCTTACTTCCTGAAACATTACTCTTTTTATTCACTTTGGCGTTCCAAATTTTAATGAAACCAACATCATCTATTTTTACTCCCTTTTTGCGTTTTAATTTATACTAAAATACGCTTAAAATTATTCGTATATTTTTTTTTTCTGAAAGCTTGAAAGATACAAATAATCTTCGTACCGGTGTTTTGAATGGTTGTCAGGTAAATAAAAATTTGTTGTTATGGATTTTTTCACAGGTTGTCAGTAAATCCGTTCCATACTAACACTAATATTGTAATTTTTATTATTTTCTATCCATTTTTCGAACTTTTAATAATTTTTCTGTTATCCTTAGCGGAGGAGAATTCAATACTTTTTTGGGTAATTCCTTTTAGGAGCTGCCTTGTTTCTCTTGCTCTACTCATTACCTACCTCGTAATTTGTGAAATTGTGATCCGACCAATGGATGGATGGATGAAAATATTTTTCATACTTACAGTCGCAAGAGGCGGTGCAGTGGCTTTCTGGACGGGAGCCAAGAAACTGATCTAATCTGAAAAGACAACAAGACGCACCAATCTTGCTAAGAAGATAATTACATGCCGAAGCCATACAAAAAGTAAAGTAAAGTAAGTGGGCAGAGAAATGATTGAAGAGGGTCGAAACAGGCACAGCACCAGGTTTGCTGCCTGTAATTAAACATTTAAATACATTCAGGTGTCAGCTTTATAGGACAATCAGTTCTTTCTTAAACAGGATATAAACACCTACAGAAATTCCACTTAAAAATCTACCTCGATCGACTCCACTTGTCCAGCTGTCGATTTGTTGAAGAGAAATTATTTCTCGAGACAGATCGGCAGTATCAAGCCAAGATACGTGAGATTTGTATGGCCAGGTCTACATTTTAAACGGTTTTTCAAACTTTGACGACAAAAAACACCAACTTAGAGGCTTCGCAGCATATATTATGTTCTGTATATGGATTTACTCCGAATTCGGAGGAGAACATTTAGTGTGTATGTGTGTGTGTGTCCGTCCCCCCCTTATAACTTTTGATTCGCTTGATGCACAGATCCTAAAATTTCAGAAAATATTTAATACTTAAGCCTACAAAATTTGTATACTCAGAATTTTTAAATTTTCTTTCAGTCAGGGGTAATCAACCTTTGAATTTTTACTTAATTTTTGCATATATCTCGAAAACTATAAAAGCTAGAACCCTAAAAATGTGTATGTATATAGAAAAATACAATATCTCAAATAGAATTTAATAAAAAAGTTCCAGGGTTTCTCAAACTTTTTTTATAAAGAAAACTATTTTTTTATGACAAATTTACGAGTTTCAATGCCTATATTTCAGAATTTAAAAAAAAATATAGAAAAACGCCGAAACATATCAACTAGATAATTTAATTTTCTATAAAAAAATATGCATATTATATCAGTAGTACATCTCAAACTTTTCTTAACATTTTTTGTAAAAATTTAATTTATTGACGACATCGTTTCATACAATAAACATACCGCATCAGGCCATCGACAGTTGGATCTCATGTATACATGCAACTAGTACTAAAGAAATAAGAGTATTGACAGACTATGATGGGCCGGCACAAGAATTGGACACTTTGACATGCTGGTAGAAAGGGCTAGGAAAAGTTGAGTAAGAAGCTTTGGTGCTGTGTTTTGCGTTGCTAGATGCCTGTCAGGCTTTTAAGCAAATCTGGAAGAAGCCAAAACTCGACCGGGATTCACAATAATACATCAACAGCATTAACTGATACTTATTCATACAAAATACTCACACACTTTTATTAGATTTTTTTAAAAAGAAACAAACAATATATTTTGTACTTATTATAAAAATCATATATTTTTTGCCGAAAATGAATTCGTAATTTAGTGAATAGACGTTTGAAAAATATTTGTAAGGGAGGAAGTTGATTGTTATCATTAATAATTCAAGGAATCCCAGGTGCCGCTACTAATTCCACACCCGCTTGCACAGTATCTCAGCCTCGCTACATTTTTAATTGCCGTGCCAATCAGGCTTCCATTTCATGCGCCGAACCGGCGTACCTATTCGCGATAAGAGGGCTGGTCGGGCAACCTTGCCACCTCGTGGCAAGTACGGTAAGTATTCATTTTTTTATAAAACTTTGATACTGTAGAATTTCCTTCTTGACATAAAGTTCCTGTCCAGTTAAAGTGTCACAATTAAATTTAAAACGTTTAGCTCTTCCATATTTTAATGTGTTTTATACACGGCTTACATAAACACATAAATAGGTATTTAAATAAATAAATAAAATAACACTCTTCTATACATAGGTCAGTATAGCCGGTGTAACTTAATGCTTCAAGCATTTTCTACCAGTCAACCGGCCCGACCAATCTGAGACAGGATTCCAACCCCGAGTAGAAATTTCAAGTAAAAAAACACATTTAAAATTTCTGACCCGACCAGGAATCGAACCCGGGACCTCTTGATCTAAAGTCGAAGCCTTTGCCACTAGGCTGCCGAGGTCGGTTTAAAAACGTAGTTTCTTACTTTTATTGTAGGCACTAACGAAACATGCCAGTAAGTGGTTGAATGTCGACGACATACGTACGTACGGTGTCCTGAAGGTCTTGAGTTTCAATCCTGATGTCGACCATTTCCGTTTTCACTACTTTACTTTCTGTGAAAGACTTCTAAAGTGTATTTTTATATTTCATTTTGGTATAGCCCAGATACATTAAAAGGATCCTGTCGAAAAGTGCGTAAGTCTATATCCTAATTGGAAAGCGAATGGATGGTAGAAACTGTGACGATTGTATGAACATGTTCTAATTGGGTTAGACGGACAAACGCATATTCGAATGACAAAAATTTGTTAATGCGTCCACGCGATCATCGCTCTACGCTCGGACGCACGATCGCCTTTCAATTAGGACAGGGCCGAAGACATTTTTTTTTAATAAACACTCGCAGTTTTCGAAAAGCATAGCTCTACTTTATTTTTGCTCCACCTATATTCTTTTTTATACACAGAAAAAATGTATATTTAATGTTTACCTACAATTTTGAGATCTTTCATATTAAGCACAGGTTGTAACGCGAAAAATGTTTTGTCACAGAGATATGAAAAAAAGATAGAGACAAAAAATGAATTCCGCTTAAACAACACATAGAATGTTGTTTGCTTTTGTTATCTGTAACTCATTAGTAAAATTAATTTGTAAATAAATGCCATAAATCTATCATTAAGGAATATAGAGTAAATAATGTTTAAAATTTGGACAAAACTTGTTTTGACCGAAACTTGTGGACATATCACTTTTTGAATGTATGAAAAGCAGCTTTATAATTTAAAACTTGTGGACATATCACGAAAAGCAGCTATATAATTTTAACTAACAGTTAAAACAGTTAAGTCACAATACAAAATGGCGCTTTGGGCTCTGTGATTGGTCAAAGGGGACAAAACTCTTTTTTTTTGAAAATTTTCATTTCACAAAACATTGTTTGATTGAAAAAACACAAATTTTCAAATAAGTTTTTGTGTGTGAGTTATCATCTTTTGTTAATTTCGTTTATACTACTTGATACTATTGTTGATAACAAGTAATTATTCTGCATTCATAACTAAATTTTTTTTGTATTTGTGACAAAACACGGTTTGAATATTTGCTCCTCAATACATACAATGAGATCAGATCTTTGATTTTTCTCATTGTGCTAATAATAAACCAATGTGCTACGGAATAAACAATTGTTTCTCTTTGTTTGACCAAAGGAGTTGTCTTTATCACATACTATCAAAATCCCTCAAAAACAATATATCATTTTACAAAATAAATGTCTCATCTTACCCCCAGGGTCTTCCATCTGAGACTTGAATATTGAATCGAATTTGATTGATAGAAAGTTTCAATAGTTTATTAGGGCGGGCATTGGCCGATTGGGGGAGCATTCATCCCTCCATTTTACCCCCATCTAAGAGATGCTATGTACGTACATACAATAGAACCTTTTTTGCGACAGAGGCACGTGTAAGATGCTGCCAGGGTATATTGAATGACGATATCACGAAAAGCATTTGTTTTTGTATATACAAAATTGATTTTCTCAAAACCAACAAACTCATCGAATTCATAGTAGGTAGTTATCTATCCTTTTACACAATACATTTTACCAGGAAAACGTGTTTATTTTTAGTACATGACAATATATTTTAAAACCGATTCATTTTAATTTTCTATGATTATTTCTATCATAATAAATAATTATATTTACGGGAATTTTTTTCAGAATATGAATCCGTGCTCATCTAAAGGAACACAAATTCATACACCCGTAACATGTTTTACCCAAATGAACTACCAAAGGAGAGTGTTGATGAACAAGTCAAATGAGTAAATGAATTCAGCTGCTCCATAGTATCAAACCTTGATCCCTGAGTACCAAAATATGGTATAAAACAGAACTACAATTCACAGCAAAAGTGGTTGTTAGCCTAGCGGTTCAGTCGCCAACTTTCGTTATGAAGGTCGCAGATTCGATCCCCGTTAACAAAAATGTCCCATTTTCACAACACAAGCTGTGTTCTCTTTGTGCATGTGCATTTGTATTATCTTTGGGTGGGCCTAGATTAATTTAAAATTGACATCTTCAATGAATATTAAAGCATGACCAATTCGAAGTGGTTGGTGACCCAGCGGTTACAACGTCGGCTTTCGTACTGCGGACGTCGTGGTTCGATCCCAGGTTCCGACCATCTTCCTCTTTCACGACACAAGCTTTCGGTAGCTTACTGTGAAAGAGTCAAGGAGTGTATTTGTGTTCACTTTGAGTGAGCACAGATTCATTTTATAAAAAAAAAAAATGATTTTCTTAACAGATCGTCATATTATGTCAGTGTGTTCATACCCTCAGAGACAGCGAAAAAGACCCTCAAAAACTGGCTGCTTTGGTGTCTGAGTACAGGGAGCTGAGCCGCAAGGTGAAGCACTCTGTACGAACAGATAAAAGAAGACACCTGGACTCTCAGATACGGCGAGCGCAATCTGCTGTACTCGGAAATGACTCAAGGACACTTTTCGAAATCACTCGGGAGGTCGGGGGCAGGGGTCAAAAAAGACCCGTGACGGCAATACGAGACTCTCGTGGAGCCACTGTCACTGCCCCCGAACTGATTAAAGGGAGATGGAGGGAGTACTTTGAGTCAATATTAAACCGTCCCGAGCCCTCCTCACCTTACAACTTTGAGGAGGAGTTGGCTGGTCTGAATATACCTCAGGCAACTGGGATATGTGAGGAACCGCCGACATACAGTGAGATGGTGCTGGCCGTGATGAGACTTAAGAACAACAAAGCGCCAGGAGACGATGGAATTCACGCAGAGCTCCTCAAACAAGGCATAGACACCCTTGGCCAACCACTATTAGATATATTTAAAATGGCGTGGGAAGAGGAGAGGTGCCCAAAAGATTGGCGGAATGGATCCATCGTCGCAATATTTAAAAAGGGGGACCCCCTTGAATGCGGAAACTACCGTGGAATTACTCTACTGAGTGTTCCCGGTAAGGTATTATCTCAGATATTACTACACCGCTTTCGGGGGCCTGTCATGGCTGTCCTGAGAGAGCAACAATGCGGCTTTGTACCTGGAAGGTCCTGCACGGACCCAATTTTCTGTGCCAGGTGCATCTTTCAGCAGTGCAAGGAGTTTAACTCTCCAGTCGCTTGTTGCTTTATAGATTTTGAAAAGGCCTTCGACAGCCCACATAGACCATCAATATGGAAAATACTTGCTCTGTATGGTATACCTCCGAAAATAGTTAAAATGGTGTAGCGTGAAAACGCCAGGTGGTCCTACTGAAGCTTTTAGGATCACCACGGGAGTCAGACAGGGCTGCGTACTAGCTCCCTTTATATTTATAATAGTCATGGATTTCCTGTTGAGAAAGTCCATGCAAGGAGCAAGAGGTATACCGATAACACAGAGAGATGGTCTAATGGGCGAACTGTGCGATCTGGAGTACGCGGACGACCTAGCGTTGTTCAGTACGACAGTGGAGGAATTACAGCGCAGTGTTTCAAGACTCTGCAACGAAACAGCACGCCTCGGCCTTCGAGTCAATGCCAGTAAGACGGAGCTCATGGCGAATAATGCCTGCCCCGATAAACAGCAACCGATAACCATCGATGGTCACCAGGTCTCCCGGGTGGATAAATTTAAGTACCTGGGAGCAACCATTACCACCGCTGGTGACCTCGGGGCTGAGCTCCCGATTCGTATCGGTATGGCAAGTGGCGCCTTCAACAACATGACCAAGATATGGAAAGCGTCGGCGTTTAGCGTCGAGACGAAATGTAAACTGTTTGATGCGTGTGTGTTGCCCATTCTCCTTTATGGGTGTGAGTCCTGGCACCTGACTCTGGCCCAGGCACAAAAAGTCTCAGCCTTTGAGATGAAGTGCCTAAGGAGAATTCTGGGCGTAAGATGGTACCACCGCATCACGAACGACGCTATACGCCGGCGCACCCAGCGTGAGCCCATCACCTCCGCACCATTGTGGGGAGGAGATGGACTTGGCTGGGACATGTGTTATGGATGCCGAATGACAGTTGGCCGAGGAGAGCGCTGTTCTTCCTCCCATCAGGGTCCCGAAGACGAGGAAGACCCTCTCACACTGTGTTCCGCTCCTTCGAAGCAGAGCTGAGGGACATGGACATGGTGTGGGAGGAGGTCATCACCGTTGCGCAAGATCGAGCGCAATGGAGAGCTCTTGTTGCCTCCCTATGCCCCTAAGTGGGGTCTAAAGGGAGTTTGGATTGGTTCATACATTAATCTTTCCAAAAATGGATAAATCATTGTTTTTCAAAATTTACACAGTAATTCTGCGCATTGTACTTATACCAATATTTGAAATATACACAGCTCTTTACTTAAAGCAGTTATGCAGAAATTGGCACTTTTTCAAACTGTATGTTTTAATAAGTTACATTTGAAACTTTGTATCTTCGAGATCTGAAAGACTAGGTTTTTGTTCATCAAGCTCTAGAAAAAATGACACTTTTTACGTACCCTACCTATCTTTAAGCCTTAGTTGGGTTTATTAATAATCATGTTTTTTTTTTAAGTTTCTTTGTTTAAAGACCACCATTGCTCTGCATTTTGTCATCAGTGACATTACATACACAAGAACAATCAAGTCATAAGGGTCGGTACTCACTTGCGCCGCGAACTTGTATCGTTACATCAATTTTATCAAAAGGATGCATGTGTTCCACTCGCGTTCGCTTTTCAAATTTTAAATTAATTGCAATGTCACACGTTCGCGGCGCAATTGAGTACTGGGCCATAACTATTTTTTTATAGTTTCCAATCAATTTCCATCTCTATATCTCAATAATTATTAAATATCTACTTGTTGTATACATGGGATTTCTCAACATGTTGAACATGTCGAGAATTCTCATGATTAGGAGTTTCTGAGACTCAAACTTTACCACCTAATGGCGAACGTTGTTAACGTAAAATGATCATACTAAGCCAGCCTTCGAAACAACAGTAGAAGATAACGAAGTTAAATGTGACTTATTTCCTACTACATCGCCATCTCTTGATTTTTTTAAGTTATGCAACTATAGAGGAATTGTTTTTATTTAACAAACTTATGGCCCGTCGAACTTCATCCCGCATCCGAATCAACAATAATTATTATTACATAATGCAATATATTATACACACATACATTCTCCCTTAAGGCCCCCCGCACACCGCAAGCCATCCCGGAGGAGAACAACCTGCAGCAAACCCGACCCGCACGAAACCGACCCCCTAGATCGATCGAAGCAATCAAACCAAAAAGTCGGCCCCGAATGAATGAAACAAACCCGCCGCGAATCACCCCCAAACCAACCAGCAATGTGGTGGAGGCATCAAGAGCTCTCCATTGCGCTCGAAGGCGTCCAAGGCTCATTGTGCCTTTTCTGACCTGTTGATATTTAAGGACGTGAGGTGGTCAACCTGACGGTCCCGATCTGATTTTTCGATTTCCTGCCTCTTACAGGATGCTCGAAAAACCAGCAAAAAGAGCAGAGGTGCTATTCTTAGCCGGCAATCCCACGGCAAATATATTATAAGTTAAATTAAATTCAGTTTTTATGTCATAAACTGTATTTAATTCGTGTAGTAAGTCAAAATTATTTTTTTATTCTGGGTTAGGTCGAAATCCGACGGGCGTGTTAGCTAGTAGAAAATATTCCTATAGTTTTATTAGCTATGCTATTCCACAACACCACCTATAAGAAGGCCTTAGCGCTGGCGGCCATTTTGCCTCTAACGTCACACCCGAAGCCCAGGCCGCCTGCGTTTTAAGATAGTGATATCGTAGAGTACAGGTAAGTAGGTACATACAGATATAAGGCAAGTGCATACTGGGCCTTATAATGTGACGTCACAGTCTCAGCGCTAAGGCTTTCTTACAATATAGGTGGTGTTGCTATTCCATAGCAACTAAACTACAAAGCAAAAACTTTGTTTTAAGTATTTATTTTCTTCGAAAATTTTTATCTCATCGCTGTTTTAAATTTCATTTAAGACGAACCACAGGGATCCACTGTAAAATAATACTTTTTCATCTTTTTTTTCTTCGAAAATTATCATTTGGGGTATTTCGAAAATAGGAGAGACGAAAAAAAACTTTTTTTTTTTCGAGAACATACTTAAATGATATTTTTTGCTCAAACTCGGAATTCTTTTTTTTTTATTCTTACTTAACGAAAAAAAAAATACTTAGAATATAAAAAAGACGAGAAGGAATGAATTTTTCCCATTTTCGCGATTAAATAACATTTTATAAGATGTTGTATACATTTCTATGATAAAACGAAGAAGTACTTAATTAAATTAAAAACATATATATAACTCGTATATATAACTGTGTGTTGGACGGTAGATTAATATTAAATATTTAGGTCATTTATTTATTTATTTTAACAAAACACATTACAGATGACAACAAACTATACATTAAAAGTCAAAAGTCATCACAATCTATTAAGAAAATACTACATATCTTCTTCATTTATTTAAAACTAGCTTTCCCGACAGACGTTGTCCTGTGATCTAACTTTTAATATTGAATTCGAATATAATGATAAAAAATGACATTTAACCAATGTCATTCCGACTGATGCGTCTGTTTTCAACCACAATTTTTCTGTCAATCGAATCAACTATCAAACAACTGATAGTTTGTGTCAAACGACAATTTGATTTCAAAATTAGATTTATTCACCTTTCGCATTTTAATTTATAAAATATACGCTTTGATGTTAACAAATTTAAAAAAAAAATCCGTAAAAAATCTGGGTACCAATATTTTTTAATATCAATAATTTTATTGTTATAGAATTTACATAGATGGCGTCGTCAGGAAATCCGTTCCATGCTAACTTTAATATTACCTATATTTTATATTATTTTCTATCCATTTTACGATGTTTGTATTTTTTATACAACTGTGGCCTACTTGTGTTTCTAAGACCTCTTCATGGACTCCATTTCAGGGTTTTCTTGGTTCATCTGAAATCCATTGCCTTCGCATTTTTTTGATTCGATTTTTGTCTCTTCAGAACTTAGTTCTTGAAGCATTCTCTACCAGTCAACCGTTCCCGTCCAATATGAGATAGGTTTCCAACCCCCGAGTAAAAATTACAAGAGAAAAACCCCAAAAATATATGTCCCGACTAGGAATGAAACCTGAGACCTCTTGATCAGAAGTTAGTACATACATACAAAACAAGGCTATCGAGTTCGTTATTCTAAAATAAATAGGTAGATTTTTTATTAACATGGTAGTGTCTTTATTAACATGGTACTGTCTTTATTAACATGGTACTGTTTTTGTAGACAGTGTGCGGCTGTGTCGCGTCAGTCGTACCGTGAGTTTATTAAGTCCATTGAGACTAAAATACCTGACGGAACTAAAAATAATTGGCAGCTTAAAAACATTTTCGATGATGATAGATCTGGTATTCCTAGGGAAATGCATTACAATGGCACTTGTGCGACCTCGGCGCTGGATATCTGTGATCTTTTTTCTGCACACTTTGAAAGTGTATATGTTGGGAGTAATGGCTCTTTCCTCCATCAGGGTTTTCAGCCCGATTCTTTGGTTGATGTTGGTCATATTGAAATAGGGTGTGTGGCGAGCGATTCGTGGTCTGAAAGCCTCCGGTTCGAGTGGCCCGGATGGTATCCCAAATGACTTTATTAAGGGTTGTTCACATGTGGTCTCTCCAGTGTTGGCTTCGATTTTTAATCTGTCTGTTGATTCTGGGCACTTCCCGTTGGCCTGGAAGTCCAGTTTTCTTACACCAATTTTTAAGAAGGGAGACAAATCTTCGGTTATCAACTATTATACCTGTAGGTATGTGTGTTGTCCTCTATCCCGAAACTCTTTGAATCGGCCTCGGCCACCAGTCGTAATATGTTAGAGTCAGCCACATTAGTAGAAAAAAAATCTCTTTAGTTGCGAGTGGCGCCATCTTATGGTAAATGCAGGAACTATAAGCGTTAATGACATCAATCAGTCAGTCCGTGAGTCAGTGACAGGGACTAATATTATATAATTAGGTATATAGGTACACACACACCTATCTATTTTAACATTATACCTATTCGAATGTTTTAAAAACTTGGACGTAATATTTTGAAAATCCTCTTAAAACACACAAACACAAATTTTTTATTCGTTTAAATTCTGAAGGGAAAGTTTTTCATCATATATTTTTTTGTACATTCTACCAGCAAACTTTTTCAGTCGTGACAAAGAGGATAAGGAAATATAATACCTACTATTACTTTACCTACTGTAATTTGTCGTTGTTATTTAAATTTATTTCTATGGCACCTGGCTAAAATAATAATTAGGGATTGCAATCCCGCAATGCGGGATCCGCAATCCCGCTGGATCCGCGCGTTTTTAGGGCCTGCGGGATCCCGCAACAGCGCAAGTGCGGATCCGCAAGCATCCAATTGCGTAAATTCATTAAAAGAAATGAAAAAAAATTAACATCGAGTCATAAAGAAGACTCTCAAAATGTACAACTTGTAGTTCCAGACGATGTTAATGCAGAAAACAATTTATTAACTATCAAATCAACAAATATGGAGTCAGAAAGTGCCTTTTCGGTCGTTGGCTACATATTAGTTCCATAGGAAGTAGGTTGGGAAATAGCACCGATGATGCTATTTGTTTTTACGATCATATTTTCAGAATGAGAAGTGACTTTTTATTTGTTCTTTTAAAATTTGATACTTTATACTTGATTGATTATTTATTTATTTAGCGTATGACCATTTCATCACAGTTTATATAATTCAATTAATAAGCACATTTTTGTTTTTCTTGACAAATTGTCAATATAATAAAAATGATTAGAGCTTAATTGATTAATTGGTAAGAAAAAAAGACTATTTGCATAGTAGGTAATATGATAAAGAATACTGATAGTAGCCCTAGTATAAGTTTTCGATGATCGAATATCGAAACGATCATCGAAAGAGTTTCGAAAAATTTCCATACAAAATTGATCGAACGATTCGATCGTTTGAATTAAGAACACTATTTGCACGCTAATAAGCGCTTATTTGCGTGCAATTTGCTTTCGATAAAACTCGTACTAGCCCTGTGGTTATAATTACCTAAAATAAAGATTACCAATAATATTTTTAGTTAATTAACTAGGTGATAAAAATTGGTGTTATATGCGCTGACTTCTAACCAAGAGGTCACGGGTTTAATTTCTGGTTGGGTGTTTGTCCTATCAAATATTTAAAATCTTTGTGTGTTTTTAATCGTTTTTCACGTGAAAAAAACCAAGGCTGGCCTGTTTCAGGTTGGACGGAACCAGTTGACTAAAAAAATTTCCTCGGGCAATATACCTACCTACTCTACCGGCTATAATACTAACACCTTTGTATATACAATTTATTTCAAAGAAATCACTATCAAATATTTATCAAAGAACCTACTACCAAATATATTCATATTGCTATAGTTTTTGGTTTTTTTTTATTAAATAAGTAGACAAGAAATCAAGTTTTATAATATTTATTCAATTATGTACATTGAGGTGTTTTAAATTTATGCAATTTTCAATAAATATTCGCTTATTACATACCATAGAAAAGGTTTTTTTTTTTCTATCTAACTTTGCGATATCCCGCGGGATGCTGCGGGATTGGTGTCAATCCCGCAAAATTCCCGCGGGATTGAAAATGGTGCGGGATTGCAATCCCTAATAATAATGTACTTAGGTATAACAAAATATTTTGTGTAAGAGCTGGATGAATTTAATGAAAATGAAAACAATTATCAGTAACGTTATAAATATTATACTAAAAATGAACGTTTTTGGTACTCTAAAGCTTTAGATTACCAAAATATAATTTAATTTCATATTTATTTCACCCTTTAAAACTACTGTGAACTTTTCAAATATTTTGAGGCAAACAATAATAATATTATAAACATCTATTTGGGTTGGCTGGAAGAGATCTTTCAGGATAAGTCCGCCCTTTGACTCTTAAATGCTTGTAAAAAAATTGTTTTTAAATTTCACAACAATGTTTTATTTATTTAGTTATTGAAATATCAGGCACACATAGGTACATACAGACATCAACAATTATGTTGTGTCCCGCCCGATTAGTGATGGTCTATAATAATTAATAGCCTTATGAACAAAAGAACGAAAAAAAGACAAAGTCAGATTAGCAGATGAAATAACAAACAAAATCATAAAGCAAAATAAACAAATGGTATGGAATAAAATGGTAATAAATTTTATGGCTTCAAACAGATTTATCGGTAGAAATCACATTTATTGATAGATTATCAATTGTTCATTATGGTAGGTACGAATTCAATATTCATGAGGACCACAAAAAACAACGCATGACGGGAAAGCTAGTTTGATATGACGTAGGTCGTACGCTATCAAAATTTTTCCTCCAATCAGTCCTAAAAAGAAATGGAAATAATTATTATAGTTTCAGCAGTGACAATTATATGTAAAAACTCGTCACGTCGGCGTGACGATAAACCCAGCGTGCTGTAATTGCACAATGCTAGTATTAGAGGTTCACAACTGGTTTCCGAGCTTCGGAACTTTGTTGACCCCTCCTCCCCGACGCGACTCTGTATCCACCCAACCACCCACTTACAGAGTATTATCGTATTATATATTACCTCACAATTAAACTAAAATGTCACAAATAATAAGCACAACAAACCACTGAAAGAAAAATGAATGATTATGATACTCTTACCAATCTGCAGCTAGGTATGTAGAAATAATCCTTACCAGAACACTAAAACACTATCACTAATAGGTATTACCTCACACTTCACTATCCGAGATTAAATACCTTACAGAACCCCGACGCACGCGACAAAATTAATAAGCTATACACGCGAATCAAAATTATTAACACCTCGCAAAGAGCAACGTTTTCTCTGCTACTAATTTGAAGTAAGCACAAACACAAAAAAAATTAAATAAATAAGAAACCGGATCCCGAAATAATTTAGGTACCTCACAGAAAGCAACGTTTAATTCTGCTACGCCAAAATATGCAAGTCGAAAAACCACTCAGCAAATCGCAAAACAAGTCTACGCGTCGCGAGCTGAATGACAGGAATGAGAGAGATTACCTACTGATCGTGTGCTTAAATATCCTTGTCAGCTGATTAAAAAACTTCTAGAATATTTCATCTTAGGGGTGTACCTGTTGATTACACCAGTGCATTGGCCTTCCGAGAAATGGTTGGACCTAGAAAGGGGGTATTTAAAACAATACTGTGTCATGGTAATAATTTTATTCAAAACATCAGGTTCATTGTCCTTCTGGCAAATCCCTTAGGACATACGTACATAGTCATAAATCATAGGATAAGATACATTCCAAATAGCCGAACAAGTTAAAAGAATATTATTTTTTTCATATCAGCGAAAGTATTTATTGCTACCTGTTATCCTTGAAAACAAAAGGTACCTGCCCGCATATCTCAAGTCTGCATTCTTTAGAATAACAATGAAAGACTTTCGTTTCGAAAAAGCTTTCAAATAATAATCGCTGACCATATCAATACTCAGTAGTAGGGTTTTTTATAAGTTCTACTTAACTATTAAAATAAATGTCATCTTTCGGGCGCAAATACCTACTCACAACAACCGCCCCCTCTCAAACGTCCGAAAGATGTGCATTTTTTCTCTGCACTACATATTAACTAAGTCTAATGACGGTACCTTTCTACTGGGAATCGTGAGTTAAGTGTCTTTTCTATCGTTTTAAAATAAAATGAATCGCGGGGATATAGAATGTGTTGGACGCCAGTTTATTCTTTTTATGAAGCTGTGAATAAACAAGACAGCAGTAAAGCTTAGCTCACAAGTCCCTATAACTATCTTAAGTTTTATCCTTCACCAACCAACTCACAAAATCTAAGCTAAATTATTATCTATTGTTAGTCTTAAATTCTAATTTTAATATCTACCCACCACCTTTCTAAAGGGGTTTTGATATGGCAAGCAACATTCAAAAATAATCAAAATTAATCGCGATCTAGCCAAGATAATGCGTACAGGTGATACCTCGTTTTATATGTATGAATTAGGTTTTTTCTTATACACATCCTTCAATGAGCTTGTGTGCTGTACAAAACTTGTGCTCCTAAAAGTAATAATATCTTAATCTATAAACTTAAATACTAATCAGTTTTTTTTTTTTTTTTTTTTTTTTCTTTTTTTATTTGTACTTTATTCTTAAATTTCTTAACCTACAAGAATGTATAAAGGTTCCTTAGTCTAAAAATTGACATATTGTGCAACCTTAATCCTAAGCAATATTTATTTTTATAATCCACCATATTTACATATAAAATAAATACATGTCACATTTATCATTATTTTTTTTCATAAATTATTTATTTAGGCTAGGTGAGTCTACTCTCCTCCTGAACCTCTTCCTGATTTTCAGGGGCTAAGTTTAGATCATTTGCGTGGACTTTTACCGCCTTACCTCTTCTGTCAATCCAATAAACATTTCCACGTCCTACAGGTAAAAGAACAGTATAAGGACCCGAGTATTTAGGAGCGAAACCTGCATGAAAACCTGTCAAGCGATTAGAGAGTGGGTGTTCTCTCATCATTACTTTCTGGCCCGTCACAAAACCGGCAGTATTTCCGTTAGTTTGGGTGTAACTACTTCTATACTGATCCTGGTTTTGACGAATGTTTCTATTTATCTCTACTCTATTTAATCTTTCCGGCTTAGTATTTGGTGCTAACGACGACCATTCGCCAGGTCGTTTAATTTCGTAGCCAAATAGAGCTTGGCTTGGAGTCATTCCCGACGCGTCGTTACGTCTTCCCCTAATTGACTCCAAAATTGAGCTTAAGTGCTCATCCCAACGCTTGTGTTCACGCCCTAGTAGGTGAATACGGAGCAATTTTTTTAAATCTTGATTTCGGCGTTCGGTTACGTTAGCCCTGGGCAAATAAATGGCTGTGGTCCAATGCTGGCATTGCCACCTATCTATTGCCGAGTTCCATGACTCGTGGCCAAACTGTGGTCCATTATCCGAAAGAATTGCCCTAGGATACCCATATCGTGAAAAAATTTCCCTTTCTAATAAACTAACAATCTGAGGTGATCTGCCCGACCTCATAGGAAATGCTTCTACCCATCTTGTGAACATATCTGTAACTACTAGAATAACTGTATTTCCCTTAGCTGATCTAGGATATGGGCCCATCAAGTCGATAGCTAAAATCTCAAAAGGATTCTGTGCTACTGATGATCCTAAAGGCGCGCGTGGACGACTTGGTAATGCTCTCGCTTGAGCACAAGTCATACAATTCTTTACAAATCTCTTAGCATCTCTATTCATACCTGGCCAGATAAAATATCTCCGCGTCGCTCTCAGCGTTTCCCTTTCACCAGGGTGGCCAGCATGTCTACTACTATGATAAAACTTTAATACGTGGGGGACCATAAATTTAGCTACAATCAGTTTCGGAGCTGCTCCTCCGCTAACTTGTCTATATAAGTAACCATTGATTACTTTATATATATCCAACCAATGCCTATCACGAGCATTTGTTGGTGGACTGTTGGCAGACAGTAAGGCTTCCAAATGGTTTATCATTCGAGACAACCGCTGATCGGTGCGTTGGGCCCCACGCACACGATCTGCCAGTTTTCCAGACTGCTGATCTTCAGCGTCCCGAAGATCCAGACCGTTCTCAATGAGCGTCACCTGAGGTAGACCTCCATCTGCTTTCCAACCCTCCTGGCTAACATTGGGATACATCCCCCTATCTAACGAATCAATATCTTGAGCGATACTTGATTCGGCCGGATTTCTCGACAAGAAATCGGGTAACTCATTTTCCCTACCTGGGCAGTGTTCTAATGTAAAACTAAACTCCTGTAATAATAATGCCCACCTAGTTAACTTAGCTCTTTCATCTTTAACCCTTTCTAACCATGTCAACGCTTTGTTATCTGTACGTAGGATGAAATGTGTACCTTCCAAATACTGACGATATTTCTTTATCGCCCAAACAGCCGCGAATGCTTCCTGTTCATTCGAATGCCAGCGTTTTTCTGCATCAGAAAAACGAGCACTAGCGTAAGAGACAATATCACGACCGCCATCAGGTCGTTCGTGATAGAGAACGGCAGCGACGCCGAACTTGCTGGCATCTGTTTGCAATACGAATTGCCTCTCGAAATCTGGCCTGCATAGGGAGAGTGGCCTACTTATAGCAATTTTAATGCTATCCATTGCCTTTTGTGCTGAGGCATTCCATTTGAATGGCCTCTTCGTGCTCAATAAATCAGTTAATGGAGCTGCTATCTCTGCAAAACGATGAAGATACTCGCGTAACCAATTAGATAAGCCGAGAAAAGACCTCAGCTTCTTTCTTGAAGTAGGCACAGGGAAGTTTGCAATAGAAATTGCATGTAACTTCTGAGGATGGTTACCACTAGACGAAACTACGTGACCTAAAAATTCTAATTCTGTGGTACCGATCTTGCACTTATCCGAAGCGCACCGCAAGTTATATTGCTGTAACCGTTCTAAAACTAATCTCAAATGATACATATGTGAAGCCCAATCTTTAGAATAAACGATCACATCATCGAGATACACAAGGCAAAAATCGCGTAGATATCCAGCCAAGACCTCTTGACTCATTATCCTTTGAAATGTTCCTGGAGAACCTTTCAAACCGAAGGACATAACTCGAAATTGATAGCAAGCTCCGTCAGGGGTTGAAAAAGCGGTTAAATGTTTACAATCTTCAGACATTGGGATCTGCCAATAACCTTTTTGTAAATCAAACGATGAGAATATTTTCGCGTTACCTAAATCTTTCAATGTTTCGTGAATAATGGGTAGATGTGAAGGCTCATCTTCAGTGATGTCGTTGAGTTTACGATAATCTACACAAAATCGATATTCATCTTTCCCTCGTTTGGGGACCATAACTATCGGGAAACTATAACATGATCTACTGCTTTCGATCACGCCATCAGCTAGCATGCCTTCCAGCTGAGCTAAGAGATGCTTTTTTTTCTCATCAGAGAGCCTATACGGAGGTAAACGAATCGGGCGTATATCTCTCAGCTTTATCTCGTGAGGTTGTAACGGAGCAGGACCAGAATATGGAAGAAATACCTCTTTAAAATCGTTTAAAATATCCTTAATATTCTCTCGTTGCCCGCGCGGTATATCGGATTGCAACACTGGCAATTCGACCTGACACTTCATTTCCCCACGCACCGGTATCAAATGCGTTGTCATTCTTTCTACTCTACCGAAATGAAGACAACCCCTATGAAAATCTATCACGCACTTTTGTGATGTCATCCACGGCACTCCGAGAATTACATCATCCCTAAGCTTATCTACAACTAAAAACTCACAATTTATCTGTATACCCTGAACCAAAATATTTATTACTATTTTACCCGTAACCTTCATGTGAGCTCCCTGCTCTGCTAAATATAACGTGTCAATCTGGCTTCGTTCGATATTCAAATTTCTAACTAACCGGCTATTAATAATATTATACGACGACGCAGAATCTATCAGTGCTGTCCATTCACACCCATTAAATGACAACCTGATTCGCGGAAGAAGAGACGATCCCGATTCTAAAACTGCTACACACTGTGGTTCTTCAAACAATTCGATCGCATCTAAATCTATATCTGACAACCTCGGTCTGTCCTCTCGTTGTCTACTCGCTACCCTCTCGGTATTCGAGCTCGAGAGCTTAATATTTTCCTGTTCCATATCTTTTCCGTTACTCTCTCTATGTACCCATGCCTGCACTTCTACTTCCCCGTCATTGCTATCTCCCGAATCTACCCACACTAAAACTTCATCCTCGCTTTTATTTTCCTGCACTATTGTCTTCTTAGACGTAACATTATTATTTTTAAGAATTTGCTCATTTTTAGCGACCTCTACTAAGCTAGGTTGAGGAGTTGGTCGCGCTACTCTTCCAACCGTTTTGTTCTCTACAGGGTTTATATCTATTGGCCCTGGGACGGCTGACCGATTTCGTTCCGACCCGGGCGTTGGGAGTTTAAATTATTATTATTATTATTTCTGTTCCAGTTTCTATTTTGTCTATCGTTCTGATTAAATTCATTCCTATTATTCTGTGTTTGCCCATTTCTATTCCAATTATCATTATTTCTCGTCTGTCTATTATCATTATGCCTATCCTGTCTGTTGTTGTTTCTTGTATTTCTGTTCCTGTTCTGATCATTATTTCTATTATCTATTCTATAATAATTATTCGTCCTATTCTCATAATTTCTATTTTGATTATTGTTAAAACTATTATTGTTCCTGTTATATGTCGGCCTATTTTGGTAATTACGGTTATCATTATTTCGGTTAAAATTATTAACTCTCTGATTATTATACCTGTTTCTATTATGTTGTGCATTATTCTGGTTATCAAAACTAATTCTTTGTGTTGGCCTGTTCGAATTTACTCCACAATTCCTTTGCAAATGGGGACCCGAGCAAGTGAAGCAACTAATTTCTGATCTCCTATTCTGTGGTTGTGGTACCGATACCGATTGAGTGTTGTTAACTGCGTAAACTAGTTCCGTTGGAAAGTCTATTTCTGTAATTCTACCTTCTAAATCATCGAATGTAATTGATTCCCTAGTAAATTCTCTGCGAAGAATGTTAGTGTACCGCGGTAACATCAAATTTAAAACGTGCATCGCAAATTCAGCCGAATATACGCAATTATCCCCATAAACGCGATCATGTACTTTAGCTTTCCTACTTAAAAACGTTGAACCTGATTCCCCTTCTTTCTGCTTATCTGAAAGCAAATGGCCTGTCAAACTCATCCTATTATTATCAACCCCATATCTTTGCATCATAAGTGTACTAAACGTAGCCCATCTAATCAAACCGTTTCCACGACTATCCCACCATGTTTTTACATCACCCCGCAGCTTCAGAGCAGCCAATCTGACTTTCTCTGTGTCCCTAATGTTACGAAGAGTGAAGTATTCTTCGCAGTCTTGAATAAATGCCTTAGGGCATTGTTGAGGTAGCCCCGAAAAGGAAAAGTTCTCGTTCAGAACTTCATCTCGAACATAAATTATTTGCGACCTAGATTCAAAAATCGAATTAGTACGTTCCAATGGGTATGGTGGTTGCGTGTTTTCGATCTCATCATCTTGTGATGAAGCGGGAGGAATTTCATCACAAGTCATCGGTCCTGCAGACCCCGCACCATTTCGTGTAACAACCGCGAAGATAAAGAATTTAAATATCCGTAACAAGAACCCAAACCAGTTAAAAATAAACATTTTGTATACGAAAAGCTAACTCGATTAGAAAAACTTACAAGAATAATAGCTCGTGCTACCAATGAGATTCTTATTTGACCAATGAGATTCTTATTCAAATACACAGCAAGGTATTGGTGGTATGAGGTCGGGATTCCTATTGGAGTCCCAGATAACTACGGAATTAGTTACGAAAATATTTTTAACTTATATAAAATTTTCAGAAAATTAATTATAAAAGAAAACAACTCTATCTCAGTGTGAATTCGCAACCCAGTTTAGTATAACTAAACAATCGTTGGGCGCCAATTTGATATGACGTAGGTCGTACGCTATCAAAATTTTTCCTCCAATCAGTCCTAAAAAGAAATGGAAATAATTATTATAGTTTCAGCAGTGACAATTATATGTAAAAACTCGTCACGTCGGCGTGACGATAAACCCAGCGTGCTGTAATTTCACAATGCTAGTATTAGAGGTTCACAACTGGTTTCCGAGCTTCGGAACTTTGTTGACCCCTCCTCCCCGACGCGACTCTGTATCCACCCAACCACCCACTTACAGAGTATTATCGTATTATATATTACCTCACAATTAAACTAAAATGTCACAAATAATAAGCACAACAAACCACTGAAAGAAAAATGAATGATTATGATACTCTTACCAATCTGCAGCTAGGTATGTAGAAATAATCCTTACCAGAACACTAAAACACTATCACTAATAGGTATTACCTCACACTTCACTATCCGAGATTAAATACCTTACAGAACCCCGACGCACGCGACAAAATTAATAAGCTATACACGCGAATCAAAATTATTAACACCTCGCAAAGAGCAACGTTTTCTCTGCTACTAATTTGAAGTAAGCACAAACACAAAAAAAATTAAATAAATAAGAAACCGGATCCCGAAATAATTTAGGTACCTCACAGAAAGCAACGTTTAATTCTGCTACGCCAAAATATGCAAGTCGAAAAACCACTCAGCAAATCGCAAAACAAGTCTACGCGTCGCGAGCTGAATGACAGGAATGAGAGAGATTACCTACTGATCGTGTGCTTAAATATCCTTGTCAGCTGATTAAAAAACTTCTAGAATATTTCATCTTAGGGGTGTACCTGTTGATTACACCAGTGCATTGGCCTTCCGAGAAATGGTTGGACCTAGAAAGGGGGTATTTAAAACAATACTGTGTCATGGTAATAATTTTATTCAAAACATCAGGTTCATTGTCCTTCTGGCAAATCCCTTAGGACATACGTACATAGTCATAAATCATAGGATAAGATACATTCCAAATAGCCGAACAAGTTAAAAGAATATTATTTTTTTCATATCAGCGAAAGTATTTATTGCTACCTGTTATCCTTGAAAACAAAAGGTACCTGCCCGCATATCTCAAGTCTGCATTCTTTAGAATAACAATGAAAGACTTTCGTTTCGAAAAAGCTTTCAAATAATAATCGCTGACCATATCAATACTCAGTAGTAGGGTTTTTTATAAGTTCTACTTAACTATTAAAATAAATGTCATCTTTCGGGCGCAAATACCTACTCACAACAAGTTTATGATGGAAAAAAATATTGAGCAGCACTCAAAATTAATATTCTAATAGAATAGAATAGAAAAATATCTTTCTCACAAATGAAACAAGCAATACAGTTTTAATAATATACCTAGTATTAAAATAAAAAATGTAAAAGTAAGTTAAAAATAATAATGATAGTAACAAAAATATTAAATTCGTATAAATCTGAGTTTTAAAATGAGACAAATTAATCAAAAAATAAGTTTTTAGTAGTAGTAAATATTCTGGCAATAAACTAAATGCAAAGAAATCCGATTTATTTGATCTGTTATACTCCGAAGACGAAGGGAAAGTTTGCGAATCAGTTTAATCATAGTTGACAAAACCTCCACGGCGAGAGACGGGAACATTTTAAATCTGCAACTCGCAGGAGACGCCATCAGTTTGCAGAGAGGGTAGTGCAAGTTATGTAGCTGTCTGCATAAGCCATAAGACTTGATTAAGCTCTAATCCTATAGTCGTCCTGCGCTGGCCATCCATTCTTGTTGCATGTAAAACTTTAAGAACATACGAAGATAAATCGACCAAGCAGGGCTGGTTTCGTGTACGAAAAAATATTAATAAAATTATCAGACTAGCCAATGATAGGTTACCAACATTTTTTATGCCAACACTACACCATTTCTGTTCGAATTTAGAATTAAATCTAAATTCAAATTTATAAAACTCCAATAGCCATACTAATAGAACGTTATTCTTCGAATAAAACAAGAAGTAATACGCTTTATCTAATCCAATCCAAATCCAAACTCCCTTTAGACCCCACTTAGGGGCATAGGGAGGCAACAAGAGCTCTCCATTGCGCTCGATCTTGCGCAACGGTGATGACCTCCTCCCACACCATGTCCATGTCCCTCAGCTCTGCTTCGAAGGAGCGGAACACAGTGTGAGAGGGTCTTCCTCGTCTTCGGGACCCTGATGGGAGGAAGAACAGCGCTCTCCTCGGCCAACTGTCATTCGGCATCCTTAACACATGTCCCAGCCAAGTCCATCTCCTCCCCACAATGGTGGAGGTGATGGGCTCACGCTGGGTGCGCCGGCGTATAGCGTCGTTCGTGATGCGGTGGTACCATCTTACGCCCAGAATTCTCCTTAGGCACTTCATCTCAAAGGCTGAGACTTTTTGTGCCTGGGCCTTGGTCAGGTGCCAGGACTCACACCCATAAAGGAGAATGGGCAACACACACGCATCAAACAGTTTACATTTCGTCTCGACGCTAAACGCCGACGCTTTCCATATCTTGGTCATGTTGTTGAAGGCGCCACTTGCCATACCGATACGAATCGGGAGCTCAGCCCCGAGGTCACCAGCGGTGGTAATGGTTGCTCCCAGGTACTTAAATTTATCCACCCGGGAGACCTGGTGACCATCGATGGTTATCGGTTGCTGTTTATCGGGGCAGGCATTATTCGCCATGAGCTCCGTCTTACTGGCATTGACTCGAAGGCCGAGGCGTGCTGTTTCGTTGCAGAGTCTTGAAACACTGCGCTGTAATTCCTCCACTGTCGTACTGAACAACGCTAGGTCGTCCGCGTACTCCAGATCGCACAGTTCGCCCATTAGACCATCTCTCTGTGTTATCGGTATACCTCTTGCTCCTTGCATGGACTTTCTCAACAGGAAATCCATGACTATTATAAATATAAAGGGAGCTAGTACGCAGCCCTGTCTGACTCCCGTGGTGATCCTAAAAGCTTCAGTAGGACCACCTGGCGTTTTCACGCTACACTCAGAGTCTTCATACAGGGACTGCACCATTTTAACTATTTTCGGAGGTATACCATACAGAGCAAGTATTTTCCATATTGATGGTCTATGTGGGCTGTCGAAGGCCTTTTCAAAATCTATAAAGCAACAAGCGACTGGAGAGTTAAACTCCTTGCACTGCTGAAAGATGCACCTGGCACAGAAAATTGGGTCCGTGCAGGACCTTCCAGGTACAAAGCCGTATTGTTGCTCTCTCAGGACAGCCATGACAGGCCCCCGAATGCGGTGTAGTAATATCTGAGATAATACCTTACCGGGAACACTCAGTAGAGTAATTCCACGGTAGTTTCCGCATTCAAGGGGGTCCCCCTTTTTAAATATTGCGACGATGGATCCATTCCGCCAATCTTTTGGGCACCTCTCCTCTTCCCACGCCATTTTAAATATATCAAATAGTGGTTGGCCAAGGGTGTCTATGCCTTGTTTGAGGAGCTCTGCGTGAATTCCATCGTCTCCTGGCGCTTTGTTGTTCTTAAGTCTCATCACGGCCAGCACCATCTCACTGTATGTCGGCGGTTCCTCACATATCCCAGTTGCCTGAGGTATATTCAGACCAGCCAACTCCTCCTCAAAGTTGTAAGGTGAGGAGGGCTCGGGACGGTTTAATATTGACTCAAAGTACTCCCTCCATCTCCCTTTAATCAGTTCGGGGGCAGTGACAGTGGCTCCACGAGAGTCTCGTATTGCCGTCACGGGTCTTTTTTGACCCCTGCCCCCGACCTCCCGGGTGATTTCGAAAAGTGTCCTTGAGTCATTTCCGAGTGCAGCAGATTGCGCTCGCCGCATCTGAGAGTCCAGGTGTCTTCTTTTATCTGTTCGTACAGAGTGCTTCACCTTGCGGCTCAGCTCCCTGTACTCAGACACCAAAGCAGCCAGTTTTTGAGGGTCTTTTTCGCTGTCTCTGAGGGTCTTAGCCTTCTGGCGATCTTCGATGAGGCTCCAGGACCCATCGGACATCCATATTGGCCTCTTTTTGCTCTTATAGCCGACAGAAGAACGTGCGGATTCCATAACGGCGTCACGGAAGCTATTCCAAGCTGTCTCAATTGGAACAGCTCCGTGTGAATCCTGCAAGGGGGCAAACCTGGTGCGTAACTCAGCCTCGTACGAATGACGACACTGAGCACTCTCTAACCTGCGTATGTCCAGCGGGCGAGAGGCAGACGGTCCCTGCTGGAAATGGGTAAATCTGAATTTCAACGAACCCACAAGGAGTTCGTGATCAGTATCCATGTCTGCCCCTCGGTAGGTGCGGACATCTCGCAGGTCAGTTCGGTTGCTGGCCCTTACCAGAAGATGGTCAATCTGGTTTTTTGTTCTCCTGTCAGGCGAGGTCCAAGTATATTTATGGATATCCTTGTGGGGGAACAGAGTTCCCCCTATTAAGAGTCCGTGGAGTGTGGCGAAACCAATCAGACGGCTTCCATTGTCATTTATCACTCCCATGCCATGCCTACCCATGACGCCTGGTCCATACTGGGGGTCACTGCCAACCTTGGCATTAAAATCCCCCAGTACAATTAAGCGGTGGCGCCTTGGGACATGGGACACAACTGCATCCAGACTGTCATAAAAACAGTCCTTGGCAGCCGCATCCCCATCCTCAGTGGGAGCATAGCATAGGAGGACCGTCAGTGTTTCGCCTGTCATCTTGAAGGACGCACTCATCAGGCGGTCAGAAACAGGTTCCCAACCAAGAAGGCGAGAGAAGGCATATTTACTTAAAAGTAGAGCGACGCCACGCATCCGTGCAGTTCGGTGACCAGAGTGCAGCATGACATAGTTGCCAGCGTCACTCTGCCCCGTCCCTGGGATGCGTGCCTCGCTCAGCCCCAGGATATCCAGTCCATAATCTCCCGCCAACTTGGCAGCAACAAGCTCCCCGCCCGCCCTCAGAGTGCGGACATTCAGGGTCCCGATTTTCAAGCTCTTGTTCCGAGCCGTGGTCAACACAGGGGGGACACTAGCTGCCTGGACCCCCCCCTGGTGGGGCCCAGGCGTCCGAGGCTTAATTTTGTTGCCTTTTCTGACCGCTGGAGTTTAAGGGTGTGAGGTGGTCAACCCCACGACCCCGATCTGATTTTTCGATTACCTGCCTCTTACAGGATGCTCGAAAAACCAGCAAAAAGAACAGAGGTGCTATTCTAAGCCGACAGCCCCACGCTTTATCTAACAAGAATAATTTCCATGCCAACTTTATTCCTGGCTACCCCCAGGTATAAAGATGTTATTGCGACGGTTAATGCGACAGACTACCACTACACTCTTCATATTTTGACACTTAACATACGAAAACCAACTCAAAGAATCAACAAAGTATGAGCTGTCGATGAATCGAATCGACCTTTCAACCGGAAATATTCCTACCGATTCGTACATACTCACGATATTCCAATTTGTAGGGCTATTCTCGTAATCAATCGCTTTTAAAAATCACTTAACGATAAGATTAAGACACGATCGCAATCAGTCGTATTCACAAAACTATCGGAATCTAATCTTAAATCCTATCTTGAACTGGATCATTTTCATACTGATATTTCAAACATAACGAATTTTTAAGACATCTACTAGATATTTTGTGAATACCAATCCGCCATTTTATGATTGTCAATCAAGATAAGAGCGTATTAAGACCGCTACGAGAATAAGGGCCCGGGTCTGTACGGAATGCTTAGAACCCCGTAGCATGGAAGAACCACAAGCTTCATTGATTAATGCGAGGTTGCCAAAAAATTCTGCGGTATACTGACGACACGGTATAGGGTTGATTATTAGTAGCGCATGGTATTAGCGATTTATGCCGGAATAACTATTGCCGTCATAACGATGTTTTAACGCAGTTTCTATTTGTACCACAGCTAAATTACACTTTTTAAATGCATATTAATTAATATTTGGAGGGTTTGTGTATTTACGTAGTGTGTGTTATTTAATTCATATTAATTAAGACCAACTGTGTGTTATTTAATTCATATTAATTAAGACCATTATATTCTATAGAGGCAATACGATACTATATTATATCCTAGCCGACCTTGTTTGAATTCTAATTAAGAGGTGGCGAGCTATTGTATTGTACACTGTTTCAGATTGAACTCGACCGAATAACTGGTAGAGAATGCTGCAAGCATTGAGTTCCGCCGGCTATGCTCATACGAACAGTGTTATTTATTATACTGGCGCCATCTAGTGTCACTAGTGACTGAATAAAAATTTGGTCGCTTTCAACTTTATTTTTATAATTCCCATCATATACCTAGATCGTTTTTTCATTATCATCACTTATTAAATGAGAAATCTTAATAACGGGTGAATTTGCATAAAAAAATGCAAAATAAGCGTGATTATAAAAACAAATGTTTCTATTTAAAAAAATTAATTTCTGGGTTAATTAGTTCTAAGAACGGCTCTGATAGAATATCATTGTATTATTATTAACAAACTTGAGTATTGGAAGAACACTTGAACAGTTGACAATATAATAACAGTCGATATAAAGCACAATATTTCTGCTGCACAAACGACTTAAAAACAGGTTGACATAAAAATGACAAAATTTTTATAATAAACTGTTTTAAACCCGAATTTATAATTTAGCTGGTTGATTTTATATAATGATCTACCACAACGTAGTTTTAACCATGAATAAACCGGTTTATGAAAACGATTTCCTTCTTTATGAGATTCAATTAGTACTCACGTCACTAGTGCATAACGCAATCCTGTTACCTTCAATGATGTATAGATGAGAAACGTGGACATGGACGAAAAATAAGAATATGGTTTAAATGCAGTAAAGATGAGAACTCTGGGCACAATTTGTGAAAAAAAATCATGAAAATATTACGAAGGAGTTGGTATGAAATTTAGTGTTGTGGTTGTGACAAAGTCGAAAGTCAAACAAGAGTCTCTTGTCATGTCAAGCCGATATTGACGAAAACACGTACCTAATCATCAAGAGACTTCAAGATCAAGAGTCTCTTGTCATGTCAACGCGATATTGACGAAAGCGCTCGTGCTGATATATGATAATGATTTGTCGTTAAAGTGCAACTACGTCATTTTAACCTGTACCACTAGTATAAGTTATCGATGATCCAAAATCAAAACGATCATAGAAAGAGTTTCGAAAATAAGTGCTTATTAGCGTGCAATTAAGCTTTCGATTAAACTCGTACTTGCCCCACTGTTATAATGAATTTTCACCGCGTAAATACACTTCAATTATTGAACATTTTTGTTAATTTCTTACCCTCTGTGGACTACTCCAATAATGATAAAAAAAACATATTTTTAGCTGAAAGTTTTTCAGGATCCATCGAATACACAGCAATGTATCTCGATACCATACTTAAGCTTGTCGTAAATGTAGCGAACTAAGTATCTAAGGAATGACTACTTTAATACTAAGATTACTAAGTAGATAGGTACGTGTTTTCGTTAAAGTTGGTTTTCAGCCAGTAAGTAGAATGTACTACGTAGGTACTCACTTTTATCCAGTTGAACTTTTATACGTAATCGGATATTCTTTAAAACTTAGTAAAAGTATTAACATCTATGTTTTTATCTTTGCCATTCCCCTTAGCGACCTCATATACACTTAGGGGCATAGGAAAGTAATAAAAACTCCACTGCACTTGATCTTACTCAATGCCAACGTCCTTAACATTGCGTCGATGGAGAAAACCACACTATGAGAAATCGAGAAAGTCTACGACGTCTTTGGGACTGTGACTGGAGGCAAACAGCACACTCTTCAGCCAAGTTTCATAAGGCAACATTTAGACACGCTCCGGTTATATCCGTTATAACGAATTATAATAATGTTTATATAAATACGTGAAGCAAATTTTTTTACCCCTTTTTACGAAAACTACGCGGTCGGAGGAGTATGAAATTTCGCACACTTAGAGTTTATATAGATAATATAAAAACCAATCCAAACCCAAACTCCCACTACGCCTCACATAGGGGCATAGGAAGGCAACAAGAGCTCTCCTTTGCGCTCGAATGGGTAATGTTTATGACTTCCCACACCATGTCTATATGCGTCATTTTTGCTTCAAAGAAGCGGAACACAGTATGAGAGGGTCTTCATCATCTTCGAGACCCTGAAAGGAGAAAGAACAGCGTTCTGCTCGGCCAACTGTTATTCGGCATCCTTAACACATAAAAAAAACATTAAATCAATAAATAAAACATTACAAACAAAAATGTATTTGACATTGACAGAGACGCATAATATATTATTTTGTTTATCTGGGGTCAAATTGAAAATAGAATTATAATGTTGTTTGTTTTTAACTTAATAATAGAAAACACGTTGTAGGTACATAACAACATTTCAAAGTTTTTGAAAGAAAATTGTGAAATAGCGCTCACTCAATAAATCTAATAGAAAATCGCAATATAAAAAGAATTATGTCCAAACCTATTATTTAAATTAGTTAGATATGGTCAAATTTCGACTAAGTAGTTCTCATTATTCTTGAAATAGTAAAAGTGTTTTTTTTTTGTTGTTGTAAAAATGGAGGTTTCTTGTGCCTGGGATTTGGTCAGATGCCAGGAATGACATATTCACAAACGCAACAGCGAACAGTGCACATATACTTTTTTTTGTTTTTGTAATATTAGGCGTAGGTGTTACTAGTCTCAGCATTCGAAATGAAGTGCATCAGGAGAATTGCGGGTGTAAGATGGTACCACCGCATCACGAACGACGCTATACGCCGGCGCACCCAGTGTGAGCCCATCACTTCTACCATTAAGGGGAGGAGATGGACTTGGCTGGGACATATTGTGTTAAGGATGCCGAATGACAGCGGACGAAATCTCGAGTATCGACTCAAAATCTATCGAAATCGAATCGAAAGTACGTACTAGAAAAGTTAAATGTACTGAGTGTTAAGTGTACACCTAAGTTCGCGTTTTAAAATAAGTTGAACATGTTTTCTTTAAAAGAAGATAAGGGTTTATTTATAAAAAGTGTGAGAAGCTGTTAAAAGTTCAATACATAATTTATGATGGCATCCAGAAATACTTAATAATGTTGCCGACATGACAGCTTACGACAAAACTTCCCCTATAAATAACAAAACGGGCATCCTTGTATTAACTAAGTCATAATAATTTTAACAAATTTATCTTGTACACTGAATTGTTAGTTACCTACGTATTAAAATTCTACAAAAGTTTAATAGTAATAAAATAATTGGTATATAATATTATGTACTTATATCAAATTAATTAGTTTATACTATGATTTTTATCAGAATAGTAATCCAAATCCAAACTCCCTTTACGCCCCACTTAGGGGCATAGGGAGGCAACAAGAGTTCTCCATTGCGCTTGATCTTGCGCAACGTTAATGATCTCCTCCCACATCATGTCCATATTCCTCAGCTCTGCTTCTGCATTGTAATTAGGGAATCCAATCCCGCAAACCGCGGATCCCGCAAATGCGGGATCCCGCACCTTTTTTGCGGGATCAGAAATGCGGGATTTCTCATGCGGGATCCCGCACGTTTGCGGGACTGAAAAGGAAAAAATAATAAACAATTAGAATGGACTCAGATGAAGTTCTGATTATTTATTAGATCCTGTACAACCTCATTAATGAAAGATTTATCAACTTTCGCTGCAAAAACGGGACTTTTCCTTGAAATTCATATGGAAAATAATTATATTTTCAGTTTTTAACTTACAACTAAGTAAGTTTTGAATTTATATTTAGTGTTGTGTGAATCCTGCATCGGAACGGAACAAAATCAATGTCATTTGAATTACTCTATGGCTAGGGATTCTACCACGGTAGGAGATTCAGTATCGAGCGTAGTAAATTGTCAAAGAAGGTTACTGCGTGATGCAATGTTAGTTAATGCAGAAACCAAATTGATCGACAAAATACCAGGATAAGCCAGGAACTTATAGTGTCGCTATCTCGTCGGATAAAAGAACGCCGTATATCAATGGCCGTTATATGGTTGTGAATCCTGGCATCTGACGAAGCCTCAACAGAAGAAGATCCTTAGTGTTAAGAATAGATTTCTGCGACAGATTTCGGGGGTTAGTATTGTACCACTATGTCACAACAGCGAATCACCTCAGTGATCCAGAATCGCAAATTGAGCTGGCTTGGGCATGTTCTTCGCATGTCCCCCGAGAGTCTTGAATATGCAAGTCTTTACCTACTATAATCCGGATGGGACAAGAAGGCGAGGTAGGCCGAAATTAAAAATGATGCGGGCATTCACTGCGGTTCTACGAGATGCTGGATTGAGCTGGGATGAAGCTGTGTAACTGGCGCAAGATAGAGAGGATTGGAGGAACTTCGTGGGGTCCACATGCTCCACACTGGGAGCGATCGTGGATTAAGTAATCAATGACTGCCGTAAAAATATCTAGAAAAAGATTCAGGATCTACAAATGTGGTGAACGATCCATTCTTTTATCTGAGCAAAGTAAGAATTGAAATGTGTGTGTTGAATAGAGAGAATTCTGTCAGACTCGCGGGTCCATCAACAAGAAACTGAACACCAGCAAGTTGATGACAACGACATCAACGACTATGAAAAAGGCATACCTTTAACGAATCTGTTAAATGATGATCCTTCGCTTACACTAGAAAATGAATGAGAACGTAGTCTCCGTACCGAATGGATAGCTGAGTCTAGACCTGTTGTGCCTGTATCCGTACCCACTCGAGTTAATTCTCTTGATCTGATGTGGAGGGAATAGAGGAAAGCACTTGGATGTTGTAGAGGTGGTAATAGCGGCTTAAATTCATAAACTTTATAGCAGTTTCATAAATTTTAAATAAAGTTATTTTAAAAGGCTTAAAGCTTATTTATTTCATTAGTATCCGGAAGAAAGACTTTACTACAAAAAAAAATCATTCCGAAAATTTGATGTCTGTTGGCGGTAAGGTATAATTTCGCTAAAAAGTCATTCAGTAAATTCATAACTCTGATATATTTACAAATATCGTTTAATACGAATAACGAGAATAGAATATTTTTATTTATCGAATATTTTTATCAGCTTTCGTTATAACGCTCACCTCTTCTTGGAAACACCTTACAATTATGTAAAGTCAATTCCGTCTACAACGTTTAGATACTTTATGATTTCTTCGGAAGTATTATTAGAAAAAAATACTAGTTTTTGTGCCTCTTAAATCAATAAAAAGTGTTCATTTGTCAATACGAATCACAATGCTAAAAGCTCAAACGTTCAAATGTTGTATTATATTGTTCCTTAAAAGAAGCGGATTTTTTATAACTACCTCTAAAACATCATTATTTTCAATTGCTAACACTTCTAATAATTAAAAAAAATGCATACTTATTTTTATTTCATTGTTTTCTTAATAATAATAACCTACTTCAAACAAAGAAATGTCAATCCCGCTGATCCCGCAAATCCCGCGGGATTGAGGTCACCAATCCCGCAGGCTTGCGGGATCGTGAATTTGATGCGGGATTGGATTCCCTAATTGTAATACACATTTAAAAACATGCTGAACAAAGTAAAGTAAAAAAAAAAGAAATTTAGAGCCGCATCCAAATAAGTGCATTCCTAAAGTAGGTAATTAATAGATTTATTACATATATATTAATCCAACAATCAAGCAAAATATAGATGTCAATCCAATAATCAAATAAATAATATTATATACTTGGGTGTTTCGTATTCATAGTACCTAATTCCTAACATTGTCCAACCTACCCTTTCCTATGGTCGTACCTGCGACAATTTTCTATGTGTTAAGACAATCTATGTGTCAAAAGTCATTCAGTATGCTAGTAGCCCCCGTGGGGACCGCATATATTTTCGTACTGTCGTTGAAACTGACATCAAGTGAATTCAGCGAGTTACGTTTATGTGTGTTTTACGTTTTGTTTATATGTGTTATTTGCAAGTACATTACAAGCTCCCGTGGGGTAATTACATCGTCGCTGCAACTGACAGTTTTAGTTCTGCGAGTTTACGTGTGTGTGTTTAAGTATTGTTTATTGCAAGTTAACTGTTTTTTTGGTGAAAAGGACATAAAAGGACAGCCAGTAAAACAAGGTAGGTGCGATCCTTATTCCCATCTACCCCTTTACGAAACATCATTTGGTCCATTCGAGCCTGATTGTCCTTTTACTTCCTTAATTCCGAATACGAAATATCAGGATCGTATCTTGGGTATTTTTGTGTGAATTTACATTTATTTTTTATACATATAGCCTGCAAGCAAATTGTCTCATTTATTTCTTATAATTTTTTTTTGTTATAAGATTTATTATTTTCATAAATTGATTTAATTTGCGTAGGTACGCACAATAACTTTGTTGTAACAAAGTGTATTGTCGCGCGGTGGGTATTCCGTGAAAGATATAATCTTGTCTCTGGTCTGTGCGTTGTTGGTGCGTTGTCTTCCTTTATCTAGGGCAGGTACCTGCGCGATTTGACGTTTCATTTTTGACATTGACATTGTTTTGTTTACATTTACATTTTTACAATGGCCAAAGTAATTAAACATAATTTGGCGCTTTTGAACATTCAAAGCTTATTTGATTTTGCTAAAGAGGCTCAGCAAAACGGCGAAGAGGCATCATTGCTTAAGTTTACGATCCGATTTGCTGACATAGATAAAATAAAAGAAGAATTTGTTGAGTGTCATGTTTCAATCCAGTCTATCTCTCGAGGAGATTTTGACTCTGAGGGGCATGCACTTAAATATAAACAATTCATGGAGACATATTATAGCATTAAGGAAATATATAATAAATTGTGTCCAACAGTGGTTACCAAAGTTATCAAAACAGAAAGCCAAGCTTCGACCACGATTGCATTGCCTCAAATTGTGTTGCCAAGTTTCAGTGGTTCCTATGCGGAATACACTAATTTCATTTCTATATTTAATACGTTGGTGCATCAAAATGCAACATTAAACGGTATTCAAAAGTTGCACTATCTTTTCTCTTGTTTATTGGGTGATGCACTACGAATTATTCGACATCTTGCAATATCAGAAGAAAATTATCAAGTGGCCTATAATTTAATTAATGAAAGATTTTCTAATGTAAGGCTGATTGCTGACAATCATTTGTGCAATTTACTTTCGTTAAAACCGGTAGACAATGCCTCGCACTTGCGACTCTTTGTTGACACCCTTAAGGAGAACACGCAAGCATTAATGTCATTAAAGATAAATATCGACCAGTGGGATTTCATATTGATTCACATTTTTTCTAGAAAATTGTCTCCTGATTTACGTAATCGATTTGAACATCAGTTGTCTAAGAACAAGTTACCCAAATTTTCCGAATTTTTATTATTTTTAGAAAACCAATGCCATGTGTTGGAAGTAACATCTGTGAAATTTACAAAGGAAAAACCTGTAAAAGGGGTTTTTCATTCAACTGTAACATCTACGAATAAATTTTGTTGTCATTTTTGTAAAGAGCAATCACATGCCATTTTTGGATGTGAAAAGTTTAAAAATTTGACAGTTATCGATCGTCGTGAATTCACAAAAAAGAATCGATTGTGTTATTCGTGTTTGAAATCCCATGATATAAAAAATTGCAAGAGTTCAGGTAGATGTAAAGTATGCAGTTCTAGCAGACACAATACTTTGTTGCATCTGGAACAGCATCGGGGTCCTCAATCTGAAGCGGAATTACGCGTTCCCCAGACTTTGAGTGAGGTTCATTCTGGTACTGTTTCAGGACTTACGACTGTTATATTGGCCACTGCGCGGATCCCTGTAGGGATGCCTTTGGCAATTTTCATGTATTAAGGTGTCTTCTCGACAGTGGATCTATGTCATCCTTTATTACGGAAGAGTGTGTCAGACGTCTGTCACTGAAACGGGACAGGATGCACATACCAGTTACATCATTGGGAGGCAACGCTGCCCCTGATATTCGTGGATCCACTCTTATTACGTTGAAGTCACGTTCTGGTGACTTGCTTTCAACTACAGCCTTGATATTGCAACGCCTTACGAATAATCTACCAAGTACCAATGTGCCACAACACATTGTTAATGCGTATAAGAACTTATCGCTAGCTGACGAGTATTTTTATGAGCCTGCCAAAATAGACATACTGTTGGGTGCGGACTTATATACTAGTCTGCTGGACGGCTCATCTGTACAGTTTTCTGAAGGTATACCAACTGCTTTAGGTACAGTATTCGGTTACGTTATAAGCGGTCCATACGGCAGGGCAGCCCCTGCATTATATAGCAACCTTAGTATTTGTTCTTTTCATAATGACGTGTCGTTAGATAAACTTGTTGAAAAATTTTGGCATTCAGAAAATCTTCCTGAAATACATATTTCAAGTCCGCAAGATGATGAGTGTGAAGAATTTTTTATGCGGACTCTTGAGAGGTTGCAAAGCGGAAGATTTATGGCAAGATTGCCATTTAAGAAAATTCACCCCCCGCTGGGTGATTCATATAATACTGCGTTGAGAAGATTTTTGAATTTGGAAAAACGTTTCTCACAAAATGAAGATCTCAAGCATGAATATCGTAAGTTTATGAGTGAGTACTTGGCACTGGGACACATGACACCTTATACAGGTGTGACCCAGCCAGGTAAACACTTTTATATTCCGCATCATCCTGTATTTAAAACAACAAACCAAGTAAAAAAAATACGAGTCGTCTTTGACGCAAGCGCCTAAACATCTACATCGGTATCTCTTAATGATTGTATTTATTCGGGTCCCAAATTACATAAAGACATTTCGAATATTATTACGAATTTCCGTCTTCATTCGGTTGCATTCACCTGTGACATTAAAATGATATTTCGCCAGATAGCAATGAATCCTGAAGATCAACCATATCAGTTGATACTTTGGAGAGATTCCCCTGAAGAATCTATTGGTCACTATGCGCTCTGCACAGTTACGTATGGCGTGACGTCATCGCCATATACCTCCATGAGGGTACTGAATGAACTTGCGAGAATCGGTAAAAATCAATTTCCTGAAGCATCTAGGGTTTTAAGCTCTCAAATATTTGTTGATGACATCATCACTACAGCTCCCAGCGTGCGGGATGCTATTTTACTAAAGCAAGAACTGATATCATTGCTTGCTATGGGAGGTTTCGAGCTGCGCAAGTGGTCGTCGAATGATAAGCGGCTACTTGAGGATTTACCAGCTGAGCACTGTGAAATGTCACGTTCATTTGATGCAGCAGATTCAAATATTAAGATATTGGGGGTTCAGTGGAACCCAGTTAATGATTGTTTTAGTTATAGTGTCAGTTTACCTGAGAATACCCTGTGTACCAAAAGGTCAATCCTATCTACCATTGCGCGTATTTTCGATCCATTGAGTTGGATTTCTCCTATTATATTCAAGGCGAAATTAATTATACAAAAGTTATGGTTGCTTCATACTTCTTGGGATGAACAGCCTCCTCATGATATTGTCCAAGAATGGCAATGTTTTATGAATGAGTTGAAAATTATCGAAAAATTTACAATTCCGAGAAAAATATTTGATGAAAATGTGTCGGAAATTTCTATACACGGTTTTTGCGATGGTTCACTATGCGGATATGCCGCAGTTGTGTATCTTAGAACTGTCGATTTACGAGGTAAAACTGAAATTCATTTATTGGCAGCTAAGTCAAAAGTTGCTCCTGTACGTACTGTATTAACTGTCCCTAAACTTGAATTAAATGGTGCGCTTCTTTTGACCCGTTTAATTGAGTGTTGTGTATTGTCATTTGGGGACAAACTTAAATTTGATAATGTTACTTGTTGGTCAGACTCAACAATATGTCTTGCGTGGCTTCAAACGTCACCTCATTTATTGCAAATTTACGAAGGGAACCGTGTTTCTCAAATTTTAAATTCTAAGGTTGATATTACCTGGAGGTACGTACCCTCTAAGTTGAATTGTGCTGACATTTCCTCAAGAGGTGCTTTTCCCTCAGATTTGTTAGAGTTTGATTTATGGTGGAGTCCACCATGGCTAAAGGAGTCTTCTGATATTTGGCCGTGCCAAAAGAAACATCTTTTAGACTTGAAAAATCTCCCTGGTCTCCGTGATACCAAGGCGACTTCTCTACACTTTAATGTAAATAATTCCACATGTATTAGGTTTAGTTCTTTAAAACGTTACGATAGTATACCCATCTCAAGGCTAAATCGTTATCAGCTCATTAAGTCTTTTTCGCAGTCTTTCTGGTCAAGGTGGCAACGAGAGTATTTACATACTCTACAACAACGGTCCAAGTGGCTCAAGGCCACAGTTCCTCCAAAAATCGGAGAACTTGTCCTGGTACGTGAGGACAACGTACCAACATTGCAATGGCGACTGGGAGGAGTAACAAAGCTTGTTTTATCTCGAGATGGAGTCACTCGTGTGGTTGAGCTAAAGACTCCAACTGGTGTCTTGATGAGGCCAGTTTCGAAGCTGTGACCACTTCCTCATCAGGATGGTTAGACAATGTCTATCTATTTTTTGTTTATTTTTCTTGTTTTACTTTTGTTTTATTTTTGTTGAGACATTTGCTTTGCTTGCTCTATGCATTTTTTTGGTTTAAGTTTGCAATCCGTTTGGGATTTTTATTTTTTGCTTTGTTAAAGAGTCTTGGTATACATACCAGGCCTCTTCGGGGGGAGGATGTTTCGTATTCATAGTACCTAATTCCTAACATTGTCCAACCTACCCTTTCCTATGGTCGTACCTGCGACAATTTTCTATGTGTTAAGACAATCTATGTGTCAAAAGTCATTCAGTATGCTAGTAGCCCCCGTGGGGACCGCATATATTTTCGTACTGTCGTTGAAACTGACATCAAGTGAATTCAGCGAGTTACGTTTATGTGTGTTTTACGTTTTGTTTATATGTGTTATTTGCAAGTACATTACAAGCTCCCGTGGGGTAATTACATCGTCGCTGCAACTGACAGTTTTAGTTCTGCGAGTTTACGTGTGTGTGTTTAAGTATTGTTTATTGCAAGTTAACTGTTTTTTTGGTGAAAAGGACATAAAAGGACAGCCAGTAAAACAAGGTAGGTGCGATCCTTATTCCCATCTACCCCTTTACGAAACATTGGGTATTGTTAACATAAAACGAATAATTTCTCTCTCAGATCTAGTAAAAGTAATTCGACATCTTCTATTAGGTAATTTAACCATCGAACTCTGTAGAAAGTTGCGTAGAATCACGATATAGCAATTAAAGGCCAATAACAAGCCATTGACTTGAAACAATAAACAAACAACAAGAACATTAAATCACACAATAATGATCTTATTTATTGCGCAATATTATTTTGGGATCGCTCCTTTATTGATATGATTTATTCTAGCGATAATAAATACTATTAAGTTGTAATAGATTCTGATATGATATTAATAGAATCTAACTTTTCAGAAAGAAAAAACAATCAATTTAACTGTAGGAAATAGATTGTATTTTGATTACAAAATAAGGTCACCTAGAAGAATTTTTTATGTATCTGAGCTCAACCAAAGTGAACACAATTTCATAAACCTTGTGTCGTGAAAGAGGAAGATGGTCGGCATCTGGGATCGAACCCACGACCTCAAATACGAAGCCGGCGTCTGAACTGCTTGGCTACCAACCACTCCTTATTATTATTGTTTTATTTATTCACAAAATAATTAGGTTTTATTTTTAATAGAAAGTTACCAATTCCCTTTCAGAATTTTTAGCTTAGCCAGTTAACCAAACTTTACTTCTTACCAAAAAAAATACTTAGAAAAAAAATTGCATAAAATTTTATCATAAAATAGTGGAATAACAAATCAATTGTTTTATTTAAATTATTTTATTTAAATAAATCCACCAAAAAATGCACGTTCAATTCGTTAATTTTATTCAAAAAAAAAAATCATTAATAATATTATTTTTATTAAATACTTTTGAATGTTAAAGAAATGAATTTACAGAAATGAGTTAATAATAATTATAAGATACTACTTGAAATTAGTTTATTAATTGGCGGACACCTCTTATTGGAACGCTGGTGAATTTTGTAAGTGTTCTGTCCTTTTGTATGTATTAAAATTATATCAGAATTCAGTTGGTGTTCCAGACTTTTTTAAAATAGATTATAGAAATATGTGTTCGAACAATTGTTATGAGTCGAATAATTGCCATTTGAAAAATTGATTTTGAAATGATTATCAGGTACCTATACGTTGTTTTGTAATTCGATTGTTTGAATATTGTTTTCTTCCATCAACTTTGAGGAAAATATTCTTTTTTTTTGTTCCATTTTCGAATTTGAAAAACAAGCACCTGTGATCGTCTTCTATTATCATTTTTTTCATCACTCTTTATAACAAAGTTCACCATTAGATTATAGATTTCTCGATTTCCATCATTTTCATTTTTTCGAAAAAAAAAACCCATGCTGAATATTCTTATTGTGATAGGTAGAACGAAGGAATTACATTCGAACGCTCTACGCCTATGGAAATTATTCAAAGTGCGTTTGAAATATTCCAACTGAATAATCATTACTAAGTGTAACAGCCCATCGTGTATCCAATTTCCAATGTAAACCACATTTTCCCATGGTTATGATTACACTATGGGGTTTGTTTGACATGGGTCTCTTGTTCAGCACACGATACTCAGGTGTCACTCCTGTCCGTTCTCTGAAAGGTTTGTGAAGCCATTTTGTTTTTGAAACAAAACAGTTTCATTCTAAGATTTATTTTAATAATTAATTATTTTTCTGTAACATTTGTGTCGTGTCTAAAAATTTTGGAGACGGATATGTGAAACACCATAAAGTACTCGTGTGTAATAAACGGTAAAATCAAGCATGTATGTGTTATTAAACAAAGACAAAGAAAATTCAATTATATCTACATTGTTTTTTTTTTTTATCAAAATCCAGATCTTTGGTCTTACTTACTGAAATAACATTTAACGTAGGTAGTAATTCTTCCTAATTTTTAATGAATCTGGGCGCATCCCAAAGTGAACACAAATAGATTTTTTGACATCTTTCACCGAAAGCAAAATTTCTCTTGTGAATTTGGGAACAGTTGATATCGAATCCACGACCCTCAGTACGCTTTACGTACGAAAACCATCGTCTAAACCGCTGATCTACTAACCATTAGCTTAGATTCCATTGATAAATAATTTTACCTCTCCGGAGTTGACGAAGCATACTTTGATCCAAAGTTCCTGTGTGGATTTAGAGTCTTTGCCGCTATAACCAATCGGTCACTAGCGGGTTCTGTTTGATTATCAAATTATTTATACTTTTTTTAAAAAAAAATGAATATGTGCTCACTCAAAGTGAACACAAATATACTATTTGACTCTTTCAGAGTAAGCTACTTAATGCTTTTGTCGTGAAAGAGGAAGGTAGTCGACACCTGGGATTGAACCCATGATCTCCAGTACTAAACAGTAAGAAAGTCGGCGCCGGCGTTGTAAACGCTAGGCTACCAGCTACTTCTCAACAAAGTCCTTTTCCATATTCAATTGCATCATGAATAATTGCAAGTTTTGTAAGTTACATCTTACACGAATAAAAAAACATTATAAATAATAGGTAACTACCAATAATAGTCATGTAGATAAAGTTCATTATCAAAAATATATAATAAAAATAAAAATATATTAAGGTAAGGGCAGGCTTATCCCGAAGGATCGCTGCCAGCTAATCCAAATAATAATATACGAATACTTTGACTGTGTTTGATTACAAACCCGTTTAATCAATCCATATTTTCTCGTTCTGTGATCAAATTAATATTTTCGTGGTGTTATATATATATATATATTGTTCGTAACAATAAAATACTAATAACATTCTTACATATGTAGGAGTTTTCAAGGGAATAAAATTTCCCATGTACAAAGAGTTTTTTAAGAGAATGTGTATGAGTGAAAATCGGTGTTTAAGCCGTTATCATAAATCTCCCTGCAAATCTGACTTCGGGACATGTTGTGCGTTCCTTGTTTTGATAATTTTGTTGGATGGCTTCCAGACTTTTGTCTGTAGAACATTCCAACTGTCATCGCGTTGTGTAAACTGAAATATGGCCGCGTTATAATTTTTATAAGAAAAGGGTACAAAAATGTTTGTAAATTACACAAAAAAGGTCTAACGAAACGCAGTTAGTACAAATCAAAACATAATGTTAACATGAGAAATTAGGATCGGTCAGAATTTTATCAAAAATGTTAACTACCTAAAGTTATTAAATTTTTAATATTTAACATTCTGTACACTGTTCAAGTATTTTCAATTTTTTCCGTGTGTCGTAACTGGAAAGCGGTCGCGCTTCCACGCAAGTCGAGTTTCATATTATTATACTCAAACGCGGACAAATCTTTCAAATTGAGAACATTGTATGATCGCTCATCGCATGGTTGTGTCATAGCCTTTCTCTTTCAAATATATCTGAGTTTGATCACTTTACGTAAACAACGTTCCAAAAGGTGGTCAAATTCCAAATCCCAGACTCATCATGAGTGATCCTATCAATATGTAAGTAAAATGAGACTTTCTCCGTGTATCGAGGGTCTTCTTCGTCTTCGGGAGCCTGATGGGAGGAAGAGCAGCGGTCCTCTTGGCCAACTGTTTTTCGGCATTCTGAAAACATTTCCAAATCATATTCATATTTTCTACACAATGGTTAAATACGCTTCGTTTCAAACGCACTTTTTGTTTCTGGGCTTGGTTCAGGTGTCAGGATTCACAACCATTATGCAGGAGAATGGGCAACACAGACGCATCAAACAATTCTCATTTCGTCTTGACTCTAAAAGCCGACACTTTCCATATTTTGGTCATGTTGTTAAAAACGCCACTAGCCATACCGATACGCATCGAAAGCTCAGCCCCTTAGTCACCAAAGGTGTTATGGTTGCTCCCAGGTATTTAACCGATACCATTCAAAAAGTGATAATAGTTCTGTGTAAATTGGCACATTCCTTCTTCATATCCATCGCGTGAAAACGATAATTTGATCACGATTTTTAATTCTTGCAATTTCAGTTTAAAAGTGCTACAATACTTTTTACTCAAGAAAGGGCTGATAAAACAGTTGTAGGAAATACATAATAATAATGAAATTAACAAATTGAACGTGCATTCTTGGTGGAATTATTTCAATACAGTAATTAAAATAAAACGATTGATTTGTTATTCCACAAATTTAATAATCAGACTCGGGTCCTACATGGTGACACGTGACATAGAAAGGAAATGAAAAAAAAAGTTTCTAAGTCACACGTCACCATACAGATCTGTGACTGCGAAACTAGTCAGGTTTTTATTAAATTTATGGAATAACAAATCAATTATTTCATTTAAATTACTGCGTAATAATATTTGATCTGTACTTTTTTAAGAAAGCAAACAACATAAAAAATGTTAAAGTTTGATCTTCAAATAATGTTAAAATCGAATTGAGTCACATTTTATAAACCTTAATCCAATAAGAATCGCTTTGTAGTTGGTTGAAAAATACGATTTGAAAGAGTCCGTTAACCCGTTTGAACAAACCGTTAAGGGCTACGTGTAGCGCTCGTTAAGAAAACTAACGGGCGCAACGCGAGATGTTATAATACTTTTAATTCCGTTATCCTAGATTCTGGCACCATAAGTGTATTTAGAAAGCTTGCACTTTTCTCTTTATATATTTCTCTTTATATATCTTTATAACATGATGTGAACAATAAAAAATATATAAAATAGCTTAGATTATTTATAGTTTCTTTAAAATATTAACACTATTTTATACTAAGACGTCAGTATAGCTGGTGGAATGCCTGAGGCAACCGGTTCCGCTCAATCTGAGATAGACCAACCCAGAGTAGAAAATTATTTCAATCGAAAAACAATTCGAATAATTTTGACATGACTTGGACTCGCGTATCCGGAAATTCTTGAATAGAAATATGTGGCCGTAGTAGCCTTACGAACGTAATGTTCTTTGAAACAAGTACAAAGCATTCTGTACTTATCTCTTTCACTGCCGGCAGTAAAAAATGAAAGTGCAAAAGAGACAAGCTGTATGAGTAGTATCACTAAGCGTTGTTTGCATACCGCAGCAAATAAGAAGTTCAACGAAATTAAATAAAATGATTAGGTACTCTCAATAAAAAAAATCGTTAATCGTAAGATTACTTATAACTCACTGCTCAGTTTTTACTTTAAATATAAAAAAAACTATTTAATCGAAGTGGTTGGTGACCCAGCGGTTATAACGCCGCCGTCGTGGTTCGATCCCAGGTGCCGACCATCTTCCTCTTTCACGACACAAGCTTTCAGTAGCTTACTGTGAAAGAGTCAAGGAGTGTATTTGTGTTCACTTTGAGTGAGCACAGATTCATTTTATATTTAAAAAAAAATATCCGCCTTTGTTAATTATATGTATGAAGATGACATTTCATAAAAAAATTTGTAAACAAACAAAATAGTAGCCCGGCAACGCGAGTATTTACAACCAAGATGCGCTATGTTAGAATTATTTCGAGTTATTGATGCAGAATAGGTAACTTATTTTTTAATTATTTATTTTATATCAAAATATAAATCCTTATTAAATAAAAAATGAACTTATTTATGTTTGATCTTCAATAATTTTAATATTTGTACCTACTTATACTCGAAACAACAGTCAGTTGACCTTAAATCCAATATGGCGGGTCAAAATCTACAGAGATCAGCTCACAATCAAGCGATATTCGTTAAACTATCTCGATGACTGCTTGTTCGTAATATTTTCTATCGCTGAGCTATTTTTTTCACTGATCGTAGTTTTTAAATAAAGCAGTAATTGTTTATTTTGAACATTTGATCATTCTATTACTATTTGACTAAAAGCGTGATTATACTATATCTATATAAAAATACCAACCTATTTAAAAAAAGAAAATAGTCTGGTTTAAGAAGACACGGGACACGGTTGACCAAAAATGACGAGTAAACTCAGTATGAACACTGCAATAAAATATGTACAAGCTTTCAGCAATCTTGCGGTGTTGCATTGTTCATAGTTACAAACCCACCCCTTCCTGCAAAGCATCCCTTCCTTGCAACACGGGCTGAAGTTCTTCAACATCTTCCCCCCTCCCCCCACGACAACTTGGACTGTTACAAAACTCTACAACGGAACAATTGAATCAAACTTTAATAGAAAACTCGACAAGATTTCATATCGGGAGTAGTGTTGAATGTTTCTTCCGAAGAAAACTTTTTGTTTCGCCTCTACCAACTGTTTTATTCAAATCAACTTAATTAAGTACCAACTTAAACAGATCTTTAGTGTTTCAATAAATCTTAAGAACCTACAACTCATAATAGAGATTTAAAAAACTTCGAAAGAATAAAATCAGTCATATTTTGGTTCCCTCTCCGTACAGTCCACTTGCACCAACATTCCTTCGTTTTTGGTCCTTCGAGCCGGATTACTTCTTAGCTTGGGGTTAAAAACTAGTTAAACCAATCGGGTACAAGATTTCAATAGTTTGAACTTGTTGTATTTTTGTGTTTTTTGTTTTTTCTTTGCCATAACTATGAATTATATTATAGAAAAAGCGACATCACTTAATTCTTGTCAATGTACCTACATACCTACGTGACTATCTACCAATGTTACTTCTGGGCATTATAAATCGACCCGTTGTATTGTGACCGCTGACCATATTCTTGAGCCCCGGTTTGAGCAAGGGTTCAAAGAGACATTCTATTGAAATGAGATCTAGGTTTATACCGATAGGTGAGTATCGAAAAAGAAGATTTTCTACCCAAAAACTATATTATAATCCTTTGTAGTCTTGAAGTGTGTGTTTTATGGTGTGGAAAAGTTCTCTGGACTTGTCAAAGAGAGCAAGGTTGTATGAGATCTACGTAATTCGACCTATCCTGACATACGCTAGATCAAAGGTTCTATTCAACAAGAACGAAGAACCTCCTGGAACGACATAGATAAAGACTCTTCGATCCAATTTTGGGAAGAATACTCCGAGACAGAAACAGAAACTTCGAGAAAACTACGATGCTATGCGATGGGGTGGATTTACATTATAGGCCTCGATTGACCTCGTTGAGAATGTAAATGTAGATCCTAACACATGGTATCATTCAAGACGCGCATGTCTCGGCACTGTATGGCCATGAATGTCAGAGACAAATAAAGAGTAACGCATCGTGTAATTTTTCTTCGTAATTTACTTACAGTCGTAAAGTGGTTGTAAATACCCTAGAGCCTTCTTCAAGAAAAGTCATAAATATTGAGCAGGATCGAGCGCAATGGAGAGCTCTTGTTGCCTCCCTTTGCCCCTGAGTGGGGTGTAAAAGGGAGAGTTAGTTAGTTACTAATCAAAACAGTTTTTGTAATTTCGTCAACATAAAAAGGTTTCAACTTTAAAGTTTAGATTGGTGTTTATAACAAAATATTGAAGGAAAAAAATAATATTTCATATTTTTTTCGATTCGTTTACCTTCGAAAAGTTTAAGAGTTGTGGAAAAATGTACTTAAATAGTTTCGTTCAACTCTGGAAGTATTTTATTTAAAAAAAGTCCACAAATAAAACCTTATTTAGCAGAATGGCAACTCCGACCCACTCATTAGCGATGTTTTCTACCATTCAAATATTTAAATTTAGAACAATCCTCAAACAAACGTAAGTTCTAAAAGAATGGAAACAAGAGAGAGAAAAAGAACGAACCAATTTGAATTCCAACCAATTAGAACGTTTAAAAAATGTTTCATAATTCACAACTATATTTATGGAACTATGGTGATTCCAAATAAAAATGTTGAGCAATATAGACGGTGACCTTATTCTAGTTACAGTTTCATAGTCAATAATGTACAAATTGTGCTTTTTTAACTTAAATGTATCAATGTTGTGTATATTTGTTGGTTCATATTAGAATTAATGTTTGATGCAATTAATAAATACTGATTTTCTTTTAACAAGCTTTTATTTTCTTCTAACCCAACAAACATTTTAAAACAGACAGACAGGAAAAGGAAACCATAGAGTATACTAGTGTTGCCACTCTTATAACATTATACAGTTCTAACACCCTTCCTCAATTTTCACTCTTTAAAAAAATTAACATGGTGAAAATTGTTCACTGTATATATTGCTTCTTGCCAAGCAGGTATTTTATATGCTTCTTTAAAACTTGAAGGGTCGCTGCAAACATTTGTATTCAGGCAGAATGCTGTATATAATTCATAGTCATTCAAGTACGTCGGTTTACTGGTTGTTCTCTTAGATCTTGATTCGTCACAATTTCCTGCTTCCTCACTATTAGCATTCTCACTATTACTATGTTGCTCTTGTATGTTAATCTCATTTTCATTTTCAATACTTTTATTTCCATTTTCTTCAAAAATTGCCACATTTTGGTCATCACTTAGTGCAGAATTATTTACATTTTTGTATACAATTTGAGTCTCATCAAATTTCACATCACGGGAAATAATAATTTGATCTTTGTCAGCATTCCATAAACGATATCCATTTGGAGCATATCCAACCATGTACACAGGTTGTGCTCTACTCTCTAATTTCTTTTCACGAGGTAATATAACAGCCCATCCTTTTGCACCAAATACTCGCAAGCTTTCTAAGTTTAATTTTCCTCCATACTTTTCAACTGGTATCTCAAAATTTATTGCAGAAGATGGACTACGGTTCAAGAGATATGCTGCACAACAGATTGCTTCTGGCCATAATGATTTTGGTAAATTCGTTTCATTTAACATAGTCCTTGCTTTGTTATAAAGCGTTCTATTCATTCTTTCTGAGACTCCATTTTGCTGTGGTGTATAGGCCTGGGTATACTCTAATTTTATACCTTGGTGATCACAATATTGTTTAAAACTTGTAGTACAAAACTCCCTTCCTTGATCACAACGTATCCTCTTCACTGTTACATTGAACTGTGTTTTTGTTTCACTTATATAATTTCTCAAATTTTCTTCTGCCTCTGATTTACATCTTAACAAATAAATCTTTACAAAGTGGCTATAATCATCAGTAATGGTCTGGAAATATTTATATTCCTGATTTGATGTTGGTGTAATGGGTCCTGCTAAGTCAGTGTATATCAGTTCTCCAACATGATTGCTTCTAGGCTTTTGTACATTTTTAAATGGTTGCCTTGTTGCTTTATTTTGCATGCACTCTTCACATATTTTATTACTTACTGGTAAATTCAATTTTATCAATCCTTTCCTATTTAAATGACCTAATCTTTGATGCCATAATATTGCATCATTTTCATTCTTTGTTACATAAATATTTTCTCTATTTTCTTCACATTCTTTTTCTCTGAAGCCCTTTAAAATATACAAGCCATTGATTTCTTTACATACCCAAGACGCTTTATCATTCTTGATCTTCGCATAATCTTTGTTAAAAATTACATCAAACCCTTTCATTGTTATCTTCTTCACTGATAATATATTTTGAAATAAGTCTGGTACTATCAAACCTTTTATATGAATCAACTTATTATTGCAATAGAACGATATCTCTCCCATAATATTTGTGTTTATAACAGATCCATTTGCAATTTTGATATTGACTTCCTTCTCTAGATATGTTACATTTTTTACATTTGTTGTGCCACTTCTTATAAGATGTTCCGATGCCCCTGAATCTACGATGAATTCTATATTACACATGTCTTTACAAGACTGTTTACTTGCATGCATCGCATGCGTTGCTAAAAAATTAAATTCGCCTTGATTGGCATTACTACTGCTCGAGTGTGCTTGTTGCGTTGGTCTGCCTTTTTCTCTATAACTGTTTGGCCGGAAAGTTCCTCTTTTAGATGTTGTTTGACTACGGCACTGATATGCCTTATGCCCCTTCTTTCCACACTTGAAACATTCAATCTTTGTTGTAAATGCAGTTTCATTATTGGTGTTGCTGCTTGTTGTGCCGTTGCTTTCTTTTAACTCTGCATCCAAGAGACACGACTTTACCGTTTCGATGGTGAGTTGGTTATGAACACTCATTGTCTCTATTGATGTTACAACATGCTGATATTTGTCTGGTATTGTAAGTAATAAGTGGCATATTTTGTCACTCTCATCCATTTTTGTACCAACAGTTTCAATGTTGTTTATTAAAGTATCAAATTTTAAAAAATGATCCGTAAATTTTTCCCCGTTTTTGCATTTTAAGGTTAAAAGTTGCCTTCTCAGATTTAACTTATTCACAGTGCTGTTTCGCTCGAATATCTTGTCTAATGCATTTAGCATTTCTTTTGCAGTTGTAGCTTTCTTAACATATTCTAAATACTTATCCGACAAACATTGTACAATGGTAGCTCTGGCACTTGCATCTTTAGCTTTTTCACTCTCAGTTACTTTGTCTAATTCAATGACATTTAACACATTCTTTGTTTCAAGAATGAGTTTTAATCTATATTTCCAGTTGCTGAAGTTTGTGCCTTCTTTTAATTGTGGCAGAGACACGAAATCGATGTTTGAATTTGTGTTCGCCATGCTGTCTTTTGACCACTCTTTTTTTTTTATTAAAACAATAATTCACTTACTTTGATTATTTTTGGTAATTTTATATTACCCACTTAATAAAAACACTTTAGGCACGTTCTGGGCCCATAACCTATTAGAATTAATGTTTGATGCAATTAATAAATACTGATTTTCTTTTAACAAGCTTTTATTTTCTTCTAACCCAACAAACATTTTAAAACAGACAGACAGGAAAAGGAAACCATAGAGTATACTAGTGTTGCCACTCTTATAACATTATACAGTTCTAACAGTTCACTTACTGAAGGTAATATTTCTTTACTTTACTTTAACAATTTACGGCATTATGCATTTTACGTATATTGTTAAGAGCTATATTATGTTTTGTAAATGACTGTTTGTTTAATAATAAAAATCAAAATGGTGTGGTTACATTTATGCATTTTCAAATAGACTTCTTCAAGAAAAAGGAAATGAGAAGAAAATTTTAAGAACACTAGTTTATATTCACCTTTAACTTTTAAAATATACAATAATAAAAAGGTTTAACGATTTTTTTGTCCATTTTTAGGGGAACTTTTGTGCTAGCTTCCCAAACAACCTTTTTTGGGAAATGGAAAAAGTGTAGGGACCACTTCACGGTGCACACTGTTAGTTTATTAGATAATGTTTTATTCTTTTTTTCGTACCATTTTATTTAACTCTGGTTTTAAAAATAAAAATATTTTTTTCTGTTTCAATTATTAAAAACAACACCAATAGATTAAGGAAATATAAATTCTAAGTGAGAAATAGAAATCTGTAAATTATTGATAACATGTTCATCTTTTCAGCCTTCTTTGGGGTCGGCTGCTGAACTAAGAACTTCGTCACCTTCTATTTCCAAAACACATTATATTATGAATGATTATTGGCATAACAATTCCATATTTAACAACCGGTTTGACAGAGATGTTATAAGAAACCAAGTGTTTTGATCGTTAAATCTAAAGACATACTTTTTTTTTAATTTTGAACCACTACGTAAGCCCTATGAAGGATACGAACCCGCATCACTAACCATCTTAAACTGAGATGATAGCCACTAGGCCGATCAACCCAACTTTATCCTCGTGATTGGTGAATATAATAATATGCTTGAATGTAAGTAGATATAACTATTTTAAAGATTGAGACATATTGCATTGTTAAAGCAATATGTCCGCAAAGGATTACTCTGTAATGGTGAGCAATGCTTAATTTTGACAGAAAATAAATAAATATTATGTCGAAATGTTGGTTTTTCGTTGGTCAATTAATAGACCCCATGAATTCAATGAAAGACCAATAATAATAAAGTCTCCTTGCGTAGAGTGGGGAACCTTAACGGCAGTATGTATGTATGTATTGACTGACCTCGGTAGCCTAGTAAGTGGCTTAGGCGCGGACTTCAGATCAAGGGGTACCGGGTTCGATTGCCAATCGTGTTAAAAAAATATGCTTCATTCACTAAAAAATTCTACTCGGGATTGGATAAAACAATAAAATGGTTTTTTTATTTCTGTGATTAAGACAGAATTACGAAATTAAAGATTTCCATTGTAATTTCTTCTAATAAAAAAGCCTGTCAGTCAGTGATGTCAACGATGAAAGTATGATAAGCGGATTTATTCCGTCTTGAAATGGGCAATATGTTTCAAATTCGTATATATTTTTTGTCTTTCTCTCCAGGTACAGAGTATAAAGTTCCATCTGCCATATTTCAGGCAATAAGTTACCATTCAATATTGACGTCTCGCAAACACGAGCTTCCCTCCGACTGGCCGTATTCAAATGTGGTGGTTGGCACGATGCCAAAATGCACTTTTTAAAAAATTGCGGTGGAACACAAAATACCCATTTTATATTCAATATCAAAATAATAATGTTCCCAGCTATTGAATTAACAATATCAAACTATTTGGCTGTCTCGCTGCAAATATGCGGTAGCTGAAATTACAATTTTTTACTTTTTTTAGCAGCAGATATATAAAGTAGATTGCTAGTTGATTGGGAGTTAATAAGATGCATTCTTTGAACTACCTTAGGGTGTATTTATACCGAACGAGCATAGGACCAGCAGCCCGATTCACGGAAAAGTTTAAGTCTAAGTTTAGTTCGAAGTTCGAACGAAGTTCGATTCAAACCCTCCGTGAATAGGTACATAGACTGTAGATAGTCGCCGCCTACAATAATTATTATTACCAGCAGCCCTATTCACAAAAGTTTGAATCGAACTTCGTTCGAACTTCGAACTAAACTTAGACTTAAACTTTTCCGTGAATCGGGCTGCAGACCTGGTTGGCCACTCTTAAACCCCAAACCGTTGACCGTCAATACTTTTAATACTATAAATACTTCTTATTTATATCGATTTTTAAGGTCGATGCCGAATTTTTCAATTCCGACTTAAAAATAAACCTATGTGTAACTATTTTTGTGTAAAGAAACCAAAATCTAAGTATGATAATGACATCCTTATTAAGACTGAAATTGGATCGGTATTCATCGGTTGATATTGACACAGAAAAAACAACAACGAGTAAGAACTAAAACTCTGGCACACGTAATCTCACATCGCCCATTGATTGGTATTCGTGCATGGTGTCAATTTCAGCGATCAGGAGGGCTCTGGTTCTATTTTCGTTTGGTGTAAGCATCCATTAATTGGAAAGGATCCTTAATATGCCGAATCTAGAAAACATTTTATTTTTTTAAAGATGATACAACAACGGAACATTGAGTAGGTATCTACACAAACATTTTATTTCAATTTTATGAGGACATGGACTGCGCATCCTAAATAGAGCTGAAGAGGACTACGGAGAACCGGACGAGATGGAAAATTAGATGTAGATCTTTGCTTCAAACCAATTCGTAGGGTTGAGACCGCAGAAGAAGTTAACAAACACACTAAAATATTCCAATAAAAGGTGTCTGTCACATCCATTGTATCATCGTTTAAAATTATATCAACAAATTAATTTGCAATTTATGAAGCGACTTAATAGGCCCAAGGTGAAATGGCTAGATAGGTTAGAAAAAACTTAGGATAATACAAGACTAGGTAAGTATGGCGTCAGTTAGCCTAACATAGAAGGGGAAACACCACAGAAAATAAATAAAGTAAGTAGTGTTTTTATTTAAAAGAAAAAAAACTCATTTTTGAGGTAAATCATTATTGAACCAAAGTTTCGATTAAATACAATGAAATAAAGTATAAAAAGCAGGGCTTTTGTTATAAAAATGTAATATAAAGTATAAATCGACTTCGTGCAAAAGCTACATAAAAATTTATTCGCCATTGATATTATGTTGTGTGCGGTGTTCTTTTATGCGCCGAATTAAAATGTATGGCGATGCATTCACGTAGAAATCAATTCATATTAAATATGCGTGCTTCTACTACGGAGTTCCTTTTAAAGAAAGTCACCATATTTCTTACATAATGTTGTAAAACGGTGGCATTTTACGGTAGGTTCTCAGATTGGACGTTTAGATTTGTCGCTACATAGAAAGAAATGTTGCTCCTTAAAGATTTTACACGTTGATCAAAAATTTTGACAGTCAACAGTATTATAATTTTTTTATACGTACAATCCACCCAATTTTGAGTAATTTGTAGTTTTACAGTATTAGAATTATCAATTTTAATCGATATTCATCGAAATGTTTGGTTACTTGACTATAAGAATAAAATTCAGCTATTTTACGTCGATATTCGATCATTCGAAATCTCATGCCTACTTGGGATAATGAAAGATCACATCTAAAACAAAGGGAGCAACTCACTTATGATCAGGTGAGCTCTCAATAGCTATCCTAAATCGATAACTTAATAGAATACTGTACAATATACATACTTTTAGTAAAGAATAGGTACCTACTTATCTACATAATAATTCAGAAATGTTTGTATATTTGCTTTTTATCGTATGTCGGAGCATCACGCTCAAAATGAAAATGCTACGTCAGATATGAATCTGCGCAGAGCCGTGCAAAATGCCGGAGAAGGTTTTTTTTGCTGCATTAACATTAATATATTTAGAGCTATTTAAAAACTCTATTTTTTAGGATCTTCATGCAAATTTTTCAAAAAGACAGTAAGCCATCTATTGGAAAGAAAATTACTCATCTAAAAGTTTAATAGAATCTTGGTATTACGGTATGAAAATGTAATAAAATAATTGGAGATTGATCTGTTATACATATAAATGTTATTCAAATCTTATTATTCTCAATAAATAAAGATTTAATGAAAAAAATTGCAAAATAATTCCTCCTATTTGAAGTTTGACATATTATTATTTTAGTGACATTTGAGGTCGGTACAACAGCTGCCTTTATCACACATAGAGGGTGTAGGGAATGTAGCTAAGATTCAAACCATAGAGAGAGAAAAACTTGCAATTATGTGGGTAGGTTTGTATAGTATTATTTGAGGTCGGTTGCTGTTTCCTTCATCATTAGTCAATCACCTAAAATTTGTACCATTCCACACATAGAGGGATGTAGCTAAGATTCAAACCATATAGAGAGTAACTAGCATAATATTATGTAGGTAGGTTCGATTGAACAGTGAAATTGAATCAAGTGTGAGATGTAACATAATATTATGATACATGTAGTTTTTTTTTCACGTGAGTGGCAAACTATAATTTTTCTTCTTTCTTTTTCCGGACGCATATCTTTTCTGGACGTACTACTAACAAGGAAGCATGACGGGACATTAGGACATCACGTTTACAGAAAACCGACTCACACAGACAGATACCTTCACAAAACGTCAAATCATCACCCGAGACAGAAACAAGGACTCATAAAAACACTATTCCTCCGGGCCGAACGCATTTCTGAAGAATCTCATCTGATACAAGAAAAGCAACACCTAGAACAAGCCTTAATCAACAATGGATACACACACAAAGACATAAAACGAGCGACAAGACCAAAAAACCCAACGCCCACACAGAAAAAAGAGTACACAGGGAAAGTTTTCTTCCCATATGTACACCAAGTAACGGACAGAATAGGCAAAATATTAGAAAAACATAACATCCAACCAATTTTCATACCCACCACAAAAATTCAACAAACACACACCACAGCCAAAGACAAACGACACCCGCTCAGTTCAGCTGGAGTTTACAAAATACCCTGTAGTTGCGGGCTATCATACATAGGAACCACAAAGAGATCCATCAACACACGCATCAAAGAACACCAACGGAATTGCAGACTAGCACAGACAGATAAATCAGCAGTAGCAGAACACGGACTCAAAGACGGACATGACATTCAGTTCAAAGACACAAAACTCATAGCTAACACAAAAAACTATTTCGCCAGACTCAACAGAGAAGCCATTGAGATTCATAAACATAACAACTTCAATAAAAAAGAAGAAGGCCTAAAAGTCAACAAGACCTGGATTCCTCTGTTGGAGTCTGCGAAGAATAGTCTTGCATCACATAACGCCATCACCAGTAACACAGAACCATCCAACACGCGAAACTCTACCGCCAACACTTCATACGGCACCCGCCACTGTATAAATACGGGTGACGCAGAGAGCCCCGCGTCATTCGTTCGCCAGCCGCCGCCGCAGCAACACCTCCAGCCGGCGCCCTCCACATCCCCACGCGTGCGCAGAACAAGAAGATGTCTCCCACAGGCCCCGAACTAGGAGACGAAACGTTGGGCAACACAAACCCACCTGGACCACGGCCTAATAGCCCGGAAGAACCAATTTCTCCATATTCAAACGCCGGCCGTGAAAGCCTAAGGATATATTTAATTCGCCTCTACGGGGAGGATATGTTCCAGAAGTTCCGACGCATGGAAGATCTTCGGAAGAAGAAGGCGAGATTACTGTCATCTCTCGCATTTTTACTTCGATGCCGCGATGAAGGAGTTATACCGAAATTCATCGACACAAACAGACATTTCAACACTCCACAAGCACACCGGATATACAACAGGCTTGAACATGCTATATTACGAGAAAGAATTCACCACAACAGACGAGAACTAGCAAACACCGACACACAGTTGTTTCACCTTCATCTACTACTCAGCAACTCAATTAACCGTGATGATTGGAATAAAATCGACGACCTCAGTTACACCTCCATGGAACGCTGTTCCGAAAGGACCATCCACAAACAGAAGAAAAAGTTTCAACGTTTAAAACCAGCACAACCAACATCATCTAACTTTACGGACAAAGTAGTCATCAACTTATCCAGCAGACCGCTATCTACCGATGAAAAATCCATACTAGCCAAGGGAGGAAATTTTGCGATCTCACCAGCCAGAATACCAGTCGAAGAAATAATCTCCAATTTAGAAGCAGGAATCCGCAAGCTCCCACAAACCAGAGCAGAAATCATCCGAACTGAAGCCTCATCCATAATAAGGAAAGCAAAACGCCCGTCTACCAATATCACTGCCAGTGAGAGAAGAGCGCTCAAACAACTAAACACAGACAAAAACATCCTCATTCTACCAGCAGATAAAGGAAATTCGACTGTAATAATGAACACCACGGACTATCACGACAAACTGCAGCGACTACTTGACCCAGCCACATACAAAAAGATACCTAAGGACCCGACAGCAAGCATCCTGAGGAAAACAAACAACATTATTAAATCATCAACATCGATCTCGGAAGATAAAAAGCAACAACTGGTTCAATCTGAAGCCCTACCCTCACGATTATACGGATGTCCAAAAATACACAAAGACGGCACACCCTTAAGACCAATAGTTAGTGCAATCGGCTCACCGACATATAACTTATCTAAATACCTAGCGACCATACTACAACCGTACGTAGGAAAAAGCAACAGTTACGTAAAGGACTCCACACATTTTGTACAGAAGATCAAGAACATCAAGTGCAACTCCACCGATATACTAGTTAGTTTTGATGTTGTCTCACTGTTCACCATGGTTCCGATTCAAGACACTCTACAGGTTCTACAGAACACACTGCCGCCCGACATCATAAGTCTAATCAAACACTGCCTGACCACCACATACTTTCTATACAACGATAACTACTACGAACAACTAGACGGAGTAGCAATGGGATCACCAATCAGCCCCATCATAGCCAACCTATATATGGAACACTTCGAGAAAACCGCACTAGAATCAGCTGAACACAAGCCCAGCCACTGGTATCGCTACGTCGATGATACATTTGTAATTTGGCCACACGGAGACACAACACTGACAGACTTTCTACAACACATCAACAATATTCATCCCAACATCAAGTTCACCATGGAAAAAGAAAAAGACGGACGCATATCTTTTCTGGACGTACTACTAACAAGGAAGCATGACGGGACATTAGGACATCACGTTTACAGAAAACCGACTCACACAGACTTTGTATGAAAATTTTCTAAAACGCCCGAAACGGTGCAGGTGCAGTAGACAATAATTTTATTGTTAGATTTTTTCATAGATGGCGTCGTAGGAAATCCATTCCATACTAACTTTAATGTCATATTTTATTTATTGTATTATGCATTTTTCAACATTTTATTAGTTATTCTGTTATCCGGAGCGGAGAAGAATTCAATAAATCAAACATCGCAAGAATCTGTTCAGCCGATTTCGAGCTATAAGTCTTTGCACTAACCCGACTTTCATTTATATTATAGATAAGTTTCATTCAATATGGGATTTCACAAAGTTTCCGCCAAAAACGTCAATAATTTACTTTTAGTAAATTCAAATAGGATCTAGGTAACTCTTTGCAATCATCACATACGTTACAGGACAAAATCCTACTATAGGAATTCCATCCAGAAATATTTACCAAGAAGTAAGGAAAACCAACTTCGTGTTGGTAGGTATATACATTATACATTATGCACTACCACAAATTCAAATTGAATTTCGTAAATGTATTTTCCTGTAAACCGAAGTGGCAGACGGGAATAGGGAAATGGAATGCGATAATTCATGCGACTTGCAACAGATGGCGTTGTTGTGTTGTGCGAGTATATAGGTTACATGCACCTACTGTATGTAACCATATAATCGACCCTTCGATTCTTATCACGAACTATCTATGACAATATTATATTATAATACTCGCAAGGGCTTAAAAAAACTATGATATTCAATACGTCTTCTTCTTCTATTTCCGTCCTCTGTTGAACTGGACATTCATTATCAATTTAACAATAGGTGCATTATTATTATTTTAAAGATTCTTGTCCCTTAGCCCCTCGATGTAGATGAGTCAGTAAAATGTTGAGATCTGTACCTTCAGGGGAACCCTCTTAAAGTATCCAAAGAAAATTTCACTTGTTCTAGGAAAAGGGCTAAAAAAGAAAAAAAAAGCTTTTGAAACAAGCACGTAAAATTTGAGGTCCGTAACTTCAGTGGGTCCCCCTTAAAGTACCGATTAATATCGAATAGGTATGTAGTTCTAAAGCAGATAATAAAAAGCTCCAATAGTCGAAATCATTTTAAAGTTTCTATAATAATTCCAAGGATAAATTCATTTTAATGAGCGAAATGATGAGCTCTTGTTGCCTCCCTATGCTCCGAAGTAGGGTGTAAAAAGGAGAATTGATTGATTGATTGATCCATCATCCTTTATGCTTGTTACGAAGTTATGAGTATCAAATGGTTAGTTAGTAAAATATTTGAAAAAAAAATGAGGAAAATAATAACTAAAATAAATACGAACAAACAAATAGGTGGAGAATTTTATATAAGTTATTGATAAAGTTCTTATTCGACGTAAATAACATCCCTGGTATAAAATGGTGATTAATTACTAGTTGTTTCGTTTGACAGATTGACAACTGAGATGCCATTGGGGAGTAGGGCTGGACCCCCAATAAAACCTCATAGCATCGATCCATCGTTAGAGTAGATATCGAATCGAAACATCGAATATGAAGAAATTTCTCTCAATATTACTCAAACATGGAATGCTGCGGTCTTAAAGAGGTACTCAAAACATCGAACATTAAGACATGTCTTTTCAATCATACAAACAATATCGAAAATCACAGTAAATACCTATAACATAAATACTGGCTACTGAAATCGTGTGCCAGTAAAAAGTCTAGAATTTTTAACCTTTTGTCGGCCTCAGGCAGTTTTTACTCATTATTTATATTTAACTTTGCGCAAGATCGAGCGCAATGGAGATCTCTTGTTGCCTCCCTATGCCCCTAAGTGGGGTCTTAAGGGAGTTTGGATTGAATTTATATTTAATAGTGTTAACAGCTAGAAAGGAAAATATCGTATTGAATATATTATGGAATAGAGAGCGAAATATGCCTAGTGATAAAGTGCACTGAAGACTAATAATAACACAAGCACCACCAATGTCATAAAAAACACCATCTTCGCTAATCAGTGTAAAGAATAAATTCAATAACACGCTATGGTGATGAATCTCCTGTAAATCAGATTGGAAGACCCATCTTGGCTCGATTGCCCTTTGATCTCGAAAGCTTGCTAACTGGCTAAGCTGATAGGACGGAACAGCGCTAACTAGGTAGGTACTTGAAAAGATTAAAGATAGATAATGGGTTGCAGCAACACATTATGTGTAATCACTATATGAATATTTGTAAATGAAGTAATTTGTGCTCCCGCAGTGTGAACACGAGATTCACTCTCAGACTCTCATTTCACAGTAGAAAGCTTCTAACCGTCTAACTTATAAAAAAATCGTTAATTGTAAGATTCGGTATAACTCACCGATCAGTTTTTACTTAATTTATAAAAATATATTTTATCCGAGTTTGTTATGGTATTGTGGCGACCCTGTTCATGACGACATCATCAACCAATAGCATTCGACCCTGTTCATGACGACATCATCAACCAATAGCGTTCCTTCAAGATGTCGTCATCCAGTAGCAGCCTGCCACATCGTACAAGGCAGCACACCAACCATCAGTCTTCACCAAATCCGCATAGAGTCAACACGCACCATCATCCGTCTCGCGACGCGCATCGCGGTGCGCCACACGGCGCCCTTTCAATTATAATCGGTACTACATTAAATATTTATATGTTACTTCTACAATAAACCGATCCACCATACAAAACCTGTGCATTCTCACTCTACCAACCACCAATACCCATAGTGATGACCACCGACGTGATATGAACACAAACTCAAACATAAATAGTAGCTGGGCAACGCGAGTGGTAACTGCCAATATTCGGTATGTCAGATTTGAACGAGTTATTGATGCAGAATAGGTACCTTATTTTTTAATGGGATGTTTTTCTTCCTTTCTGTGCCGCTAGGGGCGCCCTAGCTAATCCGGTCTGTTGTCAAATTCAGTGTTGCCAAAGGGGGCGATTTACTGCCGTTTGAGCTATTTGGAACTTACTTACTTAGTTACTTACTTACCCTTTTAGCGAGTTTTCACCTTTCCGGATACTAAATGACCTTTTTTAGTGAACTCCCACCTCTCTTCGGATACTAAAATTTTCGGAATGACCGCATACCAAATTTTCAGTTGGGCTTCTTTGCGTTTGAAAAACAGCGTTGGTAACACTGGTTAAATTAACGTTTATAACCTCAACGGTCCGTTTTGTCTTTCGTAAATAAATACTTTAATTTTTTTATTTATACTTTGTGTTACAGTGAAAATGAAAAAAATTTATCATTCTAGTTTATTTCAAATTAAACAACTTATGTATTATTATAATAATATAACAATACGTTTAGAATAATCATTGTACATTTCTTTTTACATACTATTACAAATAAAATTGTTTATCTTATTTTATTTTTTATATATCTACCTAAATACAACCTAACATACCGTAACAGAATACAAGAATATAATATACAGAACAGCAGCACTGAACTGACTGACTGAAAATTCATCCTTGAAGACAAATACATACCTAGTGATTTTGTTTGTATCTAGTGTAAAAGGACATACTTTGGTTTACCTCCTAGAAAAAGCCACTATTGCAATCATCAATAATTAAAACGTTAAATTGTTGAATTGAGAAAACAAAAAAGAGAGGAAATATATGAGTATAATATTTATCAGTCAATGCTAGATGGTATGTTTGACAGAGCTGTCATAATTTGACAATAGACCTGATTATTAGAAGTTCTGCCATCTAGTGTGTATTGTCGGAAGCTTCCCAGAAAACTTCCCATTATATATTTTATATCAAAATATAGTTAAGTCCTTATTAAATCATACGAAACCTTTATGTTTCAGCCAAAATGAACTAATTCATGTTTGATCACTTCAATGTTGATATTCGTACCTACTTAAAAAGTATTATTTGAGTATTTTCTTCAAAACATCATTATATTTCTTAAAAATTTAGTTGGTGAATCATGTTTGTAAGACATCGATGATTACGGGAATGCAATATATTATGCTTTATTTGTTTAAAATTTCTATTTTCAAAATGATAAACCAAAAGAAAATGGACCAAAATATGAAGGGAGCACCTGATTGGACGAAAAAAAAACTGAAAAACATTGATTACAGAAAGCATTGTTGTAACTATTGACAGTTGACATAAAATCCAACATGGCGGGCTAAAATCTACATAAATCAGCTTGCAATCTTTCCATATGGGTTAAACAACTTCGACGACGCGACGGCTTGATCGCAAATTTTCTACCACTGAACTCTTTTTTCCACTGATCAGAGTTTTCTTATAAAGCAGTTAAAGTTTTTATCGTGAAAGAGGAAAATGATCGGCTTACCTGGGATCAAACCACGACCTACAGTACGAAACAGTGCCCTTATTCTCGTAGCGGTCTTAATATACGCTCTTATCTTGATTGACAATCATAAAATGGCGGATTGGTATTCACAAAACAAGATATCTTGTAGATATCTTAAAAATTCGTTATGTTTGAAATATCAGTATGAAAATGATCCAGTTCAAGATAGGATTAACATTAGATTCCGATAGTTTTGTGAATACGACTGCTTGCGATCGTGTCTTACTGATAGTTACGTGATTTTTAAAAGCGATTGATTACGAGAATAGCCCTACTGTTTCAAGTCGACGACGGAATCACTAGGCTACCAGCCAAATTAATGGAATAAAACAACTCACAAATGTTGATGACAGAAAGGCTCACCGACATAAAGTATCTGTCTGTTTTTTTTTCTTTATTATAATATCGAATTTATTCCCACACTTCCCTCAATTTATTTACAATAAATTCTTTCTAAAAGCATTTTGTAAATCGATGTTCCTGTATCGAGCAGTTGCTAAGAATCCCTATACATTAATTGACACATACACATCGGAAAGTTTTAATTAAATTTCATTTGGGCTACCCCGGTATTACGGGAATCACTCACTTCCATTAGACTTACTACCTACCAGCGAAAATCCGTATCGCTTACACTCCCCCCTAATGGAAGGAAAAACAGCCCCAATAGTATCTACCTACCTGTATAAAAAATATGTTTTTAATTAATCGAGTCATGATCTGTTTTGAATATTTGGGCAGCAAAGAATTACTACAAAATTAATTGGTCAAAGGTATGACTCGCTGCATAAACACAAGGTGGGTAAAAATGGAAGTCGTCTTTAATATGTTGTGGGACACAAAAATAGCAGTGTGAGTAAAGATACGAGTAGGTATATAAAACTACAGTTAGAACTGCAACGCCATGACTCTAAATGCGAAACTCCAACAAAGAAAGACACTTCTGAGGTTTTGAAGCTCCTACTGACGGAGTAAAACTCGACAAATAAGAATATGTTCATATAGCTTCAAGATAGCTCTCATAACCTTTAATAAACTGAGACGGAAAGGGCATCTTGGGAGGGGGTCACATAATAACTTGATCAGGAGGGCTATGGACCCCAGCTTAACGACCAGCAAACCACCCATTGCATGGTTTTTTACTTTGTTCAGGACCTCAAGGTAAGTGAAATAAGACCGGATGAAGAACAAGAAGATCTGACCCAAAATAATGGGTCAAACTCGAGTATGAGGAACAAGAAGACAGTGCACTTTGTAAGTATAATTTTGTTTTATGCAATTTGTGCGATCTGGAGTACGCGGACGACCTAGCGTTGTTCAGTACGACAGTGGAGGAATTACAGCGCAGTGTTTCAAGACTCTGCGACGAAACAGCACGCCTTGGCCTTCGAGTCAATGACAGTACGACGGAGCTCATGGCGAATAATGCCTGCCCCGATAAACCATCGATGGTCACCAGGTATCCCGGGTGGATAAATTTAAGTACCTGGGAGCAACCATTACAACCACGGCCGGCGCACCCAGCATGAGCCCATCCTCTCTACTATTATGTGGAGGATATGGACTTTGCTGGGACATGTGTTAAGGATGCCGAATGACAGTTGGCCGAGGAGAGTGCTGTTCTTCCTCCCATCAGGGTCCCGAGGACGAAGGAATCTGGACATGGTGTGGGAGGAGGTCATTTATGTTGCGCAAGATCGATCGCAATGGAGAGCTCTTGTTGCCTCCCTATGCCCCTGAGTGGGGTCTTAAGGGAGTTTGGATTGAAATTTATTAGATAATATTAATTGAGTGATATATCCGAATGTCCGAATTCCGTTGTTGCAATATTATTTACAACCAAAACGCCAAACCCAGAAGAGAATTTCCGATCAAAATACTTATTATTTATATAGTATCCGTTTAAATAATTTCGATTCCATGTTTGATCAAAACTATCCATTTTATTATTATTAAACAGTTTTTGTTAAAGGTGGGATTAAAATATTGGTTTCCGACAGTCAAATACTATATTTTTTAAAGTCAAACTAGCTTTCCCGACAGACGTTGTCCTGTAGTTTGTTCTATGAATATTGATTTCAAATTTGTTATTTATACAAAAATTATATGTTTAAAATATTATATTTGAATGTTAAAAAAATACTTCTGAAAACATGAAAGAAATTCTATCAATAATCTGCTTGCCAATGTTTTGAAACTCCATGGTTATCAGGTAAATAAAAATTATGTTGTTATGGAATTTTTATAGATGGCGTTGGCGTCGCATAAAATCCGTTCCATACTAACTTTAATATTATATTATTTCTTATCCATAAACTTTTTATTAGTAAACATCAGAAGAATCTATTCAGCCGATCTCGAGCTATAAGTGTTCGCACTAATCCGACTTATATTATAAATATAAATAACTCTAATAAGAAGCTTACATAATTAAAGCTCTGTTTTTATACTTTAAAAAACTCCTGAATGTATGCTAATTCTATACCCAGTAGGGCTATTCTCGTAATCAATCGCATTTAAAAATCACTTAACGATAAGATTAAGAACGATCGCAAGCAGTCGTATTCACAAAACTATCGAAATCTTATCTTAATCCTATCTTGAACTGGATCATTTTCATACTGATATTTCAAACATAACGAATTTTTAAGATATCTACTAGATATCTTGTTTTGTGAATACCAATCCGCCATTTTATGATTGTCAATCAAGATAAGAGCGTATTAAGACCGCTACGAGAATAAGGGCACAGATCGCCATACCTACAATAATTATTATGTAGGTACCGAAAAATTCTTTACCTCCACACAATATAAGTGTGCGCTTACACCAAACGAACAGAGAAACTCAGTTAGAAATAAATAGATCATAGTTTCTTTTATCGTTAATGTTTCACACCATCGCAACAACAACGAGCAAGAACTTATCAATGAACGATGACAGATTACGCCTGTTACGCCTATAGGGCTCGGGAGACAAAACATGAAAATATTATGCAATACCTATAAGCGAAACAAACAGAAAAATTTCAAACTACTTCGGTTAGTATACTAAAACCCGTGGGAGGTATTGTGTGAGGACTGCCCTCCCTGACCCCTCTGAGTAATCCTTTCAGAGGCTCTTCTAATGAATTTAATTTAATGGTTACACGACTGTGTAACTTGCAACACAAAACAAGTAAAATTGAAATCCTCATATAATACGAACTTGGGTATGAACAAATATTATGATTAGTAAACTAGATACTCAAACCTCTACTGCAACCAGCCAATTAATCCAATTTGGTATCACTACACAACAACTATTATTTATTTAAACACTACTAGCAAATAAACTCAATCACTAGATGTAACTATTAATCTCTACTTGTTTATTTTAATACGTCACTACGCAATTACAGTATTCCCGACACCTCTCTACGCTTATTTCCAAATATAAACCGAAATTACACTTTCACCGAATAACTAATTATTTTACAATAAATCTACGGAGACTTTCGAATCAAAACACTACGTCAAACTCTAAAACAACACAGGCAAGCGTTAGCAGTGTAAGTCTAAATGCGTGCAGCTACGTATAAGCGTGTTATGAGGGCTCGCCTTGCCATACAGCTATTTTTAAGAAAGCTTCCGAGAGGCGGAGTCAGGACAAGGAAGGGGAAAAAAGATGGAGTCAAAGGATGATCTTATTGGTGGAGGCGCCTGTGATGTAGTGTGCGAGGGAGACAGGGTAATTGTTTTTGTGACCACTACAAAATGTCTACGCGCGTGAAACATATAATAAAATAATATAATTATAACATATCTTTCCGTATGAATCTTCATACCTAGTAATCAATAAATCTTTTCTTTATACATGATTTTTCATCTTAACTGATAGGTTAGTATTATGATCTACGTTTTTCATAAACCTTAATTTAATACATTTCTTAATAATAATCTTTTGAAAGCTTAATTCTTAAAATTAATTACAACCTTATGACTATAGGGAAATCTTATATACTAGACATGTTTAATAATTCTCTTAATATTAATTATTATTAATCTTATTACAAATTTTGGCCATTAATCAATTCTATCTTAGGTAATTCTTAACCTACACATAGGTATATTCCTTCTTAATTAAGATGCTTATCAGTAATTAAGCTAACGTGCCTTAATCAATAATTAATCTAATAGTCTTATAATATCTTATATTACTCCTTAAGCATATGTGTTATAATTTATCATTTCAAAACAACATTATAATCTCTACACATTATTTATTCAGTATTTAAGTCTTGTTTAAACCATAGTCTATTATAGAACAACAACATACCTACTTATGTTCGTTTACAGTTACAACTACATACCTAGTTTGATAATAATCATAATACCCTCTAAACAATTATATGTATCATAACAAACATATTTTATTACAAGGGTTTTTTTTTCATTATTCTAATCCGCCAAAACAATACCATGCACTAAAGAGCTACCCTTATCTACGGTGTTTCGAAGCATCCAAAAAAAACCCGTTTCACTAGAATATTGTGATTTAAAATTAAACAAAAGACTATGTTAGGGACAAACTGTCGCCGCGTTAACTATGTAAAAACCATATCCATTGTTTCTTATCTTTCGGACCTTTAAGCCTACTCTTTCAACAACAACCTGTGAGACTTCTCAGAACAGATTTTTGAACGCCTCAACCGATCATAACACGCCCGCCAAGGCTCTGATTCTTTCGCGTTGTCTTTGTCCAATATCTACGATAAACGAAAAAGTTTCTAACTGTATTCCGATTCTATGTTCATTTGGTGTAAACGCACCCTATATAACAATTAAAATATGTAATAATAACAAGTGTATGTATACATAGGTTTGTTCTATTTACGTTTTTTCATTTTTCTATTAGTGATTTAGTTATTATAAAATTAAGAAAATAATATCTTACATAACGAATGTAATCTTTGCATGATAACTCTTCGGGTTTCAATATATAGATGGCGGATATTTTCATAAATTGTAGGTTGAACCTAGAAATCCTCTTCGACTCTGCAAAGTTCCTTTACTGAGCATACTAACTATACATTGGCTCTCACCGATTCACATTTATTGAAGGTGTTTAAACTGGTTGGTAGCCTAGCGGTTACGAAGCCGACTTTCATACTGAAGGTCGTCTGATCGAACCTAGGTGCCGACCAGAGGCGGCCCGTTCATATTATGTGAAGTGCGCCCCCATAAACAAAATGCTTAATTAATTCGATTGATTTATACTGATAAAATAATAAAATATTTCTAAAACATCCATATTTCATTCGTATTCAAAGCTCAGGCGGGATCCACGCGAGCATTATATGCGCGCGCGCACATCTTACCTTGTGCCTAGTATACTGCGTTTGCACAACTCAGAATGCACAAGAGTTTTGTTGATTTTGCATGATAATTAATTATCAAACGGCGTGAACGGCGAAGTGAGTGAAACGGACTATCCTGAGAGCGGCAGTTGCGTGTGTGGGAATGAGAGGGAATCCACGTCCCATGTGCACACCACCTCCAATGTCCTTGTGAAGCTTACAATAATTAATATCGACCAACGTTTCACTTTGCGTAAGAAATATGCGGTGATTTTATTAGGATAATTTTTGAGGTACGTGCACGGAATATTGGTTTATAATTTTCATAATATTTTTGACAGAAGTGTGTTACAGCGCGTATCGAGTGTTCTTCAAAGAAATAATCGGAACAATATTCTTATTATAAATGGATTCCTTGTAGATTGCTTCGTGTATTTTTAATCTAAAAAAAAAAAATTTCTCGTTTATTGTTGTGTTAAAAAATAAGGTGGACATGGATTTTTTTTTACAATAATCCATATAATATACACCATAAGGCTAGTTGTTAGTTATATTTTGCTGTTTTGATAGTTTCGGCCGAGAATGCTTGGTAGTAGTCTATTTGTACTGATGTAAAAATAAAACCACTTTGTGTAATTGCAAATTATTTTATTATCATAAACATGTTTTCGGGAGCGACTGATCCCTTCTTCAGGTGGACAAAGACAAAGTCTTGACGTCATAAACATGTTTTCGGGAGGTAGGTACATTGTTTGTATGCACTCCCTGTGATTTAAGGCACTAGTTGCCTCTGGTTCCGACCATCTTCTTTAGTAGCTTACTGTGAAAGAGTCAATGAGTATACTTGAGTTCACTTTGAGTGAGCGCAGATTCATTAAAAGCAAACGAAACTGTTCTAAAGAAAGCTCTAGGAGGTTCATACAGCTAGTTCGCGATTCATAAAATGAACTCATCGATGCCCATTGCTCATCATTGTCGGATAGCTCAAAAGCCTCTCGCTATATTATAAGGGTAGTAAACAATTGTATTGATCACCCCGTAGTAATGCACCATCTCATTAATCACGCACATTATCCCATCACTCATTCGCATGATAGTTAGGCTGCTCTATTACTAACTGAATTATTACTGGCATAGTTCTGTTTGGTGCAGTATATCAATTATAAAAATTCATAATAATTATTCTCACGCATTATTCGTATAAAAGAAAATCGGGTTAATTGAGAACGGCTGCACCGATTTTTATGGTGTTTGATTTTGTTGGATTCTTCTCCGCTCCAGATAATATAATTACTATTAAAACACGGATAGATGATAACAAATAAAGTAAAATATAATATTATTGTTAGCATGGAACATGAATTATCCTTGATATCTATGGATAATTCCTTAGGAACACAGCTTTTATTAGTGTGGAGAGGTTATTTTGTAATGAAAAGAATACACACACAATTTTTATTACTTGGCCATCTGCGTACCTATCTTTTGGAGTATATGTAACAACTAATGACTCATAAATGGAACAAACCACTACGGGCTCACGACCGTCTTCTACTGTTATTTCGAAGGATGGCTTAGTGTGATCACTTTACGTTAACAACGTTCACCATTAGGTGGTAATGTTTAAGTCTCCGAAACTAACCTAACCTCACCATGAGAATTCTCAACATGTTCAACATGTCGAAAAATCTCAACATGTATTTGGCGCCAGGATACGACTAGGTATATTATCCATTTTCGTTAATGTCTCTCATCTTTATTGCCTATTGGCTTCGTTGGTGCACAACCCTCTAATAATGTCTAGATTCTTGTGACCATTTTTCAGGACTAGATCTTAAAGTATATGTAACAACTAATGACTCTAACAATTCATGCTATGTTCGATTTTTAAAAAATAGATAAATTTGGGTTTCAAAAGATAGATGAATTTTCTTTTTTTTATATTGTTTGATATGTATTATATGCTTGTTGTTTTATTCTATCTCCCTCAACCTGTGTTTACATTCTATTTTATTATTGTTTAACCCTTGTTTCTGCTCTCTGTAAATATTACACGTATTGAGGAAAGTTAGTAATTAAATATTATATGTTGTGCCGTATATTTTGTTAAAATAAAAATTAAATAAATAAAAGGTCGGTAGGTAGGTTCACAGATTTTTGTCAAAATTTCGTTCATGTTTTCACAAATAATTTTAATGAAGGAATAAAACCGGACAGAATGAATACAACATTACATGCAGATTCTTGTTAAGCCGAACAAATTGGCTTTTATTTCCTTTTCATTTCTTTCTTTTTTTTTGTTGTGGCCCGCAGAGAGTTTGATCTTCTTGTAAACTTGTGCATCACAGTAACAGAGAACGTGAATAATATGTTTTTCTTTTTATCATTTTAATCAGAATATGTAGACTGGGGACCTTTCTAAATTCGTAAAGAATATTTAAATTCTTACCTTTTCACGCCTTGAAATTTTTCCCGTGCATATCACCATTATTATTTACCTCATTCCCTTCAGTTTCCTACAGAGACTTTCCACACATCCTGTTCAAAATATGATATAACATAATTAATCTTTTCAATAATTAACTCCGATGTCCATAATATATCCACTATATATGTAGCTGAATTCTCTCCGGTCACCTGAGAGCGACAGAGCAGCAGAGTCAACGTACAGCGTTAGGGAGGCCTAGGTTCGAATCCTCATCAATGCATTTGGGAAAAAAAAAATATATATATATATATATATATTTTTTTTTTTTTAATTTCTTAAAATTAATCTGTGCTCACTCAAAGTGAACACAAATACACTCTTTCACAGTAAGCTACTTACAGCTTGTGTCGTGAAAGAGGAAGATGGTCGGGACCTGGGATCAAACCCACGACCTCCGATACGAAACAAGAGCTCTCCATTGCGCTCGATCTTGCGCAATGCTTATGTCCTCCTACCACACCATGTCCAAATTTATTTATTTATCTATGTCTATTAATAAGACAATAATAAAGTACTCATGTAAATTGACCATGTTTTCATACTTAGGTATATATTGTGATCAAAGGTGATAACATGCGCTATGTTTGTGTTTCAGAATAAAAATGTCCGACTATTCACTCTCTTCAGTAGAAAAAATCATAATAAAAATGCTTTTTAGAAACTTCTTATAATAAAGTTTCTGCGAGGTGACGTAATAATGTATAAAACGTTTAGAAAAAATGATTTCGGGATGTTCCCGGAAGTTGAAACGATAACATCGCAGTTGGAAGGTAAAAATGTTTATTGTAGGAAGGCTAAGAATAAACAGCATAAGCGCTGGGAGGGTAGGCGTCGAGTACTTGTACGAACATTGAAAAACTTTAGTAAGAAAATGTGTTTTTAGTTGCGAAGTTAGCGGGTGTTAAGAGTAACTGGCTATACCCGAGTGAAAGAAGTATTATCAAGACGTAAGAACAACACTGATGTACGAAGGAACATGGATTAAGAACGTCTTCCAAAATTTATAGATGAAGCTTAAGCTTTTTAAACACAGAAATTTGAAGGGGTTGGTAGTCTGACGGTTACGACGGCGACGCTTAAGATGGTGAGTTCGATCCCATAAGACGACCATCTTCCACTTTTACGGCATAAGCTTTAAGTAGCTCATTGTGAACGAGTCAAAAAGTGTTTTTGTGTTCACTTTGAATGAGCACAGATTCATTCAATATAGTAGAAATTGCATATCCTTACCATGAGCATTGTTGTGTATGTGTATACCATAAAAGTCATGTTTTTACAAATACCTAAACAGTTCAGTTAGTAGCAATCTATATAATATTTGCCTTGAACACTGACTGACTGACTGACTGACTGACTGCCTGACTGACTGATGTCATTAACGCCGCTAGATGGCGCGCCACTCGCAACTAAAGACAAAATAATAATATTGTTCTTCTAATACAAATATGGCTGACAGCAGTGACAACTGACAGTAACATAATGATATTATTATGCCTGGTGGCTGAGCACTTTTTTTAAAGGTCTTGACGTAGAGAAAACAATTTTTGGGTTATTAAAAAACTCACATGCGAAGTCAGCCATAAGAAAACAAAGTGTACCAAATTATGAAACTTTTACGCACAGCGGGACTTCATAGTGAAGAAAAGCCTTTCTAATGTCATGAGTGCAATAAAAAGTTTGCGGTTTCAAGTAATTTAAAGAATGACATGCGAACTCATAGTGGAGAAAAGCCATACGAATGCAATAATTGCAATAAAAAGTTCAATCAATCAAATAATTTAAACAACCAATGACATGCTAAAAGCTATTTGAATGGTAAGTTTGCAATAAAAAGTTTAATTTCATTTTTAAGTTTGCATAAATAGTTCAATCAACCGTGTGCTGTAAAGTATCACTTGCGAATTCGGCCAAAAAATTGACAAATCAGGAAACTTTTACGCACAGCCGGACTTCGCTTTACTAATGCAATGTGTGCAATAAAAAGTTTTGAAACTCATAGCGGAGAAAAGACATACGAATGCAACCATTGCGATAAAAAGTTTAATCAATCAAATGATAAAAGCCATTTAAATGCATATTTTGTTAGAAAAAGTTCAAAATTTGTTTAAAGTCTGACATATGAATTCGGCCAAAAGAAAGCATAGTTTGTATGAAAAAGTTTACCAAATCAGATCTTTAACTCACAGACGCGATTTCATTGCCAAGAAAACACTTGCTAATGCAATGTGTGTTATAAAAAGTTTTTTTTTGCATTTTTATAAATAGTTATATTATCATGAATAGTTATAATCTATCATCGAGTGCTTTACAGTCACACAAATGAATTCGGCCATAAGAAAACAAAGTTTCCATGAAAAAATTTACCAAATCACGAATCTTCAATCCACACACACGAGATCATAGCGGAGAAAAACCATACGAATGTCATGTTTTCAATAAAAAGTTTACACAACCTAGAGTAATTTTTTAAAGATTTTCATGTGAATTCATAACGTTGAAAAGCCATACATATGTTAAGTTTGTTATAAAAAGTTCACGTTGTTTTTTGAGTTTTCATGAAGAATTCAATTAATCAAGTGTTTTAAAGTCTCATATAAGAATTCGGCAATACGAATGCAAAGTTTCCATGAAAAAGTTTACCAAATCACGAATCTTTAATCCACACACACGAGATCATAGCGGAGAAAAACCATATGAATGTCATGTTATCAATAAAAAGTTAACACACCTAGAGTAATTTTTTAAAGATTTTCATGTGAATTCATAACGTTGAAAAGCCATACATATGTTAAGTTTGTTATAAAAAGTTCACGTTGTTTTTTTGAGTTTTCATGAAAAATTCAATTAATCAAGTGTTTTAAAGTCTCATAATATAAGAATTCGGCAATACGAATGCAAAGTTTCCATGAAAAAGTTTACCAAATCACGAATCTTTAATCCACACACATGAGATCATAGCGGAGAAAAACCATACGAATGTCATGTTTTCAATAAAAAGTTTACACACCTAGAGTAATTTTTTAAAGATTTTCATGTGAATTCATAACGTTGAAAAGCCATACATATGTTAAGTTTGTTATAAAAAGTTCACGTTGTTTTTTGAGTTTTCATGAAGAATTCAATTAATCAAGTGTTTTAAAGTCTCATATAAGAATTCGGCAATACGAATGCAAAGTTTACATGAAAAAGTTTAATCAATCAAATCGGTAAATACCCACATGCCAAAAGCTATTTGAATGTACAGTTTGTAATTAAAAGTTTAAGTTGTAGGTATTTGAGTTTTCATAGAGTTGAATCAACCAAGTATTTTGAAGTCTCACATGTGAATGCTCACAGCTATGCTATGAGAAAGTAAAGTTTGCATAAAAAGGCCATAGGTGGGCGCCACGGGCGCCTTTAAAAAACTAGTATTTATATATTGGAATCTCTGATTAAGTAGGTACTTACTTATCTCACATTTTTCGATAAAATATTTCCCGCTACCTTCTCCGCCTTTAACCTGTTTTTAACTCCCATATCAACTATTCACTTCTATTCTATACTTCCTCTAAACCTCACTCGGGGGCATAGAATGCAATAAGAGATCCCTATTGCGCTCGATCTTGCGCGATGCTTACGACCTCCTGCCACACCATATCCAAACGTCTCAGTTTTGCTTCGAAGGAGCTGAATAATGTATGAGTAGGTCTACTTACCGACGAAAATTATAAGTGTGAAAAATATTTCCCGAAGGTTGCAATGTTTTGTCATTTGTATAAAAAATTTATAAATCGCTTGGGGTTTGTTTGTTTCCACGAAAATATCGAGTTTCATGTAATGTTATTTCACAGATTAAAAAAAAAAACACGGTTAAAATGTTGCTCCATCTATTCTGTAATGTATATCAGTGATTTAAAAGTAGATTCCAAAAGCAGGAATTAAGTTCCGTGTTACCGAAGAAGAAAAAAGATTTCACATTACATTTTTGGCTGCGGCTTTTTGGGAAGAAGAGAAAAAAAAATAACGAACGATAATAAAAAAAAAACTTTTAGGGCGAAAACAAGACAATACAAAACGACAATAAATTAACCAATCAGAGGACTTGTTATTCCACTCGTTAATAGAACTTTTCACTTTTTTTCTCTCTTCACTCTCACCCTACCCTCCAAGAGATGTCTTCATTTGAGAGATAAAGCCATTATCGAATTTCATTGTTAAATTGAGGTTTTTAGTTGCGTAATTGATTTAAAAATATACAGTAATCTCTAATATATAAGAAAGTCGGTTTAGTGCGAACACTTATAACTCGAGATCGGCTGAACAGTTCCTTCAATGTTTGATTTATTGGATTTTTTCCGCTCCGGATAACAGAATAAGTAATAAAAATTGATAAAATGAATTAGAAATTTTATAAAATATACTATTAAAGTTACTATGGAACGGATTTTCTGCAACGCCAACGCCATCTATAAAAAATCTATCACAACAAAACCGATGTTTACCTGACTACCAATGTCATTAAAAATATTGGTAGGTACGCAGATTTTTTATGGAATTTTTTTTTAACTCTCGGAAATATTTTTAAACGTATTTTTGTATAAATTACCTACAAATTCGAAATCACTATTCATGGTAAGGACTACAGCACAACGTCTGTCGGGAAAGCTAGTTTCAGATAAAATTTAATACATCTACCTCGATTTCTGAAATTCTTTAAATAATTTGCTTTTTCTGTTTTTCATTGGTAAGTTTCTCAAAAATAGACTATATCGCCGGTATAAAAAAAACCTTTTTGTTAAGTAACAAATTATTATTTAGGTAGGTACTTACTAAAGTAAACGCATATAATAAAATACAGTACATAATGTGCTGATACATTTGGGATTAATTTATTATTTTTATCCTATACTGTTTTTTTTCTTGGAAACGACTTGATGAATATGGATTAAGTCCTGTAAATTGGCATAAGTATAGTATGTATATTACTTTATATGTTGTTCACAAGTTACTTACTTCTTTATTCCTATTTCGTCTTCTTCTTTTTTAGGCCTGCACCACTAGTATAAGTTTTCGATTATCGAATATCGAAACGATCATCGAAAGAGTTTCGAAAAATTTCCATACAAAAATGATCGAATGATTCGATTGTTTGATTTTCGAACATTATTTGCACGCTAATAAGCGCTTATTAGCGTGCAATTAGCTTTCGATTAAATTCTTACTAGCCCCACTGATGTTATTTATGAAGCGGGGTTATCCTCTTGCTAGGTCGACTCCTAGCTATCTATTCATTTCTTTGGTGGGTTGGCCGTACAATGCAATTTGGGGGAGTCTGGATAAATCTATTCTTATCAAGTGCCAATACTAGAATCCTTTGCCTCCCCTATTTAAATATATCTTCAACTTTGCATATCTACCATATCTATCCTCGTATTTCTTAATCTATCTCTGAGATCTTATAACCTTCCCAGTAATGATTCTTTGAGTCCTCATTTCTAACACTCGCAGTGGATTTTTTGTCGACGTTTTCCATGTAGAGATTCTTAAACATCCCAATATGGCAGCAGCCTACTTAGTCATGTTTTAAATGTATTGTAAATAAACTTATATGAGATAAAATGAGATGTGAAACTGTGTTGTCTACAGAAACATCAGACAAAAAGAAGAAAACTTGAATATTGCATCACTAGTAAAGATTTTAAGTCAAGATATATTATCATTTAACCATGAAACCAACCGACTACAAGCCCTAATACGTCCATTTACAGAACACAACTCTCGCATTCCACTGTCTCTTCATGCCACACAAAATTTGTATCGTGTGTAAAATATAGTGGACGCAAAACAAGATCTAAATGCAAATTTTTTCAATTTTATTTTATGTATATCACAATAAAGTTGCCTCTAAGTCTTATTTTGCGTACACCTAAATTTACTCATGAGTCAGTCTTTGTGTGCAAAGAGTATCTGCTAAATAAATTCTGCCACATCCGCCGGTTCTCGATACAAAAGATACAAAACTTTTCGTATATTTTATCATCTCGCTCGCAGCGAAGGCGAAGACGCGTCCCGAGAAAATTTCGATATATTGTTGAAGTTTGTCCATATTGTGCGGTTACTGTGTACCCGTCCTGGTCGCGAGTCTAATTTAACTCTATTAGAACGAACGTCCCGCCTTATAGTCGAGGTTTATGGCTCTGAATACAGGCAAGTCACGACTTATCATTTCATTAGTTACTAAGGTATAAGTATATGTATCTTATATTTTCTTATTTAGAAAGCTTAGGAACGGGACAGCACAAAATCAGGCAACGAGGGTAGGTGTATATCTATAGCGTCACGGGTGAGTGTAATTCGATTGTGTTTAATAACTTTCGATGACAGCAAGGTGACAGAGTACTCACGCATAATAATAATACTCACACACCAAATAAACAACAGCAAGGATATTTTGACAAAATGCGGGATCTATGGCACACTCCGTTTAAATTTTACCGCCCAGAGGCTAGTTACCATAAATGTTTGTTTATACTTGGGATCACTAACAAAGATTCCAAGCTCTCATGCCAACACCACCTATATAAGAAGGCCTTAGCGCTGGCGGGTTTTCCCGCTCAATGATGTGAGGTTGATTTGAATCTGCTTTTCTGCTTGGCTGGTGAAAGATTGCCTCGGCTAGTTCGGGTTCCAGAGCAGGACTATGCGCTCTCAGGTGTTTGTGGTTCGATCCAGTTGTAGGTGATGAGGAGAGTATAAAGATGGCTTTGAATTTAATGAAGACTTGTTTATTCAGACGTAAAACACAAGAAATTGGTACAGTATAAAGTTCGAAAGTAACACGCCAACAGCACAGCAATATCTAATATGTAGAAACAGTAATTACACAAAAAATGTTCCTCTATAATTATCACTCTTTAAATACTTTGATATAATTATCTTGACTCTAATAACGCTTGATAGTGAGATCGCTCCAACAGAGGGAGGACTCAAAATCTGTACGTCTTCACTAGACCAAGTGAGTTTCGGGAATAAATTTGAATTACTCGTCATGGCGTCTAATAACTGCCGTTTACAAGATTCGACAGGTTTAGGTCATGTGACCTGGAGTGAGAAGGATAAAAGTAACACTCTTTCACTCGTATAATAGAGACTTAGCTTAAGTCTGGCATCATAGCAAATTATTTTGCGACGCAATTAATACAAGAAGGGAGGTGGCTAGATGGCAGGCTGAGATGCACGGTCATTGCTCTCACTCATACCATTGCAATTATTTTAAACTTGACAACATAGTATTTTTGGCGTACGTGCCGAAACACACACACAAAAGGAACCAAATTATATATAGATGGATACCCCTTTCTTATAGAGGTGGGTATGTACAGAACAATATTGAAATTATACAAAATATTTCGAACTATGAGGCGAGTGAACCTTCATACTAAAATACATGCTACAAACTTTGTAAACACTGCAGCCTGCAGTACTGTTTTTTAGCACCACCCGTACCGTTTACCTGTTCTTTTTCCTTCAAGGTTGTTTTGAAGAGGGATGCGTGATGTTTTTATATCCATTTGAGAGCACTCGAGATAAAAAATGCAAAAATTTTTCCAACCATTTAAAAAAAATCATCTTTCGCACATCGTAAGAAAAAGCATGCTGAAAATTCTTGACAAAAATACCTACTTATTTCACTGCAGAGATAGGACATAGACTGAATGGACGCATCTGCTGAAAGATTGAAAATATTAACATTCTTGTTAGTAGATATTTTCATGTTCAACTGAGAACTGCATAACACTACTGCATTTTATAATATAGGCACAATCACAAAATACTCCCGACACTCAGTAGGTACCAAAATACCTAAATATCTGTATAGTTTTTCTTTTATTTTCCAAATCTTTCAACATAGTATACAGAGTATTTTACTCAATTATCCGTTTCTTTTACCCAATACGCTGTGTCCCTTAAAATATACAATCCAAATCCAAATTTCATTTACGCCCAACTTAGGGGCATAGGGAGGCAACAAGAGCGCACATCAACGAACAACATTACGCTCCATCTCCCCCCACACCATGTCCAACTCCCTCAGATCAGCCTTGAAGGAACAGAACATGATAAGAGAGAGTCTTCCACGTCTTCAAGAGCGAGAAGAAGAACAGCGCTTACCCCTTACTGTCATTGGTCATCCTTAATACATGTCCCATCCATGTCCACCTCCTCTCCAAAATGGTAGAAATGATGGTCCTACACTGGGTATGCCGACTTAAAGCATCTTCGTATTGCGGGGTACCATCATATACCTACGCATGATTCTCCCGAGGAGGTACTTCGTTTCAAATGCAGATTTTTTTGTAGGTACCTGGGATTTGGTCAAGTGCCAGGACTCTCACCCACACAGAAGAATATAGGCAACACACACGCATCAAACAGCTTACATTTCGTCTTTCTTTTCACATTTATTCCTTATTTTTTTTTTTCATTATTTTTCTTACATTGATATTTTCAAATAAAAAATGTTATTTACACCCTGAGTGACCCTGTGTTTGAACGCAAGCAGTACCTACCTACACATGGGCTTGAAACTCTCTCTCAAACAGGAAAATGTACTTTTCGTGTTCACTGAATAAAGAAATAAGAAAAGTACAAGAGAGTCTTTGTATCGTCTTAAAAATACAGTTCCACTAACGCTGGAATTTCGAATATAAAAATACTCTTGTGTCGCTGAGTAGGTACCATGACATCGTAAACTATCTTGATGCGTCTGTCAACTTAGCTTATTTTGGTTTGTAAGCTTTTTTATACTGCTTCGTATATACCTACAGTTGGGGATTTTTATTTATGAAATTTTCACTTACGAAAATAGGTTGCGAATGGCAGTTTTCAAAATAAGTCATGTAACATAATATTATGTACTGTATTTTTTAATTAATTTACACGGAATATAAATTTTTCGTATATTTCTATTATATATAGCGGGTGTACCAGAATGTACGATTAAGCAAAAGTCAGCAGATAGAATACCTTTAGGGTTAACCAAATAGGTACCTCAACATAAAATATTTTAAGCGATTTTTTTTTATAGTTTCATGTTACCTATAGTTATTTTAATTTCAGTAATAGATATAATTATTGGCTGCAGAGAAACCAAATTTTCAAATCACATGCATATTTTTTTCAGTTGAGTAGTTATGCCTAGTAGATAAAAAAAGTTTTTATTATGGTTCTACCTAAAAACATCGTGCCAATAAAAAATGTTGAATCTCAAAATATGGTAGGTACAATTTAATTTTTTTTTTTAATTTTGAAGACTATTTAAAAAAAAATCACATGAATAACTTTTTCAAAAACTTGGCAATTTAAAAACCATATACCTACCTACCCTGTTAATATCATTATACTATTGTAACGGTGTCGTGCCTCGCAGACTATAAAAACCGCTTATAATCTATTAATATAAAGGAAAGTGCCTGACTGACTGACTGACATACTCACTCATCAACGCACAGCCCAAACGGCTAATCGTAGAGAAGTGAAATTTGGAAAGCAGGTAGGTTTTAATACAAAACCTTCCACTAAGAAAGGATTTTTGGAAATTCCACCCCTAAGGGGGTGAAAAATAGGGTTGAATGTTTTTCAAAGTATGCGAATATCTCGGAAACTAGACATGGTACGAACTTGAGATTTGGCATATGAATTCTCCTATAGAAATGAGTAGTAGTTTTTTTTGACAGTTTTTCCAAATTTTCACTAAAAGGGACGAAAAAGGGCACATATAAAAAGGGATGATTTTTAAGTGGCACTTAAAAAGTTTAAAACTAGTATCTAATATGAATATGATTTAGGTAGCCATTATATTTGTCGTACATTCTGGGACACCTGTATGTAGGTACTATAGAACTTTAGTATTTTAACTGCGGTGTCTCGAGTACAAGAATCAAACAAGTTTCTACACAATACTGTACCCAATAATCCGTTATACAATTATTTGCAATCATTAAGATTGTTCGAGTTATCATTAGGGCCCAAGCGGGATTATCCGATTTTGGGATAAGAATACAAAAGAATAATATAAAGAAGCTATCATAATAATTTATTAATGTACTAAATCTATAATATAAAAGAAAATCGGGTTAGTTCGAACACTTCTACCTCGAGATCGACTGAACAGATTTTTATGAAGCTTGATGGTTTATTGGATTTTTCTCCGCTCCGGATATCAAAATAATTAAGTAGGTAGGTATTATAAATAAATTGAAAAAATTGATTACAAAAAAATGGACAAAATATAATATTAAAGTTAGTATAGAACAGATTTACTGACAACAACGCCATTTGTGAAAAATTCCATAAAAACACAATTTATTTTTATTAGACAATCATTGGAACGCAAATTTTTGATAGAATTTCTTTCAAGCTTTCTGAAATATTTTTTTTAATATTTGAACATATTTTAAATGTATTTTTGTATAAATTACAAATTCGAAATCAATATTCATAGTAAGGACTACAGGGCAATGTCTGTCGGGAAAGCTAGTATTATATAAAAGAATGTGACATTATGATTTATATAGTTTGGGCATGTTGAAAGCATGGATACTAATGGGATTGCAAAAAGAAATGGATACAATTAAAAAAAAGAATGATTAGGAGTTTCGGAGACTTAAACATTACCACCTAATGACGAACGTTGTTAACGTAAAGTGATCACACTAAGCCAGCCTTCAAAATAACAGTAGAAGACGGTCGTGAGCCCGTAGTGGTTTGTTCCATTTAAAAATCGAACATCAGTAATGAATTGTTAGAATCATTAGTTGTTAGAATATATTCGTCAATTATTGCTATATAATAATATTTCGTTGTAAATCTTTCTCTAAAACTCGCCTTCCGAAACAGCTCTTTTCTTAACTCAACCTGATGTACCTAATTAGAATATTTTACATTCTCTTTCTAAAATAAAATTGTTCTTCCTTCAGAAACATCAGCTAAGGGTGTGTTTATAGCAAACTAACATAATATTATGGTTGCTATGGTCACCATGGAAATAATAACGAGAAAAGCTGTCATCGCCCGTTAATTAGTCTTTGTTCGTTGTTGTTTCCGTGGTGTCCAATATCAACGATCATGAAATTACTCTATATTTATTTGATATAAACACACCCTCAGTTGCTTTTTACAAAAAAAAAATCATTTTGTTTGATTATTTCGAGTTGTTCCTATAGGGAGGGGGGTGGAAAAAAGGTTGCCGTCCTTAATGGAGTGAAAACTCTTTAAAAATTCGTTTTCCAAAGCCTTTTTGTTTGTTGTTTTTTTTTTTTATTTTTAGATCTTAATTCTATGTCTCACTCGATCCGAAGTCGGAGGGTGTGCATAGAACATTTTGAGAATAAATGACCTCTTAAATGTGCCAACTTTTCCAATTACAGTTTAATAATTTGAGAACCACTGGTTTTAATATCATCATTATTATCATCATTCGCAAATAGCAACAGAGGCAAAGCAACAAAACAATTTAAAATACTTTGAGAGTCTAACACTAAATAGTTTGCGTTTCCCCCTTTTTACACGGAAGCTCGTTTTTACCCGTACGCGTACGCGTACGCCAAAAATGTGTGCGCACCCATAACTCATAGTAATTCTTATCCGATTTGATTGAAATTTGATAGAACGGTTAGCCCCTCGATGTAGATGAGTCAGTAAAATGTTGAGATCTGTACCTTCAGGGGAACCCTCTTAAAGTATCCAAAGAAAATTTCACTTGTTCGAAAAAGGGCTAAAAAAGAAAAAAAAAGCTTTTGAAACAAGCACGTAAAATTTGAGGTCCGTAACTTCAGTGGGTCCCCCTTAAAGTACCGATTAATATTGAATATGTAGTTCTAAAGCAGATAATAAAAAACTCCAATAGTCGATATTATCATTTTAAAGTTTCTATAATAATTCCAAGGATAAATTCATTTTAATCGTAAAATTTTGAATTTTTATGCAAAGATATTTTTACACGAAACGGCTGTTACAATGTACGATGAGTTCTGGGCTACCCTAGGTTAGCAGCTTTTTTTATGAGTGCTCATTTTCTGTGTCATTTCAAGGAAAATCTTCACTCCATAGAACCCCAATTCCAAAGTTTCTAGTCTGTGGATACTTCTATTCAGATAGGCATCATATTAGGTCGGGGGAAAAGTGCTATGATGTAATTAAATTGACCCATTTTTGATGACGTTGATAACTGGATATGAAAATTGGATTATATTCGACAAAAATGTGCGATAAAATCGTGGTGAAACATCGGCTAAGCTGTCCATTTCCTAATATTTCTTGGCCAGTTTATCTGCCATTTCCGTCTTTAGTGAAGATTATTTCTCAAATTTGTAATACATTTAAGGGTATGTACAATTCAACGTATCAAATTTCCATAGTACGTGGTTCGTGACACACCACCGCGAACCACAGTGTCCTATGGAAATTGAAACGTTGTATTGGTTACGTTACCGCGCATGGTTAAAATTTGCACAGACCCTTAATCTTTTTATGCAGCTTTTCTGAACGATGTAAAAATAAAAAAAGAGTCTTCACTTTGTGCTACTACGAATTATTTTAATACCATAAACATGTTTTCGGGAGCGACTGTTCCCTTTCCTCAGATGGACAAGGACTAAAGTACATATATAAATGAATATGAAATATTCTTACAAATTTGTTAAGTATATGATACAAAAAAACAGCATTAAAGAAAGGGTAAAAACAGTGAAAATGGACTACTACCAAGCACCCTCGGCCGAAACTATCAACAGTTTTCTGAAAGATATGAATTCTACCTACTACCTTAGTTTATGATGGATAACCAATCTCTACCTATCGCTTTAACCAGCTCTTTTTAGCATCTCTGTATAATCGATTTACACTTCTACGGTTTATGTCACTTTGCTTTGCGGTTTTCCATTAATCTGATTTAAATTATCTTTAGATGTTCAATGGGTTTTTTTTTTCCATAACGATACATTTTGACATAATGTGTGATGTGAAGTCGGTTTTCCTACATATACTCCAAATAATTCATTTGCCTCTAAATAGGGAGTTGGAAATTTAAACACTGAATAGCAAGCGATTTCAAAGCTGTTCTTACACCTCAATCAGGCAAACTATGTATATTGAAAATCGTAAATAAGTATTCGCTTAGTTTGAGAGATTTCGTACTTCATTTGTTGTAAGAGACTTTGTTGTTCCAGAGGGAGACCTCTCGAATTGTGATAAAGAATTTGTGGTATTTGCTTTACTAAACCTACAAATTAAAATAAAATATAAAATAATTATCAAGAGAAAGTTTTGTTGAGAATCTTTGGTTTTATTGGCATCTCGAGGAATGGGTTTAATAGCAAAATGTTTAGCTTAGTTTTTTTTTACAAAATATTCATTCTGTAATAAAATTCACAGCACCAAGAATTTCTTTTTAATATTTAGTTGCTTCATTCCAGATTACTTTTGGAATTATTTTCCTACCTACATATTTCAGAAAAGTTTTATGAGTAGCCCAGTGGTCCTAGTCAATTTGAATTTATCGAAACGAATTTTCGCAAATGTAGAGTGGGAAGAAAATAAACTGTCAACATTTTTATAAGTGTCTTTGTTTGACTTAAATGATTATCTACATAATAATTCAGAAATGTTTGTGTGCTTTCTATCGTATATGTGAACATCACGCTCAAAATACAAATGCTACGTCAGATATGAATCTGCGCAGAGCGGTGCAATTTGCTTGAGAAGGTTCTTAAATACAATTTGCTGCATTAACTTTAATATATTTAGAGCTATTTAAAAAAATCTATTTTTTTAGGATCTTCATACAAATTTCTCAAAAAGACAGTAAGCCATCTTTTGGAAACAAAATTACTCATGTAAACGTTGAATGGAATTTTGGTATTACGGTATGAAAATGTAATAAAATAATTATAGATTGATTTGTTATACATATAAATGTTATTCAAATCTTATTATTCTCAATAAATAAAGATTTAATGAAAAAAATTGCAAAATGATTCCTCCATTTTGAAGTTTGACAGATAGCAAAAATCACCCTCTATGGGTGGAAAGCCTAATTAATTATCACACATTAGGGAATGTAGCTAAGAATCAAACCACAGAGCTCTCTCTCTCTCTCTCTCTCTCTCTCTCTCTCTATGAAAACTTGCAAATTATGTCGGTAGGTTCGTATAATATTATGAGGTCGGTGAAACAAAAATTTTAAAAGTGGCATTCTTCTTTTCCTGTGCTTATGTCAGTTATAGAGGTCTGTTAAGCAATGGGAAGCTACACTAGAACCTGTTTAATTACCTACCGATCAAGCCTGACAATCGGAATCAAAAACGTAAAGCGAGACGGGTATAAGCTAGTTGTTAATATTATGTTCCAGTGGACAGTTCATTTTATCGCACTCTATATGGATGAAAAATTCGTTGGTAGGATCAAACTATCTACGGGGACTGGTTTAGAACAAATGTGATTAAATTTGGCTTGGGCTACTTGTTGATGTTGATAATTATTTTGAATGCGCCTTTTGTAAAATTTGAGTTCAAATTCAACCTATTCAGTTACAGCATGAAATTGGCTCCTCATACGCCCTGAATACAGAGACGCTGTTCACAGCAATGAGACACACCATTTAAAGCAGTGCATCTTAATTCAGAAAAAATGTGGATCAAATTCATGCGTACCAACTTCCTTTTTTTTGACCCAAAAAGTTTGTCAAAGCAGTTTTTCTGTTCCCTTTAAGAAAGCTTGAATAATTTACATGTAAAAAAAATCTAATTCACAAACATTGATTGCCCAAGGACAATAATTATTGTTTAACGTCAAAGAAGGTTTTCAAAATGGCGAAAATAATTAAAATGATGAGTTGTTTTGAAGCAGACAATATGGTATAATAATAATGGTATACAATCAGGCAGAAAATAAATTAGGAGCTTTTTTGGTGCAATTTTGATTGAAAGAAGAGGTTACAAAAGAGGTTCTTGTGCTTTGTGCTTCTCCGAAGGACGTGAAAAGCATCTTAGGAAAACTTCACATTGAAATGTCATCCCAAAAAAAACAGCAGAAACCAATAAATCTCGAATGAATAGGATTCAGACTTTGCTAAAAAAACAATATGTACCTTACAATTATTATTATTGTATTGTAATTATTCCTTGAACATCAATAACTTTTCATCCTCTTTTGAAATCCATTCGCAATTAAGTATTTGAATTATTTCATTCAACGGTTTGTGCAAAAATATTTTGATCCTGTAGGGATTGCCATCTGAAAACTTTAAATTTGCTTACAAATAAGTCGCGTAAAAATATTTTCAAAATTCATTAAAAAGTTTGAACGAAGGAATTTTGACCGTTCTCTAACTAAATGAATGATTCAATTATTATCAACAAAATTTTGGAATTTTACCAAGTCTGTAACTTCCGAAAATATTGAGTATTTTTTTCTTGATTTTCTTTGGTTGAGTTATTTTTTTGAGATCCTTGAATTTTTATTGAATCAGCTTGTCGTTAAGTGTAGACCCAGCTCTAGACATATTCCATTTGGCGATCGCCTACAAACCAATTTTTCGACAATGTAGAGTAGGAAGAAAATTAACTGTCCGCTTTTTATATCTATCTATAATAATAAAGGAAAGTGCCTGACTGACTGACTGACTGATTGACTGACTGACTCATCAACGCACAGCCCAAACGGCTAATCGTAGAGAAGTGAAATTTGGAAATCAGGTAGGTCTCAATACAAAACCTTCCACTAAGAAAGGATTTTTGGAAATTCCACCCCTAAGGGGGTGAAAAATAGGGTTGAATGTTTTTCAAAGTATGCGAATATCTCGGAAACTAGACATGGTACGAACTTGAGATTTGGCATATGAATTCTTCTATAGAAATGAGTGTTAGCATATTTGGCAATTTTTCCAAAATTTAACTAAAAGGGACGAAAAAGGGCACATATAAAAAGGGATGATTTTTAAGTGCCTCTTAAAAAGTTTAAAACTGGTTTTATCGAAATTTCAAAAAAATGATTTCTTCATAAAGAGTCAAATTATACTATTTCGTTTTCAAAAGATATCATTAATTAGAGGGGAGGGGGTGAGGGGCACTTTTCCAACGTGTATGTGTGTGTATCCGTCCCCTCTTTATAACTTTTGATTCACTTAATGCACAGATCCTATAATTTCAGAAAATATTGAATACTTTAAGCATACAAAATTTGTATACTCAGAATTTTGAATTTTTTTTTCAGTCAGGGGTTATCAACCTTTGATTTTTTATTTAATTTTTCCATATATCTCAAAAACCATAAAATCTAGAACCCTAAAATTATGTATGTATATAGAAAAATACAATATCTAAAATATAATTTAATGAAGAAGTTCCAGGATTTCTCAAACTTTTTTTATAAAGAAAAATATTTTTTTTTATGACAAATTTACGAGTTTCAGTGCCTATATTTCAGAATTTTATAAAAATATCGAAAAACGCCGAAACGCTACAACTAGATAATTTATTTTTCTATAGAAAATATATACATCATAGCAGTACATCTCAAACTTTTCTTAACAATTTTTGTAAAAATTTAATTTATTGACGACATCGTTTCATACAATAAACATACCGACTCAGGCCATCGACAGTTGGATCTCATTCGGCAAGCTGGGCCGGTGTGGTGCCGCGGTGTATGGCTAAGAACACGTAGAAAGCCGATACCGACCCGCGCCGACCAGCGCAAAGAATGTTACTATGCATTTGAATGGGGATACCCACAGAAAAGCAGGAACCCGCTTTCCGGCATGCTCATTTAAATGCATTGAAACCATAGGCAACAATCTATGAGCCGGTCGGCGCGTATCGGAATCCTCTTTCTACGTGTTCCTACCCAATGAATATATACGTAGGTAGGTACCTACCCAGCCCAACCTACTTTCTCCAATACACGTGTCGAAACTATTGCGTAATCTATAATATTAATATAGTTTTGAACTAGCCGACCCGTCAAACTTCGTCCCGTCTTGGAATATAAATAATATGTTCGAGATTTTATGTATAAATTTAAGTTGATTTCAGTTTAAAGTTATTTAACATAGACGACGACGTGGTCCTTATATTATTGAATATGAATTAGTATAATGATACATTCATTAATACCTTTTTAACTAGGTACTGTAACCGATGCATCTGTTATAAAACATATCATCATATTATTTTCTATCAGCATTCCGTGAATCGTATCATTTATCAAACAACTGATTCCTGTTAAACGCCTGATTTAATTTCAAAATTAGAAAAAATGTATAATGGAAGTTTTATTTTTATTCCGTGCAACTTTTTTCTTTCATAAGACCCTTCAGACAAAAGCAAACACGACAAAAAAATAGGCGATATAAGTTCAGCTGTTCTCATAGGGTAAGAAACACGTAGAATGCCGATTCTGACTAGCGCCAACCGGCGCAAAGAATGTTACTATGCATTTGAATGGGGAAACCCACAGAAAAAGCAGGAACCCGCTTTCCGACACGCCCATTTAAATGCATGGAAACCATAGACAACAATCTTTGAGCTGGTCGGCGCGGATCGTAATCGGCTTTCAACGTGTTCTTACCCATACGATGACCGCGCAAATTAGCGTTCCATTTTTATATAAGAGATAATACACTTTCCGTGAATTCAGAGAAACACTTTACGTACCTACCTACTTCAATATATTTTTTGTACCATGCATCCTGTACAGCGATTCTGAATTGTTTTTTTTACGATCGACATTAAAATCATTATGTAGGTACCTACCTATTTTAGTAATTTATTATCTCTACTAAAATAATTTACGGTAAGTTCACGAAAAGAATCTGGATTGTATTGCAATTCTTTATGTCTTGATCTGTCAAAATATTTGAAGCCATTTCATAAAAACACTAGTAACAAAAAAAAAACTATGTGAGTAATCTTGCTTTGAATTTATTGCGTAAACCATGAATAGCAAGTTGATATAATAATATGTTGAAAAAAGGTAAATAGTATTATGAAGTCAATAGGTAAATTATTTTATATCAAATGTAGTCAATGTGCAAAATATTAAATTTTAAAATTATCTACAAAACCTCACATCATTTTAGGACAGATCGTAAATAATTGTTTTGAAAACACTGGCAAGTCCATGACCACATCATTTCGTCACTGTATAGTGCGAAAAAATTTACTGTCCACTGGAACGTATAAAAAATAGAGACGAAAGGGATAGCAGTTAGCCGGATATTATGACCTCCTCACACACCATTTCCAGATCCCTCAGCTCTGCTTCGAAGGAGCAGAACACGAGGAAGACCCTCTCGGTATGAGAAGATCTTCTTTGTCTTCGGAACCCTTGCGGTAGGAAGAAAAGCGCTCCCCTTAAAATATCGATATTTTGTGATTATAAGGTGTATTTCTTAAGTGATACTTTAATAAACAAATCAATGAGTTATCCAAACATGCCTCTTTTTACTATCCGGTATCCGGCAGGATATTATTTACGCCGCCGGATAGACCGGATATCGGATAGTTGCCGATATCCGTTTCATCTAATAAAAAATATAAACAGTGGACAGTTAATTTTCTTCCTACTCTACATTGTCGAAAATTCGTTTATAGTCGAACGCCAATTATTTATACCATTAGAATACTGAGGTTGACCACCTCACTTCCTTAAACCTCAACCGGTTAGAAAAGGCACAATGAGCCTCGGACGACTTTGAGCGCAATGGAGAGTTCTTTATGCCTAACCTATTCTCCTGAGTGGGTCCAAGGCCTCCCGTATTATGGGGTGGTTTGGGGGGAACCGCCACGGGATTGATCTGTGTGCGGCTGGCTTTTTGGCAATCGGGCTAGGGTTTGGCTTTGTGCGGATCGGGTTTGCTGCAGTTTAGTTTCCTCCGGGCTGGTTTGCGGTGAGCGGGGGGGCTTAAAAGGGAGAATATTACGTTATTATAAAAATGGAGACCTACTTTACGTGGTCATCGCATCACGCCTGGAGGCCAAGTCGAAATATTAACGACAGCTCCAACGTTAACAATTTGTTGTTATTTCCATAGAGATAACGTAAAAACTGTTGTTCAACGTGCGTTAAACAATGTTGTTCCAAATTCCGAGTCAAAAAATAATTCTGTCAGTTATTCAAAATTAACGTTAAACGTTACCTCAAAATCTTTGGAAGTATTACGACGCTGCTATTATATTGAAGACGAAACGCATTTTTTTTGTTTGGAAACCATTTTCAATTTGGTTAACGTTCGGAACGTTAACAGTTTTCACGTTTAACGTTATTTATTTCGACCTGAACGGCTGGACCGATATCGTTTATTCTTTTTATGTCGTGTTTGCTCAGGATAAGATATTTATGAACTAAATTTCGAACCTACGACCAGACAAACAACAACAAATCAACGTGAAAGATATAAATTGAAATGTTAAAAAAACGTCTGTAGCTTGAAAAATGCCCAAAGCAGATAGAAATAAGTGTTTTAAAGATCACTAATTTCATTGCTTTTCGAGACCTGAATATTTTTTTATTCATATCCAGCAATATAAAAATTGATTTCAAATAACGTCATTTGATGGAATAAAAGTTATTCGAGTTGTTTTTTGGGATTCTCATAGAACAATGTCAGTCAAGTTAGCGAAATTTTTAAGTTCGCGGGCTAATTCTATTTGTATAAGAAGCACATATTTTTTAAATACAGATTAATAACGACAAATATAAATAAAAATATAGTAATTTAATGGAAATTTTAGAATATATATTTAAAAAAAGAAATGTTGATGATGTTTCTTATTATTATTAATTTTGATGCGAATATAATTAATTCTGCATTGTTTAGGAAGAGAAAGCAAATACAGTAACACGTGAGCGAAGCCACGGGTATTTAGCTAGTACTAATATATAAAGAGGAAAGATTTGATTTTTTGTTTGTTTGTTTGTTTGTTTGCATCGAATAGGCTCCAAAACTACTGAACCGATTTGAAAAATTCTTTCACTTTTGGGAAGCTACAATATAGGCGGTGAACATAGGCTATATTTAATTTCCAAAAAAAATTGGGTAACCTACGAAAACTTCAATAATGTAACCCAAGGTGTAAAAAATTTACCTAAAATATTCTTTTTATCGCGAACGCTGTGAAAACTAATGATGATAGAATAAAACAATGTACCACACTTTTGTAGAAGACATCATTATTTACAAAAAGTATCGCGACAGCATATGTCTAACTATTATAGTTATGCCACAATAAGTGTTTTTTTATTTTAAAAAAATTAATAAAATATCACCTCTAGAAAAGGCTCTTTATTGGTATCTTGGTATTACTCCTTATTAAAATAAATTAGTTTATATTCAAGTCTGCTTCAATATGTTTGTATAACTTTTTGAATTATTCAATTCGGACATTCCATTCGAAAGTTATCACGAGTTTAAAAATGTGAGTATTGGAAAAAAAGCATAGTCTCTTATCATCTCAACTTATCCGAAGCAGAGTGCGTACGGGAACGGGGAGGGGTCAAGTTTAGTAGAAATACCGCGCAAAGTAGTCACGGTGGTAAAGTGACGTGACACGATACATTGCAATGCAATTAAGTATTCCAGATTAACATATTATTATGCTATAAAATATTTTGAAAAAGTTAGAGATCTGTATGAACACTAAATTATTTTTAAGTATCTATCTACCCGTGCGAAGCTGGGGCGGACCTCTAGTTTCTAATATAAGTTTCATTGTTTGGTTTAAATAATTGTTTATACCTTCCAGTGGACAGTTAATTTTTTTACACTCTACATTGACGAAATCTTCGTTTGAAGTCGAACGCCAATTTTAAATTGTCAACGATGGCTTAACGTCTGTTGATTCCTTTTCTGGAACATGGATTAAACTCCTTGATAGATTTTTTAATAAATTTGGGCTCAACTCGGGTGAACACAAATACACATTTGACATCCTATGCCGTGAAAGAGGATGATTTATAAAAAGGTTGTTCGTAAGAAAATTCGAGTGTTGTACTTAAAATAAGTTTCTCTTTTTGCCAACTGCTGTTACGTGCAATCCGACAACACTGGATCTTACAGTGGTTTTTCCCTCCACATATTTTAAATAGCGTGAGAAGAGGAGAGGTGCTCAAAAGGGTGACGGAATGGATCCATCGTCGCAATATTTAAAAAACGGCACCCCCTACAATGCGGAAACTACCGTGGAATCACTTTATTGAGTACATTAGCTTTGTACGGTATACCTCCAAACATAAGTTAAAATGGTGCAGTCTCTGTATGAAGACTCTGAGTGTAGCGTCAAAACACAAGGTGGCCCTACTGAAAGTGTCATGATCACCACGGGAGTCAGGCAGGGATGCCTATTGGTTATTTAATATTTATTATTGTCATGGACTTGAGAAAGTCCATGCAAGGAGCAAAAATAACACAGAGAGATTGTCTAATGGGCGAAAAATGCGATATGGAGTACGCAGACGACCTAGCTTTATACATTACGACAGTGGAGGAATTAAAGTGCAGTGTTTTAAGACTGTTGGGTTGCTAGGTTGGCGGTGCTTGGATACTTTTTGATATAAATTAAAGTCTTATTCAATAGAATGACAACTGTTTATTGCTTGCGTTTTACAAAGTAAAATCAGATATGAAAATGTAAAAAAAGGAACGAAGGTAGAGATGGTACCCGGGACGCGGCGTGGTAGAGACTGTCTGGATAGCTGGTCGGCGTGCCCTGTCCTGCGGATGCACTAGGTACTGGGATGACGACATCATGGTCCACCCTCATTGGATATTCAGATCATGCGATCGGGTGGACTTCTCTGGTTGGCTAATGATGTTGTCATCCTTCTTATCTGTTGAGTGTGCCGTGTGCACTCAACGCTGCAAGCATCTCAGGAAACAGGGTCGCCACAGGACTCCCCCCCAAGTGACGGAGTCACGCGTGGTAGGCGGGAGCCTGCATATTTTTCCGAGCCATCTGTTGCCGCAGGTATCCCAGGTACTTCTTCCAACCCCAGCCGATGATGGTTAAGCCAATGACCGCGGCCAGTAGCGCCAGCGTCGCCAACGAGTAGGCCTTGTGGTGGTCAGTCGGGGCTTCCTCGCTGACCACGTTGTTGACCATCACCTCCTTGGTTTGTTGATTTTCCATAGTTGTTGTTCGGGTAGTGTTTGCGAGTTACTGGATATATAAAGGGTCATCCTGCTGACTGGGCGTGCTGGTGACCTAAATTAAACATATGAAAACAAAAGAAAAACACAAAATGCATAGTTATTAATAAAAGTAAAAAGTCTTATATTTTTAATTAAATCACAACAAAGTCTTTTGTTCTTTAAATTCATTGTTTTTAGTTTCATTGTTTATTTTCAGATTAAATTCACACTTAAATTGTCTGATGATATTGCGTTGCATTATTATTACTAAATTGTTCAACACTGCAGTTCCGATGAATGATATCATATCCCTTATACAACACACTTTATTATAAATAACACTATCGCCTTCCGAGAAGTATTTGCGAGGCGGTCAATATTGTTTTGACTAAGCGCACGAACATAAACTAAGTAAAAAGTCTTGTGAAAATATACTCATAATAAATGTCACATATTGTAAGAATGAAATATTAATAATAAAATGTCACAAGGAGTTTATGAATAATGATGCGTTGTTTTTTAGGTCCAAATAAACACATGTAGGAAAAAAAAATCAACTTAAATGTTTCACAAGTTTGAAAAGTCAAGTGACACTTAATAGTAGGTCGCGGTCACATATCGCTTTGGAAAACGCACTGTTCTGCCTGATCGAGTGGTGATGGTAGGTTGTTGGTCCACCCTCTGATCTGGATCATCCCTGTTGGATGATGCGGGTTGTGGTGTAGCTTGGATACTTTTTGATATAAATTAAAGTCTTATTCAATAGAATGACAACTGTTTATTGCTTGCGTTTTTAAAAGTAAAATCAGATATGAAAATATAAAAAAAGGAACGAAGGTAGAGATGGTACCCGGGACGCGGGGTGGTAGAGACTGTCTGGATAGCTGGTCGGCGTGCCCTGTCCTACGGATGCACTAGGTACTGAGATGACGACATCATGGTCCACCCTCATCGGATATTCCGATCATGCGATCGGGTGGACTTCTCTGGTTGGCTAATGATGTTGTCATCCTTCTTAACTGTTGAGTGTGCCGTGTGCACTCAACGCTGCAAGCATCTCAGGAAACAGGTTCGTCACAAGACTCTGGGACGAAACAGCACGCCTTGACCTTCGAATAAGTGCCTCATACTGGCTCATGGCAAATAATGCCTGCCCCGATAAACAGCTGCCGATAAACATCGATGGTCACCAAGTCTCCCGGGTGGATAAATTTAATTACCTGGAAGCAACCGTGACCTCGGGGCTGAGAGAAAGCTATAAGATGTGGCCCCAGTTTTCTAGGGACCAAATCATGAGTGTGCTACAAACGGGAGAAGGCTGATGATAATGATAGAGCACATTCTTTCTGAAGTCTTTTGAAGCAAATAATTATGTGGTAATGTTTCAAAATGATGTCAAAGACAGTTACGTTTAGACGTTCCATACATAAAATCAGGCACAACAAACCCTTGTGTATATTATTGTTGGGAAGATATCTAGAAATCTTAATGAGTTTCTAAAAACTTTGGCAGCCACGTACACCATTTTATCTATCAACAGATTAATCTGACGGATTTATCCGAAGGCCAAAACAAATTGGCTATCCCATCAATTAATTACTAAATGACAAAATTTAGTATAAGCCTCTATGTATTTTAGACAAAATTAAGATAGGTAAATAAGAAAGATAAAAGATAGAAAGAGGTGATTAGCATTATTGCGAACGGAGTTGGATTGATTAAGATCAAGAAAGTTCATTGTCTCCATAATTTTTCCGGTCTTTCCATCGCCGTTGCTTATAGAATCGTCCCATACAGCTTTTGGCAGGTTGAAAGAAGAAGAAATTTTTAACCTTGGGGTGTATCATGTACAAATTCTCTATGTTTTCACAGCATGCCAGGACATGGAGCGCAGTTCATTCATAGAACTGAAAAGAACAACGGAGAACCATGAAGAGTGGAGGAGGAGATGATCGCGCTGGCTGCACACCAATCCTCAGTATGGAAGCCGCAGGAGAAGACTCGTTTGCGAGGATTTTGGTTTACTGGACTCAATCAAAGGGAATATATAAAAGGTCGACCTTGACTGCAAATTTTTGTTAGTGCACAAGAACTGTTTTGTACTGCTTAACACACATGAAAATCCTAACAGAACTCAAATGTTTTTTTAATCTTTTACTCTTCACGCCGTGTCCCGTACGGGACAGACAGAGAGAACGGACCTCCACTCTTTTATATCCAAACACACTTCTTTCGCTTCCTCCACTGACAAAGCATATTTTCTCATACAACCTCTCCTATTTCTGTTCTGACCTTCCTTGAGGACAGAATCCATGTGTTCGATCCAATTCATTCTGGGTCGGCCACACTCGTTTCCGTTCAGCCTTATGAATTCAATTATTTCGTCCTCCACTATTAATTCCCTCTAGTCTGCTACAATTGATTTTATGTGACATTTTAAACCTCCTTTTTGGCGTCCAGCAAACCCATACGGACAGTTTTTCCTGTTGAATCGTTTCAAACTCGCCAAGACAGTCCTCTCCTTCGATAAAGAGGTAAAACTCCTACGCAAATCTGGCAGAGAGTACTTTGAATATTTACATTCCTCATAAAGTACATCAGAGTTCATAAAACTAAGTTTGTTATTTAAGAATAATATTGGGTGTAATTATAAATTCAGCGGTTGATGACATTCCTCAACCGTGAAGAAACTTCTTAATCTTGCTACCCCCATCACCTCCCTTACCCCCACACTCACTCCAAAATACACCTTATTTTCGATACAAACATTATAAGGCTCGCCATAATGTTATATAATTCCTATTTACTACGATAATTTTATATTTATCGTTCGAGCCCCAGAATTTTATTTCATCCCTTCAAGACAGAAACTTTGTCTTAATTCACGCTAGAAATCATATCTTTCAACACAATGTCTAGCTAGATTGTCTATATAACCTATATTTTGTCTAGGTATATTATTGTGTTTATTTCATTTCAAGACTAGATCTTAACGATATATCAACAACTAATGACTCGAAAAATTCCATCAGATATAAACTTATTATGTACACATATTATGAAAGAATTAGCATCGGGGCAGTTAGCCCAGTGGTGACCGTCTCGGCAGCGACACAGGTTCGAATCCTGTCCGGGGCATGGGATTTTTCCACATGTTGTAATTCCTCATAATATTCGGGAATTTGAACATTACCACCTAATGGCGAACGTTGTTAACGTAAAGTGATCACACTAAAAGCCAGCCTTCGAAATACCAGTAGGAGATGGTTGTAAGCCCGTAGTTCATACCATTTTAAAAAATCGAACAGTGTCGAACTTTGATATATCGTTAATACCTTTCAAGTTGAATCACTGGAAAACAAGTGCAGTACCTACTAAAATATCTTTCAAAGTGCATAAAATATAGTATAACAGATATTCCAGCAAGTAGGGCCTTGTTGCGCTGCATTGGATTAGTCTTGTAAAAAACCCCATCAGATTTTCGATAACTTAAAATGTTTATTATTAAGTAACAAATTTTACGAAAAAAATAAATAAAAAAACATTCTTTGAAATTTGTACAAGTTAAGGACAATTTGTAGGAGGAAGCATAAAAAACTTCCTCCAGTTCCCGCAGGCAATGTCCTGGTGAAAATAAAAATAAAAATAAACAATATTATTGAAATTTTATTATCTTTTCTATAAGAATATATCTTTATCTTTCATCTACATTTATAGTTTTTTCTATCTCTTCTTCTTACTCATCTTGCGTTATAAAATACAAGTTTATTTTTACACATTTCGGATGAGCAAGTAATGTTGCTTGATTAAAATTACATTTTGCTCTTAACGCAAGGGAGAGCGGAATGGTTGACCAATTTTCAGCTTAAATTTTTCTATTTTTATTTCTTTAGAGTATGTATATTAATTCAAAAATAAGTTCTACGCGAAAATAGGTTAAAAGACACAAAAAACTGGTTCATTACTCATTGCATCATGCGCCTTCACAGAGGGGACACCATCTGCCTGAACCCCCCCCCCCCCCTCTGATGGGGTACAGGCGTCCGAGGCTTTCTTCTGACCTGTTGGAGTTTAAGGACGTGAGATGGTCAATCTCACGGTCTGTATAGTGTATGTTGACTAATAATTGGTCCCCAGACCCGTTACAAATTAGTCTTCTAGCCCCAAACCACCTTTCAATTTTTAACCACGTGCCATAACCTTAAAACTGCCACTGAATCAAAGAGAATAATACATAAAAGAAGGACCTTGCGAGGAATGATGTGGACTTTGTAGAATCTATATGCTCCAACTATGGAGCGAACATGGAAAAAGGAATAATGTTCGTGTAATTTCCAAATATCTATTCTAAATCAACGTTTAAAAAAGAATAATAATCATAATCAGAACTTTTATAAAATCAACATTTTATAAAAGTTCTGATTATCCTGTAAAAAATGTAACGAAAGAACATTTTCATCTATCCATTGTGATGCTTTTGTAAACACTAATTGTTTTCTTAAAAGCGGGCAATTAACAGCGATGCATACTACTAAGAGGCATTACTCTCAGAATGTACTTCCTATTTCACAGAGCACTTTAAATTCTTCTCACATATATATTCTGTATGTTTTACTTGGTAATTTTGCCGACATTAAAAATGTACATCGCGACGCTTTGGAATGGGTGTTCTAGAACGACGCAGATAAACAAAGAGCGTATCTAAAAAAAATATAATATAACAATAAACAAGCATAAAACCGGAACTGGAAGTTGTAAACAATAAAGATGGTGTGTCATTATATTGTTGTAGGTTAGTTTATAAAATATCTTAAATTATTTTTACATACAATTGTGTTAATTTGCATATTCAACAAAACATTTAGACACTTCGTTGAAAAATTACATGAATTAATATAGCAATTTTTGCCAAAACATTGAGACACTGTCATTTTTTTATTCCGAATGTTTAAAAGGACGAATGGGGGGGGGGGGGGGTACCAAATTTAAACAAGACCTTCGTAAAACGTTATGCTTAGCAACAAAAAATTAAAATGACCTAATTATTAAGATTGCAAATGGATCTGAATTGCGACGTAAATACAGAGTAAGGTTCCGGATCTCATATTTTATAACTTCTTTGCCTTTTTATACACTTTTGGATGCAAACAAAACTTTACTAATGTTAAAGAAAAAATAACAACTAATGACTCTAACAATTCATTACTAATGTTCGATTTTTAAATGGAACAAACCACTACGGGCTTACGACCGTCTTCTACTGTAATATCGAAGGCTGAATTAGTATGATCATTTTACGTTAACAACGTTCGCCATTAGGTGGTTGGTGCACAATAGGCAATTAATATGAGACAGTAACAAAAATGGATATAGTCATATCCTGGCACCAAATACATGACAGCAGTCGCAGTCTTTAAATTTGGTTGCTCTCTTGTTCTCAATAATTTCCAACTTTTATCTCTATATTTCATTTATTATTATATTTCAACTTGTTGCATACATGAGATTTTTCGACATGTTGAGAATTCTCATGATTAGGAGTTTCGGAGACAAACATTACCACCTACTGGCGAACGTTGTTAACGTAAAGTGATCACACTAAGCCAGCCTTCGAAATAACAATAGAAGACGGTCGTAAGCCCGTAGTGGTTTGTTCCATTTAAAAATCGAACATCAGTAATGAATTGTTTGACTCATTGGTTGTTATTTTTTCTTTAAGATCTAGTCCTGAAAAAAGATCTTTATAATGTTAGATTATTTAATCGCCAGTTTTGACTTTAAACCACTAAAGGTTAACGATTGTCCTGAAAGCTGCAAAGTATATTTTGAATATTACATCCTACCATGCGTTAACAAGACAACACAATTTTAAATCATTCAGTGATAATAATATTAACGAAATTCTTTTTTAACGATTTTGGTGTTCATCGCATCACGCCTACACGGCTGAATCGATTTCGCTAAATCATTTTTTGTCATGGAGGCTTCAGGAGAAGGATATTATGAAATAAAATATTAAGAAAGTTGCGTGGATAGTTGGTAAATCAAAGAAAACTCAAAGTAGGTAGCCTTCTTAATACTTTTAACAATATAATTTTTATTACAAATTTAAAAAATGAATTTAAATTTCAATTTGATAGAAACTGTCAATAGAAAATAATATATGATATGAAACAGATGCATCGATATAAATTACATTGGTTAAAAGGTAATAAGCATATCATTATACAAATTCGAATTCAATATTCATAGTTAGGAACACAGGACAACGTCTGTCGCGAAAGCTAGTAGACAATAAATTTAAAATACAAGCGTATGTATTTGGTGCATGTGTTTTTTAATATGTTTATCTTTGTATGTGATTTCAATGCTCTGTTGGTGTCTTTATAATAAAAAAATAAAGTATAGCAGGCAGTTTCTACCAATAAATCTGTAAAAAATTTCATGTGAAAAAATCAAAATGGAATGATACTTAAATTGCGTGTAAATTCAACTTGTTAAACAAGCGAACGTTGAGACATGGAAAGCTTTTGTCGAGCTTTATTATGAGTTCGTGCTCAATTGGTCCCATTCTTTCCTTTAGCTAGACACTAAAGGTGCCTAATGTAGAGAATTTATACAGCTATGTAGACTACGCACTATCAGATCAATCTAGATCACTTCAAAATTGTGTAAACACTGTGGAGTGAAATTTTGTATAGCTAGATCCAAATAAAGCGCAGCTAGAACAAACCTCTAAAAAGCTTTGATTGGTTTCTGTTAGAGCGCTACACAGTAGTGAATTCATCAAGGTCAGTTTCAAACTGAACGAAAAACAGTGTGTTCCTTATAATTCCCGTTTAATACCTATGTGTCATTCGCATGCACACTAAAACCGATAGAATATATTGGTAAAGAGCCGTTTTTATGAAATACCTAGTTTTTTTATTAAATATATACGTTTAATTCATAATTCTCTAGAAATCTTTAAGACAAAAAAATTTTATACTCCGACTTATACGATTTATAAAACTTGTGACTGTGACCAAAAATGCGCTGAGAGTTTCAGAAATGAAAGTTCTCAGGAGCATATTTGAACAACTACGTGCTTTTGACCGTTTTTTACTGCTCAAAGGCTAGCTTAGTGTGATCACTTTACGTTAACAGCGTGCGCCATATTATTGTGATGGTCAAATTCTTCAAAATCCCCGATATTTTAAATCATGGACTCTTTGACATGTTCAACATTTCGAAAAATCCCATGCCCCCTGGAAGACTTGAAGCAGCGCACATTGGGGCAAATCATCAAAGAGAGAATGGTTTACACCCTACAAACACTAAAATTATATACAATATTGTAAAGGATGATAATATTAAACAATAATAAACCATTTGTACCTACAATTCAGAACGTTTCAAGTATTGTTTACTCTGCAATCGTTATTCAATAGTAAGAGTATTATCCTTATTACAAATCGCCACCTGAGCCCGCAATTTATCAGCTATCCCAACGTACACCCCTATTTAGGTACATCCATAGCTATAGCGAGAAAAATATATTTTTGCAGGATACGTCAAAACGAACTAGTACCCACGTACTCTAGTTTTATTGTATATTTTATAACGTTTAAACCCTTTCTCATTTCATCCCTGTGCCCCTAGGATAAGTTTAGTGTTTCCAATCTAAATCTTTCAACAATTTGCGAACAAAAATGTTTTTCATTTTCGGTACTTACTAAGAATACGACCTTACCAATGATATGTTACATGAAAAAATAACGTTGGTATAATTTGGAGATATTATTGCTTTGGTATAGTTTGGATATATAGCGTTGGTATAATTTGGAGATATTATAGCTTTGGTATAGTTTGGATATATAGCGTTGGTATAATTTGGAGATATTATTGCTTTGGTATAGTTTGGAGATAAAGCGTTGGTATAATTTGGAGATATTATAGCTTTGGTATAGTTTGGATATATAGCGTTGGTATAATTTGGAGATATTATAGCTTTGGTATAGTTTAGAGATATAGCGTTGGTATAATTTGGAGATATTATAGCGTTGGTATAGTTTGGAGATATAGCGTTGGTATAATTTGGAGATATTATAGCGTTGGTATAGTTTGGAGATATAGCGTTGGTATAAGTCCTCCTGGCTCTTGTTTCCTCCCTATGCCCCTGATTGGGGTCAGATAGGGAGTATTTGGTTGGTAGACTGGTGGATACGACGCCGGTTTTCTTACTGTATCATTATCTCAGATGCCGACCATCTTCACACAAGCTTTAAGTAGCTTACTGTGAAAGAGTCAAAGAGTGTATTTGTGTTAACTTTGAGTGAGAACATATTATTCGTTTAAAAAACTAATTTAAAAACAAATCAATTCCTGAGTATAATATAAACAAAAAAGTGACGTATGTACATTAGCTACATTATAAAGAGAGTTCCCAATTTTCACCCTTCGTAGGCCTATCATCTTTATTACATCTTATGACAAAATACTGAATCATTTAGATATTACGTTGTACATGCGTGAAAGATCACGTATGAAATATCCTTTTTTTTATTTCCCCTATATTATCGTTACACGAACGTCATTAAAATACGCGTAAGTAAATATTAAAATATACGCGTATTTTAATACTAGCCGAAAAAGAAAAACACGTTTGAAACATGTAATAAATTATTTATATCATTGCTCACTGCTTAAAAACATGTACGTAAAAATGAGATAAGTAATATAATATAATATGTCAAGATGTCATACGTGATAAGAAATAGGTTCAATATGTAGTTTACCTAATAAAAAAAATTTTTAGTTAGAAATGTTTAATGAGTTCAGTCAAGGGAAGTCTTCGTCTTGTAAAAGAAGCCTTATTTCTTGTATAGTTATCTAGTTCGTCGGAAGATTAGTTTGGAAAAAAAACAGCAACAATTTCAACTATACAGGGTTTCAGAGAAAGTCTTACTGAATATTAAAGGAAGTTATTATTCAGGTAATTTCTGCTGGATTTGATATGTTGTCCGAAACATGACTGTTACGGAGATAATGACTATTATTCTGAAATAAAAAACAGATGATTGAGTTGCGTCGTATCCAATTTTTATTGAGACTTTTGACATTTATCTATTCTGAAAATATGTTATGCAACTCATTAAGTGTTTTGGATTCGCACCAACTCTCACTTCACAGAAGTGGACATGCACTCACTTATCTCCTGCAATTTTACTGCGCAACTCGCACTCGCACATACACTTGCTACTTGGCACTTGAAACATTACCAAAAAAGCTCTTGCGTTGAACTCGGTTGGTTGCCAGTAGTTACACAATTGTTTTGTTGGATTAAATGCACTCAGAATAGGTAGAACTGTCAAAATACGCAACAAATATTGGATACGAGGAATTTTGTTATCGCAGAATAGAAGTTTTGGCTTAGAACTTAATCGGTTGCCAGTAGTAGTTACGCAACTACTGTATCGGATAAAACATTTTCAGAATACATAAATGTCAAAAGTCTCAATAAAAATTGGATACGACGCAACTCAATCGTCTGTTTTTCATTTCAGAATAATAGTCATTGACTTAAAAAGATTTTTTGAAAAATCGGTTATTTTTCTTGGCTTTTTATCGATTTTCTTGTGTATAAGAGCTCTTAGGGTCCTTTTTAATGTATCTAGTTAGAGGACATGTCAATTAATAAAAGCCGAAACTTCTATTAACAGCTTGAAAATTGCTCGATAAAGGTTAGAATTATTTTTGAAAATTCATTGTGTTTTCAACTTTGATGCGCTTTTTTGAAAAAAAAGTTATGGAACTTATTCTGCAGATAATTTCCAAAACTTTCACGTCTTTTTGACTATTCAAAAAGGTATAACACTTTCTGTTAAATAGGCAAAACATTGAACAAATAACAGTTTAGAGAGTAGAGGGGTACATTTTTGAAATAACGGCGCCCATACTGAAAATGAATTATAAAAATATCGCTCTGTTTTTGTTATGTTTAATTTACGTATTTTGCAACTTTTTCCTCAAACTAATAATGAGTTTAAAAAGAGTCAAAGGGCGAACTTATCCCGAAGGATCTCTTCCAGCCAACCCACAAAAATATTCATAGCAATTACCAGGACGAAGTCTGTCAGGAAAGCGTATTTAAATGAATTCTGAATGTGGGCATATTGATAGAATCTCAGAAAGTGTACGTAGGACCTTTCGTTTTAAGTCGATTCAATCATAAAATTATTTCCAATTATTTTTAACTAGCTAATACCCGTCTTGCTTTACGTTTTAATTCCGATTATCAGGCTTGATCGGTAGGTAATTAAACAGGCTATATTCTAGCTTCTCATTGCTTAACAGAGCTCTATAACTGACATAAGCACAGAAAAAGAGAATGACACTTTCACAATTCATAAAAAGAGAGAAAATAACACTTTTAATGTTTATAAAAAAGAAAAATTTATAGTCTGCCACTCACATGAAAAAAACTGCATGTATCATATTAATATGTTATATCTCAAACTTGATTCAATTACACTGTTTAATAGAAGGGTAAAAAAATACTTTAATAATAATATTATACGAACCTACCTACATAATATGCAAGTTTTACTCTCACATGGTTTGAGTCTAACTACCTACAATACATTAGCACCCTCTATGTGTGGAATGGTACAAATTTTATGTGAATCGTCTAATCATGATAACGGTGACTGTTTTACCGACCTCAAATATCAATAGAAACGTAATCCGAAAATGTACTACTCGCGCTTTCATTTAAAAATGTTTATAAAATAATTAAATGTTTTATATGGTTTGAATTACATTTATTTTTATTTCAAATCAATCTTGAATCTTTTAAATACGTTTTTATTCAGTCAAACTTCGGTTCCATACATCATTTACATGAGTAATTTTGTTTTCAAAAGATGGCTATCTGTGTTTACGGAGATTTTACCATGAAGATTTTATAATTTTAGAAATTTATTAATAACTTATATTTGATGAAATGGAAATATTTGTAGGTATTTAAGATTACCACAAATGGATTTTCGAAAAACTGTAAAGAATAAAATCCAACGCAGAGTCTGCGGTTTAAGCGTGATGTGCCAACATACGAACATATAAATAAATATATACATACATAACTGAATTATTATGTAGATTGATGGCATTATTATATTTTTGGTTCTGCACTCGTTTCCGAGTGATTCGGCTCAGGTGGCATTATGTTAGTCGTTAATAAGGTTGTATTCAATTTTATATATGCTTTGAATCCTTGAGGTGACCTCATGGACACAGAATGGCGCTTTTAATATAAACTAACTTAATATTATTATTATTTCGCTTGCAACAACGAAAAAATTTTCGCCCAACTTTAAAACACGGAGGCTGAACTGTCGCCCGGATGGGAGAGGGAAGCGTTTAGTCATTTTACGATGCGGAAGGAAAGATGAAAGTTGTTGTAGTCAAGGACAAACCCATTATGGAGTGGAACGAGTCAACACCACGTAAGTTATTTATTAGAGAAGTTGCTTTCGTAATTCCGAAGACTCACCCTTGTGACATGATCCCTCCCTTAGAGGGAAATATCCCAACGCACTTATCCTGTTCCTATGACACTCTGTGGTTACGTGCTGGGCCTAAAAGACAATGTTTACAGTTTTTTTCATACATTACTAGCTTTCGACGTTGTCCTGTTGTCCTTGCTATGAATATTGACTCTAGTCTCGGCAATTCCGTAAACTGCGTATATACCTACAAACATAAATACTCTCCTAAAAAAGATGTTTACCCAGCATATGAAATCGGATACTTTAGGCATCGATATATTTTAATGCGTGAAGCAAAAACTTTTTACCCCTTTTTACGAAAATTGCACGGACGGAAGAGTATGAAATTTCGCACACTTTTAGTTTATATAGAGAAGGAGGGGCAAATGCTAATATTATATTTTTTAAATCTATAATATAAAAGAAAGTCGGGTTAGTGCAAACACTTATGACTCGAGATCGGCTGAACAGATGTTTATGATGCTAAGTTTATTGGATTCTTCTCCACTCCGGATAACAAAATAACTAAAAAAAAAGATAAAATGATATCAAATAATATAAAATATAATAATAATGTTAGTATGGAAAGAATTTCCTTACAATAAGGCCATCTGTGAAAATTCTATAGAAACACAATTTTTGTTTACCTAACAATCATTGACATTAAAAATATTGCCACGCAATTTTTTATGATTTTTCTTTCAAGCTTTTTCTGATTTGTTAAACAACATTGAAGCGCGCGTTTTTGTAAATAAAATTTCGAAAAGTGAAGAAATCTAATTTTGAAATCAAATTGTCGTTTGACACAAAATGATAGTTGTTTGATAGTTGGTACGATTGACAGAATTCGGATGGAAAATATGTGATTTCAAACAGATGGATCGGTCGAAATGAAATTGGTTAAAAGTCGTTGTTATCATTCTTTTAAATTATTTTTCGATACTAATAGTTTTAGACCACAGGACAACGTATGTCGGGGAAGCTATTTATGCATAAAAAATACATTGTATCAATAAAAAAAATTACAAATTCTACATTGACACAGATGCATATATTTTATGTTTATCTGTGGTCAAATTAAGAATAAATTAATATTGTTTGTCTTTAATAATAGGTACTAGCAAATACTTTGAACATATTATCAAAACTTCAAATTTAACGTATCCAATATCCATGTCATTGTTTTTGAAAGAAAATTGTGAAATAGCGCTCGCTATTTCAAATCTCGCTCGCTTAAAAGAATAATGTTCAAACTTATAATTTAAATTAGTTATGGTCGAGTTTCGACCACTAGGCGACATGCAAAAGTACCAATAAACCGTTCCTGGCATTTAAAACAGGGTTCCAACACCGCATAGAAATTTCTAGTAAGAAAATACTTCAAAAAAGTCTGAGCTAAGCTTGAATCAAACCCGGGGTCTCTTGTTCAGAATTAAGCACCCGGACCAACACAAAAAAATTATACGAAAGAAGACATATTTTTAAGATGTTAAACGAAACCATTTATTGCATTTGATTAATGCGACATTTCACATGGAAAATGGAGCATCATTTTTCATCTAATGAAATTATAACACAAACACCCTTTATAGGTTAGGTGGAGAGAGTCGATATAGGACGTAAAAAGGGTGAATGAGTGCAGAGAGAAAATAATATGAAATTGTCACGAAATAAATGAAAGAGACCTCTCACAGGGCTGTCGGAAAAGAAATAACAATTAAAACCAAAATAAATTTTAGAATTATTATCTGGACGTTTTGAAAGAGGACGCTTTTCCTAGCTGGTCTCTATATACTAAGTTAAACGTGGATTTTCTTCTTGGTGGAAAAAAATTTAACGAAAAAACTTTATATAAAAACACTGTTTAGATTTTTTTTTAATTTCATTATGAATTCACCTGCACATTTCGTATTTTACATGCTCTACCGTGTTTAACCTATGGGTAGAAAGCCGATTCGGACCCGCGCCGACCGGCTCAAAGATTGTTGTCTATGGTTTCAATGCATTTAAATGAGAATGCCGGAAAGCGGGTTCCTGCTTTCTCTGTGGGTGTATCCCCATTCAAATGCATAGTAACATTCTTTGCGCCGGTCTGCGCGGGTCGGAATCGGCTTTCTACGTGTTCTTACCCTAACCCCATTCAAATAAAAAAAACAAAGGCCAAAAATCCATTCTGTCCTATATTTTATTTGATTGAATAAATTAATTCGATTGAAACCACCTCACAACCTCTTGCTCAGAAAAATGTCTCCTAGATAAGTAGGCTACCAAAGGGTTTAAGAGAATTTTAAGCACAATGTAGAAGTATTTTTGCCTCTCAACTCTTCTCTCACATAGGGGAGAGCGGGGTCCAAAGTAACAATTTTCACATTTGAGTTCATTGTGAGAAAATCAACAGCGTAATGATACATTTTTTTATTTCATTTATTAGCTTACACATTTGCCTATAATTCCAGATAAGTTTTGTGTGTTTAATAATACATATTTAAGAATTATGGAGGATTTACAAAGATGCCTCAACTGTTACTTCCGACCCCGCTAGCAGGGTCGGTTGTAACACCTATTGGGGTCGAAAGTAACAGTTGTACAAATGGATAGAATACCAGGATTTGAAACCATTTTGATTATAAAAAAACACTTACGTTCTATGAAAACCATTATCATAATACTGGGGTACATTGCTCATGGGCCCAATGTTAACAATCATGACATTGAACCCATTGCTTTCCTGATCAACATGATGTGAATGACTATGCACAACCATTCATCTTCAATATCGTCAGTAGAATCCTCTTCGGGCTTGTTTACTGTAGATTTTTATATTTGTTTAATTTTTATCTTTTTCTTTGTCGTTTTAAACTCCAACACTTGTCTTTTAGCTTTGCTATTCAAACTTTCTTCCTCAATAGTCAGTTTTTCAGGGGTGTGATCGCAGATTTTCTCTAATTCCTTACACTATTTGCTTGAAGTTTAGGGCTTGCTTTTGGGCAAGAGCCAGCACAGGCGAAAATTATTATAGTCCACTTGGTCCCGATTCGTCTAACGTATTTATTGGAAGTATCGATTTGCTTTGAGATGGCCGAAGAATGAGCTTGTTAATCAGATGGACTTGAAATGAGTACGGGCATTGAGCATGATTCAAAAGCTTTTCGATCAGAGGGACTTGAAACGAGCACGGGCACATCTGCCCAAACTGAGTGACATAATGCACATTCTTTGCCGCTTCTCTTACGCTTATTTTATTATCAAGGAGATCTAGAGTGGCGAATTCGTACACTGATTGATCAGCAACGTAGATTTTCTGGGTTTACTTCTAGGCATTCTATAATAAATAATCACAGATGTAATATAAATACATGTTGACCTGTATATTTGTTTTGTAATTATCACAAAATAAATTGCCAAAATTCAAATAATTTAAAACATAATAAAGTTGAGTGACAACAAAAATTTAGAGGTACTACAAAAAACTGGTACCTTGAATTAATAGCCAGCAGCAGGCATCGAACCTTTGCTTGACAGGCGAATTCGCTTACAATCTACTTATGACCATATCGACCATTTTTTGTAGTAAGAAAATATATTGGGGTCGAAAGTAACAGTTACATTGGACCCCGTGATTTTTGTTACTTTGGACCCCAAACATATTTTTTAGAATTAATACCAAATTATTTATAAACTGCTCCGTTTAAGTCGAATCTAAATATAGATATCGAAAATAACATCTAAGATGTTAAAAAATAAATACTTACGTAGACTGGTTATACGAATTTTGAGTATGTTTTCACAAAAATAGTTCAAGACTAAAAAAATACTTGTGATGTCAAAAAACACAAAAGATGACAGCGCACTCGCCCTGACTGCACGACGGCTGCCGTGATCCTGCATGGATAGGGAACGTGTGTAGCGGTTTGTTAGAGTTGGTTCATTTTAAATTCACATGTACAGGGTAGAAAATATGGACGTTGTTACTTCCGACCCGCGTTACTTTAGACCCCGCTCTCCCCTACCCATGATGGTGATCCTTGTTACGTTGGTTCAGGCTGAAACCGCGATGCAAATGGTATACACGGATACTAGAACCTACTATCCAAAGATAACACGGGGTGCCTTGCATACCCGTCCAACATGCAAAACTTTTTCTATACGTTAATCCTTAATGCTACTGCCTTCAATGAGGCCTCAATTTTCAATGTATTTATACCTTTGTAAAAAAATAAATAATACCTACAATAAAAAATTGTAATGTTTAAAATATTTTGTGAGTCCTTAACTGTAGGTAAACGAAAACAAAATACAACACCTCGTAAAATATTTTCAAGTTTAAGCCAAGTAGACCCACCCTTTCCTTGGGACATGAGAGAGGTGTCAAATGGTGCGTACGTAGTCACTTGGACAGGCCTGAGATGAAGCCTAACCCCTGGAAGACGACGCTACGAGTCTCGCTAGATTAAAGGACCCCTGGACCCGGGAGCGAGATGCTTCTTATTTAGATGTTATGAAATGCAAGAATAACACGCAGATGTGGAAACTGGAGTTTTATTTTCTCCAAAAATGTTAAAACTGCATTTTTATGCGTATTGCATAATACGTAGACTCCCGTGTCAGAAATCCTTGGTTCGATTTTCACTACTTCACCGTTACCTTTGTAAGGTTTGTCGGTTATTTTATTTTTATATGTCTTTGAACGAAACTAAGCGAATTACAAAAATACCGTGACGATATCAACGAATTCGAATTTGTTAGGATATAAAATGCAAGAGAGGCTTTCATCTACAATCAAACAGCTTCTACAGACATAAAGAACCAAAAATCACTTCAGTCATCAGCCTCAATTATTGAGCAGCGTTTATTTAAATCATGAACAATCATTGAGATGCGTATAAAATAATTATAAATCCTGTATCCACCATTAGCCACCTACAAAATCAAGAGAAAAGCAGATACTACTGGTTATAACAAAGAACTGACTGAGATGCTTCAAAATGAAGACTTTTGCAGAAACTGAAACACATTCGGAATAATATCACCGCAGCATATTGTGCAATACAGGAGACTTCTTGAATTGGGGAACGCTACGAACGCAACATTGGAATGAACACCTGAGTTGCGGATCGAATGTCGGAAGACGAAACTCCACGTATATGATGTCATAGCGGTTATTGGTCAGCGTTTTGGACTACGTATTTGATTCAAAATATGTGGATATTTCTTTGGCAAAAAACTGCAGTTTTTGTTAGTGAAATGTCAAAGGTATCTGAGCGCGTGTTTGATCCTTCAACATCTTCTTCACATATCTCACTGTCTGCGTCTCCTATTAGAGAATTTAATAATATTATTAATGTCCTCACTTTATTATCTTGGGACATGATAACAACTACATACATACAGCCTTCTACGCACCACACACACATATATCCTGTGGACAGGTGTCCTCAACCGAAAGCTGTGTATCCCAAAGCTCTTTGCATTCAAATGAACGGCTATAAAATACGTCCCTGTGGAATACCATGTTTCAGAAAAGTAAGGTTGTTTGAATCAATGACAAAAAACGGGCACAGGTTTAATAATCATCGTTAAGAGTCTAGAGGTATTTTGGGCTCTTCATACAATAGTTGTCAAAAAAGTTAATACCTACAGTTGAAAATATTTTACAAAACAAACATCAAAATTTCAGTTATCACAATACATAGGCTCCAGATCTCAGTAACCAGTTTTGTTTCTTATGTATTACAATAGGTACACCTACCCCTTTTTACTGATTTTTATGGTTTTATTTACCGTAAAAAAAAAGGTTTTTAATAGAATCCGCACTGGACACGGCAGATGCGCTGACTTCGCACACAAATGTGGTTGGACAGATCTCCCTGAGTGCGACTGTGGAGCTGAGAGACAGACCATTAAAACACATAGTTACAGAGTGTGTAAGAAGATCATATCAGGACAGTTTCTCAGATATCATCACCTTAACCGACGGAGCGATAGCATTTATTGATAACTTAGACATAAACATCTGACGAGCAGGAAAGTTGATCCTGTGCTACGCTCTACCTTAAGCCTTTTCTGTAAAATTGTAATAAATGTGACTGGCAAAAGCTAAAAATAAATAATGAATTTTCCGTAATGCACAGAGTTCCAAATTCAAGGATTTTTTTTAGTCATTACGTAACATCCATGTTTGAAATTATTCGTCTATATTATGTCTTGTCAGTCTGGGATGGTCAACAAACATCTTTCAATTGATGAATAATTTTAGCAAGTTGCATATGATTTTTTGCTCCAGATAAAATACATTTAGATGTACAAAATAACATTCATCATAACTCAGAGTTTGCGTATTTATTTTGAGCCTACAATTAGTTAATATTATTGTTTATATGTTTTGGTAAATGTTTCGTATTCATAGTACCTAATTCCTAACATTGTCCAACCTACCCTTTCCTATGGTCGCACCTGCGACAATTTTCTATGTGTTAAGACAATCTATGTGTCAAAAGTCAATCAGTATGCTAGTAGCCCCCGTGGGGACCGCATATATTTTCGTACTGTCGTTGAAACTGACATTTAGTGAATTCAGCGAGTTACGTTTACGTGTGTTTTACGTTTTGTTTATGTGTTATTATCAGTACATTACAAGCTCCCGTGGGGTAATTACATCGTCGCTGCAACTGACAGTTTTAGTTCTGCGAGTTTACGTGTGTGTGTTTAAGTATTGTTTATTGCAAGTTAACTGTTTTTTTGGTGAAAAGGACATAAAAGGACAGCCAGTAAAACAAGGTAGGTGCGATCCTTATTCCCATCTACCCCTTTACGAAACAGTAAATATTTTCTAAGTGTGTTTTGTATGCAAGATAAAGAAATAAGTTTATTTTCGTACCTACGATTTTTTTAAATTTAAAGGAGATTTAATTCTGTGCCTGTGTTCAAAAATAGCACTTGCTTTTTTCTTCTCCTTAACGATGGTTTTCCAGCAATGGCCAACGCATTTCGTGTACTTAGCAGTGGAATATAATAATATTATGTATACAGCAATAATCTCGCCATCTTTTTCTAACACTACGCGTAAGATTTAATGTAAACTGCTCGATTTAGCAATCGCTGTTATAAACAAAAACCATTTAATTACACACAACAATAACAGGCTGCGAATTATAAAGACACAATCGGAGTTACATACTTAAAACTTTCAATTCTCAACACGCCTGTTTCGTGCACCTGTTGGCATAACATAAGAGTCAGCTGAAGCGGTTTGCAATCCACATGCGGTTTTTTGACAGAAGTTTGGCTAGCCTCCACATATGATAATGACACATATGCGGCTATCTCAAACATGCAAATCAAAAATCTGAAACGTGATATGCACATTGCACATATTCTATCACCCTTTGATAAAGCTGTGAACATTCGATAACCAGCCGTGTGCTTTCTCGCTTAAAAAAAGTAATAATATAGAAAAAATAACAACTAATGACTCTAATAATTCATGACTAATGTTCGATTTTTAAATGGAACAAACCACTACGGGCTTACGACCGTCTTCTACTGTTATTTCGAAGGCTGGCTTAGTGTGATCACTTTACGTTAACAACGTTTGCCATTAGGTGGTAATGTTTGTCTCCGAAACTCTTAATCTTGAGATAATAATATAGTTTCTTTTATACCATTACTAATTTTTCCGACAGATGTTGTGTAGTCCTCACTATGAATATTGAATTCGAATTTGTAATTTGTACAGAAATATGTTTGAATGTTAAAAAAATATTCCTGAAAGCTCGAAAAAAAATAAAAAGTCTGCGTACCTATCAATATTTTTAATGATAGGTAGGTAAATAATAATTTTGCTGTTATCGAATTTTTCATAGAAGGCGATGGCGTCGCAGGAAATCCGTTCCTTACTAACTTTCATATTATATTTTATATTATTTCTTATGCATTTTTCAACCTTTTAATATTTAGTTATTTTGTTATCCGGAGCGGAGAAGAATCCAATAAATCAAACATTGAAATAATCTGTTCAGCCGTTCTCGAGTTATAGTGTTCGCACTAACCCGACTTTCTTATCTTACTTTTATATCATAGATTTTGGTGGTTTTTTCTAACCAGAGGTCTTTGGTCCTAACCAGAGGCGGTCCGTTCATTGTGCACTGCGCCTCCAGAAACAAAAATAAACTAACTAAATAATAACATTAAAATATTAATTCTAAAACGTCCATATTTCATTCGTATGCAAAGCTCAGACGGGATAAACGCGAGAATATAATTACATATATGCGCGCAATTTGGTTGACTTTGTATGAAAAATTTCTTAAACGCCAGAAACGGTGGAGTAAGTAAAATGGGCTACTGTAAGAATTGACAATTACGTATGCGAGAATGAGAGGGTGCAAGTGCAGAAGACTATGATATTGTTGTTAGATTATTTCAAAGATGACGTCGCATCATATTCGTTCCATACAAACTTTAATATCATATTTTATATTATTTCTTATCCATTTTCAACTTTTTATTAGTTATTCTGTTATTCGGAGTGGAGAAGAATCCAATTAATCACACATCAGAAGAATCTGTTGAGCCAATCTCGAGTTATAAGTGTTCGCACTAACCCGACTTTAATTTATATTAGAGAGAATATGAAAAAGATTATGATTTTTGTTATTGCCGTTTAGCCCCAAACGGGTGTAAAGCTTCCTTGCTAATACACCCGTTTGGGGCAAATCAGTTGGATGGTTTCAAACTTTCAAAGTACATATGTAACAGACATTTTTTCGAATATGTTTACAGATGGATGAGGTCAATCATAGCTACAAACAACTCGTCGCAGTTCGATGAATTATTCAATAAGGGATAGTTTACGTGATAATATATTGTTATTGCTCCTGTAAAGTGACGTGTGCGAACATTTTGATCCAGAGATGAAGCGAGGACTGAAGAAGAAAATTGTTATAAACTACCTTAAATTAAAGGGATGATTCCGTTGGAATGGGATGGGGGAGGGGTGGAGGGAGATGGCAGACGACAAGAATATAAGGGTTAGCGCGCACTTTTTCATAATATCGTTATATTAGTGTTTCTTTCAGCTGGAAGGGATGGGCTTAATGGTTGGACATTTCCTCCGGTTCGCTGATTGCAAAATTATGATTTATATACAAGACTTCGCAGCCATGCTCCTACCTCAGAAAGAACACACTCAGAATGACGAGACATTTTTCCCCACATTTACGTGATAAATAATAATATGTTGTTTGATAAAAATGCAGCGAGAAGAGTTTCACATTTATATGAATTTATTATAATTTTCTATTGCTGCGCATTGTTCCTAAACTTTGCTGAGGATAATGGAATGAAGGCTAAGGGCGAGGGATATGAATAAAGAACATGGAAGGATCAAGGACGCAAGAAGGCAAACAAGAAAACCTAGAAAAACCTAGTTATTATAGTTTTCGCCAGAATGTCAAGTTCATTTTAGTAATTTGAAAGTGAATAAATTAAGGTGCTTTGGGCATGTAAAGAGAATGAATGAAGAGAGTTTGACTAAAACGATAGAACGGTTGCACCCAGACGTGGCCGACCTCAAATGATGTGGACCGATCGTATCGGTGCCGTCTTAGAGGAGGGTCAAGTCAGGAGCAAAAAAGGAAAAGGAAGAGCATGTATGCGGAATGTTATGCGTTTGGAGGAGGCGAAAGAGGTTTGTTTGTTTAGAATGGAAGTTCGTACTCTCTGCCTACCTATTTCGGGAAACGGCGTGATGGGTAAATAAAAAATATATAAAAAATGGTCTTCAAACGAGTCATCTATGACACATTTTTTATTGAACAAAATTATCCAATACATTTTCTCCACTTTTTGTGTGCCGTTCAATAACCAAATTTCCCATCTGATCATATTATCAGAATGATATACAAATCATATATCTCATACACGTGTTTCAGATTTTTAGAATCTTATGTACCTACTTCATATTGTGTGAACGAATTGATAAGGAATATTCTCTGGAAGGGAAAGTTAATCTTTTTATAGTCCGTGTTGCTGACCAAATTATATCGGGCGGAGGGAAGGGACGATGCCGCGCCGATTCAAAGTTTCTCTCACTCTATTGGCTGAGAAATCGGAAGTGCCTAATCCTTGAATGTTGGTTAACAAGCCATCGAGAAAGTGTATCTAACAATCTAAGCTCAGGGATCACTTTAGGAGCAGATACAAACTTGCCTGCAACATATTCCTGGAAGATAATGTCCTTTTTTATAAAATTTTGTTTATTTCACTTTTTATTTATTTTATTGGCAGAGGCCTTTCGGTAAATAAATAAACATCAATACATCAATAAATCCTTTTTACCTACTAGCTTTCCCGACAGAAGTTGTCCTTTCATCTGTCCAGTAATATTCAATTCAAATTTAAAAGAATGATTTTTAACCGATATCATTCCGACCAATGCATCTGAATTCTGTCATTCGCACCAACCACCAAACACTAACAGTTTATGTCCAACGAAAATTAGATTTATTTTTAAAAAATGCTTTTCAATGTTAACAAATTAGAAAAATGCATGAAAAAAAATCCATAAAAAATCTGCGTATGTATATTTTTAATGTAAATGGTTGACAGGTAAATAAAAATTATGTTTCTGCATACCAATGTTTTGAAACTCAATGGCTGTCAAGTAAGTAAGTACATAAAATTTGTGTTGTTATAGAATTTTTCATGGCATTGTTTTTTGGATATTCTTTCCATACTTACTTACTTACTTGGGAAACAAGGTTACTTCTAAAAAGATTTGCCCAACATCGTGCTAAATAGATAGGTTTTCTTGCACCCGGGTCGGCTGACAACAGACCACTTTCGAATGTAAAAGGGTTTAAAATTAATCTACATAATATTTTAGTCCGTTTATTTATATTTTTGTAAGAGCATCAATCATAGAAAACATACATTAAGGTCAGATATTAATATGCCCAGAGCCGTACAAAATGCTGGAGAAGGTTCTTAACTACAATTTGCTGCATTAACTTTAATATATTTAGAGCTATTTAAATAACTCTATTTTTTTAGGATCTTCATACAAATTTCTCAAAAAGACAGTAAGCCATCTTTTGGAAACAAAATTACTCATGTAAACGTTGAATGGAATCTTGGTATTACAGTATGAAAATGTAATAAAATAATTGTAGATTGATTTGTTATACATATAAATGTTATTCAAATCTTATTATTCTCAATAAATAAAGATTTAATGAAAAAAATTGCCAAATGATTCCTCCGTTTTGAAGTTAGACAGCGGCTTTTATACTCATAGCACATATCACCCTCTATGGGTGGAATGCCTAATTAATTATCACACATGGGTGTAGGGAATGTAGCTAAGATTCAAACCATATAGCTCTCTCTATGAAAACTTGCAAATTATGTATGTCGGTAGGTTCGTATAATATTATGAGGTCGGTAAAACAAAAATTGTAAAAGTGTCATTCTTCTTTTTCTGTGCTTATGTCAGTTAAGCAATGGGAAGCTAGACTAGAACCTGTTTAATTACCTACCGATCAAGCCTGACAATCGGAATCAAAAACGTAAAGCAAGACGGGTACAAGCTAGTAATTAATAAGACCACTACCGCTATCTCCTGAAAAAGATAGAAACACTGCGAGATCGAACAGTTTTTAGAAGGTAATTTTATAGACCATTTATTCATCTTTGCCACTCCGTGCCGTTGTATCCATTCTTTATATTATTACATTCAATCCAACTACGTTGTTCACACTGACATTGTAATTGGTTGGTAGCTTATCTAGGCGGTTCTGACACCGACTTTCGTATTGGAGGTCGTGAGTTCAATCCTAGGTGTCGACCATCCTCGTCTTTCATGACACAAGCGAGTGAAACACTCAAATAGTGTATTTCACTTAAAGATGAGTAAAAGTAACGGAGTAGTATGCTTTCATATTTCTCAAACTCTACTTACTATATTGATAATCAACCCTCTAAAACTCGCTTCTCACTTGAGTGTCCGCAACCTTTAATCAGACAAGCTTTATTTTCTACAATTCTTAGCCACAGTGGCTTTAAAGAGATAGGTACATATAATATTGATTCAAATAAGTTTGCAGAATTTATCGTCCAATAAGCTTGAATGTTTATATCTGTTAATCAATATGGTGACTACTAGGGAATCCAATCCCGCATCAAATTCACGATCCCGCAAGCCTGCGGGATTGGTAACCTCAATCCCGCGGATCCCGCGGGATTTGCGGGATCAGCGGGATTGACATTTCTTTGTTTGAAGTAGCTTATTATTATTTAGAAAACAATGAAATAAATATAAGTATGCGTTTTTTTTAATTATTAGAAGTATTAGCAATTGAAAATAATGATATTTTAGAGGTAGGTATAAAAATTCCGCTTCTTTTAAGGAACGATATATTACAACATTTGAACGTTTAAGCTTTAACATTGTGATTCGTATTGACAAATGAACACATTTATTGATTTAAGAGGCACAAAAACTAGTTATTTTTTTCTGATAATACTTTAAGAAATCATAAAGTGTCTAAACGTTGTAGAGGGAATTGACTTTACATAATTGTAAACAGTTTCCAAGTAGAGGTGAGCGTTATAACGAAAGCTGATAAAAATATTCGATAAATAAAAGTAACTTATTCTCGTTTTTCGTATTAAACGATATTTGTAAATATATCAGAGGTATGACTTTACTGAATGACTTTTTAAGCGAAATTATACCTTACCGCTAACGGACATCAAATTTTCGGAATGATTTTATTTGTAGGAAAGTCTTTCCAGATACTAATGAAATAAATAAGCTTTAAGCCTTTAAAAATAACGTTATTTAAAATTTATGAAACTGCTTTAAAGTTTATGAATTTAAGCCGCTATTCCCTCCTCTACAACATCCAAGTGCTTTCCTCTATTCCCTCCACATCAGATCAAGAGAATTATCTCGAGTGGGACGGATACAGGCACAACAGGTCTAGACTCAGCTATCTATTTGCTACGGAGACTACGTTCTCATTCATTTTCTAGTGTAAGCGAAGGATCATTATTTAACAGATTCGTTAAGGGTATGCCTTTTTCATCGTCGTTGATGTCGTTGTCATCAACTTGCTGATGTTCAGTTTCTTGTTGGACCCGCGCGTCTGACAGCATCCTCTGTATTCAACACACACATTTCAATTCTTACTTTACTCAGATAAAAGAATGGATCGTCCACCACATTTGTAGATCCTGAATCTTTTTCTCGATATTTTTATGGCAGTCATTGATGTAGGTACTTACTTACTTAATCCACGATCGCTCCCAGTGTGGAACACGTGGATGCCACGAAGTTCCTCCAAGTCTCTCTATCTTGCGCCAGTTGCACAGCTTCATACCAGCTCAGTTCAGCATCTCGTAGAACCGCAGTGAATGCCCGCATCATTGTTAATTTCGGGCTGCCTATCCTTCTTGTCCCATCCGGATTGTAGTAAAAACTTGCATATTCAAGACTCTCAGGGGACATGCGGAGAACATGGCCAAGACAGCTCAATTTGCGATTCTGGATCACTGAGGTGATTCGCTGTTGTAACATAGTGGTACCATCTAATCCCTAAAATCTGTCGCAGAAATCTATTCTTAACACTAAGATCTTCTTCTGTTGAGGCTTCGACAGATGCCAGGATTCACAACCATATAACGGCCATTGATGTACGGCGTTCCTTTATCCGACGAGATAGCGACACTATAAGTTCCTGGCTTATCCTGGTATTTTGTTGATCAATTTGGTTTCTGCATTAACTAACATTGCATCACGCAGTAACCTTCTTTGACAATTAGGTACTACGCTCGATACTGAATCCCCTACCGTGGTAGACTCCCTAGCCACAGATATTCAAATGACATTGATTTTGTTCCGTTCCGATACAGGAGTCACACAACACAAAATATAAATTCAAAACTTACTTAGTTGTAACTTAAAAACTGAAAGTATAATTATTTTCCATATGAATTTCAAAGAAAAGTCCCGTTTCTCCAGCGAAAGTTGATAAATATTTCATTAATGAGGTTGTACAGGATCGGGATCCTGTACAACCTCCATTCTTATTGTTTATTATTTTTTCCTTTTCAGTCCCGCAAGAGTGCGGGATCCCGCATGAGAAATCCCGCATTTCTGATCCCGCAAAAAAGGTGCGGGATCCCGCATTTGCGGGATCCGCGGTTTGCGGGATTGGATTCCCTAGTGACTACATATGTACAAGCGCTGATATGTGTATGTTGGTACACAAAGACTGTTCCTCAGTTATTGCTGGATAGATGTTTGGTAGATACTGTGAAAATGAGAAGACAGATAGATATACCAATAATATGTTGGGGAGATAAGGATGAAAGAAAAGGAAAAGAAGGAAAGTGTCAGAGAAGGGTACAAAGGGAAGTGTCGCACGGTTTAAATAAAAACAGGACAAGTTGACCTTTTTAATTCTTATATTAGCAAGAAAAATGCTACGCTTGACTTATCCAAAGCCTTTGATACGGATGCAGCGAGGCGATATACTTGATTTTTTACTTTTAGATTTATAACTTTGTATTCTTTCGATTGAATGTTTCTGATATAAGAGAAATTTTAATAATATCATTGGAATTTTTAATCATTTTAAGACAGAGTTTGATTTAAAATATTAAAGGTACAGAGAAGTAAAGCGCAAGTAATATCTTGATGGGGCATATCGGTCCAAGTGCACTTAACCTGGTTTCCTCCTAGAGGGTTTGTATGGTAGCCGTATCCAGCGCAGCGCAGACGGTATCCACTACATACTTTGATGAATTTCTGAGATGCTACAAGAATAATATAGGATATATTGTATGCTTCATAATATTGGTTCTTCAACAAACGAATAAGTTAGAAAGCACCTACTATAATATTAAAAACTAAGAAACTAAATGACGATATAAAACGAAATACGCAACGTTCCATTTTTTTTAGTTCATTGGACCGTTTTTCCTCTAAAATTCAAAAATCGAACTGTGAACTTTATTATAAACTAGCTTTCCCGACAGACGTTGTCCTGTAGTCCTTACCAGAGGCGGCCCGATCATATGTGCACTTCGCCCCCAGAAACAAAAGTACATACTTAATTAATGCGATCGAGTTAAATAAATAGAATAACATTATAATATTTCTTAAACATCCATATTTCATTCGTATTCGCGCGCACACATTCTACCTCGCCTATGAAGAACCGATACTACGCGTGCACATTTATTTTGAATTTGCCCGATAATTTTGTTGACTTTGTATGAAATTTTTCTAAAACGCTCAAAACGGTTAGTGGGATGGGCTACTGTAAGAGCGGCAATCACATATCCGAGAATGAGAGGGACTACCATCATAGATGCCGTTGGCGCATCGCAGGAAATCCGTTGGATACTAACTTTAGTATTATATTTTATATCATTGCTTATCCATTTTTTAACTTTTTATTAGTAATTCTGTTATCCGGAGCGGAGAAGAATCCAATAAATCAAATATCGAAAGAATCTGTTGAGCCGATCTCGAGTTATAAGTGTTCGCACTAACCCGACTTTCATTTATATTAGAGATAGTTCGTAGAAGATTTTTTTCATAACATACACGTCGTTTTTCTGGATCAGTGTAAACACTTAAACAAACTGTGACCCGACCGGGAATAGAACTCGGGACCCCGGATCTTAAGTCCGTGCGCCTATACCACCAGGCTAACGAGGTCAGTGAACGTAAAATTAGGACTGAGTTTTAAAAAAACTTAAAAGAATATAAAAGTCATTACAAACCAATTTTTCTACCATTTTATTTTCTCTCACTTCATAATTTACCAAAAGCTCTGACAAAGATACGCAATAGTTTCTTGCTCAAAATGTAAGCTTTTGAAGTAGCGAGCTTTCTCTTCTTTCAATCTCTTAAGCTCTTCTCGTCACATTAGACGCTTTATTATGAGGATGAGCTCGGCTTGGATTCATTGCAGACGCTTCCATATTCTAAGCGCTCCATAATTATGCTTATACTCTTTCGAATTTATGAGCAAACTTAAGCCCGTTCAGTTATCTCGACAATTTGGAACGTTACGACAAATTAATAAAATTATTTATTTGAAAAGTTTGTTTGGTAATAATTATTAAAATTACGTTGTATGATGTAAAGTTGAAACGCAGAATGACAATAAGCAATATACCGCATATTATCTCACTCATTAGTACACAAATTGAGCCTCCAAAAATATTGATATTTTCAAAGCAATTGCTTTGTCCAATTGGGCGTCCGCTTAAAGTGGCTGGGCAGCTAGCTAGGCCAATCCCACATTGGAACCGAGGTCGATATTTGACCACCAGACCAGACTCAGTAGAGGTGGGCGTTATAACGATAGCTGATAAAAATATTAGTTCATTAAAAATAACCTCTCTAACTAATAAATATTATTGGTGTTTACCGTGCAGTAATCCATAATGAGAATGAAAAAACACTTGCTTTATACTACACAAAAACCTCTCTAACGTAATTCATACTAAACGCTTTTTAATTGTAAATTATTGTCTAACACAAATAATTATTGTCAACACACATAATAGCAAGTAATATTAGTCTAGACTTACGAGATACGCGTCTAACATAGCAGTTAAAATATTAGTTGAATTAAAAATCCTAGCCTCGGCTCGTGACGACTTTCTCCAATGACCTTTTTTTAATTTTTAACATTCCGGATACCAAATTTTGGAAATGACCTTTCTTTAGGATACCAAATTTTGGAAATGACCTTTCTCTAGGATCCAAATTATGGAAATGACCGTTTTTAGGAAATTTGTAACATTTCGGGTACCAAATTTTCGGAATGATCTTTATTTAGGTTTGTGAGATAAAAAAAGCTTTATGCTTTTAAAAATAACGTTATTTACAATTAATGAAACTGCTATAACGTTCTTAAATTTGAGCCGTTATTCCCATCTCTTCTCTCCAGACTCTGCGGTCCTACAGTGCAGCTAGTTTTCAGCCAGGAGCGGGAGAACCAGTACTGTGTCAATTCTTGACGAAGAAGGTTTGTTGTCTTCTAACCACAGTTTTGTCCTTAAATCGCAGTCGTGGTGACGTTTGTTCCTACGGTCCTATAATACTATCATCTCACGCACTAATTCAATCAGGTAACATTTTTTTTTATCTACCACGATCTTGCACGGTTAAACACAACAACAAAGTTCAATAGATGATGTTAAAATGCCGCCCTTTGACCAAAGCTTGCAAGCAATTTTTAAAAAAATAAACCTGTTTGATTGTTGTTCAGTTCAGTTCAGACCCGTCTTCCCTTTCCGAAAGGAGCAAGAGCTCCGGTGTAGGGTCTGGTCTATGGAGGTTATGTTCCTTTACCGAGTCATCTAGTAGGTACATAAAAATATTGTCGATATTAGGCTTGAGAAGTTTTGTCGATATTTCGACACGTACCTACCTCTTATAAGGAGCGAGAAGTTTTGTCGATATTTCAACAGAATCCTTTTCAAAACAATTTCTTTCCACAACCCTTTTTTACATTCCGCAACTGTTTTGTTTTTTGAAAATTCTCTGGTCTTCTCCATAAACTCTCTTCTCCAACCCTTAGATCCTGCACCCCGCGCACATCCCATCTTCATCTGTTATTCCATCACTCCTTAATTCAAAGACAAACGCCCATTACACTCGGCACGTAAACACAGACACGCACGATGTGAATAGGTACGATTCTTTTCTTCTGTGAAACAATTAACACCCTTGAGCGACGTGACACAGTGGGAAGGGATTACTTTTAAAAAGGACATAAATATAAATTTACTAAATAGCTCGGTAAACGTCGAATCACTTACATATTAAGCATACTTCATATTTAGTAACTGACAAATAAAAACCGTTTTCTCAACGATTGAAATATAACCTGAGCTTATAGAAATATGTCTTAATTAAAATTACCCGATTTTAGACAAGCACATACAAAGCTAATCATTTTTATACGTAGATTTGGTATATTCAAAATAATCAGAAAAACTTTCTTACTAAGCAATATCACTAAATGATTTTAAATAGAAATATTATCTATAATATTACATATATTATAATACGTGAAGCCAAAACTTAATTATGCATAAAAAATTAATTGAATCAATGACAAAAATGCTCAAGGGGAAATGTGTTGAGAAAGTGGATCGTTTTAAATACCTTGGCAGCATAATTACATCGTCTCTGGACCCGGATATAGAGGTTAAATGCAGGATTGAGTGTGCTAGAAATGCATTTAACAAGATGAGATCATTCTTTTGTAACGATAATTTGAATTTAAAACTAAGACAAAGGATGATAAAATGTTATGTCTGGTCAATATTGATATATAGCTCCGAAGCGTGGACCCTAAAGGTCAACACGATGAATAGATTAGAAGCCTTCGAAATGTGGATACACAGGCGAATGCTAGACATATCGTGGACCGAGAGAGTTACAAACTCGGAGGTGCTGCGCAGAGCCGGAGTTGACCGTGAGCTACTCATGACAATTAAAACGCGTAAGATCTCATATCTGGGTCATGTGCTGAGGGGTGATAAATACACCTTACTCCAGCTAATTATGAAGGGGAAGATTGAGGGGAGCAGAGGGGTTGGGAGAAGGCAGATGTCTTGGCTGCGAAATGTTCGAGACTGGACCGGAATAAGAAGCGTGGAAGAGTTGTTCCGGGTAGCGCAAGACAGGGAAGCTTTCGCCGAAGTGATCGCCAACGTCGGGGTGACCTGATACGGCACACGAAGAAGAAGAATGACAAAAACATAATGTAAAGTATTTGATACTCACACATACTTCTATGTATTTGACATTGAAACAGACGCATAATATTATATATTCTTTTGCTCTTTATTAATAATAGAAAAAACTTTGACTATATCAACATTTCAAATTTGACGTATCCATGTCATTGTAATGGAAAGAAAATTGTGCTCGCTCAGTCTTTGACAATGGAACCTTAATAATGTTCAAACTTATAATTTAAATGAATTAATTTTCAATTAATAATATTGGCTTTAAATGATGATTTACAGTTTATTTTGATGACTTTAACACTACATATTAACAAGTATAATTTTCATTTTAAAAATAATAATAACCCTTTTTCTGTACCTTCTAAACCACTGTGCGCCCTCTCCCCAATGTCTCATACCTCCTTAGCCGGCCTCCAGAACCTACTTACCATTAAGCCACGTTCATAGAACATCTTAACAAAAAGCCCTTTTTTCATTTTGTCCATTCAGACCTTTCAGGAGTGTCCTTAAGCTGTGGTCAACCTTTGGTTTACGAATAGCCCTCTGACTTTATTTAAAATATAACCTAAGTACTTACATACTTTAAATAAACCCTTAAATCAAAATAAAATGAAGCTACTTGAAGGCTTTGCCCTACTGAGATTGGATCAACTGGGGTCACGCGGGTTTTAATTACAGATGCTTCTTTTGAAATGTGTCTTTGTATGTGAATATATTTTTAATGCACAAATTTGAAAGGATTTCAGGTGACAGGTATTTCAATTGGATACTCAAAATTTTACATTAAGAATCTCTTCAAATCCTCGTATATTTTGTGTGTTATCTTATATAATATAAATAGACTTTTAGTGTCGAGACGAAATGTAAGGTGTTTGATGCGTGTGTATTGCCCATTGTTCTCCTGTATGGGTGTGAGTCCTGGCACCTGACCAAAGACCAGGCACAAAAATCTCTGCATTTGAAATGAAGTGCCACAGGAGAATTTTGGGTATAAGTGTGTATCATCGCATTACTAACGACGGTATACTATGGCGCCCCCAGCGTGAACCCATCACCTCTACCATTGTGGCGAGAAGATGGGCTTGGATGGAGCATGTGTTAAGGATGCCAAATGACAGTTGGCCGAGGAGAACGCTGTTCTTCTTCCCATCAGGGTCCGGAAGACGAGGGTGACCCTAAGCAGAGCTGAGGGATTTGGACATGGTGTGGGAGGAGGTCGAGCGCAATGGAGAGCTCTTGTTGCCTCCCTACCAAGGGCGTCGCCAGCCCGAGGCCTAGGGGGGGGGGGGCAATTGAACCCAGTCATAGGCTATTTTCCGTATATCCTATATTATGGAGGATAAGAAATATATGAATTTTAAGTATAGTCACGAGTATGAAGATTTTATTATGATTTAACGGCAAATCACAGTCTTAGAACTTTGGTTGCTCTGCAGTTGCCTACATTTTTTAATCTCTAGGCCCTGCTCCCCCTTGGCGACGCCCTTGCTCCCTACCCTCCTGAGTGGGGTGTTAGTAAGTTAGTAATTTACAAAGGTTGTTCTCCAAAAAGTGAGCTGTTCTTCCTACGATCAAGACCCTCTTATTCTGTGAAACATTCCTTCGAAGCAGAGCTGAGGGGTCTGGATATGTTGTGGGAGGAACACATTGAAACTGCACAAGATCGAACTCTGACGAAAGTTCTTGTTGCCTCCCTATACCCATATGTAGGGTTACAAAAGAAGTGTAGATACATAGTTATTCAAAAAGTAAAAAAAAATTGCAAAAAAAGAGACCATTTTCGTGTAGGTGCGTTTTGCTTTCTCTCAGGTAAGCGTAGAATTTGCATATCTGCTCAAAAGTGAGGTCAAAAGCATTTATTTTACGGAAGCTCACAAACCAGCGATTGAAATCGACTGGCTGTCTCATTTAGTACTACTCAAATATGATACATGAGACCCCGAAATAGAAAGGGAAGGTGGAGCATATTATTTTTATGGGCATAACTACCCTATGATAGATTGTATGGGTGTTATCATAATATGTGTGGTGTGATATTAGCACTACCCCGCTGAGAGGGAGGCCGATCCAACACCACAATATACCAACCACATTAATATGGTGCTGTAACAGCAATTATTCACCCACTTCACTCATGATTTTGATTCTGGAAAAATATTTAGAATGAACCCATAAATTGAAGATCGATTCAGAGAAAGTATCAGGTTATAAGTTTAAAAATTTCGTGTCACGTTGATTGCAAACGTTCTCCGAAACGGCTCGGCCTTTTTTATGAAATTTTTATGTACCTACAAATAAATGGTAGATACCTAATTGAGTAGGTCGTAAAGCATATTTCATATCGCTCAGTTACTCGTTACCGATCGTAGCTGAATGGTAGTGACACCGAAAGTCATTCAAGAGGCCAAAATTCGAATCATCAGCAAGGCGGTTGGGAAGAAAATCTTCGAATCAAAGTATCTAATGGTGAAGCCTTCAATGATGAAGGTCGCAAGCCCTAACGGTGCAATAATTAAAAGTAAAAACGTGATATTTTTTAGATACATTGTATTGAATCGCGTCCATAATATGTGGTCAGAGTTGATAATAACATAATTACAAAAATTATATTTTTATAAAGCATTTTTATAATAATTTTGTACCCCTTCCTCCCAATTTCAAATATGAAAATGGAGGTGTAAAATCAATAGATGGCGATATAATAATATGTACAATTTTAACTTGGATAATAAGTTAATAGCAAAAAAATTCAACAACGATTTTTGGTTTTGATGCAGGATAAAGTTCGACGGTTCAACTAGTAATTATATAAGAATATTCTTGCATTGTTCTAATAGGTACAATTTGACAGTTAGCAAGACTTAATGTCTATTGCTTATTACGATGCAATTTTGTTTTAAGAATGCAAACTTCCAAAATATCTCTCTTTACTAGAATGACGGCTAGAAAACAGGCCAAAATTACGAGATTCAAAAATCAAAAAGGAAAAATTGGATGTGTTAATATTTATTCAAGGATGCTTAAGAATATATAAAATTAGAATTTTGATAATACGCCATATTTTCCATTCTTTGACACGGATACACGCTGAAAATTATATCCGGCAGCTCCCATAATTCCAAAAATTAATATTCAAAGCAGATCTGTGCAATTCTGTATATTAATTAGAATATATCAGCATTTGACAAACTGTCAACCAAATGTCAAGGAACGTTAATGTAATTTATTTGGATGTATTAAACTAGAACATCCGTAACAACATGCAACTAGATTAGACTGTCAATAAATCTTAATTATCTAATTATTAATAGAAGCTACAATAATAGTATTATATCTTATATTCGCTATAAGCCGGCGCACCCAGCGTGAGCCCATCACCTCCATTATTATGTGGAGGAGATGGACTTGGCTGGGACATGTGTTAAGGATGCCGAATGACAGTTGGCCGAAGAGAGCGCTGTTCTTCCTCCCATCAGGGTCCCGGGGACGAGGAAGACCCTCTCATACTGTGTTCCGCTCCTTCGAAGCAGAGCTGAGGAATCTGGACATGGTGTGGGAGGAGGTCATTAACGTTGCGCAAGATCGAGCGCAATGGAGAGCTCTTGTTGCCTCCCTATGCCCCTAAATGGGGTCTTAAGGGAGTTTGGATTGGATTTGGATTGGATCTTATTATAGAACCTATAGTTATCTATTAAATAAGTTACATAAATATTTTATTTGTAGCTTATTTTCGAATTAAGCTTGTCAAAGAGAAAATCCAAGATTTAATAATTGATGGCTAATTATTTATTGCCGAAGAATTAATAAATGTCATACTCGACGCAAAATCGTAAATATTATGTTTTCTAAAAGAAAGCCAAAAGAATTATAGAAGGTACGCTTGTATCTAATTTTTAAATTTATTTTATGGAAAAAAATGAGCCAATACAAATATTTCAGAAGCAGAATTAGCCAAATTGTGTTGTTATGGAATTTTCATAGATGGCGTTGGCGTCGCAAGAAATCCGTTGCATACAAACTTTAATATTATATTTTTTATTATTTCTTATCCATTTTTTTTTTCAACTTTTTTATTAGTTATTCTCTTATCCGGGGCGGAGAAGAATCCAATAAATAAAACACCGTAAGAATCTGTTCAGCCGATCTCGAGTTATAAGTGTTTGCACTAACGCGACTTTTTTTATATCTTTAGATAAAAAGACGAGTCTAATTTCGTAAAACCACTTATAAATTTAATAAAGATGGAGTATTTACTCCATCTAGACTCTTTGAATGTTCATAGGTATACAATATTATTTTCATGTTCCCCATTCTGGTTTGAAGTCGAAATATGACCAAGCGATAGGAAGTTTAGCGGATTTTTACTCTAAGTTGAAGCTCTTTCAATGATTATAATTTTGGTTTCATTAAAATTGAAACCTTTTTTACCGCTTGAGAAGAATTTTAAATACCTAATATTTTATGCATAAAAAATAGGTTACTATTCCTTAAACATTCAGGTACAAGATAGTAACAGCACTTTATAACAGCCCTTTATAACATAGATTCCTTTAAATATCTTTTTGAAAGGACTTGAGTAGAAAAACCCTTTGAAACAAATAAAAATGTCTACTTTGACCAAAAAAAAAGTACTTTACACACTCAAATTCCTCAAAGTAGACAAAACCTTTTTTTAATAAGGAAGATTAAAGTTAGAAATTAAATCTTTGTAAAAGTCATCAAGAAATCAGATTTCCAATTATCCCATTTCCAGAAGCCTCGGAAACTCAGAAAGGTTTGCTCTTAACAAAACTTTGAAAAAGATCGAAAAAAAAATACGTTTGAACCGCCGATAAATAAGAATTAGGAATTGCAATCGATGGAATCGAAACAGCTGGCATCGAAAAAGAAAACGTCGAATTACTTTTCTTAAAAAATAATAGCCGCGTAAAAGGGCTCATGTTGCCTCTAAGTGCAGTCACAAAGGGCGTATGTAGGTATGTGATGTTTATTTAAAATTTAAGACTTTCAGCCATACTAAAAGAATGCTATTCATCGAATAAGCGTAGAATGAGTAAATCTTCCACAACAGCGTCCCAAATGGAATGTCAAACTATCATAGAACTTCAACTTTTTATACCTAGGTTTGACATTCCATTTGGGACTCTGTTGCGGAAAATTTGCTTTTCTGCACTTATTCGAGGAAAAACTTTTTATTAATACCGCTTTTTTTTAATGTTGAAAATACTTTTGATGGACCGTGGACTTTAAAAACTAACCACCTAATAGCGAATGTTGTTAACGTCGAGTGATCACACTAAGCCAGCCTTCGGAACAACAGAGAAACGTTCGTAAGTTTGTAATATTCTAAATATACCTTCTAACTCTAACACGACTGATGAATATGCAATGATAATGCTATCCTTAGCATAAAAAATCAGTAACTTTTCATAATTTTTAAAATTGAGTTTCACTAATCTCGCGATGACATTTTCTGAATTGATCTTTTCCCATAAGGCTCAAATCAAATCTCGCTTTAGATCACACTTAGGGGCATAGGGAGGCAATAAGAGCTCTCCATTGCACTCGATCTGATGACCTCCACCCAAACTATTTCCAAATCCCTCAGCTTTGCTTCGAATGAGCCCAAAGATGGTCTTCCTCGTCTTCAGGACTCTGGTGAGAGGAAGAACAGCACTTTTCTTAGCCAACTAAGATTATTCGGCATCCTTAACACAATAAACTTTTAATAGATTTATTTTAAGGTAGGTAATTTTTAGCTGACAAAGATTCAAAATCATTAGATTGTAACGAATTTACTAATTTTTTTAAAATTGAATCTGTGCTAACTCGAAGTCAACACAAATACACTTTTGACATCTTTCACACTAAGCAAAGGCTTGTGTCGTGAAAGTGGAAATGGTCGGCACAGGAACTCGAACTCACGACCTCCCATACGCTGTACGCATGAAAGCCGCCGACTGATATCACTGGACTATCTCTGATTATAAAAGACCTCAGTTCGTTTGAGAAATTTTCGATGCTACAAAAGCTTTTGAACCGACTTCTGTTAAGCACACTTGCACCTATTTGGCTATTGAAAAAAAAATGGTAGTAATGGCTGTTTCTAACTTTGTAATTAAATACAGTTTACTTTATGAATATTTTAATAAAATCTTTAAAGAAAGTTTAACATTTTTATTTTTATAATATTGTAAGATTCTGTTTTATGTATTTCGATGCTTTGTGTAGCAAAGACTGCTATATTTATTATACTAGTTGCTTTAACAAGATGACAAAGTCAAAATAGAAAGGTGTATAAACAAAATTGCGATATTTTAAAATTCTCAATAAATTTCGTCAAATGCAAATTTACAGAAATGTCTTTAGTTCCCCGCCAATAAATTGTACCCGATTTGGCATTCGATCTATGTGTGTAAACCATCATACATTCAAAGTACATAGTTATGCATTCAAACCCTATTCCCAGAAAAATTAGGTTTATAATTAGAGCTATGAAAATTTTACTTTACTTTCGTTGGAAGTTGCGCCTATAATGAGAGATTTAAGTACTCGATACTGCAAGAATATTTATTGGTACAGTATTGTTTCACTGGCTGGTTTACACGGACTTCGTAGCTAAGCGCTTAGTACTTGTCACTAATAATACTATGTCTCAATGTTTAAACTGTGAGATTCATGCATAGTATTAGTGTTTGTAAGTAGTTCAAGTGAATAGAAATCGATCCTATTTACTAAGCGAAAAGTCGATACCTAACCCACGTGTTGGCACTTGTTGACCTCGTGTAAACAACTCGACAATTTGTACATGGTCGTTCCATTTCGAATGTCTGGTCACTAATAACTTCTACTGGATACAACGTGTAAACGGTTACTTCTCACTCGTCATATTGAGGCTTAGTATTTGTGACTAGTACTAAGCACTTAGCTACGAGGTCCGTGTAAACCAGCCATTACACATAGTCTTGGTCTTATAAAGCTTAATATTTTAATAATTTCTCTAAATTTTTAGAGATACGTCCCTTTGTCCATACACCGTTTGTGACTTTTCAATATCTCATAATAATATTATTTCTATAGACATCTCTTTCATATCTCTCTCTTTCTTCGTCTTTCCGCTCTCCTTTACCATTCACCACCTTTGCATTACTCAACTTTGTTAAAAGTTTCCTCCACCTTTTGGTCAAAAGTAGCATCACTCTCTTCTTTATGGACTCTAACCTCGTACAAAATTCAAAAATTAGATTTCAATGTCCCACAACTGGGATATTTTTTATTTGTTGATAGGTACCTACCCGTTAAATTCTTGTATTTCACCTGTTAGTTAAAAACTAATTGCTCTTGATAGTGAAACTAATGGATACACCAAAAACAATAAGAACTCAATCAGGAGACTCTAAAATTACCACCTAATGGCGGACGTTGTTAACGTAAAGTGATCACACTAAGCCAGCCTTCGAAACAACAGTACCTAGAAGACGGTCATAAGCCCGTGGTGGTTTGTTCCGTTCAAAAATCTAACATCAGTAATCAATTTTTGGATTCACTAGTTGTTAGATAATTCTTTGAGATCTAGTCCTGAAAAGGGTCACAAGAATCTAGACATAATTAGAACGTTGTGTACCAAGAGAGCCAATAGGCAATAAATATGAAACATTAACAAAAATGGATATAGTCATATCCTGGCGCCAAATACATGACAGCAGTCGCAGTCTTTAAATTTGGTTGCTCTCTTGTTCTCAATAATTTCAAACTTTTATCTCTATATTTCATTAATTATTATTAAATATCTATTTGTTGCATACATGAGATTTTTCGACATGTTGAACATGTGCAGAATTCTTATGATTAGGAGTTTCGGAGACTCAAACATTACCACCTAATGGCGAACGTTGTTAACGTAAAGTGATCACACTAAGCCAGCCTTCGAAACAACAGTAGAAGACGGTCGTAAGCCCGTGGTGGTTTGTTCCATTCAAAAATCTAGCATCAGTAATCAATTTTTGGAGTCATTAGTTGTTAGATAATTCTTTAACAATAAGAAGCCTCCTGGCCAACTCAATCATACCAGGAGTTTTTCTTTAGCATTTAGATCGCAATCCCCATCCATTTCCAATCTCAACAACGCTGTGATTATGACGTTTACATTAAAATAGTTCCTAGATTGGTCTGGTCAGGTATTAGTATTCTTCAAAAACTCCGCATCACAGTGCGACTGTCGTCTCTCTGTCTCGCACAAATAATAAGGTTCTTTGGACATATTAATTTCAAGAAACTTCTTACATTAATAGGGAGTATTTTAAAATTCAGAAAAATGCAAAGCATGGGCAAAATTATGATCCAGCCATTATTAATTAAAAGCCCATTCGTAATGTGTTTCGCGAAGTGTTACGGTCTATCTTCACAAATTAACCATATCGGCTATTAACATATTATAAAGATCATAAAATTGTTCTGAAATTATCATTTTTCAGTTCTTCATAATTGTCATACTGTTTGTCACAGTTCGAGCTCAAAAACTGAATCATTTAGGCTTTCCGCATACACTAATAATTAGTTTCGAAACTTGGTTTATATGAAGATGCACAGTAGCGCACATCTCGAAACTCGATTCGAACCCAATTCCAATTTCAATCACAAACTCGATTCCAATTCCAAAACGGTACTCTTGAACCAAATTCCGTGCGATTGGAATCGGATTTGAGATTGGCGTTCCAAGCCGTGAAAACGTTTTCCTTTCAAGTTTGTTATTGCAATATTAAAATATTTTCGCTGTTAATTGGGAATTGATAATTGTTGTTATGTTCGTTATTCTGAAAGAAACTGTAAGGAAGTACACCTGACACCCGTGAGGGGTATATATTATTTGAAACATAAAATAAGTCGAATTCGATTTACTAATAACAGTCCTACTTAACAAATATAATAATTTGACGTTGCTATAATATTTAAGGATTTGTTTTCTATAAATGGAAACACTCATTTATATTTCAAATATACATTTTGACGTTTCTGTATTAGAGTGTTGCGTTATTTGTTTACTTATATTTTATTATTTTATTATAATTATTAAAAATGCTAGCATTATTTATTTGCTGATTTATTTTAATATCAAAATAGTATATACTTTTTAAGAACGAGAGCGTCTCACATTAATGGAAGAAAAACGGGTGGAAGCACAACGCTTCACATCAATAATTGCGTTTAAAGAAGCTGCAGAAAAATTGGAACAGTGATCAGAATCTTTAATCGCAACTACTGCTGCCATTCGTTCACGGGCTGCTGTAGCGGCGGCAGCCTTGAGGGAAATTGCAAAGGAAAAAAATAAATTCCAACAGAAAATAATAATATATATTTTTTTTATTTTGTATTTTTTACAATTTAAATATCTAAAATAAATAGTCAATAAAATTATTATGTATTACATTAAATTACAATTCTGTTATTTTTACAAACCTTGACAATTTACATAATATACCTACTATTATATACGTGAAATTTGTAATAAAATTCACAATACAAAAGCTATTTATAATAAAATGGTTATTTCTTAAACTCTCTTAAATTATTCATATTCGTCTATGATGTGAATTCCACAGTTGATGAACTAAATCATATCTGGCTTGCATTCCTCTAAGTCATGAGCTACAGAAAGAACTTTTGGTACTATGGGTTATATTATGATTTTCATGACTTCCAATGGTAATGATGTCGTGTTGCATGTTGTGCACACAAAATATCACTTTAAAGGTTTTGCCATATGAGGTTACAAAATCCCGTACAAGTCTTCATACACCTTTTTTGATATTCCATTTGCTATAAATTCCCCACTACTCATGCTAAACGCATTTTGCGAATATCTTGCTATTCAACGCAAGTTATTTCGTTGACGCATATCGACTTGATGCGCGTTTTCCAAAATATTAAAAAAATAATACAAGACGAGCCATTTTTTTAAGTAATATAATTAAAATACGTCTTCTCGATTTCAAAAAAGTTACTTTCTTGCGATCTTGTAAATAATGACAGTTAGACGATTCCAACACAATTTCGTGGAATCGAGTAGTTGTCAAAACGACGTCAAGAGTACCAATTTTCAAATTTTAGACGATTTCACATGTTCTTCAAATCACCACTCGATTTGAATCCAATCGTGCGCTAGCGTCGCATTTCAAGAGTACCGTTTTGGGATTTTACGATTTTAGGATTGGAATCGAGTTTCAAGAGTAGCCGTGCTGGAGAGATCATACTAAAAAAATGACGGTCATCCTTATTAAAATCCAATTTATTGCGGATTAATCTCCTCCTTATTTGCAGCGTACGGAGAGCTTTGCATTCAATGCCGCGACAAGTAGCTTGTTTTTTAATGAATCTATAATATAAAAGAAAGTATACCTCGAGATCGGCTGAACAGATTCTTCTGATGCTTGAATTTTTGGATTTTTCTCCGCTCCGGATAACAGAATAACTAATAAAAGGTATGGAACGAATCTCCTGTGACTCCAACGCAGGCAGGTAAGCAGATTTTAGATGGAATTTTTTCGAACTTTCAGAACTTGACTGACTAGCTTGTGTCGTGAAAGAGGAAATTGGTCGGCGCCTGGGATCGAATCCATGACCTCCGCGCGTGTGAACAGTACGAAAGCCGGAGTCGTAACCGCTGGACTACCAACCACTTCTGAACTGAAAATGAAGATAAGGGATGATAATTAATTTCACAATATACATAGGAAACGGTTGACATCATTTTTCGGTGCAGTTGGATCTGCAACTTAGAATTCCAAAAAGATTATTTTGATTGTTGCAGAAGAACATATTCAATTTCCCCCACAGCTGGGCTCCCTTCTCATAATTAATGTAAGATTCTTCAACCCCTCCCGTACCTGCGATTCTCACCCCCCGCATCGGGGTCTAACTTTTAAACTACACTCCCTTTCTATACCAAGGTTGCCTTATGGTTTGGTGGAGGTTATGTTAATAAGATTTAAAGGTATGACGGTCGCTCAATCTAAGCGCGAACTCCCTTCTTAGCTAAAGAAAACATTGTCCTTATTAAAATATCTAATTCAAACTCCAAAAGAAAGTGGGAAAGTGTTTAAGAATATTGCGTTTTAGTAACTTTTATATATTTAAAAGTTAATTATTTTATGATATTCCAAAGTCAGTTTTCTAAACCTATTCAATTTAAACCAAAATTTCAACCCCGTTTTGAGTATTGAAAACTTAGAACAACAAAATGTATATTTTTTGCTCGTTATTTACTTAATCAACAACCTATTCAACAATCTCAGTCACGACAAAAATATGTAAATAACTCGCTCTTTCGTTATTAATTATTTTAATTCGTTGGTATAGATTTTTTTTCATAGATGTCGTTGGCGTCGCAGGAAATCCATTCCATACTAACTTTAATAGTATATTTTATATTATTTCTGTGATAGACGCAAAGGCTTTTTTAAGCTGTTAAGTCTGTTTCACTGATATTTAACTGAATAAAATCAATAATAAATATATTTATAGGATCGTGCATGGTGATCTATATGTTTTTTTCGCAACGAATTCTCGCGGCGAACGGACGTGTTTCTGAGTCTCTGAGTGTGTTTACGTTTATTATTATTATTTCTTGTGCAGGTGTTCAGTGGTGACGTAATTTGTTTACATTAAAGCATCGCTGGGAAAAAAACAGATATTTATAGAACCTTATATTATTTTTTATATTATTGTTTTTTTTTTCTTTAATATTTTTTTTTCTATTTCACTTATTAGTGTTAAGTAGGTATAAGTACCCATATTTTTTTTTTTCGCTTTTTCATTTTAAAATTTGACTTTTTTGTTGTTTTTTTTTTTTTTCAATACTAATGTAGCATCATGGGAGATCCTCCCAATAAAGATCCAGATAAAATTAGATTAGACGATGTAAACTCTAGCACCAAGAGAAGAAGAACGGACGATTCTTCTCTGATGTCCGCTTCTGGGACAATTATGGATGCTCAATTACCTTCATCAGTACCTTCTCCGAGTACCGAGGCCCAACCTAACCCCGAAGGAAAGGCTCCGGCCAGGTACCCTCAATCTTCTCATGCTCCGTTTTTGGTCATAGTAGAAAATAAAAACCCTGACAAACATCTTCACCCAATGGTATTTGGAGGTCTAGTGGCTAAGAATGGCGTTAAGGGCATCGTAAATGGTGGCGTGCGTACAGACGGTAGAAATAAAATAGCTGTGACTTTTTCATCTGCAAATTCTGCGAACTCATTCATTTCTAATGATATTTTATCTACATACAATTTGAATGCATTCATTCCAAGCTATAAATTGTATAAACATGGAATCATTCGCGGAATACCAACAGAGCTTAAAGACGAAGAAATCTTTGAGAATATTGAGGTTCCCTCTTCTTGTGGAAAGCTCAATAACCTTCGAAGGCTAAACAGAAGGATTACAGCTCCAGATGGGACTACTATATGGAAACCATCTACCACTATTTTGTTATCATTTGAGGGCCAATCCCTGCCTGAGCATATATATTTGTTCTATAACTCCATCAAAGTGGAGTTGTACGCTCGTCCATGTTATATTTGTCATCGTTGCCTTAGATTTGGACATACTAAAAAGAACTGTACCTCTTCCCCTAAATGCTTCCGTTGTGGTGAAAATCACCTTGGTGAATCTTGCCCAGATAAGGAACTCCCTCCAAAGTGTTCCCATTGCAAGGGAGAACACTTGACGACAGACGTTTCTTGCCCTGAATTCATCAGGCAAAAGAAAATAAAATATATTATGGCATCTGAAAATATTTCTTTTGTTGAAGCCGTCAAACAAACTCCCCCTTCAAAAAATTTTTACAGTGAGGTGGTTTCGTCCTCACAAAAACAGTATGGTTCATCTACAAAAAATAAACCTACCACCCTTGTTACACGTCCTGTGGTAAAACCAAATATAGATAAAAGAGCCACAGAGGCCCTTCTTTCATATTCCAATGGGCAATCCACAAATCTCCAAAATGGCTGCGCTCTTAAAAATATAGAAACCGTACCTTCCACGCCATCATACAATTTAGAAAAAAACCAACTATATAAAATGCTTTCCCAGATTCTCTCACTAGTTATTTCTAGTCCTAAAGATGATGTTATTCCTTTGATTCTCCCTATGCTTACAAAAGTATTTGAAAAGATGTCTGAGAGCGAGAATGATGTGTTGTACAACCTTAGTACATCACATTAACCGATCGTTTTATACATTTATATTTCAATAAAATTATAATCATGTCAAATTTACAAGATAATATTAAAAACAAAAGAGATCATTTAAATTTATTACAGTGGAACAGCAGAAGTGCCGTATCAAATAAACACGAAATAATACAACTCCTCCATGACTTGGACATTGATATCGCATTGATCCAAGAGACATGGCTTCTTCCTCATTTCAATTTTAATGTACCAGGTTATGTATGCTCGCGTTCAGATAGACTATATGGTAGAGGTGGCGGAGCTGCCATATTGGTTGATCATAAAATACCTCACTCTGTAATTAATTTACCACAAAACCCGTACTTGGAAATAGTGGCGATCCTTGTCGATGGGATCGCATATGTATCTGTTTATATTCCTCCCAACACCGGCTTCGACGTCGGATTCTTTGACGCTGTTGTCGCACTTCTTCCTTCATCTTTCGTTATCTTAGGAGACCTGAACTGTCACTCCAACGTATGGGGGAGCTCTATCACAGATAGAGCAGGGAATTCTGTCCTTTCGTTTTTGGATTCTCATAACTTATGTATTGTCAACGATGGTTCTCCAACTAGAATGACCCCTCCAGGCCAGAACAAAAGCGCAGTAGATTTATCTATTTGTACCAATAACTTAATGGCTTCCCTCCACTGGTCGATTATGGATGACCCTCGATCCAGTGACCATTATCCGATTGTGATTCAATTTCATACTAAACCTATCAAAAATTCTCCTCACGGAAGACAATTATACAATTTGAACAAAGCAGATTGGAATGCCTTCTCTAGACATCTAGATAATAACGTTCCATCATTAATTTCAAAAGGAAACGAATGTTCAAATGTGGATGAAGAAAATACTGTATTATTAGAGTTTATTTACTCAGCCGCGGATGAAAGCATTCCTAAAAAGGCATGTAATAATCGCCCTAGAAGAAATGCCCCTTGGTGGGATGAAGAATGTTCTGAGCTCATCAGAGATCGAAAGGAGGCTATGCGCAAAGTTCGTAAAAATTTTAGTTTGGATGCCTTCTTAACGGCTAAGTCTATCCAGGCTAAGGTCAAAAGAAGATTAAGACAAAAAAAGAGACAGGGATGGCAGAAATTCTGCTCTTCGCTGTCTCCCCATTCTCATTCGTCATACGTGTGGAGCATGATCAAGAGATTTAAGGGTTCTTTCTCTCCTTCCTTCCCTAAGGAAGGAGTAGAGACCTGGTTAACTGAATTTGTGAATCTCTTGGCTCCCCCATATGCGCCACGTATTGATCAAATTTCTCCTCCTTGTTTAAATTACTCCAGCTCAGAAACATTCTCTTTTCTTATTTCACCCTTCGTAATGGGGGAACTAATATGCTGTCTGCAGCGTGTAAAAGACTCTGCTCCAGGTTTAGATTTCATCCCATATACATTTTTCCAAAAGGCCCCACCATCTTTCCTAGAATATTTTTTGTCTTTTGTAAATAAAATTCTCATATCTTCTTCTGTTCCTGAAAGTTGGAAAAAACAACTTATCATTCCAATACCTAAACCAAAAAAAGACCCTTCTTTAGGTTCCTCGTACAGACCTATCGCCCTCTCGTCCTGCACTTTGAAAATTCTGGAACACCTCCTAAAAAATAGAATTGATTGGTTAATTGAACATAAGTCAATCCTTCCCAAATCCCAATACGGTTTTCGTAAATCCCTTTCTTGTATTGATAACCTTAGCTTACTTATCTCCGACGTACATATAGCTCTTTCCAAAAAAGAGTTTACTATCGCAGTATTCCTCGATATCGATTCCGCATATGATAATGTTTGTCTTTCCACTCTTTATAAAAAAATGATAAATCTTTCCTTTCCGGAACCCTTTGCCAAATTAATTTTCAACATATTTTCTGAAAGAACCATCGTCGTCAATCATGGTGAGAAAAATGTGAGTAGAAGCGTGTGGAAGGGACTTCCTCAGGGATCCGTTTTGAGCCCAACTTTATTTAACCTGTACTGTTCTGATCTGGAATCTCTTATTCCACCTTACTGCTCTATTGTCCAATATGCTGATGACATCGCAATATATACGTCAAACAAAAATCTCTCCCTTGCTGAGGAGTGCATATCTTCTGCTATTGATAAGATCAACAAATGGATGTTTGATAATTCCTTGAGACTTTCGGCCCATAAATCACAATCAATAGTATTCTCTAGAAAACATAACAACCCTTCAATCGTACTAAAATCTGAAGGTCTTCCAATTCATCAAGTGGAGGAAGTTAAATTTTTAGGCCTTTTCATAAACAGGAAGCTATCATGGCATTCCAAAATTAATCATATATCTCAAAAATGTGAAATAGGTATCAATATGTTGAGAGCTCTGTGCAACATATCCTGGGGATCACACCCTTCCACATTAAAGCTACTTTATAATGCCTTAATCCGAAGTCATTTGGATTACGCGAGTTTCCTATTTGACCCTCTCCCAAAAACTTTGGAGTCTAAATTGGACAGGATTCAGACAAAGTCCCTGAGGTTGATTCTAGGAGCTATGCAATCTACTCCAAATAACGCCCTTCAGGTCGAATGTGCTGATATGCCGTTGAGAATTCGACGTCGGTATTTGTCGGATTGTTATTACTCGAAAAAGATAATGTACGAAGGACATCCTTTAACCAGCAGAATTGCTGTACTCAATAACATCGTAAGAAATGATAGATTTTGGTTGAAACGACAACCACCTAATCTGTGTGAAAGTTTTTCGAGCATCAACTTCCATGTACAAAAATACCCATTTCCCTCCCCTATATACAACCTCCCATTCGAAGCTTTAATCTTTAGACCTGATACCGTTCCACACATGGGTTTAGACAAATCTTGTTTGATGTCTGCCCAACAAATAAACAGTGAATTTCGGTTTCAAATTGAGTCTAAATGGCCAAAGCATATTCAAGTTTACACTGATGGCTCCAAAACTACTTCCGAGGAATGCGTGGGTGCAGCAGTCCTTATCCCCTCTCTCGACATAAAAGTTCTAATCAAGTTACCTCCAGAAGCATCGATTTTCACGGCGGAGTGTGTTGCGTTGCTGAAGGCTCTTGACATCGTCAGTGATCTTAAATTCGATAAAACGGTTATATTCACAGATTCCCTCTCATTGGTCCAATCACTCTCTTTCTCAGACCCATTTCGTATGGATAATGAGATATTATTACAAATTAAGAAGGAACTATTTGATCAAATGAATAACCACCAGGAGACAGTCATAACGTGGATCCCTTCACACAAGGGTATACAATATAATGAAAAAGTTGACTCTCTAGCGAGATCAGCATCTATTTCTGGGACCATTCTTGGGGGATTTGTTCTTCCTATAAGTGACCGGAGGCGCATTATGGAGCAGGCAGCCTTTAAAAGATGGGAAAACTTCTGGGATAGAGAGAGCCTTACCAAGGGATCTCTATACAAAGCTATCAAAAATAGTATCTCCAAAAAACCCTGGTATCATAATTTGAAGTTGACCCGACCTCAAATCGTTAACATTTGTCGGATGCGTTTTGGTCACCATAGGCTGAGCAGTCATTTGTTCAAAATTAATCTAGTCGACAGTCCATATTGCGAGTGCGAGCTGGATCTGGAGAACTTGGACCATGTGTTCTTTGACTGTCCTTTAAGAGACAGATACGAATTGTACAATAGAATGAATATTCAACTCCCTATCAATATGACCCATCTCTTGTCCACTCCTTCGAAGAGCATATACAAACATATTTTAGTGTACATAGAGAAAAATATGATTTTGTTATAGATAGCTATTTTTTTGTTTAGTATTTTTTTTTTCTCTCCATGTCTATTTTCCGTCTGTGAGTAAGTCTTACTTTGCTGCCAGTTGGCACAAATCGTCCTTTACGTGACGTAATGCCATATTTATATAATAATAATGGTGATCTATATTTTGTTCCTTAATCAAGCGAAGGATTGTAACAGGAAACCAGAAATATTTTTTTTTCTTTTTTGTCTGTGTCCAAATCAGAAGCGTCCCAACTATTTATTATGTTGTCTTGTAGGTATAAGTTGTAATAAAAATATATGGTTGTGAAGCATGGGCGCTTTTGACTGACTGCGAAATCCGTGGAAATACTGAACACATAAGAGAAAGGAGTGCTATGTTTTTGAGGCCCGTGTATAATGGAGAACACTATTTAACAATGTGCTGTACAATATTTACAAAGCTCCCAGAAGTCTCTGAATATGCTAGATTGGGCAGACTTAGATGGGCAGGGCATGTTTAGAGAATGTCGTCTTCACAAGTGCTGAGGAGGATCCTGGAATGGCAACCGGGTAGAAGGAGAGGAGTAGGCAGATTACGTTGGGAGGACGTGGTGAAGCAGGAGAAGTTGGAGGCCGATGTTGAGAGGCCAAAGGTCGATATGAGTTGTTAAGCCATCTAAGAGTAAGAATATTACTGTTTATTATCCGCGCAGGCACTAAAAAGTTCGGAAACGCATCTCAACTCTTGACATAACTGGTTCTTGGTTGATTGAAAGTGCTTATCATGGATCTCACGATCGATCATGCAGTATGATAACGTTCAGATAAAATTATTGGCTTATTTCGTCTAGTTTGGTATCTCACTTTCTGTACCTCATAGCTATTAACTAGAGATACTCAAAAACACCATTTTGAACACGAAACTATATCAAACTTATCCAATTTAAACTCCACTCCGCAGGGTTGCCATTTCAAGAATATTTTTTCAAAAAATTGTGATTAACAAATTGATGATCAGAATAGGAAGGTACCTACATATAGTATCTTGAATCACTCATTCAAAGTGACGGTAGCTCATCACACAAAATTAATGGATACAGTTTAGATCACTGACGGGAGTTTTATGTATGACTCCGAATGTACCTAAGACCTACAACAGACAGTTATAGACAGCGGAAATCCGCATTCTGAGGTGGTCCACAGGTGTGTCCTTAAGAGGTAATATGATTAAATTTCTCAATATTCATAGAAGCCTGGGAGTGATAAATAGTAAGTCATAGGAAAGGCAATAATTGAGATCGTATGAATGCATTGATCGACGACCACATGAGCATATCGTCAAACAAGCAATAAGCACGGATGTTCCGCATTCGGTGAATAGAGTGAGATCAAAAAATTCTTGAGTGGTCCAAAGGCGTGATCAGATGCAGAGATGTGGGATAGGGGAAGCTGTTCAGTAGAGAAGAATGTACAATCCGGTGACGAGGAGAGCTGACCACAACAGTTTGCACAGACGTTTAGCTGAGAGAGAGAATGTGTAGGTACAAGCGTCAAAATAATATTGTATTCGTTTCATATGGGGTCACTAAATTACAAAATTTTATGTACATGCCTACGTATTTTTGACATGATATTTCTACCCAAAATTAAAATCTCGTCTCAGAGTGAACAATATGGTTAACTGGAAGAAATTGCTATAGGGAATAAACCTACACCGTTCATACCTTTCTTTGTGCATGGAACAAATTAATGAAGGTATGTTCTAAAATTTAGTTATGAGTTTCGTCACAATACTTAAAGAATTTTTTTATCTCCCGAAGATTGGAACAGATAATGTTTTTGCCAACCCTATTTCAGTCCCAGTGGTGCATTGCCAATATTTCGATTACAACTGATAACACATTGTCTAAATTGGAATTTCAGAAAAAAAACACATACTTCAGTACGCAATCACTGTATTATTGTTTTCATACAGGGGTTTCTGCTCTATCCGTGATCTCTAAAAGTTTTCGTCCAAAACGACAATTTTATGAATGTTTGCTTAGCAAAAAAGAGTTGAAAAAGTCATATACAATATACATACAACGATTGAAAATAGATTTACAACAAAGTTATCAAAGAGTCGCCAATAACTGGTCCTTTATAACTATTGTAGAATGCAGTTGCACAAAATAGAGATCTATAGAAATCTTCGTTCAACAATGATTTTTGAAGAAAAAAAAGAAAAAAAATAATCTGGAGTCACAGATTCCTCCAAAATCATTAAAAAATACAAAAATATCAGTCTTTAGTAGTATTTTTTGTGACACAGCTTGCCCATATTGCAATATATCAATATTATTGAAATTTACGGTATTTTTTTATCTTTCCAAGTCGCATTAGTGTCTCAAAAACAGTGTGTTTCGTAGAACGTTAGACAAACTGGTATGGTATACAAAAGACGATTTAGAACATATTGCGGCTACTCAAAATCTATATAGGATGAACGCACCTCGGCTCTGTTCTATCCAGACACACTTTTTTTTCTTCTTCTAACGATATAGGTACTATTTATTTTCTAATACGATCTCTTTTATTTTATTATTATTATTACAGTTCGTCTTCAGACGGGCAGCTTAGCCGATATATCTGTCACAACAACAACTGGCAGGCTGTTTCTTTTACTTTTGACCCAACGTTCTTACTAATCTACCTCATTTTCGGTTTACTAAGCATTCTCATTCCTTTTCTTTCAGCCTTATCAAGAGGTCGGTAGAAGAATAAAGTTTAAAGCTAGAATATGTGATAAAATCAGAGAAAAAATTGAAGATCCGTTTTCTCTACAAGTAAAATTTTAAAGATAATTGATTCTTGGAAAAAAAATCAAGTTTGCACGCTTGATAGGCCCCTGTATGGTGAGTTACGGGAAATGTTTTAATAAAAACACTTTAACACAATAACAGCTATCGTATTGTCTTGTATTGGAAATGCTAGGTGCGTTGGTCCAGCACGATATTATTTCAAATTTATTACAAGAGCAATTGGAATGGTTCCAGGGACTATCTGGAATTGGCCGACGGCACTTTTGCAGGTCATAATGACTACTTTTCATCATCTATAGGCGAGGGACTTAACTGGGTGCAACTTAACAAAATCCGATGAAAATCGTTACTTGAAATTGAATACCCACATTTTTTATGCATCAATTTATTCACATCTTACGGAAAGTAATATTATATGAACTGCAATTAATTTTAGAAAGAGAAATAGATCACGCAGAATATTGCGAATCGTAACTAAAAGTAAAATCTGAGAAACCGCACCGGTTTGGTGTGCGGAAGGCTGCAGAACTAGATAAAATTTTACAAAAATCGAGAGACTCACACCCGTATGCACTCTTTTACACTTTTTTGTTACCGATCACGCCGTTTCCCGAAGGTGGTAGGCAGAGAGTACGGGCTTCCATTCTTTCCTATCCAAACAAACCTCTTTCGCTTCCTCCAAATGCATTACATTCCGCATACATGCTCTTCAATTCCTTACACTTCATACTTGACTCTCCTTTAGGTGGCACCGATATGATCGGTCCACGTCATTCGAGGTCGGCCCCACGTCTGCGTGCACCCATTCTTTCAGATTTTTTTTTTTTTTTTTAGAAAAATGAATCTGTGCTCACTCAAAGTGAACACAAATACACTCCTTGACTCTTTCACAGTAAGCTACTTAAAGCTTGTGTCGTTTATATATCCTTTTAGTCATTCTCTCTACATGCGCAAACCACCTTAATTTATTCACTTTCATTCTTGTCACTACGCTAACATCCACTCCACTCCACATTCCTTTCTAATATTATCATTCCTCACCTTATCAACCAGTCTCTTTCCGCACATCCTACGCAGTGATCTCATTTCTACAGCATTTATTGTTCCACACTCAAGTGTTGAGTGTTGTCATAACAAGATGACCTCACACGAAATGTTGACTACATTTGGATTGAATCAACACTTGAGTAAACGTGATGTCATCTTGACGTAATAACAAGATGTCCCATAGTTACCAAAGTGTTACAAAGTCATCTACATACGGGTGTCAGACTCGAAGATGGTAACCAAAAACTGATGAGAATGGCATATAACTAACAAATTCAGAAAAAAAAACTGAGTAATTCAGATAGAAGAAAAAAAAATCGCAATCAGCATTAAATAAGCAAGCAGTTGGTCCACGCCTAAATTCGACGTATTCTCTAATAAATTATTTATATATTTTTGTTTATTTATCCTTTTGTTGATTACAACAAAATGGGAATTATATTACACACCTACCTATAATATAGGGGTAGGCGGGGATGATGATAATTATTATGTTTCAGAAAACAACCCTGAAATAATAATAATAATAATAATAAATTACCTTGGCGTAATTTTGTAATGAATAGCAAAAACATCGAGTTGGAAAACATTACAGTCATCCACATGTACCTTCATCCCTCTGGACATCGAGATAGGGATGTTCTGGATGCGACTTAACAAATGGATGGCAAAATTCTACAAAATTTAACCTACGTTAAACTATTTTCATGCTTGGTAAACTAAATCTAAATGTGATAATGACATCTGTATTAAGATTGAAATTGTAGGTATTACTGTTGCGTTAGAAACGCAGAGTATTAAGTCATAAGTCAAATAAATTAATAGACTAGTATGTATGAGAAATGTAACATTAGAAATGTTTGCAAAATCTTTTATATAAAAGAAAGTCGGGTTAGTGCCAACAATTATAACTCGGGATCGGCTGAAAGGATTTTCATCGTTTTTGGTTTATTGAATAATTCTTCCCTGATCCGCATTACAGAATAACTAATTAAAAATTGTAAAATTGATAGCAAACAATATTAAAGATACGGAACGGATTTCCTGCGACGCCAACGCCATCTATGAAAAATTCTATAAAATTATTGTTTACGTTGACATTGATAATATTGGTACCTACGCAGATTTTTGATGGAGTTTTTGAAGCTTGAAGTCGTTTACCACAATGGAAGTATAAATTAGCTTGATGATTATTTACCAGTATGGTCCAATGGACCTCCAACCACACCCAGTCCAACTCTCTCAGCTCTGACTCGAAGGAACAGAACACGGTGTGGTGGGACGAGGTCATAAGCATCGCGCAAGACAGAGCGCGATGGAGAGCTTATAGAAAAAAAATATTTCTGAAGTTGAACATTATGTAGGTAAAAAAAATAAGTCTGGAATTTCTTCTCAAGGTAAGTTTGAAAGACAAGATTAACGTTGGACATTTGCATAATATACTAATTAATTATTCTATTGCACCGACATCTCTCGAAGAGATCTCTGACTATAATATTTAATTGTAAATCGTAAAAATCCTTCTCAAGAGACGTCTTTATTTTTTTTATTTTACGATGATAAGGAAACTTTGGAGAAATAAAACCGCAAAACGTTAAGGGGACAAATTATTGTTAATAGATCCCTAAATCCGCTCCTGATGATCGTAATTCTTTGATCGCCACAGCCAGGGACGGAGTAAGGTGACAATATAATGTAATATCGCCATGACGTAACTCCACAAAGGGCCCAAACTTTTGACAGTTTTATGTTTTAGTAGCAAATTTTAATTGTCATCTCGTCTGGTGTCAAATGTCCAATAGGCCGCCAGGGTCGAAATTAGGGATCCATTTTTGTATAATGACTGCGCAACCATAACCTAATCTTTATGATATTTTTCAAGTGTTCTGTATTAGACCGATGGTCTTTCATAACCTACATACTAGCTACCCCGACAGATGTTGCATTGCCTTTAATTTATCTTTTTCAACAATGTTTGCCGAGCATATGCTGTCAATCGCACCAACTATCAAATAAATGACAATTATTAGGTATGACAAACGCCAATGGGAGGTTTTCTGGGGAGCTTCCGACAATACACACTTCTTCTTCTAATCAGGTCTATTGTCTTCTAATCGGCAGAACTTCTAATCAGGTCTATTGTCAAATTATGACAGCAGCTGTCAAACATACCATCTAGCATTAACCATTCTAATGAATATTATGCTCATATATCTCCTCTCTTTTTTGTTTTCTCAATTAAACAATTTAACGTTTTAATTATTGATGATTGCAAAAGTGGCTTTTTCTACGAAATAAACCATAGTGTGTCCTTTTACACTATACACAAACAAAAGCACTAGGTATGAATTTGTCTTCAAGGGTGGATTTGCAGTAGTTCTTTGAGAATACGTTTCAGTTCTGTATCTTCTTGTTTTATTGTTTTCTGTTACGGTATTTTTTTCATTTGTATTTAGGTAGGTATATAATAAATAAAATAAGATAAATAATTATTTTATTTGTAATAGTATGTAAAAATAAATGTACAATGATTATTCTAAACATATGGTTGAGGTTATAAATGTCAAAGTTGACCAGTGTTGCCAACGCCGTTTTTCAAACACTAAGTAGCCCAACTGAAAATTTGTTAGGTATGTTATGCGGTCATTCCGAAAATTTTAGTATCCGAAGAGAGGTGGGAGTTCACTAAAAAGGTCATTTAGTATCCGGAAAGGTGAAAATTCGCTAAAAGGGAAGTAGCCCAAGTTGCTACCTGTCGCCTTTTAAATTTTTTCGTCGCTGATTCTCGTTCCAAATAGGCCAAATGACAGTAAATTACCCCCTTTGGCAACACTGAATTTGACAATAGACCGGATTAGCTAGGGCGCCTCTAGCGGCACAAAATGGAAAAAAAAACATCCCATTTAAATTAAAAAACTTAGGTAATCACCATAGTATGTATTAGGTACCTACTATGGTGGTTACCTTCTTTACCTAAGCTTTCTTAATTTTTTTAATAATCCTCACAATTTTCTTAATTTTTCTTTTATAAGATCCTTATCCTGACAATAGCAAACACAACAAAAAAAAAGAATGACGAAATTTGTTTCATATGCGATGAACAAGGGCTCCATATCTCGGACGCCGGTATACGCTAGACATAAATCCATTATTTGTACCAAAAATGGCGAGAAGATAGACATGACTAGGACATATGTTGATGATGCTCAATGTCAGTTGGCTTAGAGAAATACTTTTCTTTGTTCAATTATTGTCTTTAAGACGAAGAAGACCCTTTCATATTGCGTATCGATTCTTTCAAAAACAGCAGATAACTATTTGATTTTATCATTTAGGTAGATACTTAATCACTCTGTAAAAAAAACATATAATAAAACGATTAAAATGTATTCATCCCTGTTAAGAAGTTGGTACTTATTGCCATTTAAAATGTACATAAATTAGAAAATGTGAGAGGGCTAAAACAACGCCTTTGGGGATAGGCAAAGAACAATTAGTAGAATTAGCCATTACATGAAATGAATTTCTTAATAGGCAGGTGCCTACTTTTAAAATAGGATGCCTTTATGGAATCTACATAATATTTTAGTCCGTTTATTTATATTTTTGTACGAGCATCAATCATAGAAAACATACATTAAGGTCAGATATTAATATGCCCAGAGCCGTACAAAATGCTGGAGAAGGTTCTTAAATACAATTTGCTGCATTAACTTTAATATATTTAGAGCTATTTAAAAAACTCTATTTTTTTAGGATCTTCATACAAATTTCTCAAAAAGACAGTAAGCCATCTTTTGGAAACAAAATTACTCATGTAAACGTTGAATGGAATCTTGGTATTACGGTATGAAAATGTAATAAAATAATTGTAGATTGATTTGTTATACATATAAATGTTATTCAAATCTTATTATTCTCAATAAATAAAGATTTAATGAAAAAATTTGCAAAATGATTCCTCCACAAATCACCCTCTATGGGTGGAATGCCTAATTAATTATCACACATTAGAGGGTTTATGGAATGTAGCTAAGATTCAAACCATAGAGCTCTCTCTATGAAAACTTGCAAATTATGTCGGTAGGTTCGTATAATATTATGAGGTCGGTAAAACAAAAATTGTAAAAGTGTCATTCTTCTTTTTCTGTGCTTATGTCAGTTATAGAGGTCTGTTATGCAATGGGAAGCTAGACTAGAACCTGTTTAATTACCTACCGATCAAGCCTGACAATCGGAATCAAAAACGTAAAGCATGACGGGTATAAGCTAGTTGGTACTATTTCTATTTTTTAATCATAATAATAATCATTTACAGTGAACTAATAGAAACTGCGGTATAATACCGTTATGACGGGAATAGTAAATTATTCCGGCACCACGCGCTACTAATAATCAATCTTATACCGTGTCATAACTATACCGCAGAATAGTTTGGCAACCTCGGACTCGTTGAAGCTTTGAGTTTGTTTTCCTAAGTCAAGTGTGCACTAGTAGGCTGTCTCATTAAACGTCGCTATAGCTTCTTTATACCTGGGGGTAGCCAGGAATAAAGTTGGCATGGAAATTATTCTTGTTTTATAGCTTATTACTTGTTTTATTCGAAGCACTTTTGCGTACATTGTTCTATTAGTGCGGCTGTAAATTTTTAAGATTTTTGAAAAAAAAAATACTTTTCTGCCTGAATCGCCATTTAAAAAACAAAAGAGTTCGACAACTATTTAATCTAATTAATTGTAAGTAGTTTATAAACTAGTGGTGCAATCGCCGACTTTCATTCGCAAGGTCGTGGGTTTGATCCCCGTGTCGACCATCTTCCTCTTTTACAACACAAGCAAATAAACATGTCAAGAGTGGATGTGTGTACACATGAAAGAAAACTGTATTTTTGATTTTTGAACAAATACCTATCTAGTTTTCACAGTTTTTTTTTTCCTTTTGACATCTTTTAGACTAAGCAAGCTTGTTTCGCGAAAGAAGAAAGTAGGAGGCACCGGGACTCAAACTCATAACCTTCGACATTAATGTCAGCACCAATATACAATGCCATTGATATAGCACAAAATGATTATTCGATACATAAACACCAAAGTACTCAAATATTTGTAGTTTTTTTCTCCATGTCATCCAACATTACTAGTTACCCATCAAAACTATGTCGGACGTAATTATTTTTTACAGTCAACCAGTTCTCTCCAACCTGACAAATACATCAATCAATCCTACTCCCTTTTTGACCCCACTTATAGGGGCATAGGGAGGCAACAAGATCCTTACACCGCATTCGATATTGCGCGGCTTCAATGATCTGTACCACTAGTATAAGTTGCATGATCGTTTCGATATTCGATCATCGAAAGCGTTTCGAAAAATTTCCATACAAAAAATGATCGAATGATTCGATCGTTTGATTTTCGAACACTATTTGCACGCTAATAAGCGCTTATTACCGAACTAGACTTATAAAAATATTCCATTTTAGTTTTTCACAACTTGAAATCCATCGCATTTGGGTCATTAATAAGGATTTGTGTATATTATGGAGTCCAGCCAACAAAATCAGATATCGCCATTTAAAACAGCTTAGATGGTAGTGTGTGCATGTTGAACTTCTAAACCTTACTAGATTAGTCTGCAAATCTGTACTTTAATAGCGTCTTACGAGTAACTCCAAATAAAATCTAGTCTCGAGAAATTATCTATGAAGCAACTTAAATTCTTTCGAATGCTCCATGCGACATTTGACACTAGAACCTAAGTTAAGGTACTTAAAATAGAATTCTATATTCTTAAAGAAAGTACCTACACAAAACTGTTTACCCTTTTTATAACTTCACAGCCTATGTGATTGCTCATCATCAGACATACCTATAATTTCAATTTATTTTATCTTCTTGGTTTTTGTTTGTGTAAAATATTCAATTTTACCTATATTTTTATTGTATTGCGTTGTTTGAAAACTAAACGATTTATTATAAAACGTCAACTTATATTATTGTTATTTTTTTCCTAATCATCGCAATGGCGAAAGCTGTGATGGTGAGTGGTGTTTATTTTTTCTGAAAATATACATATAAGTAATTTATTCAATGCCGCAAAATTCATAAAGCTTAGCCGACTCCGCTATAGATTGACTGTGTTGAAAGTTCGATTGAACTCTCCGTTCTCAAAGATATTTTTTGTAGGGCACCTGCTGTAAGGAGGAGCATTGGAAGAGCCAGGCTGAGATGCATGGACGGAGCGGAGAGAGACCTCATACTGCTGGAAGTGGACGATTGGAGGAGCATGTCAGAAGATAGAGTGGCATGGAGAAATCTTCTGGAAGAGGCCAAGACCCACACAGGGTTTAAGCGCCTCGGATGTGTGTAGGTATGCATATATTTTGAAATGTAAAGCAACTATTTGTTACGTAAAAAGAGAAATAAATAAATTGATTTTAGCATCAATCAATTCTTCCTTTTTGGCCCCACATAAAGGAGCATAGGGAGGCAACAGGGGCTTTCTACTACGCTCGGTCTCACTCGGTTTCAATGACCTTCTCCCACACCCAAATCCCTCAGGTCGGCAGAAATTTGTCTCGAATTTGAGACAAAATCATGAAATTTGAGTGATTAATCATGCTCGTATCACAACAATATGTCCATATTGTAATGCATACATATAATCTCGCTTTGAATCCCACTCAGGGGCATAGGGAGATAACAAGAACTATCTTTTGCGATCGATCTTACGCAATTCTTAAATTGTATTATAGTATCTGTAGGGAATATTTTCCTATTATTATCTGAACATGATAAAAATGTTATTTTAATCATTTTAAACTATTGTTTATTTGGGTACTTAACAGCTAATGCGTCTGTATACTATAATATTAAAAAATATCGTAGTAAATAAACAAGTTGTTATTGAAAGTATTATCATTTTTCTATTCAATTGACTGCGCCAAGTGGCTTAAACCTAAAGTAAACACTGCATAAAATAGAAGGTACCTACTTATCATAGAAGAAACATTTTCGAATCGCTATGGTGAAAGAAATTTCAAATCAAACTCATGGCAAATTGAATAGAAAACAATATTACTAGAGTTTCTTAAACTTTATTCGAAACTTTCGAGCATACGTTTTGTGTTATTGTTTCTTAAACTTTAGAATCGATATAGTTTTAGATTTTGGCACCGTTCAGGAATATTGTTTTGCTCTAGCGGAGATTTTAAAAGTTACTTTATCCATTTTACCAATATTATTTCTATCTGCTTAAACATTATTTGCCAATCTTCTGCATTATTTAGGATAGGAATCCAACATATTGATATTATATTAGAGGGAAGTATTTTTTTCTCCTTTTGTAAAATGGGTAACCAGAGACACTTCTTTCAGTTCTTCCACCGACATTACATTATTTGTCATACAATTTATTCTCCTTCTGCTAAGAAGGAGAATAAATGTAGACTGATGAATGAATGTAGATAAATGAGAACAGCTATGTTCTTCCTTGAGAACGTAATCGGTGTGTTGAATTGATTGAAGAAATTCTCGGTCAATAACACCTTCTTACAGCTCGCATGTCTTTGCAATCTTTATTGCATCAATTCCTTCAAAATTCCCAAACTTTCTTACCGACCTTAGTAGCCTAGGGGTGGACCAATTCTCGGTTGGGTCGAAAAAGTGTTTTTCATTTGAAATTAATATCCGACGCGGCGTTGTTGGCCTGTCTCAGATTGGACGAGACCGGTTGGCTAAGAGAATTGTTTCAATCACCCATCGCAATTAGTATTCCCGGCTACACTGAGCTACCGGATATTGAATTATTTTGGAAAATTCATCTTTCCAGATACCTAATCAACAAAATGACTATTTAAGGGCTTATGTTCGGTTTTTAAATGGTATGAACAAACCACTACGGGCTAACGACCGTCCTATAGGGGTTTGTTCATACCATTTAAAAAAATCAAACAGTATTGGTCAGTCATCAGTTGTTGTTGATATATCGTTAAAATCCTAGTCCTGAAAGAAATGGACACACGAATCTAGACAAACTTAGAAAAACTAATCTACCAACCTTAGCATTTTATTTACATATTTGGGTTGGTAGCTATGCTGAAACCTTTATATAAAAAAGTGTTTATTTACTTTTTGGTCTCGACTAATTTGCTTCAATAATTATTTTGTTCACATTACTTCACATTTTTACTTTTTGAGATGAATATATTTTTCTCTTTTTTTTAATATTCGATTATTTTATATAGGTAGGTAGATAGGCTATAGATATAGGAACATAATATACATAATCAATATCCCCAATCCTACGTAATTGTAACTGAATAAAAAAATTGACTTGGTGAGTCAATTTTGCTTGTACTTATTTTATACTTACTTTACCTTTCCAAATCCAAACTACCTTTTCGCCCCACTTAGGGGCATAGGGAGGCAACAAAAGCTCTCCATTGGGTATGATCTTGCGCAATGTTTATGACCTCCCCCCACGATTGAGCGAAGCATAGTAAAGGATGGTCTTCCTCGTCTTCAGGACCCTGATGGTAGGCAGAACAGCGCTCTCCTCAGCCAACATCACTGTGTCATCGACATCGCCAGTGTCGTTCGTGATGCGGTGGTGCCATCTTACACCCAAAATTCTCCTGAGGCACTTCATTTCGAAAGCTGAGACTTTTTGTGCCTGGGCTTTGATCAGGTACCAGGACTCACATCCATACAGGAGAATGGGCAACACACACGCATCAAACAATTTACATTTCGTCTCGACACTAAACGCCGACGCTTTCCATATTTTGGTAATGTTGTTAAAGGCGCCGCTTGCCATACCGATACGTATCGGGAGCTCAGCCCCGAGGTCACCATTATTATAATATGAAGTTAAATTATGTACTTTACCTAGTTTTTAATGCAATATAATACAAATTTAATGAAGTTACAGTCATAATAGAACAAAGGTTAACGGTAAAGTTTGAGTCACATTGTCTATACCTACGCTTTAAAGTCATGATAAAGACAGTGTATAGTAAATAGTGCAAGCCAGATTATCGTCAGTAAATTTTGGGAAATCTCTATTCATCTCGAATCGTCAATCCATTATGAAATTACCCCCATTCACTTTGTGCTTGATACACGACATGTCTGTTAGTATAAACGTATGCTAACGAATAGCGAGAGCGTCATGTGTCAAAATGACATAATATAGACGTTGCGTATATTAAATTTGGCTTATGTGTAAATTATTGTGCACGACAAATAAGAGTTTTGTGTAAATTTCAAAATAATCTACAATAAATACCTATTTTCATTGCGACACCACTAAAAGCCATAGTGAGATAAAAGATCGTGATCAGAGCTTCAATTTAACATACTTATGACAATTGAATGTTATGCTATGCTTTTTTTTCATATTGAGTATATTTTTTATTCTATTCATCAAAGATTAGGAATACAGTATGCTGACGGCGAAAAAAACTCATAAAACTCCTTGTTTTTAGTATACTGCTTCTTTCGCAAAGTTCCTAATACCATATTTAAAATAGACCAATCGTGGACTATTTTCATGCTAAGCAACCAATGTCATAATATGTATCACAGAAAAAAAAAATATCTCAGGTCAAGAGGATTTCTCTTAAGTTGAGAAACTACAATTTCATATATAACGAAAAAATTATTTTCTCAGCCTTAGAAAATTTTCATCTTCGTTGAAAAAATTATAATTCTCAGAACAAGATTTTATTTCTCAATTCAAGAGAGATATCATTATATAAGAAAAAAAATTCTCAAAAAGAAGAAAAAAAATTTTAGTTCAAGAAATTAAAACTCTCAAACCAAGTAAACGTAAAATTCTCAATTCAATAATACACATTTCTTTATTGAAGATATGAAATTTCTCAAAATAAGCTACTATTTTTTTAACGTAAGAATACATGCTGTTCATGAAAGCGTATTAATTCTCGGAACAAGTAAAAGATTTCTCAATCGAAGAATGAAGTTTCTCTGCATGAAATTTAAATATGCTTAAAGTGAGATAGGCATATCTTAATCCAATATGTTAAACCTCTTTATCAAAAACTTTATGTTTCTTCCTAATAATAAATAATTTTTTGATGTACATAAGAGTATTATTTTTTATTTCACTTTTAAAGGTGGCTACATACCATGCAAAGTTATCATTTTTTTTTATTTACAATCTAATAATGAAAATATTGTGAATATTTAAAGATGGTAAGTAAAAAATTCAACAACTATACATGATGTTAATATGTAGTCACCTTTAAAAGTGAAATAAAAAATAATATTCTTATGAAAATCAAAAAATTATTTATTATTACGAAGAAACATAAAATTTGTAATAAAGAGATTTAACATACTAATTGGATTAACGTAATATGTGTATCAAGCCTGTAAGGAGTCTGTTAAAAAAAAACATTAAATTTTATTTTATTTATTTATTTTTTCAATTTAAGGCGTTAGCCGTGTATGTATTCATACATTTTTTTATACAATTCGTTATACAACAAAGCTTTGACAGACAGATGGAAGTGTAAAATAGTTATCAGGAATGTAAAATTGCATCGCCAGATGAGTATTCCAGTCGAAAGCGATTCTACATCCATCGTCATTTATATAAAATTTAAAAATAAATAACAATATTAAAGACGATTATACGACAGTAATAAGCCCTCCAATTCTAAACATTCACACAAAAATACATTATTTAATTCATTATGGATATATAATATGGAAATAGTGAAATAATTATTGTCAGATCAAGTGAGAAATTCGATTAACATGTAGATAATATATATCATTATATTATAAAAAAATTAAGAATGTCTAAATATAAGCAGGTCAAGTAAACATAAATTATAATGCAGTAATGACAATGATAGTGATAGTCAGTCAGTTAGTAATTAAATTTAAGTTAAATAATTTACTTAATCAAATTATTTCAATTAATAAAGGTAGAAAGTTAATTATAATTAATTAAAATCAACATTTGCAGTTTCAATAAAATGTAAGTTTTTGTAGATTCTACAGTGTACCTACCATCAGTTCTTAAATGATAATCATGCTAAAAAAATACATCTGAATTACATCTACAAAAATATTAATAATTTTAAAAGTTGGAAATTATTACTGAAATATAGGTGTCCTTCTCTGAGTTAATACAAGAGTATATAATTTATGATATTTATATTTTATACAATTAACTAAATACCATTCAACATAACTTTTTCTTGACAATTAAACTTTTTTTTAAATGGAGCTTCCAAAGAAGATATTCCTTCTTATTCGATGGCGCTACAGCTCAAATCGAGCCTGGGCCTCCTGAAGATAGCTCCTCTACTGCGGTCCGCCAATCCGTCACCTGCATAAGCTGTGCCGCACCCTTCCTAATATTGTCTTCGCATCTGAGCCTAGTTCTTCCAACTAATCTTACACTTGGATGACACTCGAGGAACCTCCTGGTGATGTCATTCTCTGCAGATGCCCGGTTCACTTCTTCTCGTTATCTGAAAAACAATATTCCATTACTATGTATCTCAATAAGATCACGGCCTGCTCACGAAGATAAATGATGAAGATAATATTTTTTACTAGAGTGGCAAGTAGTATAATTGTAAATTTTTTATATTCTTTATAAATTACAATACCATTTATTGTTATTATTGTAATATAGGTAATATATTAACTGTCAGTAACAAAGAAAGAGAAAATTATGAAGTAGAAAATGTCAAGTGTAATGACTTACCAACACATTACTTCTGGGATCCTCCAGAATGGGCCATTGACTCAAAAACGTTGCCTCTGTTTTATCAATTTATGTTCTTCGAAGTTGAAATATTGATTTCCACTTTCTAAATACTTCATCCCATGGTTCTCTATTAAATTTAAACCATATTAAATCTTCATCGTGGTGCAAATCTAAAAAATAATAAAACATATACAAAATTTGTAGAAATTAGAAGCAAAGCCGTTTATTGGCAAATAAATAAATAATAATTACCTAACCATTGTTTTCTTCGAGAGGTGATAATTATTGTTTCTGGATTCGGCAGTCTGATTCAGCGATCTTCACCACACAAGATGTTTCCTACATTGTCTATTAGCTTGCTCTAGACTGCAATGTATTTTCTTCTTATTGCCTCTTTAATTGGTCTTGCGAAGTATGACCTCTCTGCTTCTTTTGGAAATTAATGGTTAGTCCTATGATTTTTGTATTCTATTCATCATTTGTTATACGGCTGAAACGACGAAATAATTATTTAACTTAACATGTCTTATAACATAGAAACCACTATGTCAATGATTGGCTCAAACGGGCTCATACAAATTTTAGGTTAGATTGTCCAAAACCGGTGGTATGGTAATACATACTTGAATGATCTTTTTTGACGGTATAAGACCAGATAATATACAGATATACACTAAAGTAAATTGCAAAAGGTAAAGCTTTAGTTGAGTCACTCCTAACGATTTCGAAGTTATTTTATATACGATCTGAATAGGTTAGGTTGAAGGTTGGTACGTAGTTAAAAAATTTGGTTAGATTAGTTTTACCTAGCAAAAGTACTAAATTATACCATAAATATGTTCATATACATTCTATAAATGAAAAAAAAAATGGATTACTTAACATATTTTTTTATGATTGACCATTGAAAAGTTTTAAACATACTTACATAAACAATGTCATTGTATTCACTGACAAAAATGTTAGTGCTTTCTCTTCCGACACTGAAGACTTTCAATTATTTATTATCATAAAACACTTCGTCATTTGGATTAAACAAATTATCACTCTCCCTTTTACAAAACTTCACAACGAATCGCACAAAAAAAACTAGATTTATAACAAAAAATAATCATACACCATCATAATACTTTCTTGACAGTTGAGATTGACAACACAATATAATCAAACTCGAGAAACGACACGAAGATTGCCGAATGGTCGGAGTATCATTAAAAGCCGAAGACGCGTCGACGGTGCGCGCGCCGTTCAAAACATAATGGAAATCCCCGTTTATATGGATAGAGGACACAAAATAAATTTTCGCTCGGGGCTCGGCTCTTCATTTGAGACTATAATTTCTTGAATCAACAAAACGTTTTCTTCAATGAAAGTTTTGTGTTTTTACTTAATTCAAGATATTCAAATTACTTAGAATGAGATAAAATCTCTTAGAGCAAGAAAACAATGTTTATTAAAATGAGAAAAAAAATTGTTCGATTGGAGATATGTGGTTTACTTAATTCAAGGAAATATTCTTAACTCAAGACAATAAACTCTTGAATTGCCTGAGACAGTTTAAATTCTTGGATTGAGAGAATAAAATCCAGTTGTTTTTTCTGTGATAGTGACTTCGTTTGTGAGATTGCAATTGGATTAGAATCGCGATTAAAATTCATTATCATTCGCCAAGTAGGTATACACCGGCGTGAGTTGATCATGATGCTTTGATTGATACATAGTAAACTCTGTGTAATATTTATCCACCTGTTATTGAAGCACTAAAGATTCTATGTTTTTACTCAATTTTGTTAGAACTTACACTGTAGTATAATTTAGCGTGCACTCAAAATATCCACATTAGTCAAATTTCATGCGCAACGACGATACGTTTGCTCGGCAATTATACGCCTTATGAATAACCATACACACGTCAGTAATAAATATTAACGGTTGACTATTTAGGAAACGATGATTTGAATATTAATCCAGTGGCTCTCAAATATAACGATTATATTAGCAGTAATTGTGTCTGTGACCCATACAAGGTTGTTGGTATAATGTTACATATTTGCTACGAGACAAACGTTTTCTTCTCATCTTCATTATAGACCACCAACGTCTGGCTCCTTGACGACAACTGCTGCTGCTATTCGATAGTATGGTTTCCAAAATATCCTCCAACTCCCTAAAAGCCTAGCTCTGGAACCTATCGACAATTTTTGTTGAAAATTGATGATTTTCAAGGCGGCCAAAACCATTATATATCAGAGCAGGATAAAATTATTTTTTTGGAAGCTGTTGAAAAGATATAATTGGCTCTTTAAAATACGCATGTTAAAAAAGGCTATGTAGAATAGCATAATTAATTATTTCAGATTTTTCCGCCAATTCCTTCGTGTCTATACCGAGAATACTTTGAACTCCCCTTGTATCTTCGCCCGTATCATAATTCCTGTGCCTGTTTTGACCTCCCGAGGCGTCAATGGGTCACCTTAACCAATGTATTGTGAAACAATCTCAACAGACAATGAGTCTATCAGATCTTGGACAACAGAGCTGAGGGCTTACAACCTCCTAGGCCAGGTTAAACGTGCTTTCTACTCCTAGGAAACATTCGCTGTTCCCTGTTGCCAATTGTCATTTCATTGAAACTTGTAGGTGTATACACAGTGAGTGGGGAAATATTTCAAATTTTAGCGATTATCCTGGCATATGTGGTTGTGTAGCTCACTGCTCTGTTGTCCAAAATCTGATAGACTCATTATCTAATGAGATTGTTTCCCAATACATTGGTTTGAGTACCTATGTTACTAGAAAAAATCCAGTCTTCAATCCGCGAGGATATAAACAAGATATGCGTACATACCCTTAAATAAAACCCGCGCAGAGCATGGGCGATGTGACCGGATGCTCCATATTCATAGCCGTTGAAGAGTGTGGCATTATCAATAACCCAACTTAAAGAGGTAGCTACTTTGAGGAAATCCTTGAAGTCAATCGAAAAGTACCTAGGTGAGCTAGAAAAAAGGCCAGATTTGAGAAAAAGATTTCAAACAAAATGCTTTTTATAATATACGCCCTTTCATGCCATTTCCCGGAGGTGAAAGACAGAGAGTATGGACTTCCATTCATTCCTATCTAGACAAACCTCTTTCATTTCATTTAGCAACATTCCATATACATACCTACATTGTCTCCTATTACTGACTTGGGCATTCTTTAAGACTGCATCGATATGATCGTTCCACGTCAATCTAGGTCGGCCACGTCTCCGTGCATCCATTCTTTCAAATCTATAAATCCTTTTTGTCCTTCTTTCTTCATTTGAGGGAATCCTCAAAATGCTCGAACCACCTTCATTTTTTGCATTTTGATTTTGCCTATAAGTTCTATTATTGTTATAATTTCTGCACTTTATATTGTATAGAGTCCTGGCACCTGACCAAAGCCCAGGCACAAAAGCCTCAGGAGAATTCTGGGCGTAAGATGTTACCACCGCATCACGAACGACGCTATATGCCGGCGCACCCAGCATGAGCCAATCACCTCTACCATTGTGGGGAGGAGATGGACTTGACTGGGACATGTGTTAAGGATGCCGAATGACAGTTGGCCGAGGAGAGCGCTGTTCTTTCTCCCATCAGGGTCTCGAAGACGAGGAAGACCCTCTCCTACTGTGTTCCGCTCCTTCGATGCAGAGCTGAGGAATTTGGACATGGTGTGGGAGGAGGTCATAAGTATTCCGCAATATCGAGAGCAATGGAGAGCTCTTGTTGCCTTCTTATGCCCCTGAGTGGGGCGTAACCCTTTAGTTTAGTTAGTTTGGATTGGGTATTGTAAGGTTTTCACTGTTCAGCGCAAAGGGTGTAAACCTGTAATGCTTGATGGTCATACTTTTAACAAGTTAATAAATTTATTTACTTTCATTCTAGTCACTAGACTTAAACTAACATTTACTCCACATTCCATTCTAATATTAACATTCCTCACCATATCACTCTTTTTCGCTTGATTTAAGGTTCACTCCATACATTATGGAAAGTATCAGGATTGTATTGTACATCAACTTTTGCATAATGAAACAAAGTTTTATGGTTCAGTAAAACTTTGTTTCTTTATGCAAAAGTTGATGTTGATGATACATACTTATTTACTAGTTTAGTATTTTTTAATTTTTATTTTTGGTCCTTGCATCCGAGAATGTGATTTTTTTAAAAAAAGAATAGACAATATTATAAGATACCATCTGTTGAAAACTGTTCGAACCTTTTTGTTACGTTCTACTTCCCGTGTTAATTACGTGTTAAAATTTACTGCTGGCCTGTAAATGCTTTCGATAAAATTCGTAGGAGGGCACTCATGAACACTTTTATTCCACGTCAATTTCAAAATAATATTTTTCGACTAAAATGTTTGAATTTAAAAAGAAGCGGATTAGTTAATTAATATTCATTATGTATATTAAAAATGCAGGATAATTTTAAAGTTTTCCACAACAAAATGCCTTTTATACCTATTCGTATATTTCCTCATACACATAACATAATATTATTGTTTGCTTGCATGCTTCATTTCGAACGTTCTTAAAATATTTTTTTCCATCTTTAATATAAAATACTAGAACTATATCGATCTACTTACATTTAGTTAAATACTACCAGCAAAACCTGTCTGATGACAGGCACAGAGAAAGAGCATTTTTATTGTTTGGTTGTCCAATACATCAATTACATAATATATCTTCATCTCTTTGGCTTATAAGGTCCTTATTTTACTTTACCAAATTAGGGGACTGGTGACAATAAGTAAGATAGGAACCTTTGATCAAGTAGGTATCACATAAATTTGACATTATATTTCCACGGATACCTGTTAATGATCGGCATAGTAACTATCGACTAACCGACGAAAATTACGAAGTATTTTGTTGTTTTTTTGTTCATTTATATGAATTTTTTTCGCATGATGTCAATTTATTCATCACGCCGTGTCCTGTAAGGGGTAGGCAGAGAGAACGGACCTTCACTCTTTTCTATCCAAGCATACTTCTTTCGCTTCTTCCACCGACATAACATTTCTCATACAACTTCTCCTATTTCTCTTACTTCTTACCTGGCCTTCCTTGAGGACGGAATCGATGTATTCGATCCACACCATTCTCGATCGTCCACGCTTTCTTACACCTTTCCTTTCAGCCTTTTGAATTCTCTTTGTCATTCTGTTCTGTCTTCATCCATTCTTTCCACATGCCCAAACCATCTCAACTTATTAACTTTCATCTTTGTCACAACACTTACTTCCACACCACATTCCTTCCTAATATTTTCATTGCTTTCCATTTCCCATAAAGTTTTTCCACATATGAGTAGAGATTTCATCTCTACTGCATTTATACTACACTAGCTTATACCCGTCTTGCTTTATGTTTTTGATTCCGATTGTCAGGCTTGATCGGTAGGTAATTAAACAGGTTCTAGTCTAGCTTCCCATTGCTTAACAGACCTCTATAACTGACATAAGCACAGAAAAAGAAGAATGACACTTTTAATGTTTATTAAAATTTTGTATGAAGATCCTAAAAAATAGGGTTTTTTGATTAGCTCTAAATATATTAAAGTCAATGCAGCAAATTGTATTAAAGAACCTTCTCCGGCATTTTGCACGGCTCTGTGCAGATTCATATCTGACGTAGCATTTGTATTTTGAGCGTGATGCTATGACATACGGTAAAAAGCAAAATAAAAAAACATTTCTGAATTATTATTTAGATAGAGAAGGAGGGGCTAATGCGAGTTTTATTTCATTTCCCAATTTACCACGCAACTTTCTTAATTTTTTATTTCATAAGAACCTTCTACTGATAAAAGCCAACACGACAAAAAAAGAATTAGTGAAATCGGTTCAGCCGTTTAGGCGTGATGCGATGACATTAAGTAAAAAGCTAATAAAAAAACATATCTAAATTATTATGTAGATTTACCACGCAACTTTCTTAATTTTTTCTTTCATAAGAACCTTCTACTAATAAAAGCCAACACGAAAAAAAAAAGAATTAGTGAAATCGGTTCAGCCGTTTAGGCGTGATGTTCACATATACGATAGAAAGCAGACAAACATTTCTGAATTATTATATAGACTAGCTTTTTTACCCGTCCACAAAAAAAAGTTGTAGAATAATGGGAGTTATAGAACCTGATCTATGGAAGTTAACATACAGAGCTTTATGAAAGTTTGGTGTACCTACATAATGTATATAATTAATTGTACTTTTTTATTTGTAACACCTCATCAGCAAGAAGAAAGCGCTGCAAGTCATAATCATAACCTAGTGACTTATTCTCTATGCTTACCCCATAGTTAATAAGACAGAGTACTCGGTTTATATGTGGTGAGCTATGGCCTGTCACCACAATGTTGATTCTATTATTCTGCAATTAAGTACCAACAAAGCTTTTTATGTTCCTTATAATTAACAAATTGTCCAGGTGGATTCATACTCATTTGAAAATAATAAAATTTGTAGAATAAAATATAAATATCTACCTGTATTAATAAAAGTTTTGACTTTTTAATACAGATTTTCATTATTTTTTTTAAGAAAATGAATCTGGTCTTTCTTAAGTGAATACAAATACACTTTGACATCTTTCATACTAACCAAAGGGTTGTGTTGTGAAAGTGATAATGGCACCACCAGGACTTGAACCCATGGCCTTCAGTGCGCTGTGCAAACGAAAGTCATCAACTGATACCACCGGCTTTCCAACAACCTCTTTGTGCCTAAACTTTATAAAAAAATGTTCAAGTAAAGGCTCTCACTCACTATGGAATATATCTATAAAACTAACCATTATAAAACATCTATTGTTTGGAAGTGGTTCAGAAGAATAATATATTATTAGATGTTTTATAGAAAATTAAAACACAAAATGTATTTTTTTTTTCAGTTTATTTCTGGTTGTAAATAAATGAAAACTTTCTGTTTATTTAATTTCAATTACATATATTTCAATGAATATAATACACAAAAACAACTACCATTTTGTAAAATAAAATAACATTATTTGTTAGATCTAGCAGATTAAAAATAGAAAAAAAAATAAAAACAGAATAGAAAATACTTAAAATAAAAACAGAATATAGAAAATCATATCGACACCTTCTTTACCAAAAGCATTTGTATTCCATAATCTCTAATATAAATTAAAGTCGGGTTAGTGCGAACACTTATAACTCGAGATCGGCGGAACAGATTTTTTCGATGTTTGATTTATTGGATTCTTCTCCGCTCCAGATAACAGAATAACTAATAAAAAATTGAATAAATCGATGAGAACTTATCTAAAATACAATATTAAAGTTTGTATTCAACGGGTTTGCATCAGTATCGCCACCGACATCTGTTGGGGGAAATAGGGAGATGTCTGGTAGATTGATATTTTGATAGAAACATTCAATGTTTTCCCTATTTTTCTACAGATGGTGGTATAGGTAATGATTAAAATTAAAAATATAATTTTTGATTGTACTTTTTCAAGCTTTTTTATAATTTGTTAACGTCTAAAAATGGATGGAAAATAGTATGAAATAATATAATATTAAAGTTAGTATGGAACGGGGGAGTTTTGGTGCTTTTGAAATAACTGTTTCATAATTACCACATAACTTTTGATTTTTTTACAAAGAGTAGTCATGTATGTTAGCTATGTTATGTTACCCAGCAATATTTTATTGGCTTTTGATTAAAGGCGAGACGAAGTTCGATGGGTCAGCAAGTCAAAAATAAAATTCACATTTAACAGTAGAAACAGCCCCCGTAGACAAATTCAAATTGGCGTTCGACTACAAACGAAGATTTCGCCAATGTATAGTACGAAAAAATTAACTGTCTACTGGAACATATAAACAATTATTTAAACTAAACAAAGACACTTATATAAAAAGTGGATAGTTAATTTTCTTCCTACTCTATATTGTCGAAGAATTTGTTTGTAGTCGATCGCCAAATGCATACTGTCTAGGCCTACAGACGTGTTGTGAACAATTAATTGTGTTGTGGCACGCCAAAAGCTTATTTTTTCACAAAAAGTAACAACACAATGGTCAACGATAATGTATGAACTAAATGTATGAAACCGATGTTGCTTTTAGCGTGTCACAGCTCAACAAAACACATTTTTATACAAATTAATGAATCTGAACTCACCCAAATTGAACACATATACAGTTTTGACATCTTTCACACAAAACAATGCTTGTATTGTAAAAGTTGAAATGATGGGCACCAGAATTCTAACCAATTCACTATAATTAGGTACTGTTACCGATAGTTATTTATTTATCAAATGTCATCTAGTATTGTAACACCAGTATAATTTGATTCTTCTATCCTCATTCTAGTTAGAGTTTTGGGGGAACTATTTAACATTAATCTGTAACAAAACATTATGGAATTTAAATATAGGTATACAAAAATGAGAGAAAGTACAATTATCAAAGAATAAAACGCGACTTACCGATTTTGCTTTTTCTAGTAATAAAATGCATACATTTTAGAAATTCACTGTTATTGTATTGTTGAAAATATATTGTGATCTGTCTATCCTGTAAAAAATATAGTTACACAAAATAAATTAATGTAATTGGCTAGCTGCATTGTAATTATGCGGTTATTTTGAAACAATATTTACTCAATAAACTTTGCTTACCTGTTTTATTATTCCCAAAAATTTATTTTATATCTAAAGCCGTAGAAAAATTCAATGTTTACATTTATAGTTTGACAACAAAATATGACATAATATCCATACTAATCCATAGATTTTTGATGACATTAAAAAACTCACAGAAAACGCTAAAAAATATCTGGATAAGTGTTAAATATTATAATCGTAATTTATTAAAGAATCTATCAATTAAGATAAGTATCAATAAAAAATTTATTATTCACACATCCTAAACCTGAAAATTAAAAAAGCATTCAATAAAAATAATCATTATTTAATTTTCATTCACATAAAAATACCGCGAATAATATTTTATGGTACCTGGCAGGACCACAGAATTCTATACAAATAAAAATCTATGGGCAGGACCTCTGGCTGTCATCAATATTTTGACATAACAACAAAACATTTATTCGATTTTTGAAATTAGAATATTTTTTTATTTTATTTAACTGCTGTGTGCTGTTATATTTCTAAATAGGTAGGTACCTGATAATATTTAATTATTTATATTACCCCATATACCTACCTAAGTAATATTTACTAAATTATGTAGAATATGTAATGATTTTGGTCTTTATGTAAATTCTATCTGACATTACTATGATTGCATAGTTTTTATTTGATTTGATTCTGATGTTAATTATATATTTTGTATTTTATAGGCACGGGGTTCCAGACTAAAACATTCTGTACAGTGCACAACCTAATATTAATGAGTATTCGTACAACATTCAAATCTAGATGTTTTATTATGAAGCTCTTAAAAATGTAAGTATGTAACCTCTTTTAATAAGTTATATCTTTAGATTCTAAATTATGTAATAAAGTGAAATACTTAGTTTATGAAATCATATACAACGTAATCGGTTGACTATTTTATTCTTTCATTTCATTGAATTCAATGTTATTTTATTAATTTGTATGCATAAAAAATTCATGAAATGATGTTATCTGTCATTATAGGTATCTAAATCTTTTGTATTTGTTCTAGGATGAATGATTTGTCACAAACCTTGGACAGTTTTAAGAAAAGCTTCAAGTCATCATACATCTCACTGATTGCTTTCTTCAAGAATACTTCTTTTGTCATGATGAAACTCTACGCATATTGTTTTTTTAAACAAATTTTCACGGCAACAATACCATCAGTCTTTTATTTAAATGAACCTTGTATATTATTGTTTTTGCATAATATAATATATGATAAATAAGCTAACATAGTTTTGAGTTTATTTACTATTATATTTCTAAATTATTTTGTGGATAAAACAAAGGTTTTATTAAACTGATTATAATCCTGAAACCATTTAAAGATTCTCAATTATTGTCAATTTTATTTCTTTCTCTCAACAATTCAGTCAAGTTCACTGTACCTAATGATCTAATTTATCGACAACTGTTTTACTGGCCAGTTTGTCTATGGAATGTTCATACCAATTTAAATGTTTATTATTTTACTTGCAAATCTTTTTCGACGACGACGATTTTAAGATTTAAACTTTATTTATATTTCAGAAATATAAAATGATTCAACAATTATTATTGCTAAATTATTTTATACTTATCTACATTTGAATATGATTTTATCAGGTAGCTACATAATTATTACTCATCTAATGGCTACGACGGTTTTACACAAAATGTGGCCATAAATTTTTTAAAATGTGTCAATTTTCAAAATGGAGGATTTTTTTTTCCAAAATTTTTCATTAAATCTTTATTTATTGAGAATAATAAGGTTTGAATAACATTTATATGTATAACGAATCAATCTCCAATTATTTTATAACATTTTCATACCGTAATACCAAGATTCTATTCAACGTTTACATGAGTAATTTTGTTTCCAAAAGATGGCTTTCTGTCTTTTTTGAAAAATTTGTATGAAGATCCTAAAAAAATAAAGTTTTTTAAATAGCTCTTAATATATTAAAGTTAACGTTGTCAATTGTATCTTAGAACGTTCTCGAGCAAATTTCACCGCTCTGCGCAGATTCATATCTGACGTAGCATTTGTATTTTGAGCGTGATGTTCACATATACGGTAAAGTATTGTCAAAAGCACGCAAACATTTCTGAATTATTATGTAGATTTACCACGCAACTTTCTTAATTTTTTCTTTCATAAGAACCTTTCTACTGATAAAAACCAACACGACAAAAAAAGAATTAGTTAAATCGGTTCAGCCGTTTAGGCGTGATGCTCCCATATACGGTAAAAGGCAAATAAAAACACATTTCTGAATTATTATGTAGATAAAATGCAATTTACGAAGTAAAAACTTAATTAATTTTAGCTAATAAGCTATTGAATTATGTTAAGTTATCGTTGATTCGGGTGAAGGATGACGTTCGATGGGACATAAGCTTGAAATCAAAACATTTCCTCTTTAATTGCTTTACTTTTTAAAAAATCCAATAGATGGCGGTGTAGTAGGAAGTACATAACATGTGATGTATGTTTGCGTATTGTATAGATACGTCGAAAGAATTGACCCATTTAAACCAATTTTTCAGAATTATTATGTTATTAAGATTATTCTTTTTTCGTGCATTTCCACGTTTCGCATCCATACATCATCGATGGTAATAGGATTGCGTTATGCACTTATATAGTTTCTTTGCTTGTAGTGAGACGTTGTTGTTTCTCATTATAGGTCTTAGTGCACCGCCCACCCTGCAACCAGCAACTTTCCTACGTTCGATTTCTTTTTCACACTAAACATGCTTCCTAAATACACATACTCATTCACTTGCTCAAGACATTCATTTTCTACGGTTATTTTACAATTCGTTCTTGCTTCATCCCTTTCAAATACCAAAACCTTTGTTTTGTTGACATTCATTTTTAGACCGTTTTTTGCACAATTTTCAAACACACTTTCAGACACAAGTTCTTGCATTTTTTCAAACCCTTGCTGCCAATACCCACCAAAATACAACGTAGGCGGTAGGGGCAAATCTGATTACTATATTTACAATATACCTATAGATAGATACCTGGGTACCTACATGTTATCACTTTGAAACTACGTCTTTACAATAAATACTGAATCCATTTCTTACTAAAAAAAACATTTAGAGTGTCCCGTATAGGCCATAGTAGTAATAAAGTTGAATAAATAAAATTTTAATTCGATTCGCTACAACGAATTGACACCACTTAGTAAGCGGCGCACGTCCACAGAGGCGTATCGCTCCATACCCACTGCATTGGGCCTCCTAAAATTATAATGCTAAAAACACACCTGCGAGTGTAAATTTAATTTGTCGCTAGCGACTATAAATTCGAACGATCCAATGTAAATATGTAAATTTCGTAGATCTAATCTCTAATTTAAAAGAAAGTCGGGTTAGTGCGAACATAACTCGAGATCGGCTGAACAGATTTTTATGATGATTGGTTTATTGGATTCTTCTCCGCTCCGGATAACAGAATAACTAATAAAGCATCGAAAAAATGGATAGCAAATATTATAATATATAATATTAAAGTTAGTATGGAACGGATTTACTGTCAACAATGCCATCTGTGAAAAATTCCATAACAAAACAATTTTTATTTACGGTTGGTAAAGAATTTCAAAACATAGGTACCCAGATTTTTGATAGTATTTCTTTCAAGCTTTCAGAAATAATCCAGACACCAAATGGACCAAGCAGATCTTGTCCAACAATAGAGCGGAGAAGCAATGCAAGCAAGCAAGCTTTTCTGATAACGAAAAGTTTCCGGAGGCGGATGGATGCGGTTGATATAACGGTTGATAAGGAAATGTGGAGGTCTCAGGGGAAGATATGTCCAGTGATGGACATGGAAGCGCAGACGAAAAAAGAAAAAATATATTAATCACATTGATTATTTCATAGATATAAGCTAATTTTGGTTAGTGTTTTGACTAACTTTGTTGGGAATGTTTTTTACTAAAAACAAGAGCTTTAAACTTAGGAACCGTTGATGAACCATTACTGGTCTTCGAAAGTTCATGATTGCTGATTTATTTTCACCATAAATCAACTTGAGATTGGTTTATTTTAGTTTTTCTTCTTACTGATTTGCAAATGTTTTTTGCATTGGATGTAGAAGGTCCCTTTTTGATAGTAGGTATAATTATAATTATTATTTCATGGATTGTTCAGTTACAAAAATACATGCAACTAGCTGGTAGTGTCTGCTAGTAGCTGCTAGTGTCCCGGTCGGTAGTCCGACAATAATTATGGCAGCCCTAAGCTATCAGGTAGGTACCTTTAAAAATTTTCACAAGAAATACATTATAAACCTTGCTCCTAAGTGATGACTTGTTTTCTGTTAGATTATTAGCTCCCATACCATTCGTTCGGCCTACCTCTCTCTTCAACATTATTTTATTTCAAGCTTGTGTGACACACTCTATCAAAGGCCTTGGTAAAATCCATGAACACTCAAATACGCTTTTCACCAAGGTCCAAATTAACTGAAAATAAATACGTGGTGGTGAAATTTTCTCATCCCTTGATATCATGTTGCTGGTTTTATATAAAATGTTTTATACGTTTGTAATTTCTTTGTGTTTGTAACAACTGTTTGTTTGCTAAGTAAAATATTTAAAAAAAAACTTTTTCGAAGTTTTCTGAACTAGAATATTAGAACTACGATTAATCAATTTCCTAACCCACGTCAATCTTTTCATATTGTTTTTAAAAGAAATACACAATTTTCTTATTACCTCCTTCATTGAACACCGAAGGAAAAATTTTACTGGCGGTTTATTAAAATTACATTGAGAGTTATAAAAAAATTCCGTGACGTGCCAAGTCACATACCGAGCGACACGTAGTTTAAGGCGTTCGTGATATCATTATGTCGCTAGGTGCGTCCACTCAACATAGAGCATGCACTGGTTGTATCGGAGGCTGAGGCAACCATTGACTGAGGTAGGTAGGTAGGTAGGTATAGTACTTATTCTATGGAGGTAGGTACCTCCAAGGCACTGTCAGTCGGATCCACGAGAACCATTTAACAATCAGTAAGTCGGGTTTGAGCGTTGTGAGTGGTTGTGTCTTTGCGGCGTTATGTAGTTCAGTGTAAACATTACAAAATAGAATAATAATAAAATGTAATACACATTAGACGAAAAATAATTGTAATAAACTTATAGGTCATAATTGGACGATTAACATTACGTAATTAAACCATTCTTGCTTATGTTGCAGTTACTTAATATTAACTAACATTAATATTTTACAAAATAATAGGTACTAATTCGGTGTTTTACTGTTAAAATATTGTTTCTGTTTGCAAAACAAATTATACCTCGTCATACAATTTAAAAAATAAGGAAAGAAGTGTTTTTTTCTTGAGTGTTTGAAAATTTACAACATAACTACAAAAGCTATAAGTTCCCTGTCTTATATATATGTAAGTTCTTAATAATCTATTACAAAGATTGTCGTATTTACTATATTTTTTTTAAAGAAACAAATGACGATAGTTAAAAAGTAAAATAACGTGAAAAAAAAAACAATTGAATGTTGACGTTACAACATTAAGGAGTTGTTGACTTTACACTTGACACACCCAAAATCCTTGATGTCTTCTTGGAAGTTGCTCTTAAAATATCTTAAAAATATTCTCAGTACCTACCTACCTAAGTTTTTCATGCCAATTTGAAATGTTATATTTCTTATACATCTTTTAAACCCAAAATTCTTGTATCTACCTGTTTACAAATTTTAAATGTGTGGCTATAACCGTTTTATACCATTCTATTCTACATAGTATAGTCTCAGGTTCCAATACCGGTATTGTTCAAATGTTCAAACATTTTCTTTTCAACGAAATCGATCCGCTAATATGACTTGAAGAATGATAGATTCCAGAAATTTTCTATAAATTCAAAACCATAATATTGTACAAACAAACTTATACCCATCTCATATTTCATGTGATCAGTTCTCAGTATTTTGAGTATCTGGATAAAAGAGTATAAATTTGTCACACTGACATTGTCTGACCTTCGGGATGTTTTTTGAAACAAGTATATTATACAATCTTGTTTACTTATTTGTTTAAATTAAAATTGCAATTAATGTATGTAATTTATTAAGCTAATGATGATCAGTCAAAGAAGATACATTCTTAAACCTAACATTCCTTTGGTTGTTGTTTGTCATTTTTAGAACCACGACAGGTTTCTCCATTCGACGAACACCGGTTGAATGCTTTCTTTAATTTTGTCTCTAATACTTATCAGTTTTTACGACGTTGATCATCCATGGGAAAGAGATTTTTGTGGGCATCACAGTGAAAACTTCTTCAAGAGCTAAAATTTATTCTTCTTCAAGTGCCATGTCAGGTCCTGCCGTCGTCGGCTACCACTATGAGGATTCTCTGTTCTCTGCTGAGGCTTCTCTGTCCTGGGCTATCCGGAACAGTTCCTCCACTCGCTGGATTCCGGTCCATTGTCTGATGTTTCTCAGCCAGAAGATCTGCCGTCTACCCACACCTCAACTTCCATATATTTTGCCTTTCATTATGTTGCGAAGTATGCGTCCCAGGACATTTTTCTTCTCTGGATGCTGGCTAACAATTCTCTCTCAAGTCCATTTCTTCGCAGACTTCACAATTCTTGACCGTTCTATTATGCTGTTCTTGACAATTTTGTTATTTTCATGCACATCTTCGACCATTTTTAGATTTTATTTTTATCTACCTTAGCTAAAAATGGTACAGAAAATACAGAAAATAATATTTTAGACCTCTTATGGTTTTATTAACATTTCTTAAGGTATTTCACACTTGATCACCTGTTGCTTGAATCCCACAAAATCAAGTTTAACTTCCAATCAATTCTCCGATCGTGTTATGATTCAACTACATCTATGGCCTAGCCATATTGAATTTAAGGAGTAGGCGTTGTGTCCTCTCTGCCTTGTCCATAAAGGACGTGACGTGATGTTACATATTTATACAAATTCATTGAATATGTATAATACTTCGGAATATCATAAATAATGTCATGCCTACAATAAATAATTAACATTTATTTGCAATATTTGTATTGTATTTATGTATGTAGATGTACACTCAATTTTTCTATATGTAGTCCGTCTTCGTGTAGGTATCATGATTTTGGGCATATAGATAGGGCATCAGTTACAGAAGATCCGAGTATTGATTTTGTCAGGTCCCTCCACCGAATTGGTGCGAAACCATGGGTGTTTATTTCGCCTCTGCATTACCAATTTCCATGCCTCTCTAACTCATGTTGAAAATGTCGAGAATTCTCTTAATAAGGGAGTTTCGGAGACTTGAACATTACCATCTAATGGCGAACGTTGTTAACGTAAAGTGATCGCACAAAGCCAGCATTCGAAATAAGAGTAGAAGACGGTTGTAAGCCCGTGATGGTTTGTTTTATTTAAAAATCGAACATCAGAAATGAATTGTCATAAGTAGTCATTAGTTGTTACATATTTTTTGTTAAGATTCTTGTCTGGCCTAACGTCAATTAATTGATGATCTTTATATTCTACTTCCGCAAAGAAAACGCGTACCATCTTCCCCCAACTAGGGATTGCAATCCGGAAAACCGGATCCGGTATTCCGGCGGATCCGGCATCAAAATGCTCAAATCGGATCCGGTGCAAATTTACGGATCCGGAGATCGGATCCGGTTTATCATATCAAAGGATTTTTCAACAAACTCAACATGGACAGAACTCGAACCCGTATCCCTAGCAATTTCACAGGGTCATTTGGTAAAATTGTGGGTACCCATAAAGATAAAAAGAGAAAAGGAGGCAAATGCGTAACACTGAGTGCAGTGGAATGCTGCTTTTGCCTCCTTGTACTCAATGTAGGATTTTAAAGCTAGTGTTTACTGATCGTGTTGAAAGTATTGACTATCGAATGAAAAGACACCTGTTAGGAAAATGGTGAGAATATTAAACAATTATTTAGCCAATAAAATATATATTAACCTTTTTAAAAGCAAAATAATAATTGTGATAATTGTCTGCTTTTTATTAGATAAGTTCGGTAGTCTGTCATAATGTGTGTGCTATTATATTCAAGGATAAAACTGAAATAATTTCTCAAAGACTTATTCTTGATAATATATAGGAGTGTCTCTGATTATTCCCGATTATAGGTATTATTCCTGGGACGCGCATGTCCAACCATCCATCTCTTTGGTGCTCGTACAAGGGTCTGCTGGTTGATGTGATTTCATCCTCTTATAATTACCAGAATCACCGGATCCGTTCTGCTGACGTGATCTTTCCAGTAAGGCCTTCTATTTATACCGCATTGCCTGACGTTCTCGATATCGCAGAAGCTCCGAATCTGGAGTTTCTTACTCTGCCTCGAATGGTTTATTCCACTATGGGTTGGTGATTTTTTGAGAATCTTTCTTTTTCGTGACTAAATGATTTACGATGTACAAACTAAAACCGACACGGTTTTAGTTTGTACATCGTAAATCATGATCAATCGAGCAAGTTATATAAATATGCTACTTATTTTCGATGAATTTCAATTTGAATTTTATAAAAAGTAATCTAATTTGTAACTTTATTTAAAAAAAACTAAACTTTTTATAGTTTTTACTATTTAAAAGAAGTCATACCCTAATTAAATTAATTTCGTATACGTACCGTTTATTTTAAGCCTTTATTATTTTTAAAAATGTTAATTCATCAAAGTTAGCTCAATCCGGTCGGATCCGATCGGATCCGGCCGGATTGACGAAAATTCGGTTGGATCCGGCCGGATTCAAAATGAGACCGGATTGCAATCCCTACCCCCAACATATCTCGGAGAGATCTATCATACGTTGTGCCTATATCAATACCTATGATTCTTTCGTTTTTCGTAAGTTTTCAAACTTGTCCACTCGTTGAATATTTCCCCATATTGTACACGTCTCACGTAATGTTCGAGAATAATAATTTCGCAATTCAAGTGCCGACTTAGATTTGAAGATAAAGATATTTTCCGTATGTGGAAAACTGTGGAATTGTGTTAATAAGAAATACATTAACAACTTTGTACCATAAATACCTTTAGGCTATAACAAATAAAATCAATAAGTAGGTATACCTACAATATTTCTTTTATGTCCATAATATAGTGATAGTTAGAAACTTAATACTGCAAGTAATGTTCTGTAGTGTGATTTTCAAGTTGGATTGATTTTAAATTAGGTATTATTTTTGATGTACATTTTACATTTTTATTATATATTTTTTTCATTTAAACTGCTCCAGGTTCACGATTTTAAATTGTATTTTCGAAGACTAGTGATGTTTAAGTGTGAGCAATCATAACCATTCTCCATTAGATAGTTTTTGTTGCGAGGAATGGAATTTGTCCACATTTTGAGATAATGTAGATATTTTCAGAATCGATCGCCCCCGTAGACAATTTGAATTTTTTGAACGAATTTTTCGTCAATTTAGAGTGCGAAATAAATTAACTGTCCTCTGGAACATATAAACAATTATTATTTAAAACAAACAAAGACCCCTATATAAAAATATTAAAAGTGGACAGTTAATTTTCTTCCTACTCTACATTGACGAAAGGTCGTGCCGACCATCTTCCTCTTTCACGACACAAACTTTAGATAGCTTACTGTGAAAGAGTCAGAGTGTACCTATTTGTGTTCACTTAGAGTGAGCACAGATACATTTCTGTTAAAAAGTAAATTTATTATTATTTAAAGTTCAAATAAAAGATTGTATAAATTTTTCACAAATTTTTATTATCCTGACTAGTTTCGTAGGCTCACGTCCTACATGGTCACAGTAGACTAAGAAACTGTCTTGAAGAAATGTTTCTTAGTCTCCTGTGACCATGTAGGACGTGTGCCTACGAAACTAGTCAGGATAATAAACATTTGTGGAAAAGTTATACTATCTTTTATTTGAATTTTATTTCAATTAAACTCCACCAAGAAAAGCATGTTCATCTAGTAAATTTTATTATTATTATTTTACTAGGTATGTTATCCTCATTTAGATTTGGATTATAGAAATTTATGTTTTTTTTTCTTTACTGCGATACTTTACGCATCAATGATCTAAACACATTTTTTAAATAAAGTCATATTATACGTATACCTATCGTAAATCTAGATTTTTTATGCTTACAACGTTACATCTTCATTTAGGTACATCTAGAAAGTTGGTATAGCTCCGGTAACATTATTCTGCGTAATAATATTTTTACCGTTGTAAACAGCAAAGAATTATGATAATGGATCCAACGAATCATTTCACAGACAGTCGTAGCCGATGGAAATGTTATGCAAATAAGAGTATGTACCAACAACTGCGCACAGTACCTGCGCATCAGTCTTCTTAAACCATAGAGTACGACAAACTGTACATAGATCCATAGACTATAATAAAGAGTTATAACAATAATAATTATTAATAGGTGGGTACCTACGCTAGATTTTCTCTGTCATAGACATCGTGTTCTTATGAAGATTCATTAGGTACATTCGTTAAAATGACAAATAGTCTATGACTTTATTCATAAAGAGCCTTATTTGTTTACGAAACAATGACACAGCCTTAAAAATAGCAATAGAATATTGTTGTATAAGTGAGGCATTATTAATGTTGTAAAGATGTCAACGTTAGGTGTAAATACTCAGTGGGATATGGAAAGAAATGAGAATAGGTATTATAAAAGACTGTCGAATGACAGATAATAGTTTTGGAACGTTGAATCATAAAAAGGCGAATGAACCTATCACGCCGTTTCCCGAAGGGGGTATAGGCAGAGAGTACAATTCGTTCCTATTCAAACAAACCTCTTTCGCTTCTTCCAAACGCATAACATTCCGCATACATGCTCTTCTATTCCTTTTGCTCCTGACTTGACCCTCGGACCATGTCATTCGAGGTCGGCCCCACGTCTGCGTGCACCCTTTCTTTCAGATTTATATATTCTTTTAGTCATTATCTTCTCGTTCATTCTCTCTACATGTCTAAACCACCTTAATTTATTCACTTTCATTCTTGTCACTACGCTAACACCCACTCCACATTCCTTTATAATATTCTCATTAATCACCTTATCAATCAGTCTCTTTCCGCATATCCTCCCCAGTCATCTCATTTCCACAGCATTTATTCCAACTTCCAGATTTTTCGTCCATGACCAAGTTTCACTCCCATACATCATGGATGGTAACAGGATTGCATTGTGCATCAACTACCTGATGGTACCTTTACCTAATAATTCTGGAAGGCAATTTCGATTCCTGATGCCGAACCATATTCTTCTTTCAGTACACAGGAAAAGCTCACTATGAAAAATGTAAAGTTTATTTATTTTTTGCTCTGTAGGTGGGAATTTTAAATTTTGATACACAATGTCTTTTTCTTCTTCTTCTTTGATTAGGCCTGCTCGCCTGTTGTTCCTGCTACGTTGTCTTTTTGGGAAGCTGATTGTTAGTTATCACTTCAGCGTTTAGGTAGCCATCCTGGGGATCTGCTTCCTTGTGGTATGTTGTCTCTGGCGATTTTTGCGGCATTTGTGTCTTCCATTCTTAATACGTGGTCGTTCCAAAACTGTCTCCTGTGTCTTCTCCGTCTTACAACGTCCTCGAGTTCGTGATATAGTAAGAGCGATTTCCGTATCCCTCCAACTCTATCACAAAGGGTTTTTCCGGTCATATCAAAATCTTCCGACCCGTCCATTGTGTTTAGAGACCATGTCACAAAATCATATCCCAACATTTTTAATTGTCATAAGGATATCAAATAGGAGCGCTGCCCACGATTCTAAGTCCGTGATTAGAATAATTATTAAACAAATTCTAATCGACAATAACAACTAAATAAACGCCGCATAGAGGAAATAATATTTATGGTTGTGGTGTGGCGAGGCAGGCCATTCTAGACCAGCTGCAGGAAATCCATACTAACTTCATTGTCAACATTCGATTGTTTTTTCAATTAGATCCAAGAAGTACTTACCTATTCACACTACCGTACAAATTGTGATTCTTTCTATCGTGACACACCGATCTTTATATTGTATTATCCTTTAGCATTTCTTTATAAGCCATATATGTCCACTTCTCTATGGCCTCAATCAAACTGTATTCTTGTGTTACCATGCTTGCCTGCAACAACCTAATTTTGGAGTTCTGTTTTTCCTAGTGATTTTCTGAACCTCTTTATAGTTTGGCATTTCTTAACAAAATTCTCGAGTCAATAGTTTATTTTTTACTAAAACTGTTGCTTTATATTTCGTACGATTTTTTCACTGTATTTTGTCAATTCATATGATGACTTTTGTGGACCATTTTGTATTTTTAAAAATTCCTCAACTGCCTACACTATAATTGAAACATGACATATGACATTCCTATCCCATGAATCAAAAGAAGAAACCATGATATTATGTCACTGTGACAATATATAAATTGATCATTGTTCAAATCATTATCAACTTTACACGGCATAATAAAGCCCCATCTAGATCATTCCAAAGGCGAAGTACGTATTGTGATTTTTTAAACCACAGTGGGCGAATTAGTTGCGCATTTTGTGGGTGACGACTTCTTATACTATTTGAGACATTGTTCTGTTTAGTATTCTTCACTATAAATATTGATTTCGAATTTGTAATGTATTCAAAAAACTTTAAAATATGTTTGAAATGTTAAAAAATTATGTCTAAAAGCTTGAAAGAAATTCTATAAAAAATCTGCGTACCAATGTTTTGAAACTCAATGGTTGTCAAGTAAATAAAAATTGTGTTGTTATGGAATTTTTCACAGGTGGCGTTGATGTCGCAGGAAATCCGTTCCATACTAACATTAATATTATATTATTTTCTATCTCTTTTTCGATGTTTTATTAGTTATTATGTTATCCGGAGCGGTGAAGAATTCAATAAACCAAGCATCATAGAAATCTGTTCAGCCGATGTCGATTAACAAGTGTTTGCTTTAACATGACTTTTTTTATATTACCAAAAAAGGTAACCAAAAATGACAATGAAAGCATTTTTGTATTTTTCTTGTGGTTCCAAAGGTATTGAACCACAAGAGAAATACAAAAGAAGTTGGTGCAGTTGTCAGAATGTGACAGGTATATAGTATCATTTTAAATAGATTGTACCGGACGGCGTCATTAAACCGGATCAGCGAAGTAAAAACCAAATAATATTGAAATAAGATTGATTTGTATAAATTCGATTGTAAAGGACATTGATTGAATTGTATAGATAATATTGCATAAAATGATTGATTTATTGATAATATGGATATGATTATGACTCGATCATGTAAGCTAAGCGCCTCGGCCACAGAAATAAAGGGTTCTTAGTTCCCACCGAACGGACCGAGGCGCGAGGCCCGCGAAATAATTATGTAATAGATAATAAAAATGCATTGGCATATTGAGGCAGCCCTGGCTGCGGGAGCTCCTGACAACCCTATCTCCCCGTGTCCAACAATAGAATGACGGCGGCTGCGCGCGACGCGCGCTTAAAAACCCCTTAAACGTGGTATCCCCTCCCCTACTGTTTGAGGGAGGGCCAAGAGGCCTGCGAGCCAGGACACGCGGAGGTAGGGTGCAGCCTCCCAATAATGGTCTACTCCGATGTAAAATCATGTGGCGATCACAATGATACCAAATACATCGGGGTAGGCCAATTAATTAAGATTTTAATCGACCTTTCGCGGATTGATCGGAAAATACCGAAAACCGATATATCAAGGTTAGCGCGATCTGGTGAGCATGTCCCGATTGGAAATCGCGCGGCGATTCCAACGAGACCAAACACATCGGGATATGCCCCAGATCCGCGGAGATAATCCGCGAAAGGTCGATAATTAGAATAATTGAATTTCGGCCGCGACGGCCGCTGGTCCGTCGCACGTCCAGGCCGGTTCGGGGCGAGGCTCTGAGCCCGTTCCCGGCGTCCGCTCCGTTCGCCACGGACGGGGGACACTGGGTTTTCCCCAGATACCGTTATGTCGTGAATATAAGCAGACATTTTTGTATGAAATATATCATTCTTCGTTTACTCTTGGCTTTGACTACACCTACCTACCTGCTCTCTCTCTGGACTACTCAACTGGCTGACTTCTACCTTGGACTTCTCTCTGGACTGTTTGGACCCTTCTCTGGCTGGCACATTGGACCGTGGACTCGACCCTTGCAATAGGACCTGGACTCTGGCTGATACCACTGGACCGAGACTTCTCTCGAACGCGCGCTAAGACCCGAATTGAGTACGGTCTTACGTGTCTATTAGGAGATTTCTCGTCGAGGGCGCAGGGCGCAGAAGAAGACGTCGGATCTCACGAACGCATCGCAGGCCCGAACTAAGTACGGCTTGCGTTGTTACTAGGAGTTCCTCCATCCAAGGACGCGGCCGGGCGAACAGAGAGAGCTCTCGAACGCATTGCGGACCCGAAGCTAGTAGGGTCTTGCGTGTTATTAGGAGATCGATCTGAGGCGGGAAGCATTTCTCGAACATACGGGGCCTGAACTGAGTAGGGCCCGCAGTATTATTAGAGAGTTCCCGTCTTCTGCGCAAGCGACGAGCGACATAGTGCATTCCCCTGGTAGCTGGCTAATTCTTTAGAGCCTGCACCTGCAGTCCCTTGTACCGCGCGCGAGTCGTGTGGTACAAATTGGTCCTTCAGAGCCGGGATCAGCTGCTACCAGGATGCCTATGTCGTTGCGTTCCGATGCCGGCGCCGGGAGAAGTGCGGAGCAGGACGCCGAGAGCCACCACGACTCCGACGCTTCTTCGACGGCATCAACCACGAGAACGAGAACGGATGACACTGTCCAGCAGATGCTGCGGCAGATGAACGAGCTGCGGAAGGCGCTGGCTGCCAGTCAAGCCGAGCTAGCAGCCTTCCGCTCCACCGATCGCGGCCAGGCACCGGCGAGTGCCCCCGCAAGCACCGAACCAGCGCCCGCGAGCGCTGCAGAAGTGAATCGCGTAACAGCACCCGCGAGTGCTGCCGTGAACAGTGATGGCGTAAGGGTGCCCGCGAGCGCCCCCGCCAATAGTGCAGTGCATCATGAACTTGGTCGGGCCCCCCTGCCGGGGAGCTCGGCTGTACTGAACAATGACGCGTACCGCGTCACGGCGCCCGCGAGTGATCCATCGTGGCCGTCTGACCACCGAACCGCGCACCCCGCGAGGGTGAGTGCCATCCAAGATTGGATGGAGGCTGGGGGACGTCGCCCCCAGTACGAGGATGTCCCGCGCCTCACATACGGCGACAGGGACCGCGAGTGGCGAGATAACGTCCTGGCCCGCCAGACGGGAGTCAAGGACTTGCCTCCCTTTGACGGGAATGCCGCTGACTGGCAAGGCTTCAAATTAATATTTGAAGAAACGACGAAAACGTTCGGGTGGACGGACGCGGAGAACCGCGCCCGTCTCAACCACGCGCTGCGTGGAGAAGCCCGACGCGTCGTGGGCCCGACCTTGTACTGGTCGGGCTCTGGGGCCGCCGCCCGTGTAATGGCGGCCCTTGACGAGCACTACGGCGGTACGAACAACGCCGAGGCCGTCGTGAAGGACTTGTTGTCCAAATTCAAGCCGCGGTCCACGGACACAGTGTGTCTGGACGAGGTCCACGAGTTTTGTTTGCTCGTGGACAACGCAGTGTCTACATTAGCGCCAGTAAAGAACGGTGCCTTGCTGACGGACCAGAGGCTGCTGGGGCAGTTCCTCGCCAAGATGCCGTCGTGGGAATGTGTGGACTGGGCGAAGACCCATCGAAACAGCCGCGGTGATCGCTCCTTGTTGGAGCTTAGTGAATTTTACCACGGCTGGAGAGAGATGTTGAAAAACGCGGGCTTTGTGCGGGAGCTGAAGCTCCCGAAAACACGAGCCCGCCCAGTGCTGGCCGCCTATGCCGAGTCCGGTGAGGGCGTCGATGAGGGGGGGCAACAGCCTCTCCGCCCTGCAATACCGACGACCCGCGCCGAGACTAAGCGGCCAGTGACAGTGAAGTGTAATTTGTGCGGGTTACCGAATCACAGAACCCCGAAGTGCCGCGAGTACTTAGCTAAGAACACAAGTGATCGGTGGAACATGGTGAGACTGAAGAAATTGTGCTTCGCCTGTTTAGGCACAGATCATAACAGTACAAAGTGTAAATCGAAGTGCGCAGTGGAAGGGTGCATTAAGTCACACCACCCGACCCTGCACGTGAGTGCCGAAGCGGTTGTTACAAATACCTGGAGGGCCGAACTACCGGTCCTCCTGAAAGTGCTGCCTGTAAAGGTGATGGGGCCCCGCGGGGAGCGCGATATCTACGCGCTCCTGGACGAGGGGTCCACAGTGACGCTGCTGGAAGAAGCTGTGGCCCGAGAAATCGGAGCCAAGGGCCGCAGCTCCCCGCTCAGACTCAGCGGGGTGCAGTCGATGACAACACCAGAGGCGGGCTCCATGCGCATCAAGGCAAGGGTGCGCGGCGACGGCGCTACATACACCGTGCACGCTAACACAGTGCACGGGCTGGGCCTCCCAGCACAGATCGTCGCCGCGACCCGAGAAGAATTGAGGAGCCCGGGGAACCCGGTGGTTCCCCTGATGCTGATAGGGCAGGACAATGCCCACCTGATCGTCTCCCGCGAGCTACGGGAGACCGCTGGCGACCCCACCATCCTGTCCAGGACGGCGCTGGGATGGACAGCACACGGCGGGGCCTGTGAAGCGCCCGGCCTAGCCGTGGCCTTGTGTGTGCGTCGGGACGCCGATCTCGACGCACTAGTGAGGGGCCACTTCGCGGTGGACTCGCTGGGGGTAACAGCGGCCCACCGCACCACGGCCGCCGAAGAGCGGGCCGTCAGATTGATGAGGACGACGTCCCGGCGCACCGAAGATGGGCGCTGGGAGACAGGACTCCTCTGGGAGAGGGACGACAGCTGGCTTCCCGAGAACCGGGAGGCCGCCATGAAGAGGCTGACGTCCCTCGAAAAGAAGTTGAGGGGCGACCCGCAGCTGGCCGCCGCCTACAAGGCGAAGATGCAAGACTACTTCGCCAAGGGCTACGCTAGGCCCATCAGAGAAGGCGAGTACGAGAGGGCGGCGGGACGCAGATGGTTCCTGCCACACTTCGCCGTGACCAGCAAGCCCGGCAAGATCCGAGTCGTATTCGACGCCGCAGCAGAGTGCCGAGGAGCCTCGCTGAACAAGAGGCTCCTGACAGGTCCCGATCTACTCTCCTCCCTGGTCGGCAATATTCTGAGATTCAGGGAGGGGAAAATCGGGATCGCAGCAGACATCGAGGAGATGTTCCTGCGCATCAGAATGAAAGAAGAGGACCAGATGGCGCAGCTATTCCTGTGGAGGGACAATCCAGAAGAGCCTCCACGGACGTGTGTGTTCACAAGTGTCTTGTTTGGAGCGAGGTGCTCCCCTGCCAGCGCGCAGTACATTCGGAACGAGGTGGCGGAGAGTCAACGGGGGGAGCACCCCGCAGCAGCCGACGTCATCCAAAGCCGCTTCTACATGGACGACTACTTAGACGCGGCGCACTCGAGTCAAGAGGCGTCGCGTCGGGTAATAGAGGTACGGCAAGCATTAGCCGCCGGGGGGTTCCGCCTTGTAAATTGGGCCTCGAACCACCCGGCCGTGCTTCAGGCCGTACCTAGAGAGGAGAGGGCGAAGTCCCTCATAGATATAGGCGGTCCCGACCAAGCCCAGGAACGGATCCTGGGCGTGAAATGGGACCCCACCGACGATATGTTAGTATGTGAGTGGAGCCAGCCAAGAAACACGGCCTGGCCCACCAAGAGAAGCCTGCTGGCGTCAGTAATGCGGGTCTTCGACCCGCTGGGCTTCATAGCCTGTCTAACAATCAGAGCAAAGATCCTCCTCCAGGATGTATGGAGGAGCAAGGTGGACTGGGACGAGCAGGTCACCGAAGAACACGCGGCGCGTTGGCAAGCCTGGCTGACCGCCGTAGAGGCAGCCCGGACCAGAATTCCCCGGTGCTGCCGACTCCACCCAAAAGCCGAGGTCACCCTCCACCTGTTTGCCGACGCGTCAGAAAAGGCGTGTTGCACGGTGGCCTACCTCGCCGAGAAGCCCACAGAAGGTGGGCCGGTGCGGGTCTCCTTCTTGGGAGCGAAGACAAAAGTCGCTCCCTTGAGGCCCGTGTCGGTACCGAGGATGGAGCTGCAAGCCGCCTTGATGGCGGCTAGGTTCGCGGTGTCCATCCGCCAAGAGCTGAGTCTGGCCGTGCAGAAGACATGGTACTGGTCAGACTCCACAACCGTCCTGCAGTGGATCAGGACGGACCCCCGGACCCACACGGCCTTTGTGGCCAACCGTCTGGGGGAGATTGACGAGCTGACCTGCCTCCGGGACTGGAGGTGGGTGCCCACAAAGGAGAATCCTGCAGACGTGGGCACCCGAGATGGAGAGCTGCCGGACACCAGCCAAGAGAGCCTGTGGTTCCGGGGGCCAGAGTTCATCAGAGGGGAGCAGAGTTCCTGGCCGGCAGACAAGGCGGCGGCACCTGAAGAGGATGCGGCCAAGCAGTTCGTCGGGAGGACCCGGAGATCCCCCCCAGCCATCCTGGACGCGGCCAAGTTCTCCAGCTGGACGCGACTCATCCGAACTACTGCGTGGGTGCTGAGGTTCTGCAGCAGGTGCCGCGGCCAAGCCGGCCAGGGGCCATTGACGACCCAGGAGCTGAGGGAGGCGGAGTTCCGGTGGATGCGGGGCGAGCAAGGGCGAGCGTTCGCCCAAGAAATTGCGGCGCTTGCCCGTTCGAAGGAGATAGACCCGGCCAGCAGACTAGCCGGGTTGACTCCCTTCCTCGACGAGAACGGCCTCCTCAGAATGGGGAGCCGCGTGCAGGCCCTCGATCTAGATGAGGGCCTGAAGACGCCCGTCATCCTGGATGGTGACGGGCCCTTCACCAGACTGCTGATCCGCCACCGTCACGAGAGCGCCGGACATGTGAGCAGCGAGAAGACGGTGGCGGAAGTGAGGAGAGACCTGGCCGTCCTCAGACTACGAACGGCGGCCAGGAAGATAGTGGCAGAATGCCTACAGTGCCGCCAGAAAAAGGCGGCACCCAACCAACCACTAATGGGGCCACTGCCAGAAGGGCGGCTGGCCTACCGTCAGCGGCCGTTCACCCACTGTGGGGTGGACTTCTTCGGGCCGATGACGGTAGTGATAGGGCGTCGACATGAAAAAAGATACGGCGCCCTATTCACATGCATGACAACGAGGGCTGTGCACCTAGAACTGGTGCACAGCCTAGAGGCGGACGCCATGATCATGGCGCTCCGCCGGATGTCGGCCAGGCGAGGGAGTCCAAGCATAATGTACTCCGACAACGGTACCAATTTCCACGGTGCCTACAAAGAAATAAAGGGCGCCGTGGAAGAAGTCCTGGCCGACGAAAGATGGAAGAACAAACTGGCGGGGGATCGCATTGAATGGCGATTCATTCCCCCGTCATCCCCCCACATGGGGGGAGCATGGGAGCGCCTTGTGCGCTCCGTGAAAGAGGCTCTCCGGCTGACATTGGGGAGCCAAGCACTGAAGCAAGAAACCTTGCTGACTGCCCTAGCTGAGGCAGAACACACCCTGAACAGCCGACCGCTCACTCACGTGTCGGCTGACCCAGAAGAAGAAGAGCCGCTGACGCCGAACCACTTCCTCATCGGTTCGCCCAGCGGCAGGCCATGCTTGGCCTTCTACGGTCCCGAAGAGGACGAGGTCTGTCTCCGCAAACAATGGAGACTGGCCCAACAGCTAGCGGACAAATTCTGGCGCCGCTGGCTGAGGGAGTACGTGCCGACGATGCAGGAGCGCAGCCGCTGGCGTACCACAGCCACCCCCCTCCAGACCGGTGACATGGTTTGGATTATGGACCCCACGCAACCCAGAAACGTGTGGCCAAAGGGGGTGATCACAAAAGTCAACACCGCTGCTGATGGACAGGTGCGGTCGGCCGAGATCCGGACCACCACAGGGACCTACACCAGACCGGCCTGCAAGCTGATCAGCATCCCCCTGGGAGATACGCCGCCGGAAGCTGAAGGTGGTGAAGCGAAGCTCTCACGGGGGGAGTGTACCGGACGGCGTCATTAAACCGGATCAGCGAAGTAAAAACCAAATAATATTGAAATAAGATTGATTTGTATAAATTCGATTGTAAAGGACATTGATTGAATTGTATAGATAATATTGCATAAAATGATTGATTTATTGATAATATGGATATGATTATGACTCGATCATGTAAGCTAAGCGCCTCGGCCACAGAAATAAAGGGTTCTTAGTTCCCACCGAACGGACCGAGGCGCGAGGCCCGCGAAATAATTATGTAATAGATAATAAAAATGCATTGGCATATTGAGGCAGCCCTGGCTGCGGGAGCTCCTGACAACCCTATCTCCCCGTGTCCAACAATAGAATGACGGCGGCTGCGCGCGACGCGCGCTTAAAAACCCCTTAAACGTGGTATCCCCTCCCCTACTGTTTGAGGGAGGGCCAAGAGGCCTGCGAGCCAGGACACGCGGAGGTAGGGTGCAGCCTCCCAATAATGGTCTACTCCGATGTAAAATCATGTGGCGATCACAATGATACCAAATACATCGGGGTAGGCCAATTAATTAAGATTTTAATCGACCTTTCGCGGATTGATCGGAAAATACCGAAAACCGATATATCAAGGTTAGCGCGATCTGGTGAGCATGTCCCGATTGGAAATCGCGCGGCGATTCCAACGAGACCAAACACATCGGGATATGCCCCAGATCCGCGGAGATAATCCGCGAAAGGTCGATAATTAGAATAATTGAATTTCGGCCGCGACGGCCGCTGGTCCGTCGCACGTCCAGGCCGGTTCGGGGCGAGGCTCTGAGCCCGTTCCCGGCGTCCGCTCCGTTCGCCACGGACGGGGGACACTGGGTTTTCCCCAGATACCGTTATGTCGTGAATATAAGCAGACATTTTTGTATGAAATATATCATTCTTCGTTTACTCTTGGCTTTGACTACACCTACCTACCTGCTCTCTCTCTGGACTACTCAACTGGCTGACTTCTACCTTGGACTTCTCTCTGGACTGTTTGGACCCTTCTCTGGCTGGCACATTGGACCGTGGACTCGACCCTTGCAATAGGACCTGGACTCTGGCTGATACCACTGGACCGAGACTTCTCTCGAACGCGCGCTAAGACCCGAATTGAGTACGGTCTTACGTGTCTATTAGGAGATTTCTCGTCGAGGGCGCAGGGCGCAGAAGAAGACGTCGGATCTCACGAACGCATCGCAGGCCCGAACTAAGTACGGCTTGCGTTGTTACTAGGAGTTCCTCCATCCAAGGACGCGGCCGGGCGAACAGAGAGAGCTCTCGAACGCATTGCGGACCCGAAGCTAGTAGGGTCTTGCGTGTTATTAGGAGATCGATCTGAGGCGGGAAGCATTTCTCGAACATACGGGGCCTGAACTGAGTAGGGCCCGCAGTATTATTAGAGAGTTCCCGTCTTCTGCGCAAGCGACGAGCGACATAGTGCATTCCCCTGGTAGCTGGCTAATTCTTTAGAGCCTGCACCTGCAGTCCCTTGTACCGCGCGCGAGTCGTGTGGTACATAGATGATAAATGTACCTAATTAGGTTGGAATTAAGTACCTATTTCATTTATGATTTTACCAATTCGAATTCAATATTCGTAGTACCGACCTCGGTAGCCTAGTGGTATAGGCGTGGACTTCAGATCACGAGGTCCCGGGCTCGATTCCCGGTCGTAGTTTTTCTAAATATTTTTTCATTTGAAATTTCTACCCGGGGTTGGCCTGTCTGAGATTGGACGGGACCGGTTGACTGGAAAAAATTGCCTGAGGCAATAAGTTATATAGAAAAGTGTTAATTTATTTATTTATTACTATTTATTATAGACAAGAAATTGTCTGTCGGGAAAGCTAGTTATAAATTAAATATTTTAGTATCGAATATCACAGGTGTATTTTTGATCTATTTTTAAAGCTGTCTTTTTTGTCTTGCAACCATCAACAGGTGTAAAGTATACCCACAATAATAATATGTCCAACAGTGCATCAGCCAACAATAATTATTACAGTCAAGAGAATAGACGTGCCACTTCTTGTATTACCAAGTATCACCCACTTTACATATTAAGATCACCTTTGGTTACGCAACACCAAGACAGATATATATTGTGTTTGTCTCTTGTTTTAGCGAATGTTCAACTGTTTGCGAACGAAAAAATTCCAATTCAAAATTAGAACGATTGTAGTTTATTTATTTGAAATTTAACGCTGTAAGGTGTTGCCATTATAGCTAAAATTTTACGGTCGTCTAGTTTACGATAATGTAAGCCTTCGCTGCCCATAAATATTTACATATTATTATTTAGCACGAAATATAGATATGGTAACAAAACGCGAATAAAATATATTACAATAGGTAATGTTCAAAGAATATTCAACTGTTTTTTTAATATGTCTATCATGTTGAAAAACTTCTTAATAAGTTTGTATTTAAACACCGAATGCCACAAATGGTTCACGTAAAAGTGAGAACTTTATGCCTTCGAAACCCTAAATCACTCAATAATGAGTGGAAGACTAATAATTAAAAAAAAAGCCTTCGAAACAGCAGTGGAAGACAGTCTTATCTGCATAATAATTCAGAAATGTTTTTTATTTGCTTTTTATCGTATATGGGAGCATCACGCTCAAAATACATATGCTACGTCAGATATGAATCTGCGCAGAGCCGTGCAAAATGCCGGAGAAGGTTCTTAAATACAATTTGCTGCGTTAACTTTAATATATTTAGAGCTATATAAAAAACTCTATTTTTTAGGATTTTCATAGAAATTTTTCAAAAAAGACAGTAAGCCATCTTTTGAAAACAAAATTACTCATGTAAACGTTGAATGGAATCTTGGTATTACGGTATGAAAATGTAATAAAATAATTGGAGATTGATATGTAATACATACAAATGTTATTCAAATGTTATTATTCTCAATAAATAAAGATTTAATGAAAAAAATTGCAAAATAATTCCTCCATTTTGAAGTGTGACATATTTTAGTTACATATAAGGTCGATTAAACAGCTGCCTTTATCATACAAGCGGTTGTAGGGAATGTAGATAAGATTCAAACCATAGAGAGAGTAAAACTTGCAAATTATGTAGGTAGGGTTCGTATAATATTATTATTAAAGATTTTTTTTACCCTTCGATTGAACAGTGAAATTGAATCAAGTGTGAGATGTAACATAATATTATGATACATGTAGTTTTTTTTTCATGTGAGTGGCAAACTATAATTTTTCTTCTTTCTTTTTAATAAACATTAAAAGTGTCATTCTGCTCTCTTTTTATGAATCTTGAAATTGTCATTCTTCTTTTCCTGTGCTTATGTCAGTTATAGAGGTCTGTTAAGCAATGGGAAGCTAGACTAGAACCTGTTTAATTACCTACCGATCAAGCCTGACAATCGGAATCAAAAACGTAAAGCATGACGGGTATAAGCTAGTAGCACAATAATTATTTAACTCATCTTCCTACATTTAACGAATGAGGGTTGGTCATTAAAATCTCCTACGCTGGGCAACAATGTTATACTTACCCACTTCATGATGGTTACCCCCTTTTTATGGTATACCTACTAGCTTTCCCGACATACGTCATGTGTGGTCTCAGTATGAATTTTGAATTCGAATTAAAAATATTTAAACAAATGACTTAACCAATGTCGTTCCGACCGATGCATCTGTTTTAAACTACATGTTTTCCATTCGAATTCTGTCAATCGCACCAACTATCAAACAACTGACAGTTCGTGTCAAACGATGATTTGATTTCAAAATTATATTTATTCACTTTTCGCATTTTAATTTGTATAAAATGCGCTTCAATCTTAACAAATTAGAAAAACGCATGAGAGAAATTCCATCATAAATCTGCATGCCAATATTTTTAATGTCAATGGTTGTCAGGTATGTAATAATGGTGTTTTTATAGAATTTTTCACAACAGATGGCGCAGTTGTATCAAAATTCGTTCCATACTATCTTAAATATTATATTTTATATTTACTATCCATTTTTCGATGTTTCATTAGTTATTCTCTTATCCGGAATGGAGAAGAAAGAACAATAAAGCAATAATGATAAAAATCTGTTCTCTAGTTATAAAGTGTTCGAACTAACCAGACTTTCTTTTATATTATAAGATGTCGGATAACGACATGCTATCGCATACTAAATGCCTCTCTATATAAGCTAAAGGAGACTTCCATCTTACATTTTATTTCTTCTTCTTTAATTATTGTGACTTGTTGTCTGACTCCCAGCTATTATTCATCCACCTCTTTGGTTACTGTAACTAGAGCACTCCTTAATGAGGCTAGTTTTGCGATTCAATGTGAAGGAATCTGCATGACGCGTCCATTCATTGTACATTCTGCAATCTGGCTACAAAGTTCTTATTTGATCTTTTTACCTGTTTAAGTCTATAACTTTTATGGTTTATTTGTTTAAAGCAAACTATGCAACATATCACAACCGAATGCGACCTCAGATCATACGCGGGGAATTTCAGGGATTTCCTCTTGCTGACTGACACAGCAACTGAATACATTTTAAATATTGACCTTAACTTTTGACAATCAGATATCTGTGCTATTATTAATGTTTTATGTCTAGATTATAAGATGTGTTGTAAAAGAGAAGCCATACGATAAATAAATAAATGGTTTATTTGGTTGATTGAACTAAGCAATTAAGTCCGGATATTCCAATTTGACCAGGAGTAGTATTCTCGAAATGGTCTTAACACGATCTAGTGGCGATCTCTATCGAATGTGTGCTCATTTAGACCCCATTTGATTTAAACATAATATTTATTCGAGAATCACTAAATCCGGCATGAAATAACTTAGAATGCCATAATATTTTTTTTTAACTGTTGGCTTAATAATTATTTAAGTAGTTTGTGAATACTGTAGGGTCTTAAGCACTCTGACATTCTCAGAAATGACAAGATATTCGCAACTTATGTAGATTTTGTTGAATTGATTCCATAAAAGAAAATATTTTGGTAAAAATTAATGTTCTCAAAATGGGCTAAAATTTGAATTAGATCTTGCACAGACCGTTTTGTGAATAAGCCTTCAGAATACTTATACCATAAAAATGTATTATAAGAGTATTTCATACCTCGCAGTAATACTATGTACCTATATATCAATCAAAACGAACGATGAACATAAATAAAATTCACGCTATAAAAGAACATATTAAAATCTACCATAAATGGCGCTAATAAATAAAATCGATCCTAAATGAATAGAGCGCCGAAAGTTTTAATCCGCGCGTCACTCACTTTTAGGACCGCAGACTAGTTCCCTCGCTGCCTCATGACCCAATAAGCACAATGACGTAACTACAACTCCGCCAACACAGGCTGTGTTTAAAGTGCGACGTATGTACAAACTACGTAATATTCAGCACAAGCAGACAGCTGTTGAATACATCTGTTTACAATTTATTAGAAATCTGGAACTACGTTCGTACCCGGTACCCCATGTTGGAGCTATCCATAGAATACGGTACACTCTGATTTTGTGCCGAATGGCACAACTGTATCTTCGTTACAAACGGAAATACATAGGTTTGAATTTTAAATTCCGAACTAAAAATATGTATATTTCATCTATTTCCGGTCATGCTTAAATGTTGCCATTTCGCAAAACAGTATTGAATTAAATTAAACTAGATAATATTCTCTATTAAGTAAATATGTATTCTGCCCAAATTTGAGTACAAAAATCAGAATTACCATCAGCCAAGAAAGAGAAAGGTGAATTAACTTCCTACAAATATCCATTTTAAAATTATTGTTTGTATTCCAGACATTCTACGTTTTTGGCCCAAGATGAAAATAAATTCAGCTTAAGTTAAGATTTTTTATGTGATTTTTACAATAATAACATGTAGGTAGGTACCTAATAAGTTTTTGTGAAATATTTAGGTACCTACTTTGTTTTTCATCTGGCCAAAAGTTCGTGGGTACCTACTCTAAATAAATGTTTCATTATAAAATATTATCCTACTTGAACAGAAAGTTGAAAAAAACAATAATAATTCTTCTTGGCTATTTTTAAGACTTTTCGACACCTCTAGCTCTATGGTGTAGACTACTGTAAACGCACCCTTAGATACCTAGTTCATTTATTGCCTATATTGTAATATATCTACTGGTTTAAAAAATCTAAGTACATACGTAGATTTTTAAAAAGAAGTACATAGTTTAGGTACAGTGTTTACTTTGATGCGAAAAATTTTGAAAATTTCATACGAAAAGCCTAGAATAGAATAGAATATGATTTCGTATTCACACATTTTTTAGTTCATTAGTCGTTTATTGGAAGTATTATATTGCTTTAAATATCCAATCCAAATCCAAACTCCCCTTGATTTGTTTGATGCGTGTGTGTTGCCCATTCTCCTGTATGGGTGTGAGTCCTGGCACCTGACTCTGGCCCAGGCACAAAAAGTATCTGCATTCGAAACGAAGTGCCTCAGGAGAATTTTGGGTATAAGATGGTACCACCGCATCACGAACGACGCTATACGCCGGCGCACCCAGCGTGAGCCCATCACCTCTACTATTATGTGGAGGAGATGGACTTGGCTGGGACATGTGTTAAGGATGCCGAATGACAGTTGGCCGAGGAGAGCGCTGTTCTTCCTCCCATCAGGGTCCCGGAGACGAGGAAGACCCTCTCATACTGTGTTCCGCTCCTTCGAGGCAGAGCTGAGGAATCTGGACATGGTGTGGGAGGAGGTCATTAACGTTGCGCAAGATCGAGCGCAATGGAGAGCTCTTGTTGCCTCCCTATGCCCCTAAGTGGGGTCTAAGGGGAGTTTAGCTTTAAATATAGTAAATTAAAATTAATTATGGAACGGATTTACATACTGAAAACTACGCCATCTGTGAAAATTCCATAAAAAGACAATTTCCATTTACTTTGACAACCATTGAGTTTCAAATCATTGGTACACAGAATATATTTGATAGAATTTCTTTCAAGCTTTCAGAAATGTATTTTTAACATTCAAACATATTTTAAACGTACTTTTGTATAAATTACAATATCTAAATCAATATTCATAGTAAGGACTACAGGACAACGTCTGTCGGGTAATAAATAATGGATCAATTTTAAGTGATTTCTTCTACAACTTTTTGAAACGCTTCACCAAAGACAAAATTTCGATTTTATCTGCATCCTACACATTTATCAAACATTTATTAGTTTACGTTTGAAATGTCTTTCTAAGGTTGAAACACATTCTTCAGTTTTCAAAGTGCCTAGCGGTTACGATGCCAGAGGTCGTGGGTTTGTTCCCAGGTGCCGACCATCTTCCTCTTTCACGACTCAACCTTTAAGTAGCTTCTGTGAAAGTGTCAAAGAGTGTATTTGTGTTCACTTTGAGTGAGCACATATTCATTTTAGAAAAACTTGAACAAGACCGGGTTGACTGGGAGAAAATAGTGAAAGGGGGCAAGGGAAGACCGAGGACTCTCAAATAGGCAACCAATGACATAGACAGACAGCTGGGAGTCAACCTCGAAAGAGGCTAGCTCCACCTCTTAAATAAAAGACCACCTGGCCTTAGACAAGAAACTTGGGTGTATTTGCATAATGTATCTGAGGTTGCTGATTGCAATGATGGTAATATAAGACAAATGCGGTGGACGGTATCGAGGACAATGTGGTCAAAAAGGGATTCAGCATGCATAACATATCACAATATGATCAAGTAATTGAGGCTGTAACTAATTATTACCTTATCATTTATTTAAAACAGGTGAAAACCTTGCTTTGTACATACTACTTAAGAACTTAATTGCTTATTAAAGTCATTATCTTAGTGGATAATTATTTGTATCAGTAACCATCAAAATAAACTGGCTTCAATTTACCAAACTCCATTATTACGTTTCCTTAACAATGTATTGATGAACTAGTTGACATAGCAGTCGTTGCCCTGTGTTTAATTTTAATTTGAACATTGATTGAATTCGAATTTATATGTTGATACCTTAATCACTAATTTAACAATCAAATTCCAACCGATACATCTGTTTTGAACGATGTTTACAGGGCACATCCAAAATCTGGCCCAGCTTAAACCCGATGGATTTTCGCGTTTGGGAGTTATAAGGTATAAAAAGATATTTTATAAAAATAAAACCTGCTATTATTGAACAATAAAGGGAAATATTATTTATGTCAGGCTAAACAAAAGAACCGTGTATTAATTCTAATGTACAAAATGTTAATAACAGTTTTCAGAGCATATAAAAATATTTTTTTTATGTTCATTTTAATAAATAATATTTTTTTTTCAAAATCACAACAAATTATGCAATTGGGTATCACAAGTAATTTAAAAACTGGCTTTTACCACCCTTATAACAAGGCTGTGTCTTAATGAAAAAATGTTGATAATTGATACAGCCGAATGAAATTTTCACGGGTAATTAATTCTCCATGAATAGTACCTAGCAGTTTTTAAGAAAGTTGGAAAAAAAGGTATGGGAAAATTTGCTCTTAGAGCCCTTGAAAGTTTGTGGAAAAAATTTGCTTGGAAGAAAAATTTAAAGATTTTTTTAATAAAAGCTATCGGGTGCCTGCTGACTTCCAAAAATATAACATAGCATTATTATCACTAACGGACTACTCTCGGAAAAAAAATATGATTGTTAAATCAATGGTTTGGGTACAGTAGCCCTAGTATAAGTTTTCGATGATCGAATATCGAAACGATCATCGAAAGAGTTTCGAAAGATTTCCATACAAAAATGATCGAACGATTCGATCGTTTGATTTAAGAACACTATTTGCACGTTAATAAGCGCTTATTTGCGTGTAATTAGCTTTCGATGAAACTCGTACTAGCCCCACAGTTCTGTATTTTATTCTGAAATCTGTAATTTATTCGAAATTCACAAAAACCTAAATAACTTTTGAACCACCCAATATCGCTGAACATACATGGGGGTTAAATCGATATAGAGGTATCGAGGTCCTCTGTCTTCCTGCTTCGGGTTATCCACTATCGCTGTTACAACGTAATATCACACGCAGAGCCATTTCGTCTAAATGTGTGGACTAAATTCCGACTTTGTACATTAGAAAGGTAGCTAACTTCCGTAGGAAAAAATTAAGTCTACAATGTAGACTACATATATTTACCGGTGGAAAAGACACGAATTATTACGCAAATACTGTCAAAATTGTAGCCAAAAAATCGGAGACAATAATTACTATGAAAACTGTATCACGATTCTTCAGAAAATTGCAGACATCTACATTCTACAGTCATTTATCATTAGTCACACTATCTAGCTAGATAGAACCACGATTTCCATCTATCCAGTGCCGTACGTACTGTTTTGTCAGGTTATAGTGTAAGGTTCGGGCACTGTCCGCTTGGAGCGCTGGCGGCGCGACAAAGAGACAACAGTGCCGGAACCTTGAACCACTTTCTACGAGTCACTAGCCGGTGCTATGCCATAATAATACCCATACTAGTTTTATTTAATAAACATTGTTTAGTATAGGTACATTTTCTATCAATTAGAACCTATAATAAAATAACAACATCATGAAAGTATTTCTCACGGTGTATACTAACCAGCGAATATGGTTTATCTGATATATGCACTGCACACGGTATATTATAATAATAATTTATTTCCCAATCCATGGGCCCTTAAGGGCAGTTAGTGGGGTCAAAATTAAAACAGCAATTAAGTACAACGTATTTCAATATTTGGGCATGGAAAAATTACATTTAAGGTACATAAAACTGCACTTCAAGATAACAGAAAGTGATAATGACAAAATTGTCTAAAAATGACAAGGTAGATCAATGCTGATACTGCTGATAGGTGTAAAGGGCCAATCAGCATATCGTCTAGTATATTATAAAAAAAAAGATTAAAAAAAAATCAGCACAGAATGTCAAAGTACATTATGCTAATCACCAAGGGGAGACACTCCCGTGGCCCACGGTCATATCCTGGCGCCAAATAGTTAGGTACATGACAGCAGTCGCAGTCGTTAAATTTGGTTGCTCTCTTGTTCTCAATAATTTCCAACTTTTATCTCTATACTTCATTAATTAATAAACATCTACTTGTTGCATACGTGAGATTTTTCGACATGTTGAACATGTTGAAAATTATCATGATTAGGAATTTCGGAGACTTAAACATTACCACCTAATGGCGAACGTTGTTAACGTAAAGTGATCACACTAAGCCAACCTTCGAAATAAAAGTAGAAGACGATCGTAAGCCCGTAGTGGTTTGCTCCATTTAGAAATCGAACATCAGTACCTAATGAATTCTTAGAGTAGTGTGGATAACTTCAAGATTTTTAATCTCTCCGGGTATTCCAGGTTTTTAAGTCCCAGAGGCAACTAGCCCGTCTCTGGACATTTTCTAGTAGGGTATGGAATATTTCAGTGAAAATACCTAGTTACGGATGAACTTGATGCAACTTTTGCATCTTCTCCTATTTATTTTTGGTACTTCTTTCATTGCTTACATGAGCAATTATTCTTTCAACGCCTCTAGATTTTCCCAACCTGTGTTAGCTTTCTCGTTACAATGCTTAGGTACATCAATTTTCATTCTTTCGTAATCAAAATTCCTTTCAATGCTTACAGAAAAGTCTTTCTACGAAGCTCTTTCATCTTGATCGCACATACACGAGATTTAATTTGTACATAATTACCTACATTCCTCTTTTATTGGCCATGTCCACGTTTCACTTCCGTTTCTAATCGATGATAATAGGGCTACGTTAAGCAAGAACTTTTTGTAGACTTGAGTAAGTCACTACCCTAAGTATAAATTAAAAACGAATGAAAATTCAGTAATTTTAAGTAGAAAATGCTGAAAAAGGTAACCTAAATTTTGACAAAAAGATCACTATATACCTGTACTCTTTTGTGTCCCCGCCTAAGGGGATAGGGAGGCAATATGAACCCTTCATTGCGCTCGATCTTTCACCATTTGAATGAACTCTTCCCACACCATTACCAAATCCTTCAGTTCTGTTTCTAATGGGAAAAAATAGAACCATATTAAAAATCAGCCTAGGCTTACCTTTAATAAAAGATCGAAAATATTTTTTTTTTTTTTTTTTACCCATCACGCCGTGTCCCGTAAGGGGTAGGCAGAGAGAACGGACCTCCACTCTTTTCTATCCAAGCATACTTCTTTCGCTTCATCCACCGACATAATATTTCTCATACACCCTCTCCTATTTCTCTTACTTCTTACATGGCCTTCCTTGAGGACGGAATCGATGTGTTCGATCCACGTCATTCTCGGTCGGCCACGCTTTCTTACACCTTTCCTTTCAGCCTTATGAATTCTCTTTGTCATTCTGTCTGCATCCATTCTTTCCACATGTCCAAACCATCTCAACTTATTAACTTTCATCTTTGTCACAACACTTACTTCCATACCACATTCCTTCCTAATATTTTCATTCCTTTCCATATCCCATAAAGTTTTTCCACATATTCTTCGTAGAGATTTCATCTCTACTGCATTTATACTACATTCTTCTTTTTTCGTCCATGTCCACGTTTCACAACCATACATCATCGATGGTAACAGGATTGCGTTATGCACTAGTTTCTTTGCTTGTAGTGAGACGTTGTTGTTTCTCATTATAGGTCTTAGTGCACCGCCCACCCTGCAACCAGCAACTTTCCTACGCTCAATTTCTTTTTCACACTTTCCATCCCGACTAAACATGCTTCCTAAATACACATACTCATTCACTTGCTCAAGATATTCATTTTCTACCGTTATTTTGCAATTCGTTCTTGCTTCATCCCTTTCAAATACCAAAACCTTTGTTTTGCTGACATTCATTTTTAGACCGTTTTTTGCACAATTTTCAAACACACTTGACACAAGTTCTTGCAAATCATTTTCACACTCAGCCATAAGTACTAAATCATCGGCATACATAAGCGCACATACTTTTATTCCATTCAATTCAACCCCTATATTTATATCTTTTAACCCACTGACGCAAAAATCAAAAAACAAATTGAACAACCATGGTGACATGACGCACCCTTGCTTCACACCCTTCGTAAGACAGAACTCCGGTGAAACGTGACTATTCACCTTCACACACGCAGTACTATCCGAATATAGCGAAGCAATGCCACGAATCAACCGGTTGTTCACTCCATAGATTGATAGAACCTCCCATAATTTACCCCTATCTACCCTATCATATGCCTTTTCCAAATCTACGAATGCACAGAAAAGCTTCTGATGTTTACTCAAAAGCTTCTCCGTAATCATCCGCAGTGCGAAGATCTGATCGGCACATCCCCTCCCATTCATAAAAGCCCCTTGTGCATCCCAAACTTTAGTTTCAGTTATTTTTCTAACCCTTTCTACTAATATTCTACTGTACAATTTACCCACGTTGCTCAACAAGCTGATTGCACGATAGTTGCCACAGTCCAACCGGGAGCCCTTCCCCTTGTACAGAGGGCAGATAATGGCTTTCCTCCAGTCACCTGGTGTACGGCCTTCCGTCCAGCACAAGTTGAAAAGCTCCAAGCACCACTGAAGCGTCACTCGGCCGCCATACCTGATAAGCTAATAAGAAAATAATAGAACCAAATAAAATAAGAAAATAATAGAACCAAATAATATCGATCTGAAACTGAGAATACTCCTCATCAAGACCTATGTATGGAGTATCTTGATGTACGGCTGCGAGACATGGTGCCCATCTGAAAGAGATAAACGGAGAATAGAGGCTTTTGAGATGTGGTCCTACAGAAGACTATTGGGAATTTCCTGGAGAGACCGCATTTCTAACGAGGAGGTTCTCCAAAGAATCGAAGGAAAGCACCTGCTTAGGACCTTGTCCGAAAGGCGTGCAAGATGGACTGGCCATATAATAAGACAAGAAGGTCTCTTGCATGCCATAATGGAGGGTATGACGGAAGGGACAAACTCCAGGGGACGCCCACGCCGAGAGTACCTGGAGGACCTGTTGGTGGATGTGCGATGCCAATCATATGGAGAACTAAAAAGAGCCGCACAAGACAGGGAAGAATGGAGGAGAAGAATTGAGAGAATTGCTGCAAACCAATCATAGGATTGAAACCAGAGAAGAAGATTAAAAATTGAATTGTAAGAGTTGCGGGAGGTAAAATATAAAATGTAGGAGTACTTTGAGAATCTACTTTTTAGTAAGAAAGACTCTACAAGCAGATCCTTAGTCTAAAATATAGCAGCAATTTTCATGACAAGTGTCTAAAATTATTTTTTATAATACTTAGTTGATCAAATTTATCATAATAATGTTCAAGTTTAAAAATTTCGAAAGTAGATAAGGGGCTATCTCTATTTATCGCGTGAGGTCTAAAGGGGGTGGAGGGTCGAAAAAAAAATCATAAAATATTAAAGGGGGGAGGGAGGGCATTTTAAAAAGATCATAAAATATCTAAGGAGAGGCGGGGGTTTTGTTATACTATAGATTGATTTTTTTAATATGTATATAATAATTATTAGTCACAAAAAATAATTAAAGTGATTTTCAAGAGGAAGCGGGACATTCTGAAACTACACCACGACCCACCAGTGAGGGGGGGGGGGTCTTTAAATACCTACTCTTAGAATTTCGTGTGATTAATGGACGTCAAATTCCTTTAAGTATTAATCCAGCGGTTAGCCAGTTCAGAAAAAAGGCAACAACTTGAAATTAATAACACGGTATTTTTTTATAAATTCCTGATTATCTCATCCATAGGATAATATGTAACTATTGGAAATCTTACAGATTTAATTAATGTTGTTTTAGCTTATAGCTGTATGTGGTATTATACCTAATACTAATTCGAACCGTACTAGGTGTGGTATGTCTCAGGTGAGGCAATGATTAGTGGATTCGATGTATGATGTCATACCAGGGGCGTACTTGGATTTGGAATAATAATTTGTAATTTACTTTCGCAAATTATCAACAGATGTCGCGTAAAATGTATATCATTGATAGTGATAACAATAATTAGGTACTTCCAACCGTTACAACACACGTTAAAATCCTTTTACAATGTAAATAAAAGTTAAGTTGTGAACTGATACGGGAATACTTTCATCTATCTACTGAAATGTCCCTCAAAGTTGAGAATTTCGCTATTTATAATCTTCGTAAATGATCGATGGATAGTTATTCACCCTTTCGTGACGATGAGCCATAGACAAATTGAAATTGGCGAACGACTACAAACGAAATATTCGTTAATGTAGAGTGGGAATAAAATTAACAACTGTCCACTTTTCATATTGTTATATAAATGTCTTTGTTTGGTTCAAATAATTGTTTATATGTTCCAGTGGACAGTTTATTCACAATTGAAAACAGGAACGCCAATTTGTCAAAGGGACCCGTGTCTCTAAAGCCCACCATTCATGTTCACTCCATCATTTCAAATGGAACGATGTCATTCTAAAAATATAACCAAACCAAATGGATGGTTTGGAGTGATAGGATGGGTTGGATATCCAATCAGACCAAAAACCAACGTAGTTGTTTGTTCCATTTAAAAATCGAACATCAGTTAGTAATGAATTCTTAGAGTTTTTAGTTGTTACATATTTGCCAAATTTAATTATTGTAACCTCTGCAATATTTTTCATAGTATAACGAACCACCAGATTCCCTTTATACCTACTTTCGTATTTTTACCTACTAATACAAAAAAATGTTGTACTGCCCATCAGAGCTGTGCGGTACTCGAGTACAAGTCCCTATTCGTAGATTGTACTCTGAGTACTTTTGGTGTACTCGGTACTCAGTCCTGAGTAAATTTCTCAAACTTGTACTTGTATTCGACGTGATTTTTGAGCTTAAAAAATACACAAATACATTTTAAGTCCTCGAGTACATCGTTGGATTTAGTCGAGTACGTTAAACCTACTACGCTGCGTAGGTCATATTATGTATTTTTAGGTGTCGTGGTAATAGGTAGTAGTAAAGTGTGGATGTATGGTTCTCGATTTTAATTCGAGAGTATTGGTGACGAAATTGTTTTTTTTAAAGCCATATATTATAATTGAATTGGTTATTTCAAAAACTAAATAAGTCATTATGTTTTCAAAAAGAGGTTTTTGATGGAATTGTCATTTTTATGGTGTATACTGTATAGTCTGACATCCTACGCTGCTATTGTTTTTAACTTAAAAACTGAAGTATCTTATGTACCTACCTACTTGAAAAAAATCCTTGTTTATAAAGATTTCAAAGTCAATTAAATGTATACTCCCTAAATATTTGTTTTGTTAGTTCTAGTTCTATATTTTTTAAGAAATATCAACCTACTTATGGAGGTCACCTCTGATGTCTTATGAAAAAAATGCATCTAGTGATCACAAAAAATAATATCATAAATTATTGATAGGTACCGGTAGATTAGATAGGTAGATGGATTGAAAATAGTCAAATAACGTTACTTTTATTTTAAAACATGCACCTAGTGTTGGCACAAATGAAGTGAAAAAGTGATGAAAAATATTTTGTTCCTCCTTAGAAGTTTTTCTACAGGTGCCCATGATATCATTAACATTGTACGATGCTTACAATAATATGTTGTGGCCCCATGACTGAATCACATGCATATAGGGTGCGCGTGATATTTTCATGTGGTGACGCCATGGTTGAAACATACGCAGGGCAAAAAAAAGGTTTATACAAGATTTTAAGTTTCATTAATCACTCATGTACTCGGTACTTTTTACTCGAGTACTTCTCACTGAGTACTTATACTCGATTAAATTTTCTGCGTAGTACTTGTACTCATTACTCGAGTATTTTTTGCCTGTACTCGGAACAGCTCTGCTGCCCATATAAGAATTTCTATCATTTCCTAGTTTTAAAAACTTAATACATACTTTCTCAATACATAATTGTAATAGTATTAATTAGTTTCATTTTGTTTTATCACACAATTCGTACCTGTCGGTCTCCGGCCAAGTACCTTATTTTAGTAATCTTCTTCGGGACGCAAACTACGGACTTAAATCTTTATGCTACAGTCATTGTTACGAAACGGGTCATTCATAGAATTTAACAAAAAACAATATCAATTTTCCTTTAGGGCTGTCAAAATTATTGACGAAGTAACCATTCGATTATTAATATTTTCAATTCACTTTACGCTTCAATAAAATCAAAAGAGTTTATATAGATGTATATTTTTTTTAAATAAAATCTTCCTTCCTGTAACAGTTTTCTAGAAACATTAATTGCAAATAAGTATAATTAACAAAAAAAAAAGCAAATAACGTAAAATAGGTAAATGATAAGTTTATTATAAGCTATGCTTCCTGGAATATTAACATATAAAACACTTTGAATTCTGTGAAGATTTTTATAACAATGATTTAAATGAAAAACTTATAACAATGATTATTATGGCTTTTCACTGAGAAGAAAATCAGTTCCAAATATGTTAGAGGGTTCCCTAAGGTTTTAAATTAAAATATATCAATTTGCCTAAATACTGCGGTAATAATATTTTAAAATAAACTTAAAGCTCATAATAATTTATAACAAAAGTATTTCTGTATGCGTTAAATTGAATCCTTGTGTGACTCGTTCCTCTGTTTATTTGTTTGTGGCAGGTATTTGAAAATAGACCGAGTTTCCAAAACAGCCGCGACTCGGTAAAGCATTATGTCTGATATATTTCACTCCTCAGCGTTGCTAATACAATAATCTGTACAGTCCCGCATACCAAGCATGCCCTTCAAATTACAGCGCTGCGGTATACCGACAAACTCTACATTTTTTTAATGAATGAACAAAAAAAAACGACAAGCTTCATGTAACTAACGGTTAATTGTTAATCTTACGTTATTTAGATAAATCCGTAAAGATTCTTATGAAACATTTATTATTACTAATTGATGGAACATAAAATATATAAATATTTTTCATCAATTTAGATTGTCATTATCTCGCTTCCATTTTGTAATTGGAATAAAATTAATTCAAATTCACAAGATGGCTGCGAGTTTAGTTCCTTTTTCTCCCACTCACTGAACACGAGCGCGCAGATTAGAACATAAAGTAATCAACAACACTTAATATATTATTTTTAACTCGTTTACTTTTGTATTTATATTTTATAATATATTGTTCTTTTTAATAATATAATAATAATAATTTGTGTTCTGTGTGTTTATTTATTGTATTATTTTTCAACAAATATTTTTGTTCTTTCGTGTATGTTTTTGCGCCAGTGAAGAATTCGATAATGAAAAACAATAAAATAAATAATACTCTGCCATCAAATGTTTTTTTTTTTAGTAGGTATAATAATTTTATTCAATGAAAAATAAAACACAATTTAGTGACTCCCTCCACTAGGCAATGCCTGTCTTGGAGAGGAGGTTATTGATCAATAAAATAAAATACCTATACTTAAGAATAATACAATACAAGTATGAGGTTTATCTTTCATTTTCTGATGACTTTAAACCATTATTTATTTCGATTAATGTCAACTTTGCAAAAAAATATTGAAGTAATGAACGAAAATTTTAAAAGATTTTTTTTTTTTTTTTAATTTTTTTTGGCATATCAAAAAGATTTTTTTATAAAGCACATATTGTGCTATTTTCTTCTTATTTATTAGTTTGTCTCTTTTAACACTTTCTTATTTTATAATTATAAAAACAACTTAATGATTATTTTTACTTCAGGCATATTTGATTTTATGATGTTAATTAATTTACTAGAGATGCGTCGAAAAAAAAGTTTTGGAAACCTCAAACCAAAATAGTCTTTTAAACTGATATTCTGACTTCATAAGTGTTTTTTACCATCTATAGCACGCCACTGGAGCCGTATTCAAAAACTGAAATACTGCAATTTTAAATACTAGCTTCTTCTTCTTATATACATACATGATTTTTCCTTTTATAATTCACTGTTATTACTTAATACGCAAACAGCACCTCATAAATAATCTTCATGTCTTCTTAAATCGAATTAAATGTTATGACCATACACTATTTGGCGGTAAAGATGAAAACCCCAGTGGTCCACTAGAATAGAAAAGGTTGTCAAGAAGTTCTGCAGCCTGCTACAACCTATTTAATACATTTCTATAACCTCTTGAAGTGCTATTTTGAAAAGTTTTTATTAGAGGTACGTTAATTAAAAATAAAATATTATAATATCGCATTAAAAAAATACAAAAGCAAAATTTCGCATTTATTCGTATAAAACATAAAATATTTAATAAAAAGTTAACAAATTGTATAAAACCTTCATAAAATATCAACATGTAATAAATATACGCGTTCAATTAATATAATTAAGTTTCATCGGCGACTTCTACTAAATGATTTTTCAGTTTCAAGTTTCAATAATACCTAATTATCTTCAGAAGGATCAAGCGTTCGTTTTGACGAGTTACTTGATCGTTTACCTTTAAAAAATAATAATTATCGACATTTCACTGAAATTTACTAAAAATTAAAACATTGCATTTATGGTATATATTGACAAATTTCGCATTTATCGCATCTATTTCGTAAATACGAAAATTACATACCCCTAGTTATTATGATGAAAATGGGCCTTCTCTCTTATCTATTACGCCTCTCCTTTTTCTTCCGCTATTGACCTACCTTTCTTTGAGAACGTGGCGTGGAATGAACACAATATCGATGTGTTCATCCCACGCCGTTCTTGGTTGACCATTTTTTCTATCACCTTTCCTTACAGTCATCATGACAGTTCATCCTTTCTCCTTCAAAATAACAAGTTCCTTTGCTATTAGGGCTGTTATTAGAAAAAAAAGAACAGGTAATAGGCGACTAGGGATGTGTTAAGGATAAAAAGAATAGATGATAACATAACCCCAAACAAATTTATAATTCAAGGTTGTGTGTACAAATTACGAAGCTACGCTATCGCAAAACCGGTTGGCGGATAATTTCGCATGAGTCCAAATCGATCCGGCAATAATTTACTAGCAGTTTACATCCATGCGAAGGCGAACAGCAAAACAATAACAGTGTACAAACACTTCGGTATGGGTTCGGTTCTGTGCACTAAGAACAGACGTTTCGCGATATTCACAATAACAAAAGAATAGCGTAAACAAACAATATTTAGACGTACATACACGCGTAGAATCGGTTCGGAGTTCGTTCGTTTTTTTTTTTATTTCGATGAAAAATTACAATCATAAAACAAAAGAACATCGTGTGTTTTTGTGTTAAATTTCGAATGAATTGTTGTGATTTTAATGTAGAATTTTATTATTGATAATTACAAGTGTCTGCTATATTGAAAAAAAAGTGTTTAATAATAAAATAAAAGACGTATTGTTCAAACGATTTAATCATTATTGTTATTATAATAATAGTTGTTAGAAATTTTCAACACTACACCCGCTTGTTTTGGTTAAAACACTAAATGTTTACCTTTTGTTTAAGACCGTTTGTTTGAATTTAAGATATTTCTTAGTTAAGTGTTAATAATTAAAATAAACCTAGCAAATTCAAAATGAATTGTTTGTTACCTCTATGTATACCTATAACTATTTGTTCTATGTATAGTGGAACAAACATACGATTTGATAGGTCGTAGACCTCAAGCGCTAAAATATTATAAATCAAATCCTCACGCACTACATAACCTCAAATTATAATTATCTAAATTCAATTAATTTTATCTATGGAATATTCTCGCTGGCGTATTTTCAAATTTCGAATAGTACACTTTTGAAAATCAAATTGAACACCAAGTAAACTGAAATACACGAATATTCATTCAGTTTATAATCATTGTTCTTGTTCCAATATTTGTATTAATAATACATATGTCTGGTTTTTACGGCATGTAGTGATGTCAATATTCACAATATTATTCATACCGAATGCAAATATCTATAAATGGGCGTACATTTTAGC